>CM060622.1:24598904-25198904 GCA_030578275.1 Meda fulgida
TACTTGAGTATCAAGAGTACAAGAGTACATTTTCTAAATAATGCATTACTACTGCCACAGTGCTTACATTTATGTACAGAAACGTCCTACATGGAGTTATGAAAAATGTTAATGTTAATACTGGAGAATGTAAAAGGAATTGAAAGTAAAATCAAGTCATTTTCATCTTTTTACCATGTTCCTTTATTTAACATTTAAGAGAATTTAACAAAAATGTAAATAGTCTGGCGAGGTGGGGCCACGGGTTGGCACATTCCCGGGATGGACCTGCTGCGTCTTCTTACATTTTTTCGTCCATGGTTTAGTCTCTTATAATGCTGCGTTCCAGGCAGGTTTTTGAGCACGAAAATCACGACTACAAACCACAACTCACGACTTTGTAGCGTTCCAGGCCAGTCACGCCAAACTAAGTTACCTGAGCGAAAGGATTTTTTTTTTTTTCATAAGCATGATCAATGCTGTCAAGTTTAGGTTTACGTCACCTTAACATTTCCATGCGGCAATACACTTTCATGACATACTTATTGTTTCAGACATATAACATTGTAATACATAATCATGTGTGTATTATTATCATTATTATTATATTATTATTAATTTGACTGCAACGTTATATTGTCCTAAAGTGTATTCTCACGTGTACCCCCTGCAGAAACACTGCATCCGTAGGGGCTTGCCATTGTTGTTTTGTATGGTTTCGCGGGCTATGTGACGTCAGAGCTCGTAACTGGTAGTACATCGATCTAGTACGAGTTCACGGGTGAAGTCACGTGTTGGACTGCCGTTCCAGTGCACTTTCACGGTATAAGGTTGGAAAAACACGGGTTACAGGTTGCCTGGAACGCGGCATAAATCTGACCATGAGTTTATTTTGGCGGAAAGCTGAAGCTGATTGCTGATAGGCTGTCTCAATCAGTGGCGCCTGCACAATCCAATCACGTTTGAGAGGGAAACAACAAATTGAGGGTTTCCAAGATTTTTCTTTTTTTCCCTTTTTTTTTTAGAAGTAGTAACGGGTACTCACGGTTATGTATAGAAATGTAGTGGAGTAAAGAGTACAATATTTGCCTCTCTAATGTACTTGAGTAAAGTCATGAGTACTCCCCAAAAATTATACTCGAGTAAAGTACAGATCCCTCAAAATTGTACTTAAGTACTGTACTCAAGTAAATGTACTCCGTTACTGTCCGGCTCTGGTTGCCTGTCTGAGTGTGCGACTCCCGGCCTAATGGTGTCCCGCATTAGCCTAAATAATTCGTAACATTAAGCATTTAAGTTAACTGAAAAAAAGAACTAAAATTAGGCTAAATAAAATGGGCCTTTAAATTATGGGCATATACAGTATATTAATTAAAAAATTTAACGAAAATTAAAAATGTTGCCTTGCAGATTGAAATAAGCTGAATTTGAAGCTCTAAAATTATGAACTGGAAAGAAATAGAAACTTAAACTAAACTTATATATATCTAAATTATATATAGGCCTAAATAATTAAATATAGCCTAAATTAAATGTAAATAGCAATTTTATTTTTTTTTAATGACAAAAGCACATAACGAAACTGCTTCAAATTAAACTAAAATTACCAGGAAAAATAAAACTAAAACTAATTCAAAATCACGATATAAATAAATAAGAAATCAATAAATAAATAAAAATAAATTAAAAATAAAAATAACTGCAGGTCTCCGCAGTCACGTAGCCTAAATGAAAACTATGAAAGCAGTGTGACCGGCCAAATGATAAAAAAAAAGAAAGAAATTATTCCCTCTGATATTCTGTTTCGTTAATAAAGTTTGATTTGGAACATATTCCTTCTTCATTTATTCATTTCCTGACTATGGCCATGTCATAATGATACAGCCTACATTTCAGCACTTTGTGAAGACAGCGAGTTATAATGAAGCGCTTAGAGATCGTGTGAATTGCACGTTCAGTTGAATTTGAACTTATATGCTAAAATTTGCACTTACAGCTCTGATGTGTAAACCTGTCAAATAAAAATCTGAAATGTTGAGATTTGCACTTGCAGAATCACAAACCTGCATTTCTGAATTTGAAATTATTATAAAATGTAAACTGCAAATTCCAAAAGCAGGTCATTGTGCTATAAAAGTAATATTTTTTTCCGGAACATTTTTGCCTTGTGCTGCAAAGTGCATTTGTTTATATATCTGAGTTGATTTGGGCTCAAAACACGAAATGGGCAGAGAGTTAATGATGAAAGACATCAGGCCCGAGTAAAAGGCGAGTGCAGTCATTTACAGTGTGTTTACACCGCAAAACAAATTCTTGCCATTTTCGCGCTCTTCCAAATTGGATTGTCTTCTCCGACTTGCCGTAGATTCCTCAAACTCAGAAGAGGAGGGGCCATGTAGATGAGCTCACAAATCTGCATTTTGAGTGGCGTGTGGCGTAAATTTAACATCTATAGGCGAGTGGCTTTATTTTAACGCGTGGTGGCGTGTGATGTTAACTTATCGCCTGACGGCGCTTATTTAACGCCTGGCGGCGTTATGAAGACGGCGTTTTAATATTTATCCGCCGATCAAATCCACGCGAATTCTGAACCATTTGGCTTTCGATATGCGTCCTCCGTGGGCATGTCAGATTAACGCGTAATTAAGTGTAATGAGCTGGGGGGAAAAATACTGACACCAGGGGGGGTTCCGGCAAGATGGCGGCGTGAACAGTCAAAAGTTTCGAGCTCTCGGTACTTAATTTTTAGTAGTGAAAATTGTTAACGTAGCTGTCAGCAGAATTCATATATGCTTTAGATCGTAAGATATCCGGTGCCAATCAATGATATCTTTGACCTTAAACATGCCTAGATCTGCACAAAAAAGGTCCAGTGATTCCGGAAAACCTGATTCTCGTGTGACGGCTAAACATGGCCATGACTACGAAAGCAGTATGATTGAAGACGTGCATCAGGAAGAAGAGGAAGAATTTCCGCCATTCCCTGTAACTCCGAGCAAACCTCCACTTGCAAAAAAACCATCATTTGTCAAAGTTCACACTGGTAGTGCTTCTGATGCCAATGAGATTGTAACAACGCTCTCTAATCTTATCAATACAAGAAGTGATGCGCTAGAAATGATGGTTCAAAACGCCTGTGCAGAAATAAAAGAGCTAAAAAGCAAAATGCTGTACATGGAGAAACGAATGGACAGGGGAGAACAAGCATCCAGGATATGTATGAGTCGGGTGAAGGATTTGGAACGGTATGATAGGCGCTGGAACCTGCGGCTCCACGGTCTCCCAGAGACGTCCACAGAGAATGTGCGAGAGGAGGTTATCCGCGTGTGCCAAGAAGTGCTTCCACAAGAGGCAACGAAACTTCCAGACTCTATTGATGTAGCTCACCGGCTAGGAACCAAACGTGCTAATGAGATGAGGCCTCGTGCAACAATAATTCGGTTCATTGCCAGGAGATTCAGAGATGCAGTATGGAAGGCGGCTAAAAGCAGTGAGTTTCTCCAGAATCAAGGCATGCAGTTTAAGGAAGATCTGACAAAGGAGGACAGCGATTGCAGACAGAAGTTGTGGCCTCTAATCAAAAAAGCGCGCGATGATGGCAAAACTGCTTACTTCATCGGAGGGCGTGCTTTTATTGATGGAACTGAAGTTACGGGGTGAGATAAAGAGCTTTTCTAGATTATCTTTCTCAAGATTCTCAGGAATGTGAGTTCATTTGTTGTACTGAATACCAAGATGCTGTTGTAAGCTTCGATGCCATTGGACAATATAATACTTACATCAGGGCAACAACCTGTGTTCAGAATAGTTAAAAGGAAAGCTCTATTTCTCTTTGTTTAGGGCGGATTTTTGTTTTGTACAAGAAGCTCACTCTATTAAAGAAGATACAAAATTTTGGACTTCACAATGGGGTAACTCAGTATGGTTTGCACATGGATCTGAGCACTCCGCTGGTGTAATTACTTTAAAGAATAGATTTAATGGAGTTGTTCTTCATACAGAATGTGATCTTGCAGGACATTTTATTTGCCAAGTAATTATGTATGATGATATAATACTAATATTAGGAAATGTATATGGGTATAATAACTCTTTGGAAAATAACAATCTTTTCGAATACATAGAACATATATTTATTGGTTGGTTAAATAAATATCCAAATGCAATTTTGTTAGTTGGAGGGGATTTTAATATTATACTTAATGGAACTATGGATAAATGGCCACCAGGTCGACCTAACATAAATAACAACAATCTTAAAAACTTCATGGATAAGTTCAACCTTATAGATATTTGGAGAGTCAAATTTTCACATAAGACATTTACATGGAGTAATAAATCAGGATCTAGTCAATCCAGAATTGACTTCTGGTTATTGTCTGAGAGTTTTAATAAAGATAATGTAGAAGTTGACATTATGTCTACTCCACTCACAGATCACAAAGCTATCAGCATTAAAATTGAATTCTCCGATACAAGTTGTTTTATGAATGGATCATATTGGAAGCTTAACAATTTTCTGCTACTATATGACGAAGTTAAAAAAGTAATCACTGGGTTGATAAATAGCTTTTATAATAAAGCAAATAAGGAGGATGCATTTTGTTCAAATTGGGAACTTCTGAAATTTGAAGTCACTAAATATTTAAGGAAATTTGGCAGCCAGATAGCCAAACATAAAAGAGCTAAAGAAACCGACATAGTTGTTGAAATAACAAAACTAGCAAATAAATGTCCAGACGATTTGATGGATGAAGAAAAATTACAATTATCAGATCTGCGAATCAAACTAGATGACCTATATAGAAAGAAAGCTGAAGGTGCGTTTGTCCGTTCACGGAGACGTTGGCTCGAGGAAGGTGAACAAAATTCACAATACTTCTTTAACTTAGAGAAACTCCATATTAATAACAACATTGGTAAATTAAATGTGAATGGGGTTGTAACAAAGGACCATAAACTAATTTCTAATTACTGTTGTGAATTTTTTAAGAAAATATATACATCCAATTATTCTTCAGAGTTATCTGATGCCTTTCTGAGTTCTACAGAGGTGAAAACTATTGACAAAAATGAAAATGAACTTTGCGATATGCCTATTTCTGTTGAGGAAGTGATAAAGGCAATTAATCACTTGAAGAATAATAAATCGCCAGGTACGGACGGTTTGACCGCTGAATTTTATATATTATTCATTAAAGATTTGACCCCTTTTTTGCTCAAGATGTTTATTGAAAGTATCAATAATCAATGCCTTCCAACCACCTTGACTCAAGGATTAATCAATTTAATCCCTAAACCAAAAAAGGATTTACTCTGTCTTGATAATTGGCGTCCGATCAGTTTACTGAACAATGATTATAAAATATTTGCACTGATATTCGCTAAAAGATTCAAAGTTGTTTTAGATTCAATTAGAAATTGTTATAACTCAATTAGCTGATGACACCACCCTCTTTCTCCAAAACGATAACCAAATTCCCATTGCAGTTAAAATAATAGAAGAGTTTTCTAAAGCTTCCGGTGTTTATTTGAATGTAAAGAAATGTGAACTTATGGCGGTCAAAGAATGTTCAGTGACATCTATTTGTAACATTCCTGTAAAAACAGAAGTCAAATACCTACGAATTACAATAAATAAAAATCAAAAGAATAGAAGTTCATTAAACTTTAATCCTGTTATCCAAAAAACTCAGAGGACGTTTAATCAATGGCTTCTAAGAGACTTGTCATTAAGAGGGAGAGTTTTGATTTCTTAAGCAGAAGGTCTGTCCCGGTTAACTTATACAGCTATGGCTCTCCAGGTTGATGATAAAATATCGAGGGAGATTGATAAGATGCTTTTTGGTTTTGTTTGGAAAAATAGGATTCATTATATAAGAAAATCAGTTTTAATGAACTCGTATGAAAATGGTGGTCTCAATTTGCTGAGCTTTGCTACATTAAACAATTCTTTCAAAATCAAGTGGATTAGACAACTTGTTAGGTATCCAAGCTCTATTTGGAATATTATTCCCCTTCATGTTTTATCTAATCTGGGTGGCATAAATTTCTTCCTTGTTTCCAATTTTGATATTAACAAAATACCTGTGAAACTTTCTATATTTCATCGTCAAGCTTTTCTGACATGGAGTTTAATTTACAAACACAACTTTTCACCACACAAATACTTTATCTGGAATAATAAGGACATTCTTTTCAAATAAAAAACTATCTTCTTTGAAAATTGGTTTCTTGTTGTCTTATTGTCTTGGTAGACCAATTATTTAATTCAGATGGCCTTCTTTTTACTTATGAAGAATTTATGCTCAAATATAATATTCCTATACCACCAAGGGAATTTGCAATCGTGTTTGGAGCAATTTCTCCTAAAATTTGTATGTTATTTAAACAACAAATAAGATTACAAGACTAACAGCAATCTCCACCCCTCTCACCAATTCAATCTCTTGTAGGTAAAATATGTTTCGCATGTCATTATAATTATAACAGGTCAATAAGAGCCCTTTTCCAGAGAGATATTGTTTCAAGACCAAATGTTATTGCGTACTGGAGTCAGTTTGTGAGTGATGTTGACTGGAAAAAAGTCTGGCTTCTTCCCAATAGCTTTCTATCAAAGAAGTGTCTTTTAAACTCCTTCGTAGGATATACCCTGCTAAACACTACTTATCCAGATTTAAAAAAGATATTGATGAAAGTTGTAGTTTTTGCAAAAAGAAGCCAGAGACAGCTGTTCATTTATTTTGGCATTGCCCTCATGTGTCTTTTTTTTGGCAAAATGTTCTTTATTTTATTGTTGGAAATATTGATGAAAATGTTACATTACTGTGGAAAGATGTTTTACTAGGTATTGTTAACTCAAAAGATAAAAAACACTGAACTTATTTTATTATTTTTTTATTTTGATGGCTAAATTTCACATTCATAAATGCAAATTTTTAGGGAAAAGCCATGTTTTATTGCGTTTAAAAGTGAAGTAAAAGTTTATATTGAGTCAATAATGCCCTCGAAGAAACAAAAGGCTAGTCGAATTTTACATCAATGTACAATTTTTAAAGTATTCCTATAATACTATGTGTACCTCCCCCTAGCATTTGAAATGTATTGTATTTCTATTGTTTGTCTTGTAATTTCTTCAATAAATATAAAAAAAAAAAAATTCCGACTCCACTCTCATACAGATTACATAAACTGAGAATATTTGTTTTTTTTATATAAATTACTTCATTGAAAAGAAGAGAATTCAAGCTTCATAAAGAAAAATCTCTAGTGCCTGTTTGACAAGTATTTGCGGAGTTATAGTTCATTTTCGGACGCGATTCAGAATGGACTGCACTGACAGCGAGAAGGCAAAACTCGCATCATGTTTGTTTTTCTTTATTTGACAAAAAGCACAACACTTTGTTTTTATTGTGAGTATACAGAAAAATAATAGACACTTAACAGGATCGAATGATGTATAACACTTATATGTAAGATCAAAATCAACAGAGTATTTTGAGTCTCTTTAGCACTGATAAGAAAAAAAGCGAACAGATCACGCCGGCGTGATTGCCGACCCCAGAGGGTTAATGCCCGCCGTGACGCGTCAGCTAGAACCCGAGGAGAAGAGGACAGCGCTGACCCTTTCCCCCGGAAGTGGAGGTCCCTCATGAGTCTGACCAGGGGTTTGAGCCCGTGACATCAGCGGATGAGGGAATAGTGAAGATGGACAATAAGTACTGGCTGAGAGACTTCAGTGACTCCCACCCGGTATCTTCATCATAGCTGTTTCTAGACAGCACTAAGAACTGTTTGGATTCTGATGTATTCATTTCATCGACCTACATGTACTGTGTGATACTTGCCATTATTTTGTTGAGAATTGTATCACAGCGAAGCTTCTCCAGCCCCGCCGCTGCCGGCTCCCCCTTTGGTCAGTCGTCACTGTACTTCCACAACGGACTTACAGGTTGTCTGCTGCGCTCCGTCCCTCCACCCCTACGGCTGCAGCGGGTTCCTCCATCACACCGGCTCTGTCTCAACCCTATGGTTCCGCCTCCGACGCTCGTCGCCACTGCATCGGCCTAGGTCTCCAGTGCCAGCAATGTCACTTGTTCCCCAGCTGTTGTCAGCCACAACACTATCTTGGCTCTTTTTGCATTCATCTTTGTCAAGTGGACTAGGGAAGCTTATTTGGACAGACCCTTAAAAAAAAAAAAATCCATAGACCACAATTGTGAGGTCACAACTGCAACTCGCAGTGCTCCCTCTTAATTTACCCACACACCTTATTCAATTCAAACAATAGAGGGGAAAAGAAGTTTACAGCTGTAAGTTATGCAAGTTAGGTCAATTAAGCAGTTTTATAAGAGTTATACTGCGATAAAACACCATGGTTCCATAGCAGATTTCAAGTGATCAAGGGCCTAGGGTGTTCCATTTTAATCCCATTGCAAGAGTTCCACCAGTAATGGGAACTGGTGCAACGTAAGCAATGACGTACATCCAAGTGAACAAGACAGAGGTAAGTTAGGAAAGGAAGTGCATAACAAAGTGGACTTAAAAGCAGCTATTCACTTGTTTTGTTCCTAAATGTATCAGTGTTTTGAACAAACCAGTTGTGTGAATGATTAAATGACTCGCTCATAAAGGCAGGCATCTGTTGTACTTGTAATCATTATTTTTAACGAAATGTTAGAAATGAATGTTTTACCTGTCGCCACTTATTGGCATAATTTAACTTACAAAAAAAAAAAATCTCAACCACTATAGTACAGTGTTTTTGCTGTATCATTCTGCCTTTCAGTCAATTGATCTACTTTGTTTATTGTAGTATTATCTTTTGTGGGTGAATTAATTGTATGAATTTGTGTTCCTCAATTCAATGAATTTATGTAATTCTGAGTAACTATTAATTAACTCAATCAGCCTATAGCCAAAAAGTGAACTACGAAAATAGCACAAACTTGTATCATTTATATATATATCAGCATCAGATGGATGGAGAACAAGCAATTCTGCCAAACACAAGAATCATGGCTCTCCCATTAGACTGAATGGGCTCTGTCCTGAGCCTCCGCTGGTGATTAGGGTGAGCTTCTGGTCGCCGTGAGCAAACATTCCAGCCATCCAAGAGCACATCAAAACAGACAGAAATTACTCAGTCAAAACTTTTCCTCAGATCAACAGAGAGAGTAAATATGCTGTGTGAATACTAACCTAGTGAACCACTGACCCCATATTTTCCCATATTTTTTATCTGTGGAAGAGCATTTACATTTTATTATGATTTGCTAAAAATCTCTCCCTATGAAAGCAATGGGAATAAAATACATTTGCCCGCGTGCATTAGGCTCTGAAGTTGAAATACAAGCTCTTTTTTTTTGGGTGAATGTGTGTTTGCCTGGTGTTAATGAGGAGGTCTAGCTTCTTCCCTCAATGTGAGATTGATAGACATCTTTTGGGCAAGATTAAGCTATAGCATTTACAGAAATGTTGGGTTCTGTATGGTTTGTTATTCATCACTCACTGTTATGGATGATGTGTTTATTTACCTGATAATAACACTGCGATTTCAGGATTCTGGAGTATGATTAAACTAACCTTTGAATATCTGAATGACAATTGGGGAACTGCGGGTTGATCACACACTTAGAGGAACATTGAAACCTGCATGGTGTGGTTTGAGCTGACAAAAGACTGCAGTGTGGTACTGAGCTATCACCATGGTGACAAATAAACTTCTGCTAAAGCTTGGATGGTGGAAAGGCAGCTGCAGTCATAATGTTGTTTGTATGCTGTCAACTCTATCCAAGCATCACTGAATAGAGGTGAGAGTACTTACAATTATAGATAATTGTTGTTCAAAATATTAGTGCCTAATGAAAATCAACACTCACTGATAATTTGTGTTACCCATAAAATTAAAACATTAACTTGGATCTTGTTTTTTGTCTTTAATTCCTCTTGTGCAGAACTCACAATGTACACATTAAGTTTTTGTTGTCATTTAGTTGTAGTTTTATTTATCTCCTGTAGTTATTATTTATTTGCCTTTTTATGTTTGTGTGGTCAAACTGTAAACACAAAACAATTCACAAATAATATTCAGTAATGTTTACATCACCAAATACATTACTCCAAACATTATAACATCGGCTTTAGATAATAAACATTAAAGTATACGGTTATAAATCAAAGATATCCCCTAAAAGCAAATATCACATATTAGCATGAAACATTATCACATATGTGTGATACAACTGTCAGTACAGATATCTAAAACAGCTGTATTACAAACATGTATTAAACTTTGTTTAACAAATAAATGCAACACATATTGCACAAATATTATAATATTTCAAAAAGCAATTTAAACTGTAAATGTCTAACCAAACATAATAAACAACGAATAGCATTAGGCGTTTCGGTAATCACAAATAGGCCTAGAGATCTACATAATGATCTATCAATAAACTTATAACAACAAAATGTTACTCACCATGCTGGAAATACAGGTCCTTCTCAAAAAATTAGCATATTGTGATAAAATTCATTATTTTCTATAATGTAATGATATAAATTATTATTTCATATGTTTTAGATTCATTGCACACCAACTGAAATATTTCAGGTCTTTTAATGTTTTAATACTGATGATTTTGGCATATAGCTCATGAAATCCCAAAATTCCTGTCTCAAAAAATTAGCATATCATGAAAAGGTTCTCTAAACGAGCTATTAACCTAATCATCTGAATAAACTAATTAACTCTAAACACCTGCAAAAGTTTCCTGAGGCTTTTAAAAACTCCCAGCCTGTTTTGTTACTCAAAACCGCAATCATGGGTAAGACTGCCGACCTGACTGCTGTCCAGAAGGCCATCATTGACACCCTCAAGCAAGAGGGTAAGACACAGAAAGAAATTTCTGAACAAATAGGCTGTTCCCAGAGTGCTGTATCAAGGCACCTCAGTGGGAAGTCTGTGGGAAGGAAAAAGTGTGGCAAAAAACGCTGCACAACGAGAAGAGGTGACCGGACTCTGAGGAAAATTGTGGAGAAGGACCGATTCCAGACCTTGGGGGACCTGTGGAAGCAGTGGACTGAGTCTGGAGTAGAAACATCCAGAGCCACCGTGCACAGGCGTGTGCAGGAAATGGGCGGCAGAAGCGCCTGACCTGGGCTACAGAGAAGCAGCACTGGACTGTTGCTCAGTGGTTGCATGTCATTCGGAAATCAAGGTGCCAGAGTCTGGAGGAAGACTGGGGAGAAGGAAATGCCAAAATGCCTGAAGTCCAGTGTCAAGTACCCACAGTCAGTGATGGTCTGGGGTGCCATGTCAGCTGCTGGTGTTGGTCCACTGTGTTTTATCAAGGGCAGGGTCAATGCAGCTAGCTATCAGGAGATTTTGGAGCACTTCATGCTTCCATCTGCTGAAAAGCTTTATGGAGATGAAGATTTCATTTTTCAGCACGACCTGGCACCTGCTCACAGTGCCAAAACCACTGGTAAATGGTTTACTGACCATGGTATTACTGTGCTCAATTGGCCTGCCAACTCTCCTGACCTGAAACCCATGGAGAATATGTGGGATATTGTGAAGACAAAGTTGAGAGACGCAAGACCCAACACTCTGGATGAGCTTAAGGCCGCTATCGAAGCATCCTGGGCCTCCATAACACCTCAGCAGTGCCACAGGCTGATTGCCTCCATGCCACGCCGGATTGAATCAGTCATTTCTGCAAAAGGATTCCCGACCAAGTATTGAGTGCATAACTGAATATAATTATTTGAAGGTTGGCTTTTTTTTTTGTATTAAAAATACTTATTTTATTGGTCGGATGAAATATGCTATTTTTTTGAGACAGGAATTTGGGGTTTTCATGTGCTGTATGCCAAAATCATCAGTATTAAAACAATAAAAGACCTGAAATATTTCAGTTGGTGTGCAATGAATCTAAAATATATGAAAGTTTAATTTTTATCATTACATTATGGAAAATAATGAACTTTATCACAATATGCTAATTTTTTGAGAAGGACCTGTATATAGTTTTAGATTATATTTGTATCTGAATTGTTATAGAACAATAGAACGTCTGCATATGAGCATCAACATGTGCTTTCTCACTCCATTCGGTTCAGTTATTTTTTTTCTACATGCACGATATCATGATCCCACCGAATCAACATCCTTAAAGGGGCTGCACCCTACAAAATGATTCTAAGTGGCAAAGTAGTTCTCTTACAGGTCTTCCTTAAAGGGATTGTTCACCCAAAAATGTAAATGATGTCATCATTTAGTCACCCTCAAGTTGTTCCAAACCTGTATGAATTTCTTTCTTCTGCTGAACGCAAGGGATATTTAGAGGAATCTCGGTAACCAAACAGTTGACTTCCACAGTATCTAAGAAAGAACTTCATACTGTCATGTTTCAATGTGTTTGAGTCCTGTTTGTGATCTTGGTTTCCCCTGTCTTCGTGATTTTGGTTCAGTCCTGTTCGTTTTCCCGCCATGTCTGATTAGTATTCCCTTCACCTGTGTTTGGTTAATTATCCCATCAGTCCCTGTTCATTTAAGCCTTGTGTTTTCCCTCAGTGTTTGTTGGTCGTCGTCTTTGTAAGGTTGTGTTTTCCCTGAAGTCCTGGTATCTGTTCGTTTGTTCCTGTATGTTCTAGAAAGTTTAATTTGTAAATAAATCCACTTTATTTCTACGCCTTGTGACCTCGTCTTCAGCTACCTGCACACAACCCTGACAGAACGACCAACCCTAAAGAAAAAGAAGATGGAGGTCTGGAAACAAGCCTTCGTGGGAACCCGTCAAGCTGTGTTTCGTGGGAATCGTGGAGGCCGCAGTAGAGGAGGAGGTCGAGTAGAAACCCAACATCACTCTACACGCTGGCCTCATTTCAACCCTGGGTTGGTGAAGTCCAGTCCAGGGCTCCATCTACCGCTGGTCTCGTTAGACCTAGAGCTTCCACCGCTAATCCCGTGCAGCCCAGATCTTCATGTCACGCCTGCAGAGCCAGTCTTCGAGCAAGCGCCAGAGCCCGCTGATCCCGCGCCAGAGCCCGCTGATCCCGCACCAGAGCCTACTGATCCTGCATCAAAACCCACTGATCTTCCGCTGTTCCTGCCCAATCCCAGATCCTCTTGGCCCCTGGACTCCCTCTTTCCTGTCAATTTCCCCATGGAAATTTTGGGGGGGGGTATACCCGAGAAGTCCTCACCGCCATGGCCGCCCGAAGGGTCCTCGCCGCCATGGCCGCCCGAAGGGTCCTCGCCGCCATGGCCGCCCGAAGGGTCCTCGCCGCCATGGCCGCCCGGAGGGTCCTCGCCGCCATGGCCGCCCGGAGGGTCCTCGCCGCCATGGCCGCCCGAAGGGTCCTCGCCGCCATGGCCGCCCGAAGGGTCCTCGCCGCCATGGCCGCACGAAGGGTCCTCGCCGCCATGGCCGCCCGAAGGGTCATCGCCATCATGGACGCCCGAGGGTCCGACAGCTCCCCCCTGGACGCCCGAGGGTCCGACAGCTCCGCCCTGGACGCCCGAGGGTCCGACAGCTCCGCCCTGGACGCCCGAGGGTCCGACAGCTCCGCCCTGGACGCCCGAGGGTCCGACAGCTACACCCTGGCCGCGCCCACAGCCTGCTCCGCCCTGGCCGCGCCCACAGCCTGCTCCGCCCTGGTCACGCCCACAGCCTGCTCCACCCTGGTTCCCTGAGCTACCAGCTCCGCTCTGGAGGCTTCCCGTCCCTGCACCGCCATGTCCTCGTCAGCCTCCAGAGCGCCCACCCTCCCACCCCTTTTGGATGTTATACGGCGCTATGTCGCGCCTTTGGGAGGGGGGAGGTACTGTCATGTTTCAATGTGTTTGAGTCCTGTTTGTGATCTTGGTTTCCCCTGTCTTTGTGATTTTGGTTCAGTCCTGTTCGTTTTCCCGCCATGTCTGATTAGTATTCCCTTCACCTGTGTTTGGTTAATTATCCCATCAGTCCCTGTTCATTTAAGCCTTGTGTTTTCCCTCAGTGTTTGTTGGTCGTCGTCTTTGTAAGGTTGTGTTTTCCCTGAAGTCCTGGTATCTGTTCTTTTGTTCCTGTATGTTCTAGAAAGTTTAATTTGTAAATAAATCCACTTTATTTCTACGCCTTGTGACCTCGTCTTCAGCTACCTGCACACAACCCTGACACATACAGGTTCGAAACAACTTGTGGGTGAGTAAATAATGACAAAATTTTCATATTTGTGTGAACTATCCCTTTTAAGGAAGACCTGTAAGAGAACCACTTTGCCACTTAGAATCAAATATTCAGTGAGTGTTAGGCACCGATAATTTGAACAACACTTATATATAA
The DNA here is from genome assembly GCA_030578275.1 of Meda fulgida. Lineage (NCBI taxonomy): Eukaryota > Metazoa > Chordata > Actinopteri > Cypriniformes > Leuciscidae > Meda > Meda fulgida. The sequence goes on from CM060622.1 coordinate 24,613,217, forward strand.
TCATAAGTACTCTCACCTCTATAAAGACCCAGATTTCACATTAAATTGCAAGTGGCAAACCAGCACACTGCAAAGAATGTGCATCATGCAAAGGAAAACAAAAATATCCTTTTTAGATTATTTTATAAACGAGTTACTTGCATTTAGAAATGTTTTTCCTTGCTGTTGACAGTCCTACCAGAACACACCTGTGACCCATTTTTGGGGTGAACCAGTAAAAAAACAGATGTTTTAAATTAGTTTTAAATGTTTTAAATCCTAAGTGTTTTACAGTAGCCTATTCTTATTGCGGTGACACAAGTTTTAAACAAGTACCTCAATAATGTCAGTTCTATCTTATGAGTTATGAATTCCCCAATGATTGATAGATCTTTTTTTTTCTTGTGTTTCATACCAATTTTAATTCAACAACAAAACATCTAGGTTACGTATGAAACCCGGTTCCCAGAGAAGGGGAACAAGACACTGCGTCACATTGCCATACTTCAGACATGTCTGTATGTCTTCCTTCAGACAATCTGAAGCTTATGACGTTTTCAATAGGCATCATTTTATAGCCCGTCTGCACGCCCGTACAATCACCTGACTGCGGTAGCAAATCAAAATTGGAGGTATTGACATGTGCTTCAGACACAGGCTCACATGATGCGTTCCCATAGCATCAACTCATTGATGCAGTGTTGAGTTCCACTTCGAAAGGAAACCCACCTTCTTCTCATGTAAGATGGGCTAAAACAGACAGGCAGTTGCAGCTACAAGCATCCGGTGCAATTGGCAGTCTGCTAAATCAGCCACCTCTCCAAATTACCCTAAACAAGTGTCCTTCTATTGATTTTCTCCCTGAAAAGATTTAATCAGATAGTTGGTGAGATTGGAAGAGGGGGGAAAAAAACGTCTTGATTACGGATGTAACCCTCGTTCCCTGAGTAGGGAACGGAGACGTTACGTCAGATGATGACGAATGGGGTTTCGCTTAGAACACCTATCGACTTCGAGTATACAAAACGAGCCAATGGCAAAGAAATGCCCTGGGTCTGCGGAATTTGCATGACGTAACTCCACCCCACCTCGTGGGTATAAAAGGAGGACGCCGGCAACATGCAGTTATGTTTCTTCACTGAGGAGCGAAGACTGAGCTCAGGTGATCCCCGCGGTACAGCGGAAGTGGCAAGCTGATGTAAAGTCTCCGTTCCCTACTCAGGGAACGAGGGTTACATCCGTAACCGAGACGTTCCCTTTCTTCTAAACATTAGATCGCTCACACCTAAGGCGGTTATTGTAAATGAAACAGTCACAGATAATAGTTTTGATGTACTTTGCCTTACTGAAACCTGGCTTAAACCAAATGATTATTTCGGTCTAAATGAGTCTACTCCGCCAGGATACTGTTATAAGCATGAGCCCCGTCTGATCGGTCGTGGCAGCGGTGTTGCAACAATCTATAGAGATATCCTTACTGTTACTCAGAAAACAGGTCACAGGTTTAATTCGTTTGAAGTACTTGTGCTAAATGTTACGCTCTCAGATGTAAGAAACAAATCCCTATTATCTCTAGCCTTGGCTACTGTATATAGACATCCAGGGCCATATGTTGATTTCCTTAAAGAGTTTGCAGACTTTCTCTCAGATCGATTGGTCAATGTCGATAAAGCAATAATTGTTGGAGACTTTAACATACACGTAGATAACATAAATGATGCGTTAGGGGCTGCGTTTACAGATTTATTAAACTCCTTTGGGGTCAAGCAAACGTCAGTGGTCCCACTCATCGTCTAAATCATACACTAGATTTAATTATATCATATGGAACCAATCCAACTGATATAAATATTATACCGCAGAGTGACGATCTCACTGATCATTACATGGTAACTTGTATAATACGTACTGATGAAATTTGTCATGTTGCGCCACGTTATCGACCAGGCAGAACAATCCTTCCATCCACTATAGATAGATTCTCAAATAGCTTACCTGATCTATCTCAGCTGCTCAGTGAACCCAAACAAACAGATGAACTAGAGGAAATGACTAGCAGTTTGAGGACCATTTTCTCTAGTACACTAGATATGGTTGCACCAATTAGATTAAAAAAGGTTAGAGAGAAAACTAAAGCACCATGGTACAACAGTGCTACGCATCCTATAAGAGACAAACTCGTAACTTAGAGCGTAAATGGAAACAAACTAATTTAGAGGTCTTTAGAATCGCGTGGAAAGACAGTGTGTCACGTTATAAAAAGGCTCTAAAAGCAGCCAGGGCTGAGCATCTCCGCAAACTAATAGAAAATAACCAAAATAATCCAAGGTTTTTATTTAACACCGTGGCTAGACTAACAAATAAACAGACATCACCAGAGCAAAATATTTCGTTACAATATAGTAGTAATGATTTTATGAATTACTTCGATGAGAAAATAGAAAGCATCCGAAACACAATTGTAAATGTACAATCCTCTATGGTGTCTTATGATTCAGCCTCAATTATCACCTCTCAAGAACAACTACACCGCTTTACAACTATAGGACAAGAAGAGCTAAATAAACTTATCATTGCATCTAAACCAACAACATGTTTATTAGATCCAATACCCACTAAACTACTGAAAGAAGTGTTACCTGTCGTGGAAGAGCCTCTTCTTAATATTATTAACTCGTCTTTATTTTTAGGTCATGTTCCGAAAATATTCAAGCTGGCAGTTACAAAACCTCTCATTAAGAAACCACAATTAGATCCAAATAACCTAGCAAATTACAGACCCATCTCAAATCTTCCATTTATGTCTAAAATACTAGAAAAAGTTGTGTCCGCTCAACTGTGCTCTTTCTTGCAAGAAAATGATATCTATGAGAAATTTCAGTCGAGATTCAGATCGCATCATAGCACAGAAACTGCGCTAGTTAAAATTACAAATGATTTACTTTTAGCTTCAGACAAAGGCTGTATCTCAATACTAGTTCTACTCGATCTTAGCGCTGCGTTCGACACTATAGATCATAAAATACTCCTGGATCGACTACAAAACTACACTGGTGTTCAGGGACAGGCATTAAGCTGGTTTAGATCGTACTTATCAGACCGTTACCATTTTGTCTGTTTAAATGGGGAAAAATCGAAGATAACGTCAGTAGACTATGGAGTGCCGCAAGGATCTGTGCTAGGCCCTCTGCTATTCTCAATATACATGCTGCCACTGGGTAATATTATAAGAAAACATGGAATTAATTTCCACTGTTATGCTGATGACACTCAATTATATATCTCATCACGACCAGATGAAAACACTAACTTATCTAACTTGACAGAGTGTCTAAATGATATAAAATGCTGGATGACGTGTAATTTCCTGCTATTAAATTCAGATAAAACAGAGGTATTACTTATTGGTCCAAAAACTACCCACAAAATCCCTTACAATACAACTTTAATTTAGAAGGATGTCCTGTTACTTTATCCACTACAGTAAAAGACCTGGGTGTTATACTAGACCGCAACTTGACTTTCGAAAATCATATTTCATATGTTACAAGAACAGCCTTTTTCCACCTTAGAAACATTGCTAAGCTACGTAACATGATATCTGTTTCTGATGCAGAAAAGTTAGTTCATGCATTCATGACCTCGAGACTAGATTACTGTAATGCTTTATTAGCTGGTTGTCCTGCACCCTCAATAAACAAGCTACAGTTAGTGCAAAATGCAGCCGCTAGAGTTCTTACTAGATCAAGAAAATATGATCATATAACACCTATTTTATCATCTCTACACTGGTTACCTATTAAGTTCCGTATCAATTACAAAGTATTACTGCTGACCTATAAAGCCCTAAATGGTATATTTAATGGACCTTCTATCGCCCTACAATCCATCGCGTTCTTTAAGATCACTAAATTCAAGGCTTCTGGTCATACCTAGGATATCTAAGTCTACTAAAGGAGGGAGGGCGTTCTAACATTTAGCTCCTAAACTCTGGAATAGCCTTCCTGATATTGTTCGAGACTCAGACTCGCTGTCCCAGTTTAAAACTAGATTAAAGACGCATCTCTTTAACCAAGCATTCACTTAAAGCTTACCTCTTATACTACTGCTGAATCAGTTCGAATGCATTAATATTATGAACATCAGCTATGCTAATTATTTCCCATCTGCCTTTCTGCTGTTATCTCGGGACACGAGTCCCGAGGTAAATAGCGTTCGTCAGCTCCAGTTTGTATCCTGCCTCTCACCGAGACTTCAGATGCCCCAACACCTGCGATGAGACAACTCAACGCCTGTGAAGAGACGACTCGACGCCTGTGAAGAGACGACTCAACACCGGCGATATGTTATGCCCTAAATTAATACATGATTAACTGACTGTATTTTTCAATGTACATTTCAGAAATGCACTTTCTGTAAAGCTGCTTTGAGACAATGTGTATTGTGAAAAGCGCTATATAAATTGAATTGAATTGAAAATTGAATTTCGTTGTCACTCCGAGTTACGTCGGATGACGACGAATGGGGTTACCAGTCTAATTATGCCACCTTCACAGCTGTCTTCCAGTGCCCTGCGTAAATCTGAGATCCCTGTCGTGAGACTAGCACGGACAAAGGACTCCTATTTAACACAGGAATACCAAGGTACACTGGGAAGCATATCCCATAGTTTAGAGGAAATATGCAATTAACACCGGGCATAAAAAACACACACATGACCCAAAGGATACATATGGAGAACACTGGGGTGTCCAGCCGCTGGTGGAATATTTCAACCCCAGGGGTGGCAAGGTGGAAGACACATGCTCGGAGAGGCTTACAGTGGGAATACACATGTGGGGGTAGCTCCGGAGAGGGACCATGCACACGGAAGGCACCTAGCCGTCGCACAGGCAACAGACACTGGACACAATGGTCTGAGGTTCCGAAACACTGCGTTCTGTCTACATAAGCGCGGAGAGCGCGTACTGGACAGAGCAGTGCTAAGGCTGGGTCTGCCTCCTCCGAGGGCAGCGCTTGCAGGTTCACCACTTGGTCCCGGAAGGGAGTGGTGGGAACCTTGGGCACATATCCAGGCCGGGTTCTCAGAATCACGTGAGAGTAAGCCGGCCCGAATTCCAGGCACGCTTCGTCAACGGAGAATGCTTGCAGGTCCCCTACCCTCTTGACAGAGGCCAGTGCAACCAGGAGCGCTGTCTTCATAGACAGGAGCTTAAGCCCCACTGATTGCAAAGGCTCAAAGGGAGCACTCTGCAGGGCAGTTAGAACCACCGCAAGGTCCCAAGAGGGAACGAGGAGAGCGAGGAGGATTCAGTCTCCGCGCTCCTCTCAGGAACCTGACGATCAGGTTGTGCTTCCCTAAGGACTTACCTTCTACCAAGTCATGGTGTGCGGCGATAGCGGCAACATAAACTTTGAGGGTGGAGGGAGACAGCCTTCGCTCCAACCTATATTGAAGGAAGGAAAGCACAACACCGATCGAACACCTCCGGGGGTCTTCTCGGCGAGAAGAGCACCAGCTGACGAAGAGGTTCCACTTCAACGCATAGGCGTGTCTTGTGGACGACGCTCTAGCAGAAGTGATGGTAGCCACCACCGCTGGTGGTAGGGTACTCAACCCTGCCTCGTCCCGTCCAGGAGCCACACATGGAGGTTCCAAAGATCGGGACAAGGGTGCCACAGTATGCCCCGCCCCTGAGAAAGGAGGTCGTTCCTCAGAGAGATTGGCCAAGGAGGTGCTGTCGCGAGGAGCACCAGTTCGGAGAACCAGGTCCGGGTGGGCCAGTACGGCGCAACTAGAAGGACCTGCTCCTCGTCCTCTTTGACCTTGCGCAAGACCTGCGCAAGAAGGCTCACTGGGGGAAATGCATACTTGCGGCCCCGCTGCCAGCTGTGCGCCAGAGCATCCGTGCCAGGCGTGCCCTCGGTCAGGGAAAAATACAGGTCGCAGTGGGTCGAGTCGTGAGAGGCAAACAGATCTATCTGTGGGTCCCCGAACTGGTCCCAAATCAGCTGAACCGACTCGGGATGGACTCGCCATTATTCAGGGAGGGGCTGAAGTCCTGAGAGCTTGTCGGCTGCACAGTTCAGGACTCCGGGAATATAAATGGCTTGAAGCGACCTCAGATGCTTCTGACTCCATAAGAGGAGGTGGCGGGCGAGTTGCGACATACGGCGGGAGCGTAGACCACCTTGATGGTTGATGTACGCTACAGTGGCGGTATTGTCTGACCGGACTAGTATGCGTTGACCCCTGAGCAACGCCCGAAAGCGGTGCAGGGCAAGGCATACTGCCAGCAACTCGAGGCAATTGACATGGCATAGGCGCTGGGGTCCTGTCCAGGAGCCCACGGCAGCATGTCCATTGCACATGGCGCCCCAGCCCGTGGTGGAGGCATCTGTTGAGACAACAACATGCCGGGAAGCTTGTTCCAGTAGGACACCGGCCCTGAGAAAACTGAGGTTCGACCACGGGGTGAAGCACTGACGGCAGATCGGAGTAACTGGTACTCGGAGCGTGCCTTGTTTCCATGCCCACCTCGGGACTCAGTTGCGAATCCAAACCTGAGGCGGTCTCATATGAAGCAATCCGAGCGCGTTACCTCAGATGCCATATACCCCAGGAGCCTCTGAAAAACCTCAGTGGAACCGCACTCTTGGGCTTGAAAGCAAGTCAGCAATGGCTGAGTGGAGAAGGCGACCAAGTCAACACTGAGTAAAGAGATCCTCTGCACAGGGCAAAGTTATTCTTTTCCCAGCTGACCCGAAGGCCCAGACGAGCTAGGTGCCGGAGCACTGGGTCCCTGTGTTCGCAAACCTGGTCTCGAGGGCGAGCTAGGACAGCCAGTCGCCGAGATAGTTCAGGATGCGAACCCCGTGTTCCCATGGAGGAACAAGGGCTGTCTCGACGACCTTTGAGAAGGCAGAATGGGAGAACAGCGTACTGATATGCGCGCGCCCTGACAGCAAACCGTAGGTATGGTCTGAGTCGAATGAGAATGGAGACATAAAAGTAGGCGTCCTTCAGGTCGATCGCTGCAAACCAATCCTGTTGCCGCTCACATCCGTAATGTGTTTGGCCAGGAGCATCTTGAACGGCAGCCTGTGAAGGGGCGGTTCAGATGTGTAGGTCCAGGATTGGCCATAACCCACCAGATTTCTCCGGAACAATGAGGTAGGGGCTGAAAACCCGGACCTCATTTCGGCTGGAGGAACAGTCTCAATCGTACCCTTCGCCAGTAGGGTAGCAACCTCCGCTCTCATGATAGGGGCGTAGCCACCGACCATAGTGGAGCGGACTCCCCTGAACCGGGGAGAAGACCGAGCGAACTGAATCGCATAGCCGAGCCGATGGTTCCCACGACCCAGCGGAACAGATAGGGAAGCTCTAGGTAGACTCCCAAAAACTGGGCCAGCGGAGTCAACGAACCACAGACGTCCCCTCGGTGGTCCAGCGAAGCGGAATGACCGGCCCAGACGTGGACGGCATAGCGGCCCGGAGTGGGGGCACGGTCATAACCGCACCCTGACAGAGGAGGCCAGGGAAGGACCAGCGTTCCGCGGGGGCCTGCTCTGCCAGGGGTCTGGCGACAAAGCGGGGTGAGAGCGGTACGGTCCAGGGACGGCACACACGGTCATCCGGCTCTGAGACAGAGGGGGACGAGGGGTGCACGGCTCGGGGCGGCGCACCGTGTCCGTGTCGTCCGTGAACTCTGTATGCTCAGAGACAAGAGAGTCAGTTCTTTCTGAATAAGGATTCTTCCCAAGCCCTCCACCGGGGAAAGGAGTGGCACTGCTACCAACTCCTGGAAAGAACTGAGTCTCATCTCTGAGCAGCCCATCTCAAAAGTGCCACTTAACCCGGCGTTTAGTGGGGGGCGGGGCTGGAGAGGGCTGAGGCATCCCCCCACGGTCTTCCAAAGCCAGCCCGGGTGAACGGGCGGGGTTGGAACCGTGGGAGGGCGCCTTCGGCGGTTGGCAGACTGAGGGATCTGAGAAGACGGCGGAGCCATCGGCAGAATAACCTCAATCTGCTCACGGGCGGTTGAGAACTGTTGGGCGGAAGCACTCAACCGCACCGCCGAAGAGGCCCACCTGGGATATGGGGGTGTCCTGCACATTAGAACGGTCAGCCCCAGAATGGTGAACATCACCTGACTCCGAGAGCGCACGGTCACCTTCGTCGCTCGGAGAGCAAGGTCAGTGGCGGCGCGCAGCTCATGGAAGAGCCTCGAGTCAATCCTGCCCTCATGCATATCCGTGAGCATCTGGGTCAGGTAGACCAGCAGAACGGTCATGGGATGCAGTGAGGCGGCTGCCTGTCCTGTGGCACTATAGGATTTCGTCACAGATTAGTGTAGACGAAAAGTACTACAGGCTTCGGACGGGTGCTTAGGATTGCGCCGGGAAGCACTCTGAGGACACAGTAGCATCGCAACAGAGCGTTCAACCGGGGGGACCCCAGTGTACCCATGGGCAGCGGCCCCGTTGAGAGGAGGGAAGGCGGATGAGACCAACGAGCGGTCCTGAGAAGACAACGGGGTCTTCCAGGACGTCGAGATCTCATCATGCACGTTCGGGAAGAAAGATATTGGGGTTTGCCATGGACGCGGGTCGGCGGCCTCACCCAAAAACCAATCGTCGCGGGAAAGCATGGCCGTCATCTCCGGATCAGACTCAGGCACAGCCATATGCACACCGGAAGGTGGCAGCTGGGACGAGTCGTCACTTCCAGAAGAATCAAGCCCACCTAGTGATGCTGCTACAGACATAGCACCATCCTCTGTAGCATCAAATGAAAACACACGGGCCACCCGAGGGTAGACTCGTGGAATCACCTGTTCGCTAGTGGGCACCGTCATTGAAGAGGGGGGCAGGGGTCGCGGAGTCGGCACCTTGTTCCATTTCTTTGCCATTGGCTCGTTTTGTATACTCGAAGTGAATTGGTGTTCTAAGCGAAACCCCATTCGTCGTCATCCGGGGTTGGAACCGTGGGAGGGCGCCTTTGGCGGTTGGCAGACTGAGGGATCTGAGCGGACGAGTCCGCCCGACATCCTGCACATTAGACCGGTCAGCCCCGGAATGGTGAACATCACCTGACGTAACTCGGAGTGACAACGAAAGGGAACTGCTTAACCCTATTTTTGTGTCCTTCAGTTATCATTCAATCTACTTTGTCTTCACAAGAATTTCACTTGCTCTAATCAGGAGGAAATATAGATGTACATTAGATAAATAAAAGAAGAATTCTTTAATATTTGAAAAATAAGCATTTTTCTTTTAGATTTTTTCATTATTTCAAAATATTTTACATTTCTGTGGATTCCTGCAATGTCTACAAGTAACCACTATATGTTAATAGCTAAATGTCAGGCTTGCATTATATAATATAATATATGCAATGCAATGTAATATACATCAATCACAATAATCACATCATGGTTCAGATATATATATACAGATATATAGAAAGAGCCAGAGAAAGTTGAATTCTCTAAAAAGTTTTGACATGTGGTATATGTCATATGTTATCAAGAGCAATGGTTCTCTATAACATGGGATATTGCATATGGTTAAATGTTACAATACCAACCTGTCAGTGAAACTATTTCACACAACGGAAACCTCTTCTCTTTCCTATGTTTTTTTCCATGACACTATTTCACTCCCCATTGAAAAAAAGGGAAAATTCACAAGGACAAAACAGCTACTAATTTTAATTGAAATAAATAAAGCCCTCCTCCTTTTTTCATACTCGTGCTTGAGGGACCTTTGATGTCAGCTTGAATTCATGGGTAATTTTGCCAAAATCTGTACAGACATGCAGCACAAGGATTTCTTTTTTTTTATATATACCAGTAGCTGAGGTAAATAAGTGGATTCATGGAATATCAAACGCAAAAAAATAAAAAATAAATTGTTGTTATAATGTAATGGTGGTGAGTCAAAAGAAAAATATGCAGATTAAGTTTGGTTGTAATACAGAAATAAAAAATAAAATAAAAATATCTGTACACCCCTTTCCCCTCCATTTCAACACGAAAGCTTAAAAAATATTTTCAGAACTGCAGACCCTTATTGAGAGACTGTAAAGAAGGAGATAGAGAGGCCTTGGGCATTTCCTATCACCATGGAGAAAATAGTTTTCTCCTTATCTGCAGGGCTGAAGCAATTATCGTACTGCAGTTTCTCCTCTGGCCACATTATGTTCAAACAGTAACATAAAAAAAAAAAAAAATAACCCCCCACAAACCCACCCAAACACATAACAACAACCCGGCTGCATCCCTTGCCCATGTATCAAAGCACAGTGTGACCTCATAGACGTCTCATGGGTGTCAGGCCACTTGTTTAATCTGGCACGCAGAAGACGTAGGAGGCCGACAATTCGCCCTTGCTTACCCACTCAGGTCCAGAGTTTGCACAGGTGACTAATTGCTGAGGAAATATGGTAATTTCGAGACTGCTGATATCTCCATTGAGCACAGCAGTGTTTGCTGAAAAGTTCTTGCAACGTGGATGTGAAATATTTCAATATTTTCACAAAATCAGGACAATATTCAACAAATGGTTTTATTCTTGTTTTCATTTATATATGTTCTTATTTCAAGGCACAATCCAAAATGTATTTATTGTAATCTTTGTAATGGGATGTAGTATATTGTTCAGTAGAAAAAAAAAAATATATATCCAGAACATGAAAGTATTGCAAGACATTTATTTTTGCACATTCAAGTTAACCCTTAAATTCAATGTTTCACCAATCGTTATTACATATTCAGGTCTTTAGTGACCCGGATCTAGGATGGATCTCTACCTGTCGCAATACTCTGAAACTCTTCTGATTTTAGAGTAACAATTACAGAAGAATAAAATATAGCATATTTTGTTACCTATTGGATCTTGGATCTTAGAGCTCCATTTGAGCAGATGTTTTATACCATCATCACTGCCCTTGTCAGAGCTCATTTCCCAGCATCTGGCTCATATTTGCCATTTCAAACATATTCATACATCATTATCAACATATTCAAAATCAATATTTTGATCACTGACAGCTTCTTCACCAGATCCACCATCAAGTGAGAGTGACACTAATATTTGACTGCGTTCAGTACTTGCTCTGCAGTAAACCGCTGAGCCATTTCAAGTTTTGCTGATGATACTTCCTATTATTTTGTTTTCTGGCTGTGGTAACTATGAGGGAAAGGTCACTTCATCATTGTGTATCAGACATTGCCACATTGAGGAATAAATGTGAAGTTCAGAAAAAAATATACTTACACTGTTACATACTGTAACGAATCAGAAGGCTGAGGCAGATCCATTTGCAACAACTTTAATAACTCAAAAACAGTCAGGAATAAACTCAGGAATACTTGGAAGATAACTCAAAGACAGTCAGAAATAAACTCAGGAAGTCTCGGATGAGCTTGCGCAGGCAGTAGGGAGAAACCAGGCTGGGAGTCGTAGGCAGGCGGCGTGCATGCAGTAATCAGAAACAGGCATAAAGGTCAGGGCTGGCGGCGAGCGTACGTAAACCAGGGACAGGCAGAAAGGTCTAGGCAGGCGGCGTGAATCGGTGTCTGGATCAGGCAGAGGGTCGAGAGGATGGCTGCAGGCAATCAGAGAATGTTAGTATGGCGAGGATCAGAAATGTAGGTAATCTTGCTACTCAGTAGAGGCTCGGACATGCACACGTAGAGAGGCAATACTTCGCACTGAACATTGAGTTACTGAGGCAGATAAAGGCTGAGCAATGATTAAAAAAGAACAGGTGATGGTAGTCGCTGAGCAATGATTAACACAGAACAGGTGATAGTAGTCACAGGGCAAATGATGTATACTAATAAGAGAGTATGCGATATACTAGAACTCAGGAGAGGGCGCTCGTGGTTGAGAAATGATGGACTCAGGGAGACTGGACGCCGTAACACATACCTTGAGGTGTTATTTTTTTAAAAATTTACAAAAAAACGAATGGGAAAACAGGCATTATTTTATTATATATTTTTCTTGTTATATTGTTTATAATGAATTGATTGGAATACTAAGAAGGTTGGTGTCTTACTTTTGAAAAAATGAATGAGGAGTAGGGTAATGAATGACGTCCCGGGTCACTTAAGACCCGAGGTATGCGTTTAAGGGTTAAAAATGGCCCGCTCTTCTGTTAAAAATAATGTAGATACAGTATGTAGGCCAAGAGAACTATATTTGACTGGTATCATCTACAGTATGTGCAACAGGCATGAAATTCCGAGAAAGGCATGACTGTCATTTTATTACATGCTCCATTAAAATGTAAAATAGCACCTGGGTATCACGTATCCAGTCACAACACCAGCTCTGTCACCTCTACTGCACTACATTTCCCAGCATCCATTATGTTTCCCACCTGCACACCATCAGCCATCACTCCCTATAAAGAGACACTTCTCCTGCACTCCCTGGTCTGGTCTCGTTGTCCTCTCAAAGAACACTTACCCGACTCCTTACCTGCATGATACCAAAACAATTTGCCTTCGGTCATCTGCCTCTTTCGTCCGTCTTCAGTCATCTGCCTCGATCTCCATTTCAGAACCTGCAACAGATGAGACCATTACTCATCCAGATATCCATCCTGATCACTATATTCATCAGTTACTCACCTGCTTCCATCGTTGCGATCACATACTTCTGCAAATAAACCTATTGGTTACTTTACCTGTGTGAATCCTTCTGTTTCATGACAAGCATGAAATAAAATAAGACTATTAGAGTAATAATAGAGTCGCAAAATAAGTTCTAATTTAAATGTAGTACCTACTCGCGTACACGATTTCGGACGCAGTCTTAGACTAATCTAACATACACACACATATACTCTAAATTTTAAAACATCTTGGCTTATTTTTTTCTACCCATATCCAAAAGGGTTGAGCCTTTTGGGTAATTTTTGGGGGTTATTTTTTCAGAATTTGGGTAGTTTTTTGTGTTACACAGCACCTGGCTCGGACTCGGACGTAACAACCCAGTGTTTGGGTAGTTTTCCCAGGGATTGAGTTATTTATCACAGGCTTTTTGCGACCTCTTCAGGGGAGAGCAGTGCAGCTCCTTCAAAATGGTGCATGTGTTCGGTAAAATACAGGTTTGTGTTCATTCTATTTAATCTATAAATTCATTTGTTCTGTATATCGTTTAATTTTATGCAAAGCAACAGTGGCATACAGTGAGTCACCTAAATGAGTGTTGCGTCGATCTTTTCGCATGGATTTTTATGATTTTATTCAAAAAGATACAGAATACAGATACGTATGATGTTAAAATATGTTCCCAGAACTGTACACTGATTGTTTATGGATAGGTTATGGAGCCAGTCGCCGCATGTGAAACGCAGTGAGTGAAACGCAGGGCGGCGGTCTGAAGTTAGAAGTTACCCCGCTGAACATGACACAAGTGCCAGCACGAGATCCAGCGTTTGGAAGACACAATGTTGGTTTTACGGTGGAAACGGGACAACAGAGATGAAAAAATGATATAAAATGTTATACTGCAAAATATGATTGAAAATAAAGGAATTATCATGCAAGCCAGTGGTTGTATCGAGTTTTTTTTTTTTTTTTAAGTTTAGAGGATGTAAGTTAAAAACATTTTTTTTTTAAATTAAGCTATTATTATAGTAAAATTGCATCAACTATGCTGGGAAAAATTAACCAAACGTGTTATGTCCTATATTTACCCAGCCCTTGGGTTGAAAACAACCCAACTTTTTAACCCAGTTTTTTTTTAGAGTGTCTTTGGAAAGAGAGCTGTATCAGAATACAGGAAAGCAAGACGTTATAGCATTGTTTGAAATTCAGCAGATCGGTTTCTTAAGTCTAACACACCCTTCTTTAAAAAGGGTAGGGATACTTAAATAAACACACACAAATAATTCTACTCAACGTTTTAATTTTGCGTAACAGATGCACGTACAAGATTACTTTTGCATTCAAAAGAGCATGCCAAATAAAAGCAGGAACTTGTGCTATAGATACGCAGTGCCAGGGGATAAATCCTTCAGCAGAGATGCATGAAACAGCAAAAGATGGTACTGTGTAGACTGTGGGGTGAAAAAATAGAGTATGACTATAAAGTTAAAATGTCATGGAGACCTCAAGCAGGTCTTGCGCAAGGTCAAGGAGGACGAGGAGCAGGTCCTTCTGGTTGCGCCGTACTGGCCCACCCGAACCTGGTTCTCCGAACTGGTGCTCCTCGCGATAGCATCTCCTTGGCCGATCCCTCTGAGGAAAGACCTCCTTTCTCAGGGACGGGGCACCCTGTGGCACCCTGGTCCCGATCTTTGGAACCTCCACGTGTGGCTCCTGGACGGGACAAGTCAGGGTTGAGTACCCTACCACCGGCGGTGGTGGCTACCATCACTTCCGCTAGAGCGTCGTCCACGAGACACACCTATGCGTTGAAGAGGAACCTCTTCGTCAGCTGGTGCTCTTCTCACCGAGAAGACCCCCGGAGGTGTTCGGTCGGTGTCGTGCTTTCCTTCCTTCAAGATGGGTTGGAGCGAAGGCTGTCTTCCTCCACCCTCAAAGTTTATGTTGCCGCTATCGCCGCACACCATGACTTGGTAGAAGGTAAGTCCTTAGGTAAGCACGACCTGGTCGTCAGGTTCCTGAGGGAAGCGAGGAGACTAAATCCTCCTCGCTCTCCTCGTTCCCTCTTGGGACCTCGCGGTGGTTCTAACTGCCCTGCAGAGTGCTCCCTTTGAGCCTTTGCAATCAGTGGAGTTTAAGCTCCTGTCAATGAAGACAGCGCTCCTGGTTTCACTGGCCTCTGTCAAGAGGGTAGGGGACCTGCAAGCATTCTCCATTGACGAAGCGTGCCTGGAATTCGGGCCGGCTTACTCTCACGTGATCCTGAGACCCCGGCCTGGATATGTGCCCAAGGTTCCCACCACTCCCTTCAGGGACCCGGTGGTGAACCTGCAAGCGCTGCCCTCGGAGGAGGCAGACCCAGCCTTGGCACTGCTCTGTCCAGTACGCGCTCTCCGCGCTTATCTAGACAGAACGCAGTGTTTCAGGACCTCAGACCAGCTCTTTGTCTGTTATGGTGGGAACTCGGAGTGTGGCATCCTCTTGTGCTCTAGCGTATGGCGCCTCGCTAACAAACATCTGCAGAGCTGCAGGCTGGGCGACACCTAACACATTCGCCAGATTCTACAATCTCCGAATGAAGCCAGTGTCCTATCATGTGCTTGCTTCAACCAGCTAGTATTGGACCCGCTCAGGTGTCTTCGCTTGCTCGCCATTCCACTTCACGGACTGGATACGTGCGACATTCTCCTCAGGTGAGCCTTTTCGAAGGCCCTGAGTTCCTCCAGCACTCCTGACGCTGGCGCCAGTGTCTATTGCCTGTGCGTCGGCTACGTGCCTCTCGTGTGCATGGTCCCTCTCCGGAGCTACCCCCACATGTGTATTCCCACTGTAAGCCTCTCCGAGCATGTGTCTTTCCCTTGGCAAGCCAACTTGCCACCCCTGGGGTTGAAATATTCCACCTGCGGCTGGACACCCCAGTGTTCTCCATATGCATCCTTCGGGTCATGTGTGTATTTTCTATGCCCGCCCCTCTGGGTTGGTGTTAATTGCATATTTCCTCTAAACTATGGGATATGCTTTCCAGTGTACCTTGGTATTCCTGTGTTAAATAGGAGTCCTTCGTACGTGCTAGTCTCACGACAGGGATCTCAGATTTATGCAGGGCACTGGAAGACAGCTGTAAAGGTGGCATGATTAGACTCGTAACCCCATTTGTCGTCATCCGACGTAACTCGAAGTAACAACGAAAGGGAACGTCTCGGTTACGGATGTAACCCTCATTCCCTGAGTAGGGAATGGAGACGTTACGTCAGCCTGCCACTTCCGCTGTACCGCGGGGATCGCCTGAGCTCAGTCTTGGCTCCTCAGCGAAGAAACAACTGCATGTTGCCGGTGTCCTCCATTTATACCCACGAGGTGGGGCGGAGTTACGTCATGCAAATTCCCCAGACCCATGGCATTTCTAAGCGAAACCCCATTCGTCGTCATCCGACGTAAAGTCTCCGTTTCCTAATCAGGGAACGTGGGTTACATCCGTAACCGAGACGTTCTCCCGCTTGGCGGACACAAAGCTAAGGACACACCTTTGGGGGGTGGTCTAGAAGCATTAAACAACAATACAATACAAAAAATATTACATTATGTAGGCCCATCTGCGTTCGCTTGGTGCTCGGTGCTCCATTTAATCAGTATTTTCCAATTTTATTCAAATTGAGGATTGTTGACATCACAAAAGATGGAAACAGACATTCACATTCAAATCTTCATTCTAAAACCCCAATAGAAGCTTTGAATGTGAATATGACATGACAAAAATGACATTCGGTACGTTCTGAACATTCTGAATGACCGGTATGGTCATTCTAGTAGTTATAGAATTCCGGTAGGTTATTAAAGTGTGAAGATGTCGTATGAGCCAATGAGAAGTTGTTCCTATGGAGAGAAACTTTACAATACTTTGTCTTCTAGCAAGGTTTTTGTATTTTTAATTGTATTGGGTGTCGATGGATAGACTATAAAAGATTTGTTTAATACTAATATGATGCATAGGTATCAACATATAATGCAAATGATCATTCAGGTCACTAAAACAGAAACTCATAGATACCAAACAAGGTACACATGTGATTTTTATTAAGTAAGGCTATAACATTCATTCAATGACTAATAAAGGCAAACATTATGAAAATAACCTATGATCATATAGGGAAATTGGCTACATGATTGTAGATATCTCAAGTGATTATACAACTGAGTAGGAAAAGGGTATATTATATCTTTACAATGAAGAATGTATCGTTTCTATGGCCTTTGCTTTTCAATGTGGCCACATTCTTTTAAGAAATAAACCATCAAACCATGGTAGCCATGGTAACTGATGCCTGTTCAGCCTTTTTGTGGTGTTAGTTACTCTTTCAGGGGATCGTTCATGGAACTCACAGAGTGGGTTTGCTGGATTATGCATTAAATATAACAAAAAATGATGTGTGTCTGACTAGTCCAGATGTCACACACACACACACACACACACATATATATATATATATATATATATATATATATATATATATAAATATAAAAAAACAGCCCACAGCTAAACTAACATCCTCCACAATATGATTATACTTAATATATGATATTATTCTTAAGTCTAGCACAGAGATCAATTTTCACTTTCTGCATTTTGGACTTCAGATTCAGAGAATGCATAAATGAGTGACATTGCTTGTGCCTCTTGTGGTGAAGCACTTACTGTCTCCCAGTGGAAAGTGAAATAAGGGCAGTCTATGGGGATTCTTGTCAGTTCAGAACAGCAGCTTTTGAGACATGACATCTTTTGATGTATCTGACATATTCTGTTCTCTTTTGCATCAACTTTCTCTCTGAACATTTTTGCATTCTGAAGGCTGGGGAAAGGTGAAAGAGAGTACCAGAAGTGGTGCCTAATTTGATAACACTGTAGCAGATGGCTCTGAGGGACCACCATGCCAGGTTTTTTTTTTTTTTTTTTTTTTTGGGGGGGGGGGATCCAACGTGCAGAAAGTCCTTCTTGTGAACAAAATGACACAGCATGTTAAACATCTGCTGAGAGCAAAAGAAAAGAAAAAAAAAAGAATGAATAAATAAATAAATAGTAACATACAATGGCGATGTAGCTGGCCAAGTTAATATGAGCATGCGTTGTTTGTTGTCTCTGTGTTTGACATCTCACACAGTTTTCTCACATTCCAGTGTTTAACTTAGTCAGATTCAGACTTATGTAAGTAAACCTAATTCCCCTCATCACCATTGCTTATGCATATATGCTCTGTCAGCCAGGGAAAGGCTGGCTCATTGGTATAAAAGAAGGCCTTCCTAAAAAAGAAAGCACTTGCTGCCTTTGCTTTATCTTGAGAGCACAGTGGGTTTACTAATTAGAGTGTCTTTTGGAGGAGAGACAGTGAGCCGAAACAGAGGATTGCGATATCGCCCTTGACGAACGGCCTCATCGGTATTTTGATGATTACCCAGCTGCCTATTGGTTGCATATCAGGCGGTATGCGAAATCAAAATGACGTTTAATTTGCAGTTACATGACTGATATTTTAATTATCCTTCCACATCTGTCACAGCTCTCTGGCATCTTTATGCTTCCCTGATAAAACAATAATGCACAGCCATTTCGTAGATTATTGTTATTTTGAGAGGGGAACACCCCTCCGTCTGAATTTAAAGAAAGAAAGAAAGAAAGAAAGAAAGAAAGAAAGAAAGAAAGAAAGAAAGAAAGAAAGAACATATTTCTCTTCACTCCTTTTATCACCCTCCATCTTCATTAAAATGACATCAGAGTGTATTTGCCCTTTGATGGCTTACCAATACAGTCTGTACTTAAACAGAATATCCGCTTTGTTTCAATGCTTCTCTGCACCTAAGGACCATATTTCAAAGCTGGTGGCAGATGGCACAAGTTGTGCTGACACTTTATTATGTAACATTTAGCAGTGGAGCGTGTACAAAGTAAGCCAGAGCAAAGCAACCACATCAGTAAACCCATCAAATGCAACCCAGGCACCTCTATTATTAAATATATATTATTCTTTGAAGATATTGCACATTTGAAATTTTTATTTCATCATATTCAACAACAACTCTTTATAATGATCTAGAATGCCAGGAATGAGCTTTTGATATAATACTTGTAAGAATAAAACATTCATCTAGTGGCTGGCTGTTCAAACGTCTTTCTAAAATTGCCCTATCCTTCATTCATCAGAGATAGAGAGGAGGAAAGGCTTGTTCTCCATCTTGTTCAATGAATTCTTGAAATATTAAAAATAAGCCTATATTGCCTGCAAGAGAAAAAGGGTAAGTCAAGTCATCTTCATTTATATAGCGCTTTTAACAATGTAATTTTTTTCAAAGCAGCTTTACAGAGATAAACATAATTTAAGGTAACAAAGATTGTTTTTGTTTTATAGCGGTTCTTGAATAATGTTATTTTCCAGCTAAAGTTATTTTTGATTGATTCACTTCCATTGAAATTATCATTTGTTATTAAATTAGGGCCGATAAGACTACGCCGTTCTCTCTAAACAAACTTTAAACGCTAACCTGTGATAAACGCTGATGGTGTTTACATGCGCATTAAGAATTGATTCTATAGTTATGTGCGTTTGAATATATGTGCACAGGTTTGTAATTCCCTACAAATGATGCCTAAACAAACTACTTGTCTTGCCTATAAATTTGGTACGCGAACCGAATCCCCACAATGCTTTATCTGTAGAGTGGTAAAGGGATCCTCCATGGGGAGAGGCTAGTTTGCACTTCAGCACTGCATTGTCATCGGGTCCAGGCGAAGGTCCTTCGTCAGATCTGGATACGGCCTGGATCCGACAGGCTGCGGGAAAACCTCGGGATAAACAAAGACACTAAAATTAGCGCAGATGCCATTCTTCTTATGATGTAATGAGTACATCAGGGAGGGAAGTGTTCCCAGTTGCGGCTGACCTAATCTATGCAGCCTAACATTGAATTATAGAAGTCGATAATGTATTATGTGAATGCTAGGTCAAAGAGATGTTTTTAATCTAGCTTTGAACTGCTTCCCGGACAATGTTAGGAAGATTGGTCCAAAGTTTTGGTGCTAAATAGGAAAAGGATCTACCACCAGCAGTCGATTTTGATAGTCTAGGTATTATTAACTGGACGGAATTTTGAGATCGCAATATACGTGAAGGACTATAATGCGTTAAGAGTTCGCTCAAGTACTGTGGAGCTAAACCATTTAGTGCTTTGTAAGTAATCAGCAATATTTTAACATTTATTCGATGTTTAATAGGTAGCCAATGCAGTGCTGACAGAACCGGGCTATGTTTATACTTCCTGGTTCTGGTAAGAACTCAAGCTGCTGCATTTTGAACCAGCTGTAGTTTGTTTATTAAGTGTGCAGGGCAACCACCCAGTAGATCACTACAATGATCTAGCCTTGATATCATAATAATAATAATAACAATAATAATAATTCATTACATTTATATAGCGCTTTTCTCGGCACTCAAAGTGCTTTACGTAGAAGAGGGAATCTCCTCAACCACCACCAATATGCAGCATCCACCTGGATGATGCGACGGCAGCCATATTGCGCCAGAACGCCCACCACACACCAGCTTACTGGTGGAGAGGAGACAGAGTGATGAAGCCGATTTGTATATATATATATATATATATATATATATATATATATATTATTATTATTATTAGGAGGCCATGATGGACAGAGGCCACTGGACAAATTTGGCCAGGATGCCGGGGTTACACCCCTACTCCTTTGAAAGACATCCTGGGATTTTTTTGTGACCACAGAGAGTCAGGGCCTCTGTTTAACGTCTCATCCAAAGGACGGTGCTCTTTAACGGTAAAGTGTCCCCATTACTATACTGGGGCGTTAGGACCCACACAGACCACAGGGTGAGCACCCCCTGCTGGCCTCACTAACACCTCTTCCAGGAGCAACCTGGTTTTCGCAGAAGGCCTCCCATCCAGGTACCAACCAGGCTCAGCCCTGCTTAGCTTCAATGGGCAACCAGTCTTGCGCTTCAGGGTGATATGGCTGCTGGAATATGTCATGAACGCATTAACTAATTGTTCCACATTTATCAATGAGAGCATATGGCATAATTTAGATATATTTTTAAGATGGAAAAATGTGGTTTTACAGATACTAGACACTTGCCTTTCAAATGAAAGATTGGTATCAAAGAGCACACCCAGGTTCCTAACCGACGACAAAGACTTGACAGAGCAGCCATCAATTGTTGTTGGAATCAATTGTTGGAAGTTTTTTGTCCAATAATTAGAATCTGTTTTTTTCAGAATTTAGTGGTAGGAAATTACTAGTCATCCAATTTTTTTATATCAGCTATGCATTCCGTTAATTATGTGAATTGGTAAGTTTCATAAGGGCGTGAAACGCAATAAAAGCCATTTTTGTAAAAAATGAGTTTGTCATGTCATTTTGCTGTGTTCTGAACTTATTCACTGCTCCAACGTTTCATGCCAAATCGCTATATTTCCTTGTTTAAAATGTACTGCAAGATCCAGTTATTTTCCAAACCGGGATAAGCACCAAACCTATTTTTAGCCTAAACGCGATAAATTCTCTCTCGACCAATCAGAATTCATTGAGCGTTCTACGCAATCCAACATGGCGGCGCTCTGAACAGAGGTTTGTTTGTTCATTCATTCATCAAAATGAGTGACAACACTTTTGATGGCCTTGATGAGCCAGTGAGACCTTTTCCTGTGGGAAGAAAACGCCGACTGGACAAAGAAAAATCACCAAAAAGAACAAAAAAAGAAGGCTCGTCACTCGGGTGGCGCGATAATACCAACAGTGGGATGTCAACATAAAGTTGCCACAAAAGGTTTCTGTCAGGCCGAGAGGCTGTCGCCGGACGATCTGACAAAAAACACAATCTACCATAGCAACTTATCATGGTCAATATAAAGGCCAGTTTATCTCGTTTATCTATCTGTAGGCTAGTACGTAGAACTATTCAGTACTTTTCATGTCACATTAGCATGACATTACTTTTTTCACAGAATGACTATTAGCCTAAATGTGTCACTAAATTTAATTTATATCAATTTATACGAGTCCCTGATTATATGTTGCATTTTTTTTTCAAAGACAAACCATACATTTTTGAAAAAAAAAAACTTGATGGATTTATAGTGTTTTGGAAAAAACTTGATGGATTTATAGCGTTTTGAAAAAAAATAAAATTAACTTTGAATTTATCATAAACAATATTGTTGTTTGATTTCATAATCGTTGTTCAACATGTTCAGACAAACATTTTAACAGGATAAATTGAATATTCACAAAATGTGTGGGTCTAGGTAAAAAAATTAATTTTCCTGAAAACTATTGAAATGGATTTATATGGCGTTTTGGAAAAGAACTCCTCAAATATACAGCTGAGTATCATCGGCATAACAGTGAAAGCTAATTCCAAGTTCCCTAATGATATCTCCTAATGGTAGCATGTACAGAGTGAACAGCAGCAGTCCTAGTACTGAGGCTTGTGGTACCCCATACTGAACTTGTGATCGATAAGACATCTCTTCATTTACTGCTACAAACTGATAATGGTCTGATAAGTATGATTTAAACCATGCTAGTGCAATTCCACTAACGCCAACATAGTTTTCTAGTCTATTTAAAATAATGTTGTGTTCAATAGTAACGGAATGCATTGCTGATATAAAAAAAATTGAATGACTATTTAAAAGAATGTTGTGGTCAATAGTGTCAAATGCAGCACTAAGATCGAGTAACACTAATAGAGATATACAACCACGATCGGATGATAAGAGCAAATCATTTGTAACTCTAATGAGAGCTGTCTCAGTACTATGGTACGGTCTAAATCCTGACTGAAAATCCTTGCAGATATCATTTCTTTCAAGAAAGGAACACAGTTGTAAGGAGACTGCTTTTTGTAATATCTTTGACAGAAAAGGCAGATTTGAGATCAGCCTGTAATTGACTAATTCTGTAGGATCAAGTTGCGTTTTTTTAACAAGCGGTTTAATCATAGCCAGCTTAAAGGTTTTTGGTACATATCCTAGAGACAAAGATGAATTAATGATATTTAGAAGAGGATCTGTGACATCTGGAAGCATCTCTTTCAGTAGCTTAATACGGAAATGGTAATATATGTACATATATGAAGTATGCTTTATTAAATATATGCACATAGACAGTGAAAACATAAAATGTACATATATAATCTGCCAATATATAAACCATAATTCGAAAATGGAACAATTTAATATATGGACCTATAAACTAGCCCATATATATTTATGTATGTATATAGTGTCTATTATATATGTCACATATATAACTACCATTATACATGACCATATATTTCTTTATTTGTATGTTCAATGTACAAAGTACACATATATGAGTAGCATATTGTTACATATATGTGACATATTACCTCTCATATGTTTTTATATAGTCTTAGTATATATTTTTCATATAATTCGAAATATATATATATATTATATATATATTATATGTTTTTTATTGATACATGTATGGAATATATAAATGGCTTATTTAAAAACTCTGTGTGCACATTATATATTTTGATATCTGTATTGTTCTATTATTATGTATATTAATTGCAATATTATTTTAATGAATGATGTAAACTAACCAATATAAAAAAATTGTGCTTTCATTAAATTAACTTCATTCTATTTTTAAATAGGTTATGGGACGTGTACTTGTACTTAACACCTTGTAATGAACATGACATTCCTTGCTGATATGTCTAAATGGTGCCAGTTAGCAAAAATAATACAGATAAAAAAGCTCAAACTACAATTTTTTTTAAAAACAGTTCCAAGTTATTAATTTTAAAAATACTCAAATTAAGCTGTGCAAAATTTGAAAACTTCATGAACACTTCAACCACACAGTTTATCAATATTACTTATAATTCAAAACATTAAAACACGACAGAAACAAGAAATATCCACCGACAGGTACGATACGACTGTTATTTTTTTAAGTTGGGGTCTTCTTGGATGTCCGCCAGCTCAGTGGACCTTCTGATTGCTAGCCACCCCTAGTTGACCCCTGGTGGTTTCCAGGAAATTTCTGGGAGTCACTGATATGTATAAAAGACTATGAAAAGATTTTAGTTTTTTATAACATTTATCTAAGACCGGCAATTTATAATTCACCTCAAACCCTAAAGTAAACACGGACACATACAGGTGAAACTCGAACATTTTTAATATTGTGCAAAACTTAATATATTTCAGGAATTCAAATTAAAAGTGACAAACTAATATATTAGTATATATAACTATATTCATATGCATGGCTTATATCTTCAGATGGCTGCCCATTTCTGTATTTTAATTCCTTTTTTTTTTTAATTTGATTTCATGTAGTATCTAATTTTATGAGATTTTGAAGTTGGGGTTTTCATAAAGCTTGTAAACCATAATCATCACAATTATAACTTTTGCACAATATTTTAATTTTTATAAGTTTCACTGTACATTGCTTTGTTTTAGATAAAAACTTAATGTTCCTGAAATTTAGCATTATTCAGAACCCAGTGTAAGTGTCATCCACTGAAACACCAAAGCTGAAACAGATCAATGTCTGCCTGTGGTCTATACTGACACATTTGGTTTTACACAATTCAAGCCCATTTAACCAAGTATTATTCATACTCATTTTGCATCATTTTTGATTCTGTCCAATGGCTCTTTTGTTTCCCCAGGGCTTGCATTTTTGGACTTGCACCTAAGAAAAGAGCAACATTAATAGAGCTTTGAACGAAATCTTGAATTAACTCCATCCTGTCCTTAACTACTTCAACCAGACATTACATTTTCATTCTGGCTTCAGATAAAATGGGGATAATGTAAATAGTCCAATTTATATTTATAAAGCATCATATTTTCAATGTAAATGTGAATGAGTGTACATATGTCTGTAAATATTCAAGAATTACTATAATTTGAGCAGTTTTTTTGGTTTACTTTAACCCTTACCCATAGATTCAGATATGATGTTTCAATCTACATAATTATCAAAAAAGTTAATAATTATGGAGACACTTGAAGACACTATGTCCCATTAAATACCCTCTGAGATTAGCTTTTCTTAAGAAGTGGTCTCATATTCAAAAATTCCAAGGAGAAAGCATCCGTGGCATGGTAGTGGGGCTGTTTGCATGGCTAGCTGACCACACACACTTTTTGGTACTAAAACTCTGAGCTCGGGGTGAATTTCAATTTGGTGGGGACGAGGACAAACATGATTAATATTGTGTTATATTACAAAATAAAACATGCTTTGACAAAACGTTTTTAGGGGGCCTGATTAAATGTTAGCTTTGCATCACATACTTTCTATAAGTGGAGTATAACATGCGTGATGCAACGTGCAACAACTATATATTTATAGATTTATAATTATAAGCTTAAAGGAGACTGTGTCAACAATTGAACCTGGGTGTAATAACACATCGGTGGCATACCGAGATCGACGTTCCTAGGGAATTTGTTTTCATGATTATCGAGTGTAAGAGTTTATCTCTAAAAACGGTTAACTTATAACGCTGTATATGGGGCCATTTACAATCTGTAAGTAAATCGCCTGTTAAAATACCACTAACAAGGCTCCAAAATAGCCCCAAACTACCACAGTGGTATAATGGAGACTCGTCGCAGGGCTGTATCCCCTAAGATGGCTCCGCGATGTCTGTCTTTATAAAGTATATTATTATTAAAACTGTCTGTTACCTTTACAAAGTTCTCACTGCTTCGGTTTGATATGTAGAGACCCTCATTATACTACTGTGTTAGTTTGGGCTATTTTGAGCCTTGATAGTGGTATTAACTAGCGGATTTACTTTTCTTCTTATATGCCTCCATAAACTAGCGTTATAAGCTAATAAACATTTTTAGAGATAAAACTCTTTCACATTCGATTATCATGAAAACAATTCCAGAGACGAATAAAACTCAGTACCAATTGTGTATTACACCCAGGTTCATTTTGTGCTGGAGTTCTCCTTTAACATATTTGTTTTCACCATTTTGTGCAACCTCAGTTTATGCCATTATCGTCAAAGGCGTACATTGTTTAACTACCCTTTAAAAGGAAAACCAAACAGTTGGAAGGTCCAATCAATGCAGTTTTTAAAAGGCTCTATCACAATCCCAGCCGAGAGGAATAAAGGGTCTTATATCTAGGCACCATCGGGGCATTTTATGAAAAATAAATAAATGTATATACTTTTAAACCACAAATGCTCAACTTCTGCAACATATTCGCCATCACGTTGCTTTGTGACCTTGTGCTTGACCCAGTGCCGAAAAACTCCAAACAGCATTTACTCCTCCAAACTTAAAAATTTGTTCCGACATCGTTGTTTTACATGGATTTTGTTGATTTAGGCTTTCCACGTTAGTTTTAACACTGGGTCGGTACTTTTCAATGTGATTAAACGTAATACGTTGTGCGGAAGCAGAACCCGAAAGTCAAGCATTTGTGGTTAAAAAAAGTATATCATGTTTTTTTTTTAGAAAATGAGATGGTTTGACCTTATGCCTCGTTGGGCTCGTGTAGAGCCTTTGACAGCCATATGATACTGCATTGATTTGGACATTCAACCAATTGTTTTGCAATCGCAGTCATTATATAGAGCAATAAATGTGATTTATTTTCGTTTGAATAAAGAAACACATGAAACTTCTTGGAAAGATCATGGGGATGAATAAATGATCTGGAATTTTAATTCTGAGTGAACTAACTCCTTTAAGCACTAATTTGACGATTCGCCCGACAGCCAATTACTGATCATTATGATAAAACTTGTCTTCGTAAAAATTCTGGCAGTGTCCGAAGTTTTGAGCCACTGTCCTGCAGGTGTAACGACTTATTAAGCGATTATCAAATCACGAACCAATAGGAGCACAGAACTAGATGACACAATTACAGCAACGTTGCAGTTATAGTGTTATAAATAGATTAGTTTTAAAATCAGCATACTCACAGGCTCCTGTATGCTGGTAGGTGTTACCAGTTGTGAATGTTGGGTCTGCTCCTTCGCGTCACTCCATTTCTCCAGCTTGCCCAATGGCTAAGGAGGTTGGCATTTCTATACGGGAAACAAGAATAGTAAACAAAAAACGACTTTCAGTAGGGCAACTTGTATGGATGTCAAAATGGTTATATTTATCAAAAAAACTAATTTATAAAATATTTGTATTTTTCTTAATTAAACACTACGCTGACCAACATTGTTTTTTAGGTTCTCTAATTCCATTTGAGGGCTTCATTTTCTGCCTATAATTGTGCATTGATGTCTGGTAAAGGAGGATCAGGTGAAGGTGGGTAGGTGATGCAGGCGATGAGGAGGCATGTGGAACGTGGAGTTGAGGGTGGTGGCCAGGCTGGACAGTAAGGAAAACCGGTGGGTTGCAGGAGAAGGCAGGCAGAAGAGGGTGAGGTAGTTTGAAGATGGAAGCAAACGATGTTGTGCAGAAAGGGGACTCGAGGGCCATGGCTTACTTTTTATTTTTTCTGCCAAACTCTCCCTGTCCAAATTTCATCACTAGTTGCCATCTTTATAAAAAATGACAAAAATATTAGTACCAAAACATTAAAACAAAGAGCTGAAACAACCCTAACTTTACTTGATCTGGCCCTATTACCAAGAGAGATCAGCTGCTCTCACAACCAGAACAAGAATAGGGAGCTTACATTATAAGATGCCTATACAGGAAAACAAGTGAATCACTCCCCGAGCCTCCTTTCCAAATTAATTAAAGAGACTAGGAATTTTGCGCTGGGGAGTTCTCCTTTAACAAGGGCAGAGTACATACTACCAGTTCAAGCTGTATAATATTAAATAATCATTTTTACTTTTAACTTTGACAAATGAATATATCATTAGAAATTTAAATTACGAAAGGCTTTCTTAAAGTATGTAAGCTTTACCATCTATAAAACAGTGCAGAGCAACATAAACTAACTCTGACGACTGCTTGTACTTGCTGTGAAAAATGACTGATCCTGTCAGATTAGGGAACATTTGAGCATATTAGGTACTCCTAACTTTGAATGATTCATTTTCAGTAATTAATTTCTAAATGTAGTAATTCATTTGCCAAAGTTATAAGTACATTTTATAGTGGGCAGACAATTATTTTTGCGTTACAATTGCAAGGCAGATTGCTAGTTTTGGGTTCAGTAAAAAAAAAAAAAAAAAAAAAAAAAAAGTTATATAATATATATATATCTATCTATAGCATATATTATATATATATATAAGTATGTATATATCTTCTTGTTTACCTTTTTGGGGCTCTAGATGGTCCATCTTTACTGGTTTCCTCTTGAAGAAACTTAAATTTTTCGTTTTGGTTTTTGATGTAGACTGGTGTGATTGTGTCCTCTGTATGGTACTTTTTCTAAGGTGGACTGTCTCTCTGTGGGGAATAAAAAGGAGAGGAATACAAAATTGTAGAATCTAAAACAAAAGTTACAAGGCCTATGACAATAACAAACAACAATAGGCTGACCACATGTATAAACCCACAATTTTGTATAATGGGACAGTGTTTAAAAATTATCTAGCACACATTCTGACAGGGATTTTAATATCCTGCAAGTTTGCTATTTATATTTATTTTTACTTAATTATTTGTGTTAGTTCTAGACTCTAAAGCAATATTGTTATTTTTTCCCCCACTAAAAGGTGTCTGGACAGCTGAAATCTTACTGTTCTTAAGATATTATTCTCACATAACAAACATTTAAAGATTTTTAAAATGATACAATGTAATATTCTGGGCCTAAGTTACTACGTTAGTCTCTAACGTTAACAATGAACATTATAATGCATGCTCACACTAAGCAGTAGTAAGTAGGCTAGTAAGTACATGATGTACGTTAGTAAAAAAAAAAAAACGTACTACTAATAAAAAAAAACTACATTTTAAACACGGTGGAATCTGCTCAATTATGTACTAACTTCAAAGTTCGATCCTGTACTTAGCTTATAGCTCATGAAGTCAGCGGTCACTTAAATATGTATATCTGGCAATTGCAATACGTGCATGATATAAAGGGGTTCAGATAATTAACTTACCCTGCAACTTTATGCACCGTTTGCTCGTTACAAAGGCATCCGCATTTATGTTTTTTTTTTTGTCCACCTGCCACTCAATTAAATCTACAGAACTTCATTCAAGTCCGAGAGTCTAAGAAATCGTTTAGTTTGAATTTTTGTATATGTGCGTTGGACACAATGGCTCCAAACTTTTCCGTTTCTGTTTCATCTTTCATTCAACAAGGTGGGCACATTCTTAGGCCGTTTGTTCTATCTCTCATTCCTGAATGCGCTTGGCGGTCTTTTGATGCGTTTGAATTTGGCGCGGGTAATATTGGGCATTAGGCATTACGTACGTATTGGGGGTGACGTAGGCTAAATGTATGGCCTGAAATACTCTTGCTTGAAAGTGTTTCTACTATTCTGTTTTTTTGTTTTTGTTTTTTTTAATCAGCTAAGATATTCATTATGTAATCTTGGTTTAAAATAACAAAACTAAAACTAAAAATTATTTGTGAAACCCCTTACAACGTTATGCAATAAGTCATTTGATTGAAAAATTATTTAAAGTTAGGTTAGGTCTTTTTTCATTGATCTGTTTTACCCAGTGAAAAATCTTATGTGTAAGCAATCATCACCATAAATACATTACAAAGCATTACAATAGATTAAAAATCATTATTGCACAGAACTGTTATTACATATAACCCTGTCGTTTACAACATTATCTACATACATGTAATATATTAGGTGTGATGTTTCTGCAGGTGTATGTGGTTCACAAGTAGCTACCACCCGGGTAAGGTACTTAAACATCAGTTTTATTTATCATTACCTCTGATT
The DNA here is from genome assembly GCA_030578275.1 of Meda fulgida. Lineage (NCBI taxonomy): Eukaryota > Metazoa > Chordata > Actinopteri > Cypriniformes > Leuciscidae > Meda > Meda fulgida. The sequence goes on from CM060622.1 coordinate 24,642,750, forward strand.
TCAGGGTAAAAAGGTATGGGGTTGGTTTAGGGTAAGGGATTGGTAAAGGACTACATTTTGGGACAGGGAGATGCTGACATGTTCTACTTGGAAAAATCCACAGTGACCGTTTGGGCATTACGTGTAGTATGTGTGTACATGGTGTAGTATGAGGTAACCTGGATTGATGTAGCTTTGGTTCTTGCAGCCTGTCCACAGCTCTGAGGGAAGGAAAAGCTGTTTCCGTACCTTTAGTCTGTGTTTCTGGGGTTCTTACCTGAGCAGAGGGTGCAAAGGGGTTTCAGGGATGTGAGTGCTGGATTGTTTGTGGCCCAGTGAGGCGCGTCTGAATAGATGTCTGCACGGATTGACAGGGGTGCCGTCAATACTTACATCTTCACACCCCTCTATTTTGTCTGCAGCAGTGCAGCCAGAATACCACATCAGCAATATAGATTATGACGTTTTTTTTGTATTTTGCAGCGGAATAGCAGGCTGTCGGCGTCTGGGGTTGTGTCTGGATGCCAATTGTAGACATTTTAAAAGTCTGTTTACACAAATAGAAAGTATTTGTGAAGGTCACTGCTTGAGTTTTGCTTCCAGATGTTCTGGGGTTGTAAACCATAAACTTCATCTGACTCAAAGATTATTTACATATCAATTTAGAAGTAGCCTATGGTCATGCAGTAGAGAGCGAGAGAGAGAGGAGAGAGGAGAGAGGAGAGAGCGAGAGAGGAGAGATGAGAGTCGGTTTGAGGTTAATGTTTTCCCCAAAATTAAAGGTTGCAGATATAATCATACCAATACAATGCTTTTCCTATATAAAAATGTAATTCATAACCTGTTCCTTGTACTTTAGTTCTATTATTTGTAATTATATGTAGCCTACCTAAGTATTTGTATATGCTGTAAATGTATTATTGTATTGTTTGTCTTACTTTTATATCTTTGACGGTATAAGACACAAATCTTGAAAAAAAAATCTAGTCTGAATGGGCTGTCAAAGATTAATGCTAATTTAAAATAAACAAAAAAAACTACTTCTGGCGGATGGGTATGTTATTCCAGGGCTGGTTGCATAAACATAGCCCTTTGTTGACTTGAAACAATTTATGAACAGTCTTAAAAGAAAAAATGTGATCACTAAGTTGTATTAGTGATAATTAGAACTACGAGTCAAGTTCGAGTTCTTCGCGTTATACGCAAACCAGAGCCGCGCAATACCAATCGACTTATGGGATATCAAAGTATCAGGAGAGTCAGTCTGCAATCCCGGAACTTTGATTCCCGCAGCGCTTAGCGTTACAGGTCAAACCCGTGTGTTGTTCTGCCATGATGCTCGTTGAATTTGAAACCGCGATCTTCCAAAGACATCTAAGGTCGGTTCGTGCAGTCACCTTTTGCTACAGTGATTTGAGATGAAGTACTAGAAGTAATCTCTCGGGAGGAACAAATGCGTTCCACGAACAACATGCATCGCTGGAGAAGGTATGTAATGTTAAATTGTACAAGATTATTACCATTGCATATAGCGGAGGACTTGGGCCTGTGGAAAATGCTCTATAGCCTAATATTATTTAAATTTATAATCCTACTTAATTTTTAAGGAAATGTATCACATGGATCATATTGCCCAAGTAATATTATTACAAAGTAATATAAACACAAAAATGAACAGTTTGAATAATTAGAACAGTGTTAGGCTAAAGCTAGGTTTTTTTTTTTCTCTGTAACGTTAGTTTAATAATATCATCTGATCGGATTTGGGAAAATCACACCTTATTAATTTAAGTGATTTAAAATTATTTGAGTGTCAAAAAATTATTAAGCTTTAAAGCATCATCCATATAAACCAATACAACACTTTTATTATACATGTATTTTTTTTATGCTCAAAACATTTTTCTCAACTAAACTCACCCCCCCCCCCCCCCCCCCCCTTATTTTTGCTTCGTAGCGGAAACCCGTGGACCGCAAACTGCTGTTGATGTGTTAAGGTAAGATTAAAGACCACAGGTAACAGTGATGATCGATTGTTAGCTTGCTGCTTCTCGCACACATTAATTTTGCCACATCTTGTTTTTCAGGACCGCTTTTGAGTTGGCTTAAAGGAGTAGTTCATTTTTTAAAAAAACTTTTAATTTACTCACCCCATGTTATCCGAGATGTCCATGTCTTTCTTTCTTCAGTCGAACGAAGTTACGTTTTTGATGAATTCATTACAGGATTTTCCTCCATTTAATGCACTTCTATGGGGTCCAAATGACAGTTTCAGTGCAGCTTCAAAGGGCTTTAAACGATACCAGACGATGACTAATCCAGTGAAACCATCGCGTCATTTAAAAAAAACATATAATGTTTAAGTTTTATAAGACAAATGCTCGCCTTGTCTTTTCTGTGAAGCACGTTCGTGACGTCACTTCACGTAATAAGCAATAACGCACCATTACAGAAAAGAGCAAGCCGAGTATTTGTGCTTATAAACCTTAAACTGGAGGACACCGATGGTTTCGCTAGATATGACCCTTATTTATCGTCTGGTGCCGTTTAACCATTGAAGTCCCTTATGTTATACTAATAATATTGGGAATATTTATTTATTCAATCAATAATTCTATTGATCAGGCATTTCCAAAAGTGGATGTCGTTATTATTTAATACTGTAAGCTGCTTTGTACAATCTGTATTGTGAAAAAGCCGCTATTACAATTTAACTGACTGATTTGACTATTGGAGAAAAATCCTGGACAACGTTTTTATCAAACAACTTAATTCTTATTATTGACATGGGGGTGTGAGGTACATTATCAGCAATAGTTTTCTGTTTTTTTTTTTTTTTAAGTGAACTAAACCTTTAACAAAGCTTGCTATGTAATTAATTTCAATACCACACTTAAATTTGCTGAAATGAACACTGAATAAATGAAATTATTAAATAGGAGTTTAAAAAACTATGTATGTATGAATATGGGCTTCCTTTCGAGGGAACTCGACTGGTCGAATGACACTTTGGGGGACGCCCTAATGTATCGCCTGGAAGCATGATGAAAACTATGCCGATCTCCGAATTGGTGCAAGTAATGACGTAATGTGTGACGACAAATAGGCGGAACTTAAAGGGACGCCGGCACACACAAATGTCAGCTTTCTGTTCTTCAGCAAGCGCTATCTGTGACTGTGGAGTCTTATTTATTGTTGTCTGTCTCTAAAGCTGATCTCTAGCTATTGGCGAGCGCGAGTTGCCCCCCAGGAAGTGTGTGCATTCTTGCCCTCGTTTTATCTAGGGGGGGGACACACACCGGGACTGTGCACGCCCTGTTTAGGAAAATACAGCCGCGTGGCCAGCGTCGCGAGGGAGCTGCTCTGCGAGGATTGCGAAAAAATTACCAATCCGTGTGCTGCGTTCCCGGTGGCTATCTTTGATTGAAGATGGCGGGCCTCGGGCCCGTGGTGCGGGACCCGCGCCCGTGAGGCGGCGGGGAAAACGTCTTCATGCGGCTCTCATATGGATCTGTCGGGGGATCCCGAGGCTGCTGAGGACCTTCTTCGGGTATTCCTCTGACAGTTCTGATGTCCTCGAGCCTCGCGTGAAGCCCGCCGGCGGCTTCTTCTGTGCGAGCTGAGGATCTTATGCTTGAGTTGTCTGCCATTGAGAGGTAGACCGATGCTCAGTATCGGGGCGGGGGATTTTGGGGGATGACCGCCACCCCATTTTGTCCCCGCATTATGAGGAGTTGGTGGAGGTTGTTTCTCGTGCTGTGGACCGTTTAAACATCAGTTGGCCACATGAGAGAAAGCAGGACGCGCTTACTAAAAGCATGTTGGATGAGCGCTTTCTGCAGCACAGGAGAGCAACCTCATCACCGGGGCTTACCGGTTTTTTTCCGGAACCGACCACATCTTCCCGTGTGTCCAAACCCCCCCAGTTCTTAATTATTGTAACATCCTGGGGGCGGGGGGGAAAAAGGTTATGGGATGATGCCACGGGTGGAACAGCACTGGCTATGTTAATTTATCCCCGAATCAGCATCATCCCTGAAAAGCCCCGGTGAGCCACTAAACCATGTACGAGAGGACATCATTCTTTATTGGGCCAGGGCATTTATGGCTGCGGGTCGGGCTGGGTGCGAGCCTTCACACTATGCTCTGCATTCAAGCATACCAGGCCGGACCCTGCTTAATAGACATCGATTGAGGGCAGGGCCCCAACTCCCGATGATGGCGCGGGTTGAGGGGGGTCGCTGACCGTCTCTCGTAGTCACAAGGAGACGGCCCGTGCTTTCGGCCGCTCCATGGCAGCAATGGTGGTCTCGGGAGACATTTATGGTTAAACCAGTCGGGCATCAAGGAGGAAAAGGACCCAGGGCGTTCCCCCCCCCCCCCTCCTTGATGCCCCGAATTGCCTTGGGTTTTTCGGCGACGCCGTATATACCGTCGTCGACAGGTGTCAGGAGGCAAAAAAAAAAAAAAAAATCAGTCAGCGCCCTCTTCAATACATTCTCCCTCGCCGCTCGAAGTCTAAGAAGTCTGCCCCTAGTGGGCAGCCGCAGCCACAGCCATCCGGCAGCTCCTCCGCCTATAGACCACGCCCAAAAGGAGCAGCGTTTCATCTAGGCCCCCCTCAAGGAGCTTGGGGATAGACGGCGCTCTCAGGCGAAGCCCTCTAACAGAAGAGGGCGACCTGAGGGCTGTCTGCAGCTAAGAAGGCTTCGTCAAAGAGATCCTAGCCATCTAGGATCTCTGTGGGCCGGGCCCACCCGTGGTGGAGCGACGAGGGTCGTCTCCTTCGCGGAGCCCGCAGGAAATCCGATGTTGGCTCTCCCGCCGTTGGTTAACACGCTTCGCGACGCAACGGTTTCCAGCGAGCAGGTTGCACTGTCCGCCCCACAGGCTTGCGGCCAGGAAGCATTTCGCGTCCGCCCTCGAGAATCATTTTCGGTTCAGCACTGCCGGGGATCCGCTTCAGGGTGGCCGAGAACTGAATCCCGATTAATACCCGAAGCCAGGGCTCGAGAAGCCTGGTTCCTTGGTGATGATGAAGTTATTTCGATGCATGGAAAAAATCGGTCGAATATTTCTCCTGGGGCCCTGCGCCCATTTAAAATGGGTACAGACAGCAGTTCAGTTTTCCGCCACCCACATTCAAGGGGTGGTCTGAGGACAGTGTCGACCAGAGCAGGGTCGGTTGGGTGTGGAACAGAAGTAAACTCCCTGCTTGGCAAAAGGAGGGCTATAGATGTATTCTCCTCCGGACAGGGAGTCGGTTATTACAGCCGCACTTTCATAGTTCCCAAGAAGGATGGGGGGGTCTTGCGTCCAATAATAATCTCAGGCACCTTGAACCGCTCTCTGAGGAGATTAAGGTTCAAGATGCTCACTATTCCCATTATCGTGAGTTCATATTCAATCGAGGATTGGTTTTGTCACGATAGAGCTAAAGGAACGCATACTTCCACATTATCCATCCTTCCAATCTCACAGGAAGTTCCTGGAGAATCGCTTTGGGGTCGAAAGGTACCCAATATCGGGTTCTTTCCGTTCGGCCTAGCTCTCTCCCCTCGCCACATTTACCAAATGTATGGATGCAGCTCTGGCACCCTGAGGCTTCAGGGCATCGGGTGCCTCATTATATTGACGACTGGCTGATTTTAGCACAGGTCACGAGAGCTGGCGGTTTCGGCATCGAGATGGTCGTCCTCGCCACATCCAAAGCCTGGGTTGGACTCACCTGAAAAAAGAGCGTGTTGACTCCAGCCCAGAGAACCACGTTCCTGGGAGTGGTGTGGGACTCGGTAAGATGCGGGACAATTGTCTTCCTGTCGGATCGAGTCCATCCTGACCACAGTGTCGGGATTAAAGCTAGGCAAGCCATCACTGTGAAAACACTTTCAGAGAGTGTTGGGGCTCATGGCAGCAGCGTCCTATGTCTTCCATTCGCCCTGCTGCACTTGAGGGCCCTTCAGTGGTTTTAATATACCAAGGGGTTTTCCCGAGGGAACCCGTTAGCAGATCAGGGGTACGCGCAGATTTTGCCTTCGTTTCCCTATCTATGTGGAGAAAGCTTGGTTTCTCTTCCCAAGGCCCTGTGTTGGGGGCGTCTGTCGCCGGGAGGGAAAACCGTTCGACAGACGCCTCCCCTCACGGGGCGGGGGCGCGCGGTTCATGGACGGGCCACTGTTTATGGACGGCTAATGCAGGGACCATCATTCTCCTGGCAATAAATGCTGGAGATGTTGGCGGTTTGTCCGCGTCCTGAGGAGCTTCCCTGCCGGACCTTCAAGGGCGATCATGTCCTTGTGAGGTTCAGGACAGGCATGTCGGTTAGTGGCCTAGTGGCCTATTATAAACCAATCAGGGGGGGTCTGAGGTCTCGCCCTCTATGCAGGACTGGCGCCATCAGATCCTTTTTTTAGTATTTTCCTGTGGTTCCCAGGGGAACTGTTGTCTCTAAGAGCTAACATATCATCCCGGGGAGTCAAAATCAGGGAGCAGACATCCTGTCGAGACAGGGGCTGGTGACCCGGGGATTGGAGGACTCCACCCCGAGGTGGTGGAGCAATTCTCAGAGGTTCGGCCAGTGGAAGTGGACCTGTTCGGTCTCGAGAGACGACCCACGGGTCCCTATGGTTTTCCCTCACCCATCCAGCCCGCTGAGGGTTGGATGCATGGGCAGAGTGGCCGAGGCTACGTCTGTACGCTTTTTCCCCCGAGCGTCTGCTCCTGGGAGTTTTAGAGAGTGTCCGTCGCGACGGGATCAGTCTACTGTGGTAGCCCCGTTGTGGCCGGCCCCGGAGTATGGATTTCTCCGACATAATTTTGCTCCTGGACGGCCCTCCATGGGGATTCCCATCAGGAGGGACCTGCTGGACACAGGCAGAGGGCTCAATATTTACCCTCGGGCCCGGGTTGTGGATAAAGGAAACTGTGGGTCTGGCCTGAGGGGGCCACAGTACTAGAGGGCGGGCCTATCAGCTGGAGTAGTGGAGACCATTACTCAGCTCTAGAGCTCCCTCCACGAGGAAATTTTACGGCTTGAAGTTGGAATGTCTTCACCATTCGTTTGGTGTAGAGAGCGTGAGGTGGACCCTGTTAACTGCAGTGGCTTCAGTGCTGGAGTTCCTCCAAGATCGTTCTCAATGGTCTTCCCCGTCCACACTCAAGGGTACGGGCTGCATTGCGGCTTTCCATGCTCCTCTGAGTGATGGGGCCTCAGCCCTCTGGGGGGGGGGAAGACACCAGTTGGTCGTTACGTTTCCTCCATGGGGTGGAGGGATGGACCTGCGGCTCGTAAACAGGGTTCCCACTTGGGACCTGGAGGGTGGTTCGCTGAAGGTTTGTGAGGCCCCCTCTCGAAACCGCTGAGCGTCGGCTCGTGGCCAAGAACCTGTCGCTGAAGGTCGCTTTTCTGTTGGCCATTAGACTTCTCGAGGAGGGTAGGAGATCTCCAGGCGCTCTCATATCTAACGAGTGCCTGGAGTTTGCTCCCAGGCAACATTAAGGCCATCCTTCACCCTAGGCCCGGCTTCTGCTAAGGTGCCGTCTAGTGCGGCACGGCTGCGGTTCTGCAGGCTTGTCATCCTCCACCTCACGTGACGACGGATGAAGGAGATTCATATATTGCTCTGCCTGTCAGAGCACTTGTATGTACATTCAGAGGTCCTCCTTCATGGCGGAAGTCGGACCAGTGTGCTGGTGTGTTTTCGGGTCGCCCAGGAAGGGCTTCCGCTTTCAAAGCTGACCATCAGCAACTGGATTCTCAGGCGATTTCCACGCCTACCAGGTGCGCGGTTGCCTTCACCTTTGGCCGTGAGGGCTCATTCTACTAGAGGCATGGCGTCCTTCTCTAGAGCCTTTCGCTGAGGGCCCCCATTCAGGAGGTTCTGCGATTGCAAACAGAGATGGGCTACCCCTCATACCTTTATTAGGTTTTATAGTCTGGATATTCCAGTAACACCCGGCGTCTTGCGCTCTCGTCCTAAGTGTGCCTGGTGAGCAACTTCACACTAGGGCAGGCAGGCTCGTTGTGGCATCGTGGGCACTCGTCCCCAAAGTGTCATTCGACGCCAGTTCGAGTTCCCTGAAAGGGAAGTCCTCGGGTTTACGACTGTACCCTTGTTCCCTGAGGAGAGGGAACGAGAACTGCCGTCCTTGGCCAAGCCTTCCCCTGCCTGGGAGGCTGCTTCATCACAGAAGGCTGGACATTTTTGTTCTATTGCTTGTTAATTAAGTTTAAAAAAGGGACAAAGCAGTCGGACATAGCAAAACCCAAATACCTATCTCCTTCCATTGTATTTGCATTTAACTGTTGCAGTTGTCCTAAACAAGCATGCCCAAAACACCGTGGGTATTAGTTTTTTGTTTGTGTTTTATACCATTGTCAAATTTAAAATTATGTAAACAGCAGACACAAAAAAATACTTAAGATGGGTTTTTCCCAGGTTCACATTTATCACTTGTCATGTTGTTGTAGTTATTAAACTTTTGACACTGTTAATTTAAACTCTCCCTCCCTTCTCCCCTTTTTAACTTTTTAACGTCAATTACTCTGATGGGGTGTCCAAATTTAGATTTTTCTCGTTGGAATTTATGGTTAAATATTTTTGTTGTATATCTTGGTATTACTTTAGTCACAATGTTATTTTTATTTGTTTCAGCAAGACCAGCTTTGTTCAAATGCGTATCAAGGGCCAAAAAAAAAACATGAGCGATACTTCGCAGGGTATGGAGAATTTTTAATTACAGATTAGTCTTCTTATGTGTTGTAGGTTATACTTCTGTCGTTGTCATTAAACGTTACAAAGTATTTGCTTGAAGTAAAGTGATTATCCCCCTAAAAAATTGCCAATTACCATTTTCAATAAAACAAAATATTATATTGCAAACACAGCAGAATCAGACTTAGAAGTCCAGAATTCCAGTTGTGACATCTGCCCTGTACAGACATCCAGTCAGGTGAGGAAAATAATGAAAAACAATTGTTACAAAAACAATTTTGGCATTTGTAATGGGGCATTTTTGAGGTAATTACATTAAAGATATTTGAGTTTGATTTATAATGCAGTAAGCTAGTGAAGTCATGGTTTACAGTGAAAATATAACAGCTAAGATGAGTTAGGCATTATGCGAAGAAGAGTAAAACACCCTTAGCTGTTATTAAAAAATTCACTGTAAACTTGCTTCTTAAGGGATAGTTCACTTTGAATTTAACACTAAGGTGACGGTGTAAACCATACTGTACAAATTACCCTGTGGGTGGGATTTATTGTAAAAGACAAATATACAAGCATTTACTGAAAGTTGGTTTATTGAAGCATCTGTCTATATATATATATTAGATACCACCACATTTATCCATCCATTCCCTATCTATCTACATGTCTCCATACTTCTAGTGTGGTTGGATACATGTCAGAGAAAGTGCAGCACTGTTATGACAAAAAAAATCATAATTGTTCAAATCTTCCATTGATATTGTACTTAAATTATTTTGATTAATGGGAATTTCTATGGTTTTAAGTTTGTTATACACTTGAAGGGCTTGGTTGTAACACAGTTACTGTAACTAACTAGCTGGTGGAAAATGTTTTTTTAAGCCCTAAATAACAGCGAGTTTGTGATGTTTCAAAGTGAGCTATGTTTTAGACAACAAATCAATGTTAAGGATATATAAGGATTGGTTTTGGTGACTTAAACAAATCAGAATTCATTTAAAAAAATCTTTAATTTTCCCAAAAGACCCATTGTCCACTATCTCCTCAAATGCAACAAAACTTTCCAAACATTTAGGGAGACCGTCTTACTGACATTGAGCTTAAAAATACCCCCTTCCCAAGATTTACATAATATCTTTACAACCTGTAAAATTATGTGTAACGTTTTTTTTATTTTTATTTTAAAATATTTTTTTCCCAGTTTTAGGCAGATGTTGATAAAAAACAAGATCATCTGGATGCACCTGATTGAGTCCTTGCAGGCAAGGAAATGCATATACATGCACTGTCAGAACAAAACGATCAAACATATCGCCTAGTCACGGCATCAAATAGTGCATATTAGTGGCCCCAGTATCAACACTGTGTTATAGACAAACATTTAAATGTTACTTTAAACTCAGATTGTGTTGCCCTATTATTAATTTTGAATGCACAAGTAAACACAGTGTCACACAATGGTGTTAATGGCTATAAAAAACTAAATGTGTTACTTAACATATACTTTTTTGAGAAATGAAATTTATTGATGCTGGCATTGCTGAAGGGAAGTTGATTAGCCTGTCAAGTGGCAGTTATGTGTTCTTTGCCAAAAACCACAAATCATCCAGTTATATTATCAAAAGCTATATCTGTGAACTGTAGTTATTTTTCATTTTACAGCACTCCAGATTTTTTTCTTCTCACAATATAACCCTTCTTCCCACAGCTAACTTTATATCTTATCTTACATGTTCTATATCCTGATCTGTAAATGTTTATTTCATACTTATAGAATAAATCTAAAATAAAATATTTTTTCGTTTCTGGTTTTTTTACAGAAGTTGATGACAGAACAAGTTGATCCTGGTATGGCACTGTGGATCCTTTGAATGTAATGGACATTTGTACCGATATTAACATGCAGTACAGGTTTGTGTAATGCAGTAGTATACAGTAAAAAAGTTGATTTTCAAATTAACTTTATGTAAGGGGTCCAGACTGCGACCAAATGATCGCATTTTGCCACCTTTCTGCTGATGCGACCAAGTTTTTGATAGGTTGGTTGCATGACCACGCTTTTCCCCACTATCAACAAACGAAATTAAAGAGTATCGAAACTGCGTTAGTCATTTGTGCTTCTATGACAAAATTATCTATTCCGACCAATAATAGATGCGCAAGCTACTTGAGTCTGTGAGCGGTTTCAATTCACGGACACCGTTACAACACTGTGCTATGAGATTCAGTGAAGAAATACATTGAATACATATATAGACTTCCAGTGGAAACCAAATGGTTCAAGGTCCAAAAGACAGTTTCAGCTGCAAATGCAAACTGTTCAAAGGGCTTTAACCGATTCCAGACGATGAATAAGGGCGGTTCATTATAAAGACGAAACGATCGCTCATTTAAAAATAAATAACAAAGTTTAAGTTTTATAAGCTCAATGCTCGCCTTGCTCTGTTGGATTAGGGTGTGATGCGCGTTCGTGGGACTCTTCTATTCAAACTGTTCCATCAAAATGAACAAATCTTTTCCCGAGTGACTGTTCTTTGAATGAAACCAAATGACACGAAAAAAGATTTGTTCATTTTGATAAACGGAGTTCGAAAGGAGAGTCACGAATGTCCCATTCTCAGAACAGAGGCTAGGCAACCATTTGAACTTATTGAAACTTTTTTCTTTTTTTTTTCTTCAAATGAGCAATCCATTCGCTTGATAAGACCCGTATTCATCGTCTGAAATCGTTTAATGCCCTTTGAACTGTTGCAATTTGCACTGAAACTGTCTTTGGACCTTGCACCGTTTTGATTCCCATTGTCCTTATATGGAGAAAAATCCTGGAATGTTCATCAAATAACCTTAATTTCTTTTCGACTGAGGAATGAATGACATGGATATTTGGAGGACATGGGGGTGAGGTTAATTATCAGCAGGAAGTTTTTTTTTTAAAGTGAACTACTCCTTTTAAGTATATTATTTAATATTTAATTATGATAAACTTGTTGCTGGTTGATTTAAAGGTGTGCCCTAAATTTTTGCTTGTGTTCCTAAAACATTTTTAGTAGGGTACAGTGCTTTAATAATGGCGCTTTTCCACTTAATGATGGTACGGTACGGTTCGGTTCGGAATGGCACGCTTTGGCGCTTTTCCACTGAATGGTCGGTACTCTGCGGCTGCTTCGGTCGCTTTAAATGGTACCACCTCTGTTGAGGTTCATGCATACCGTCGATACTAAAATGTGACGTAAAAACACTGCAGATCACTGATTGGTCAGACAGTCAGAATCGGCACTACCAGCGTCATTGTATTTGCAAACACAAAACCCGGTAGAATGTTAAATAGCCAGTAACGGCCCCCGCCTTTAGCACTGTTTTAATAAATACTGCCTTGGACTTGCTTGAAGAAAAAAAAAACTGCCATAATAAAAGATTTGGAACGTGGTCAGTGGACGGTCCTTTGTTGGTTGACGAAGGAGCTGTTAAAAACTATGACGTCAGTCATAAACCCACCCACTTTGAAGCGATACTAACTGCTGTGGAAATTGCAACCGAGCCGCGCCGCGCTCGTAGTCGGTTCCACGCAGGGGAAAAGCGAAGCGAGCCGAGCCGAACCATACTGACCCGTACCATGCAGTGGAAAAAAGCGCCATAAGTTAGTCTGTGCCAGGGGCGGAGTTAGGTGGGACCAAAAAATCTACCGGGAAATTGCGTAGACCATCCAGCCCTCGTCGCCGTGCAGGAATGGAAGAGAGCTATGGACAGGGTGGACGGAGGATTGAAATGGAACGTGGTTGTTCTGGCTTGAGGTATTAGGGGCATGAAAGGGGAGTTCTTCCAATAGAAATTTGTAAAAACTATGTTGCGGTGGACTCTGTGCCTCTAGGGCGGTTCGGGGGCTGCTCCCCCGCAAGAAAATGTTGTAGATTTAAGGTTTTAAATGCAATCAATCTCGTGCTCTCTGGGAGATCAAAATTGAGCTTCAACCCATGAATGCTCGTTGAACAAAGAAGAAAAAGCAATGATTTGTAGGCCAGGACAATAAAGAGGGGTCAAACTTCTTTTTTAGTTATGAGAGTCTCAGTCTGCATTACATTTCAATGGTGTTTTTGGATGCCAAAACAATTATCATAATAATGTATTAATGATATGTATAAATTATTCCTATGAAGGTAAAATCAGTTAGCTTTAACTGTACTATTATATGAAAATGAGGATTTCAAAATTATATTTTAGGCCCCTTTTTTTTTTTAACATTACATCTAGGGAAAATAAATACTTTTGTCTAATTTTCCCTTGCAAAGAAAATCAACCTTGAGCTTGTATTTAGAGATAGGAGAAAACACAGATCACCATGATGTCGCTGTGAGCAAAGTTATCACGCCCAAAAACAGGATGCTCTTCTTAACGTCTTGTGTCTTGTGTTTTTTATAAAGGCACAAAGCCATATCCATGGTTTCAATTTTAGTTTGTTGGCAAAATATAACGCTACAGACTTAATGTTAGGTTATAACTTGTACATCTTTACATATGTGTTGGGAAAAAAGGGCAGAGAAGATGAGAGTTCGGCAAAAGGCGGTTCAAATCGCGTCAGGCTTTAAAATGCTGTTTCATGCTCTTCAGCCAATGACCTACGCCACTGTAGCTACTTGCATAATGGGCGTCTTTTTGGCACTTAGTGAAAATTATATGCTCCGTTAGAAAATGTAAATGTTGTCTTCCCTCATTTGGGCCCAAGGTGTGCCTGGTGAACTTGCAATACATAATTTTTATCAGACAGCCCTCGCGGCTCGAAACACTACCGGACACAGGGAAAACTCCAGGACTCTCCTATTGCCACTCCACTACTGTTCTGGAGCGCCCTGCTTAATGTGTAGTATCATGCCTGACGACTTGTATTTTATGTTTGAGAATTGATTTGTTGACTTTACCTTTCCGCAACAAGTTGCAAAAGAGTCAAACTACCCCTTCATGGTTCATGCATTCCTACACAAAGTGGATGGGAATAATGTAAGGTAAGGATACGGTTAATTAACCATTTAATTTTCTGTTATGCTTTCAGTTTTTAACTGCTGTTTTTAAATGAATCCCTTTTGTATAGGTACTCTTCATGGAGAAAAATAGACAATGGCTGACTAACCACGAAGGAATCAAGTGATGTCAGTGATGACATTCAACATGAAGGACATTACAGAGAATGAAATTATGGAGAAAACACCTAGCAATGAAGCCATGTGTCTCCTTTATGGACAGTGTCAGAATTCAGGTGAGAAAGAATACATGAACAAAAAAGAAAAGAGCATGAGTCGCTCCTCCTTAGCTTAAATTTAAAACATGGTTTGACTGATGAAGAACTAGAGACACGCTTCAAGTCATAAAATGCTATCACGTAAACATCAGTGTACTATAAAACTCTCTTTTTACAAAAACATACCTATTATACTGACTATCTTATTATCCAAGCATCTGTTCAGAGGTGTATGGTCTTAATGAAACACAAGTTGAAAACGTAAGTTGCAGAATTGCACAAAAACCAGTTGATGCAACGGAGCATGTGAAATCAGGAATACTTTTTTTATTGTTCTACCTCTAGAAGCACATCTACGAAATATTTATTGGGGAACAACATAGTTTTCGCAATTGACCGTCAATAACAAGGATGATGTAAATGGTTCACTTGTTGATGTATGGATGGTCTGCTCTATCAAAAGACTTTAAACTTCACACCTCTAAATGATTGTCCCAGCTTTTCAATCCCTTTAGTTGTGATTGGTGTACCTTTATTCAAAATCCTCTTCACAGATCCATACTGGCCCTGTTGTGCACTTTAATGAACTACCTTCCCGATTCTGAGATCTGACCTATTTTATGTTAACAGCATTGTGGTTTGGAGTAAAAAAGCCCCGATGCACATCTATCTCGGACCCATTTGTGAATGATGTGCACAGATCTACATAGAGCGGTTTGGCTTTGATTGGGGTTACATCTGATGGTGTCACGTGGTACCAGCAAAGTATATGCTTTAATACTGTATGCGTTCGGTTGCCCCGTCCACTCCTACAGAACTTTAAGCAGTTCAATGGGAGTTTGGTGTTCGTTTTTGTTTCAAAGGGAGAACACTTGTCGAACGTTGGTCGGGGAAGGGCCAGGGTTTACCATTTGAGGAGGAATAACATAGAACTTAGATGTCAAAGTTCGACTTTGGAGCTTAGTACGAGGGCTGATGAGGGACAGGCACACCTTCAGTCGGTTGTAAAAGGACCTTCGGTGTTGTCCCTTTTACCTGGATTTGATATAATGGAGGGATGTGTCCCTGATTAATGCACTGTGTCCTCCTTGGGATTACTGTCACGGGTCACACAATCGACTCGTTCTGTGCTGAGTTGTTGTTATGCCGATGGGCGGGCCGCTGATCAGTCCCGGATTTATCATCCGCGGCCAGCTGTGACTGATCAGCGGTTCCTATTTAAGCACTTAGTTTTCGTCTTGTGTTTGTCAGATCGTTGTTGGATGTTCCGGTCTGGTGTCTGTTCCCTCGCGTGTCCCGTGTTCCTGCCAGTGCTTCGTGTGTTATGTGGGTTCGCTGATGTCATCTGTCTTGCCCCGTGAGTCTCTGTCGGTAGCGCCTTACTTCCCTGGATACTTCTCTCATCACCGCCACGAGGGATTGGGTTGCCTACCTGCATGCCTGCGTCACAAGGAATACTTCTGTTTGCTCGCCAGAGTTCTTAGGACTGTCACTCGGTCTCTTTGAGACTGTTCCTGAGCTCATTCATTTGCCTTCTGTTTATTGTTCAATAACTGAGTTTACTTGCTATTGATCCGCTTTTCTCTGTGCCATTACCAGAACGAGCTGACCACACATGGAGGCAGCAGAAGGACACTGAACCTTCAGAGTTTCTCGCCCGCCAACTTGTCTCGTATGGTCAGCAGGATGGTAGAATCTCGCCATAACCGGCCGGGCGGTTTCAAGCATTGGTGGCGCAGGTATCCGAGCTCACCAGCAGATTCAACACCTTGCCATAACCCACTGCGCCAAACCCACCGCCGCCTCCCCCCACCCCTCCTCCAAGCCGGTCGTCAACAGGAGCCCGCGTTTACCACCCTGAGAGCTATTCGGGTGAGGCCAATTACCTGTCGTGCTTCTGACTAAATGTTCGATGTTTTTATGCCTACAGCCTCTGACTTTCTCCTTGAGGATGCGAAGGTGGCTTTCGTACTAACCTTGTTGACTGGACGTGCGGTTTGTGGGGGACGGCGGTTGTGCGGAGAACCAACGACCATGCTGCTCCTCGTTCAGGCACTCTACAAGAGATGAGGAGGGTTGTTTGATCGGGCGGTCGCCGGTAAGGAGCTGCACAGACAACTCTCGCGACCTGCACCAGGGGGACCGACCCGTTGCCGATTACTCCATTGAAATTCGACCCTCGCCGCTGAGGCCGCTGGACGAGGGGCGCAGTGGATATGTTCCTGCATGGGCTGCGGGAACCGCATCACCGGGAGATCTATACCCTGGACCTGCCTACGGATCTCGATGGACTGATTGAGTGGCCCTGCGAGTGGGACGCTCGCCTACCTCGTTCTTGAGCACGCACTCGCACCGTTCTCGAGCCCCAGGGACTTTCGGAGACCCACAGGCCAGGGGTTATGATGCGGTCGCCCCGTCGCGATCCCGAGCCCATGCAGGTGGGTCGAGCTCGGCTCTCCCGGGAGGAGAGGGGAGAGAAGGATGGTCCCGTGGTTTATGTCTCTACTGTGGTGGGCGGGATCACTTTCTCAACCTGTGTCAGTAAAGAAGGGCTCGGCACAGTAGAGAAGGGGTACTGTCGGGCGGGATCTCACACTCCATCGCCTCTTCACACTCCTCCGGTGAAGATTGCAGTGGGCCCCGTACTCATCTCTGTCAGGCACTATGGACTCTGGAGCCGCAGAAAATTTTATGGGTCTGGGACTTTAGCACGTAAGCTCCAAATACCATCACACAAACTCACAACAACATTTCTGTTAATGCACTGAAATGGTCAAGACTTCCTGTATAACATTCACCACCACTCAGTTGCCCCTTAATCACTTCTCGGCAATCACTCCGAGACACTGTCTTTCTGCTTCCTGGACTCCCTCTTGTTCCATTGTCCTCGGTCACCCTGGCTAGTTCAGCATAACCCAGGGTGGACTGGGAACATAAACTCAGTTCTACCTGGAGCACCCAATGTTTATGGTCTTGTTTCGGGTGTTCTGCTTGTTCGTCCGTGCCAGTTCTGTTTTTCAGGAGGAGTCGGTGAATGTGTCTAACGTTGCGTGAGTACTCGACTGAAGGAACAGTGGTCAGTAAGTCCCGGGCTGCTTCTCTCCCCTCCGCCTCGTCCCTATGACTGTGCTATAGATCTTTGCCAGTACGTCTCCACCTAAGGGCACGTTATCTCTTTTCAGTTCCTGAGGGGGAGGCCATGGAGATATACTTTTGATTCTCTGGCATCGAGTTCATCCGTCCTTCTTCTTCTCCTGCTGGGGCGGGTGTTTCTGGGATCTTTTTTGTGGGGAAGAAGGATTGGTTCCCTGCGACCGTGTATTGATTACCGAGGGCTGAATAACATCATGGAACGAATACTTATCCTTTGCCGTTGATGGTCTTCCGCTTTGAGCGGTTTACAGGTAGCATCCAGTCTTCACAAAAAATTGGAATTTCGTATTGCTTATCATTGGTCCGCATCAAGAAGGGGGATGAATGGAAAAACGCGGTTACCACCCCAGGGGGTTCACTTGAATATTTGGTTCATGCCGTTTGGGCTGTCCAACTCCCCAGCGGTTTTTTCCAGGCACTCGTCAATTGACGTGTGAGAGACATGGTCACCAATTTCTTTGTCTACCGGGACGACATCATTGATTTTTCTTCGTCTCTCCAGGAACACGTTCAGCACGTTCAGACGAAGGTTCAGCGGTGCTGAGAATGGGGCTTTTTGTTCATGGGGGAAAATGCGTTTTCCTGCACAGTCTGTTTCCCTTCTAGGTTACATCATCTCGTTGAGGGGGTGCGTATGGATCCTGACAAGGTTAAGGCTGTGATGGTTGGCCAAGTCCAGATTCTCGTAAGCCCTACAAGAGGTTTCTGGGGTTCGCCAATTTTTATCGGCGTTTTATTCGCAACTTCGCCGACTAGCCGCTCCTATGATGCCTTGACCTCCCCCAGACTGACGTTCAGGTGGTCCGATACAGCGGAAGCTTAGTGTTCGCCAACCTCAAGAGCTGCTTAGTTCAGCTCCCATCCTTTTCCGCCCCTGATCATTCTACGTCAGTTGTGGTGGAGGTCGGACGGTCAGAGGAGGGGTAGGTGCAGTTCTATCTAACGCTTCACAGACGACAAGATGCACCCTTGCGCGTTTTGTCGTCTCCATCGTTTATCTCCGCCGAAACGTAAACTATGGAATTGGTAACAGAGAGTTGTTAGGCAGTCAAGTTAGCACTGGCGGAGTGGCGACAGTGTTGGAAGGGTCGGGGGTACCCTTTTATCGTCTTGGGACCGATCGAAGAACCTAGAAGACATTAGTTCTGCTAAAAGGGACTCAACTCCAGGCAGTCGGTGGGCACTTTTTTTTCGGACGTTTTGATTTTTCTCTAGATCGTACCGCCCGGGAGGTTCCAAGACCATCAAAACCCGATTCCTTATCTCGTATTTTTGGACCAATCCAAACGCGCGAGTTTACTCCCGTGTGCATATTCCGAGATAGATAGGTTATCTCCACACTCACATGGGAGGTCGAAATCGAAGGTCAGTCGGCCTTAGAAGGGGCACGCCTCCGCCCGGTTGTCCACCTAGTGATTATTTGTGCCAGCGGGGTTCCGGGCGACGTTATTTGATGGGGTCTTGTACCATTGTGGCTTGTCCTCCAGGAGTTAACCGCACCAGTTTTTTGGTTCAAAGCATACGATTCTGGGTGGCCATTAATGGCTCGCGACATTCGGGATTTTGGTTTGGCTTGGTCGAATTGTGCCACGGGTAAAGACTTCCAATCGACCCCCATTGGGTTACTCCAACCGCTGTCGGTCCCTCCGAGACCCTGGTCCACATCTGCGCTGATTTTGTCACCGCCCTCCCTCCCTCCAGGGTTAAGACGGTCGTTTTGACCGTAGTGGACGAGTTCTCTGAAGGCGGCTCATTTCATCCCTTAGCCCAAATACCCTTGCCACGGAGGACAGCGGTTAGTTAGCTGTCATCGATCACGTCCGTCGCTTCCCATGGCTCCCTGATGGACGGGTCTCTTCAGGGGGGCCCCACTTGTTTCCAAATTTTGGAGGGAGTTTTTGTAGATTACTGGGAGCGACGGTTAAGTCTGTCTTTCGGGTTATCCATCCCCGAGCAAATGGCCCAAACCCGAGGAGCCAACCAAGGACTTTAGAGAGAATGTTGAGATGTTTGGTGGTCTAAGAATCCGTCCTCTGGAGCAACAACCTTTCCTGGTTGAGTAGCTCATAAACTTACCCGTGTTCCTCCACGGGCTATCTCCGTTTGACGTGTAGTTTAGGTTACCAGCCACCAATTTTTTCTACACTGGAATCCGAGGTTCGCGGTCCCCTCGTCACGCCTTTCTCCAGGGGAGGTGTCACCGCACCTGGACCAGAGCCCGTGAGACTCTGCTCCCGGTGAGGGCGCCGCAAAAGGTCAAGGCCGATCGCCACGGTCAGACCTCCCGTATTACGTCGTCGGTCAAAAAGTGTGTCTTTCTACCAAGAACATTCCGCTCCGCTCCGTATCTAATAAATTAGCTCCCAAATTCATGGCCCCATTCACTGTTACCAAGATCCTTAGTCCGGGTGTACAAGCCCGGCCTCAAACTTCCTCTTGCGTAACAGGAGAAATTTCATCCGTGTTCCATGTTTCCCAAATTAAAGCCCGTATTTCGTTCTCCCCTTAAACCGCCAAGCCCCGGTTCCCCACCGCCGCGTGACTCATAGATGGGGAAACCACACTTATTCGGTGAACGTTATTCTGCGGACTCGAGCCGGAGGTGACGCGGATTCCAGTATTTGTGGACTGGGAGGGTTACGGTCCGGAGGAGAGAAGTTGGGTTCCTGCTAGGGGACCATCATGGATCAATCCCTTATTGCTGATTTACAATTGACAGGTAGGTCCCTCTGGGCGCGCTGAGGCGCTCTTAGAGGGATGTGGGTACTGTTGTTCAGTTCACACATTCACTGACTCGTTTGATGCTGTGTTTGTTAGTATGCACGTGGGGGAGACGCTGATCAGTCCCTGATTATTCTCAGCGCCAGCTGTGACTGATCAGCGCGTTCCTATTTATGCACTTAGTCTTTCGTTTGTGTTGTCAGATCGTTGTTGGATGTTCCCGGGCCTGGTGTCTTGTCTCCTCTGTGCTCCGTGTTCCTGCCAGTGCTTTTCGTGTGTTTGTGGAGTTCGCTCTGATGTCATCTGTCTGCCCTGTGAGTCTCTGTCGGTACGCGACTGACTTCCCTGGATTTACTTCTCTTCATCACCGACACGAGGATTGGTTGCCTACCTGGCATGCCTGCGTCAACAAGGAATAACTTCTGTTTGCCTTCGCCAGAGTTCTAGGGACTGTCACCTCGACCTCTCTGAGGACTGTTCCTGAGTGCATTCTTTGCCTTACTGTTTATTGGTCAATAAACTGAGTTTACTTGCTATTGTCTCCGCTTTTCTCTGTGCCATAACAGTTACAAAGATCTTATCCTTCGCTATGGTGTAACTCTGAAAAACCCACAATCTCCTTGGACACCTAGGCAGGTCCATACACAAATTGACAAAACTACTGTTTAAAAAAAAAGCCCCCAAGTAATGTCTCCAGAACACCTCGATCTATAAAAGAAAGAGTTTTTTTCAAGAGAATTACTGGAATTCCCATGAATGGCTGATGTGGTACTGTACTACAGTATCCCAATGTAAGGGTAATTCTACCCTGAGTGGATACCTTAATCATTGGCTGAATTTGCGAGTGGCATAGCTTTGCTGCCAAAGCATCGATACACCTCAGAGCTTTTAGAAGCACAGGACCTTCTTCATCAAGTTTGTATCTGAGATGGAGCCCTTTATGGTATAGGCATGAATGTCAGCTACAATGTTCACTCTGCCTTCATCTTTCTAGAGTGTCCAGAAATTGGGGGCATTATGGACCCATTCTGGCCTTTCAATTGAGGCCTATCACATTGGAGTTGATCGAAATGGTGTGAAATGCACCCCCCCCCCAGTCCGTGCCCATCCAAATATGTAAACTTTTCTGGATGAAAAAAAAGCACTTCCACTGTATGCCAGTCAAACACTAATAATTCCTTCTTCAGAGGTAGTGCTGTTCTTAGTCAGTTAGTGAGGGGAAAACAAGAGCGAAAGCATGCAGTGAGGTGTTTGGGAGTTACAGCTTTTGGACACCCAGAAAAAAATGGGCACATGGATGGACTAATTGCTTTGCCATTAGTGTTGGTGATCGGGTAGAGAAGCTGGTTTGTAGAATATTATAATGAGTGTTGTCGATGGTGCGATTGTTCATTCCAGGCCATTACACGTCAAAGAAGAGGAATTTAAGTTGTAGTTTGTCCTAAAACTGACAACACATTCTTCTCGGTTAAAAAGTTCATAGTGACAGATGTAGGGAATGGCAAAGAAATTGCTATTGTATTGGTCGCTTTTTTGAGGGTGGGAAGCACAGCTTTTCTGTTTGTGTTCAAAATCCTCTACACTTTTCATCCAGTCAAGAAGGTGCTGTTCACCTAACTGCTGTACATGCCCAGCAATTGAACACAAATGTGTGTACATGCTTTGAACAGCACAGATGTGGATATACATTATGACTTTTCTGAAACTATTATGAAGTAACAGTTATTTTTTTATTTTTTTATGTCTGGCATCAGTTGACATCACTTTTTGCTGCTCTGCCCAAGCTTTGTTGAAAGCACCAAAAGTTATTTTCTTTGAATTGTAGTGAGAACCCAGATTTACATAGCTGCATAAAGTAGAGAAAATAAAAATTAGGGACCCTAGATTATTGAAGACAAACACAACTGTATATTATTTGTATGATCTGCATATGTGGTGCATGTATGTACTTTTACATATATCTTTATGTATGGCTATGATGAAAAACAAATAAAAAGTTTTGTTTCATATAGAATTTGTGTAGTATTCATTTTGTTTTTATGAGCCGATAGAAGAGGGGTAAAATAAATATTTTATTTATAAAAGATTAAATATGGGTTAGAAATTGAACTGTACGTTGATTGTGTAGAATGGATGTGTAGCCTTGCTTAAAGTGTAGACTTGATAAAAGTTCCAAACTTTTCAAATAAGGAAAAAACGAGGAATGAAATTAAAAGCCATAGGCATGTTAAAATGTAATGCATGTTTAAATAGTTGGCATATATAAATTAAACTAGTGGTGATACATATTGGTCAAACATACAGTATCATATAAATAATATCATACATAATATATGTCAATTATATCATTTAATATGGCACATTTATATGTGTTTATAGACCTATCTCATCATATATCTAGAGATAGTATATATGTGATTGCATATATTGTTCATATATTTAGCATATATGACAGCGTCAATTGCTATATGGGCCATATATGTCATATATTACATTTCCGTATGGGTTAGTCGGTATGGGTCTAACAAGTTGTCGATTTAGATGAATTAACGAATTTTGCTTAAATTCTTCCTCTCCTAAAGCAACAATATGAATCAAATTTTTCCTCGGGGAGAAAACTACAATGCACTCCCTGATGCGATGGTGTAGTAGAGGTTGCATAGTATTATCTTTTTCCCTGATATTATCAATCTAATAAAGTGAAGTTGTTCATTAAGTCATTTACTGCTGTGTTGCTTGGCAAAAAACTTCTGTGCTTGATGCTTTTTTTTCTTTAGTTTAGCCCACGTTCAAAAAAATACCAGGATTATGTTTATTTTTTCTAATAGGGTTGAAAAAAGAAGCAGATTAGCTGCTTTTAAGGCCTCTCTGTAAGCAATCGAGGCTCTCCTTCTATGAAATCGAAATACCTCTAGTTTTGTTTTATTGCCAGTTGCGCTCCATATTTCTGGCTGGCTCTCTCTTAAGGGCCTGAGTGTGACTCGTTTGTACCAACGGCGTTGGACATTTTCTTTAATCTTCTATAAGCGGACCGGAGCAGCAACTGTCTAAAGGCTGGATAAAGAGAGAGTTAAAAGTTTCTGTTGCAATATCAAGTTCTTCTAAGCTATCCGGGATGCTGTGATGATTAGGGAGATTGTTGAGAAAGCAATCTTTAGTGGCAGAAGTTATATGTTAACCATATTTATAACACGGAGAGTCGGCTTTGCAGCCTTGGTAAATGTAATTTACATGAGACTAGATAATGGATCTGAGAATGTCATCGCTCTGCTGCAAGAATTTACAACGGCTTCGACCTCTATTTCTTGTGATAATATTAGATTAGAGTATGAATAGACAATGAGTAGTCCTGAACGTGTTGTCTACTCCATTGAGTTTACAACGTATTTAAAAGGCAATCCAATGGCATTTTTTTCATTATCTATTGTATTTAAACTACCAACAAATTAGTACTTTATCAGCAGCCAATTACTATTCTGATATAATATCCACAAATCTTTGATAAATTCGTTAGGGTGCCCTGATGGCCTGCTATTACCGGTAGCCAGCTAGTTCTCAAACGTGATTTATTGTTTACACTATATATGTTTATATTAGCACCAACACTTCAAAGAATGTATATTTTAAACAAGATTTCTTAGTGGTTTTGAAAATATTACTATTAAATTACAGCAACTCCTCCCCCTTTGCGTTTTCGGTCGAGGTCATGTTTATAACAATAATCTTGGGGGTGGAACTCATTTAAAAGTAATGTGATTGTTTGGTTTTTGCCAGGTTCTGGTTCAAACAGCCACATCTAGGTTTATAATCTGAATCATATATCAAACTATGGCCATGTCTGAAGTAAAGGGATTGGATATTCAGCACCCAATTTTATCATTTGCTATCTGTATTATATCTGTTTCTCTTTATTTGAACATCAATGAACCATTAACCTTAGATGGGTTTGGACGTTTTTTTTGGATTTCCAAATTCGGGGAACAGACAGTCTCTATATGATGATATCTAGGTGAAAGAGATTCTATGTGATGGGATTTATCTGACCTTGGTGACGCGAGACCGCTAGCAGATGGTCAGTTTAGCCAGTCTGTCTGCTTCCTGACCTGGGCCCCAGACTGTCATATTTTAGCTCTAAGACTATGAGCCAAAGTTCTAGAGAGAAGAGCAGCACCATCGCAGGAGGGATGAATACCATCTCTTTTCAAAAGGTCAGGCTTGCCCCAAAAACTTTTCCAATTGTCTATGAATTCTACATTATTATGCAGACACCACTCAGAAAACCAGCAATTGAGTGAACAATCTGCTAACTATCTCATCACTCCTGCGAACAGGAAGGGGGCAAGAGCAAATTACAGTGCCTGACATAGTACTTGCGAGTTTACACACCTCTTTAATATTAATTCTGGTGATCTCAGACTGGCAGAGTCGAACATCATTAGTGCCGACATGAAGAATAATCTTAGAGAATTTACGATTAGCATTAGCCAAAACTTTTAAATTTGCTTTGATGTCAGGCGCTCTGGCTCCCGGCAAACATGTGACTATGGTGGCTGGTTTCTCCATTTTCACTTTCCGTGGGATTGAATCACCAATTACCAGGGCACAATCAACAGAATTCTCAGTGGGTGTTTCACTGAGTGGGGAAAATCGATTTGTTATGGTAATCGGAACGGAAGAGTGGAAGAGCCGGAACCGAATCATTTAGAGAGTTCACTATGCTAAGCGCATCCAAAATAGTATCTAAAGCTCTAGCACTCTTTCTATCCTCAATTAGAGTTTGGATGTATGTCTCTAGTTCTGAAATCTTCTCCGTCAGCCTGACTGTCTCCTTGCATTTATCACATATAAATCCTATATTGCCAACGGAGAAGGCTATACTAAATATGTGACATGAGGTGCAGGTGGCAATAACAGGACATGACATTACTCACCGTTTTTGTTGACTGATTCTTACTCACCTGGGCTTTATGAACTCAAAGGTGTGGGAGTGCAAGAGAAAATTCTTACTCACCTGGGCTTTATGAACTCAAAGGTGTGGGAGTGCAAGAGAAAAATAAATAACGCGCACGGGTGGCGCGTTAACAGGCTAGCAAGTTACTAGCGTGTTGTGCTAACAATAACGGAAAATATAGCAATGTAAGGTTAATCTGAGATGTTGGGTAAGCTGTATTTAGTAGTAAAAACTACTAGAAATTGTGTTTCAAAACAGAAAGAAATACGAAGCTAATACGAGGCTTAGACGGAGCTTACAGCCTAGAAGCAAACAAACTCACAGAAGGCAGCGAGGAACACAGGAGCAATCAATCGTCAATTGTTGCGTAAGGCCCATGGACAAGTTGGAAAGAGGGACAGAATTCTTTATTTGAAATTCTTTATTCTTTATTTGAAGTTTTCTGTATGATGATGTCACGGGTGGGGTACGATGAACGCCAGATGACCGGTCGTTCCAACCCCCGACTCACGTACCACCGCAAGGAGCCAACACCACAGAGGACACAGAGGCAACCAGCAATTTAGAAGTTAAAGCACAGAATTTTATTGAATACAATATGTTAAAACAGTCCCCGGCAGGCCAAGAGGAGGTGAGGATTCAACAACGTCACCGGCTTGCTTCAACTGGGCTCAGGCAGACAGAGAGGAGATGGGAATTCAACAGTGTCGCTGGTTTTCTTCACAGGGCTCCGATAGACAGAGAGAAGATGAGGATTCAACAGGGTCGCTGACTTGTCCCACAGGGCTCAGATAGACAGAGAAAAGATGAGAACTCGACAGTGTCACCGACTTTCTCCACAGGGCTCAGACAGACAGAGAGAAGATGAAGATTCAACAGCCAAGCTGGCTCTACTCACACAGCTCAAGCAGACAGAGAGGAGATGGGAATTCAACAGCGAAGCTGGCTCTATTCACAGGGCTCAGGCAGACAGAGAGAAGATGAAGATTCAGTAGTGTCACTGGCGTTCTTCACAAGGCTCAGATAGGCAGCGAGAGGTAAGAAACCAACAGCGAAGCTGGCTCTCTTCACAGGGCTCAGATAGACAGAGAGAAGATGAGGATTCAACAGCAAAGCTGGCTCTACTCACAGGGCTCAGACAAACAGAGAGAGGATGAGGATTCAACAGTGAAACAGGCTCTCTTCGCAGGGCTCCAGCAGACAGGGAGAAGATGCGGATTCAACAGCGAAGCTGGCTCTATTCACAGGGCTCAAGCAGACAGAGAGAAGATGAGGATTCAACAGCAAAGCTGGCTCTACTCACAGGGCTCAGACAAACAGAGAGAGGATGAGGATTCAACAGTGAAACAGGCTCTCTTCGCAGGGCTCAGACAGACAGAGAGATGATGAGGGTTCAACAGTGAAGCTGGCTCTATTCACAGGGCTCAGGCAGACAGAGAGAAGATAAGGATTCAACAGTGAAGCAGGCTCTCTTCGCAGGGCTCCAGCAGACAGGGAGAAGATGCGGATTCAACAGCGAAGCTGGCTCTATTCACAGGGCTCAAGCAGACAAAGAGGAGATGAGGATTCAACAGCCAAGCTGGCTCTACTCACAGGGCTCAAGCAGACAGAGGAGCTGGGAATTCAACAGCGAAGCTGGCTCTCTTCGCAGGGCTCCAGCAGACAGGGAGAAGATGCGGATTCAACAGCGAAGCTGGCACTATTCACAGGGCTCAGGCAGACAGAGAAAAGATGAGGATTCAACAGCCAAGCTGGCTCTACTCACAGGGCTCAGGCAGACAGAGAAAAGATGAGGATTCAACAGCCAAGCTGGCTCTACTCACAGGGCTCAAGCAGACAGAGAGGAGATGGGAATTCAACAGCGAAGCTGGCTCTATTCACAGGGCTCAGGCAGACAGAGAGAAGATAAGGATTCAACAGTGAAGCAGGCTCCCTTCGCACGGCTCCAGCAGACAGGGAGAAGATGCGGATTCAACAGCGAAGCTGGCTCTATTCACAGGGCTCAGGCAGACAGAGCGAAGATAAGGATTCAACGCTAGATGGTGTCCTTCATTGGCCTCAATTCAAAAAGATGCAAATGATTTTTCCACAGTCAAGACCACCTCCCCAATGTCTCTGCATTACACTTCCACTCGTGTTTCACTATAACCCACACAAATCCACACACTTGAATATATTAATGTACAACACTGCAAAGTCTCGTCACTCACAGATCAGGGCGTAGACAGGGGATCTGGTCCACTGTGCATTGCTACAACCTCCTCAACTCCTCCCGATGAAGCGAAGGGCTTTCAAACCTTCTCCAGAAAGACAGTTTTACACCTCCTTAAGTCTCATCACATCCTCCAAAAGATTTCTCATATCACAATCCAAACATCAACAGCACTTACCTTCTCCCATCACGGTTTTCCTCTCCACATCCGGATTCGCCCGAACTCCCCCGCAGCTTTCCTTTTCCCTCTCTTCTCGACCCTGAGTTGAAGATGAGATACCGTTTTATCCTTCCCCGAATGGCAACGTGTCCCAATCGCCATCGTGTTCGCGCTCTCCCGCACCTGTTTCGAGTCTTTCACTAATAATTCTCCGTCTCTTCCCGGTGCTTCCGGGTTGATGTCTTCCGGGTCCCTCACCGGAAATCCGTCCCGCCCGACAACCGACCGTGATTAAGGTTCCGCCTAACTTGGTCACCCCGGTGACAATGACAACTGTGGAAAGTTATTTGGGAATTTTATGGCTCGTTTCCACCGAGCGGGACAGTGCAGTAAAGTACGATTCGGGACGGTAAACTCTGAACCGGCTTGCGTTTCCACCACCAACGGTACCCTTACTTGATAGGCGTGGTGTAGCGATCAACATCATTCTCGCACAAAGAAGAAAGTGACACAGTAAACAACAATGGAGGACATACAGCAGATCTTGTTCAACTTTGTTTGAGCAATAACTGCCGGCTGAAAGGAAAAACACAGCCGAAAAAGCATGTGCAAGTGACAATTCTTGTGTAACTAATCAAATGTTCTGCAGTGAGTCCAGCTCCACCCTTTAGGTACCGGACTACTGTGCTAGGTATCCCAATGGATGGGTCCAAAAAAAAGAGGTACGGAACGGTTCAGGATTTTGGTACCATTCACAACTTCTGACAATCGAATTGGAAATGACAATTGAAATGGAAATAATTGTGTACTGTACTGTACGATGGAAACGAGCCATTAATAGCATGAGACTCAGTAGTGCACTATTGCCACAAACCCCTGTGCTGTATTATCAGGGAGACACAATCCTTTACATCATTATATAAACTTGACATGCAAGTAATCATACTCCATGAACTCCAGACAAGGAATTTGATAAAACTATGTTGCATTTAGGGACGACAGTTGTAAGATGGCCGCAGACATCATTAAGGACAGTATGAATGCATGGCAGATTGAAGGCCACTTAGTTTTATCATAGACTGGTTTACAAACAAGCTTATCTCAAAGGTCAGGAAACTATTGTTACATCTCCTGTGTGGGGTGGGGGTAGAGAGTCCAAGAGCTAGAAGGTTAGAATCATTACAGCAGATATTTAAAACTTTGAGGCAACTGGAATGTGTTCACTTGTAAAAAGAAAAAGAAAAACTACAACAACAACAAAAATAACACATTAGAATTAAAATAAATAAAACATTATAATTGAATAGATTATTATTCTTTTTATTTTTTAAATATATTTTGATTTAATCTGAATTTAAATAATGCATCTCCGATGAGCCATTTGGACTAGTTGGTGATTCACACAAAGAATAATTTTTTATGTCTTTAGTTTAAATTCATAATTATGTAGCTCTACTATTTCTACCCTTTTTTTTTTCCAAAGACAAAGAATTAAATAATTGGCAGTTGAAAAGATAAAGACAGCTTGAGAAATTTCCTAAAACGGCTGGGTTAATATGGTGTGACTTGAGTGGACTCATTTAAACATAGCAGTTGAGGTTGCTTGACTTTTCTGATGACAGAGACAAGCACTCAGATGATTAGCTGCTGTTCTTCAACAACAGACAGATACGGAAAGACAGGATACAGGGCATCTCACACTTTACATTTAATATGCACATGGAAAATGAGGTTTAATAAAGGAGTATTCATTGTCAAGTGGGCGACGAATGTATTATAATAATAATCAGAACTAAGAGAAAGTGTAAGTTTTTTTTTTTTTTTAACAATCGCTTTAGGAAACATTTCTCAATACTTAGGTCACTTTTCAAAACTCACAACATCAGTCTGTGTGAGCTAAACTGAAGATGATTTAACATTGCTTAATTGGCACAACATGTAGTTTGAAATATGTAGTCATTGAATGCATTAACACATTTCGCAATTAGACAACCACACCCACAACTCTTTATACCTACAGGCCAGTTTGCACGTTTAATACTCTTTTTCAAACTGTTAAACTTAAACTTGTTAAAGTTGATTCTTAGCAAAAAACAGTTTCTTCTTTCAAAATGATATGTGCTCATTAATGTGTAATTACTTCTACCAACTAATCTAGTATTCTCTTAAGCGTAGAATCTGCCATTTAGAATACATACAAGTGAGCCGCTCGAATGGCAGAAGCCATGTTGTGCATCCATCCTGAAAATACATTAGCCAAAGAGGGACATACCTGGAAATTAGGGAACCTCCCTAAGGCCATTTCAGTAGATTTTACTAGATTTTAACTCACTAACATTGTTGTTGAAACACAATAAGCAACACTTCCTGCATACATATTCACATGAAACATAACACTAAACATTGAGACCATTCAACAAAGCACAGTAACAAATTCAACACATTATAGTTGCTATGGACTCGTCACTAGGCTTCCTCAGTCATTGTATATAGCATATAACGTTACCTTTAAAAGCTGCAGAAGCTGAACATTATCCAAAACTCCATTTCTCAGACTAGCGTCAATTTGGAAGCTTGAAATGTTTCCTTCCTTCTCAAATGAAAAGGCTGTCGTTTGCACAATTTTAAAATCACTGGGACCAAAAGGATATTTGAAGAGTTGTCTACGTATTGGCGCCAAAAATCACATTCGCTCTTTGCAAACTTGAGCGACCTTTTTTTTTTTTTTTTTTTGACCTGATTGATTGTACGTGGCTCATGTGACATGTGGAGTATTTATTATCATGGAGTTTTATATACATTGATGTATACATTTCATTTGTTCAAAGTAATGACTGATTCTTCACCCCATTGATCATATCATATCTGAAAACTGAGACTGTATACGTCATCTATGTACGTTTCTGGATGTTAGTGTCATGAAATCGTCAAATGAACGTGAAAACATAAAATATTACAATTCCTTTGGGGGCTCAGCCTGTCCGTTCCCTTCCAATCTCTCACTTTTACCAAACCTGGATGAGTACAAGGCCTATTCTTCTGTTCTGTGATACTGCGATCTAGTCACAACGTTACACCAGAAACCTCAAAACGCATAGTAGCTCAAAACCAAACTACATACCGTTTCAGTATTGACATCCTCGATGTCTTGGTCAAGTTTTTCGTCCTCGTCTTTGACAAGCTGCAGGAAAATGTTTTCCATTGACGCCGACCCATCGATCAATATAATCCACTGCTTGCCCGCTTGTCCATATTAAAACAGGTATTCCATATTCGGGATTCAGTATGCAGTCCCGGAAACATTCTTTTTCGACTGTTTATCTCTCGAAAAATGGATAGCTAACTAGATAGCTTGTCTTCATAGGGTAACATTACCAGCAACTCCTCCACCACTCTCTTGACTCCCTGTATTGGATTTTCAAATTTATCCATTAAATATTCTAATTTTTTTAACGTTTCCTCACCCGACAGCGTCTGGAGTGAAACCCTTAGGTGTTTGTGCTTCCAGCTAGCGGTCCGTACTTTCGTCCTCAGCTTGTTGTGATCCATTTTGAAATAAAGTGCATTCACAAGAGCTTGCTCTTGTTCACAGCCTACCTGTGATTATTGGAGTGGGGTCAGGTGTTGGGGTCATCAATGGGTTGGGGAATGGTGTGATTTTTGTTGGGTCAGACCAATCTGAAAATATGCACCGAAACAGCCACTTTGAAATTTTGCTGTTTTCATGAATACAAAAGTTGAGTGACCCTCCCCCTAGACCTAAAAAAAAAAAAAAAAAAAAACGGATGACCCTCCCCTATTTTCCTCCGGTGGACCCTTCCATAAATACCGACCGGTCCCTAAAGAAGAAATGTTTTTGTGGGTCTGGTAGGTATTGCGTGCTGTACATGCTGACGAAATTTGACGTACATAATTTGAGTGGTTATGAACGGAAATCTCAATGTTTCATCCGTCCCAGCTCTCCCCTAATGCAATATTGAAATATTCCAATCTAAAAAAAAAGTGGCAACAAAACAGGACAATCTCACACAACAAAATGTCAGAACTGGTATAGTTTAGTTAAATTACTTGTATAACTTATGTTGTCACCTTGCTTTTATCCACTACAAGCCTGATGTAGTGGAACCTCCTCTGTTTCCCTCTAGTCCAATCCGGTAGTGTCTGGGAGGTCGATAGGGTAGTGGAAGGTTGCCCCGATCCAGAACAATGTCTTCAGGGTCTTGTCATCAAGGGGCCTGGAGACGGCGATACAACCAAAGTTTAATAAACTAAAAACAATCATGGCTCTCTAGAGCCAGAACGATAAACCTCACAC
Source organism: Meda fulgida (assembly GCA_030578275.1). Lineage (NCBI taxonomy): Eukaryota > Metazoa > Chordata > Actinopteri > Cypriniformes > Leuciscidae > Meda > Meda fulgida. The sequence continues at coordinate 24,674,182 of CM060622.1, forward strand.
TATAATTCATTTTTAGGTCTGGTATTATGTAACACTTAAAGGGGACCCATTATGCAAAATTCACTTTTGCATGCTGTTTGGACATAAATGTGCGTTGGCGGTGTGTGTACAGAACCACCCAATAGTGATAAAAATCCACTCACTCGTTTTTTATTAATCCCCATAAATCATAAGTACGTTAGTGACGTCACTATAGCTGCAGGCCCCGCCCATGAATGTTGACAGACACTGCGGTTTGAACATCGACCCGCCCTGATCGAGTTTGCAGCGAGTTGTACACACATCCACCATTGCTGCACTTACGAGAATGTCTCCCAAGTGTTGTAGGTGTTGTGGCTGGATGTATTAATCCACATAGCACAGTCTATTTACTCCCGAAATCTGAGGCAGCCACTGAAGATGAGGTTAATTTGTTTTATTTTCAAAGAAAATGCTCCCTCAACTCTACCGAAATTCACTTGTACTTACGCCCTTCTTATACTGTGTTTACTCAGCTCGTACAGTGATTTTCTGGAGTAAAACCTACGCAGTTAGGTTAAACTCAGTATATTTTTGATCATCATTTGGACGGGGTCCGAAACAGCAGGCTTGTAGGCTATTAATAGTGGATACATAAGCAAATGACATACGTTATTGTTGTGAATCATCAGACTCAGTCAGATCCATTTGCAACAGTTTATTATTACTATTCAAGGTCAACAGGCAATGGTCCAATACCAGCGAAAAACAGTGTAGCAGGGCAGGCAAAGCGAAAAGGGAACCAGGCAGGAGATCAGGGGCAGGCAGCAGACAATCGAGGTCCAGGAAACCGTCAGAAGGTCAATGGACAGGCAGCAGACAATCAAGGAGAGGGTTCAGCAAGGGTCGTAAACATGGGCAGTATAACTTTCTAGAAAACGCTCAGAGATGTACACAACAGTGAAACAAGACTGTGAGTGTTATTTAGGGCTGGGAATGAGTAAAAGCTGTGTGTGATCATTACTCACAGTTGGGAACAGAATCAGTGCATGAGTGAGGCATTGTGGGATTTGGAGACAGTTCAGGGGTCAGTACTCGGGTGAGAGCGCCCATTGGTGGTTACTGAGGGGGATTGCGGGACTGGTAGTCGTGACAGTCCCTGCGAGTGACTCCTGGCGCGAAACTGTAGGCGACGGGGTGTTTGGATGGAACTCCTGGTTAAGCATGGGGTCCAGAATACATTTGGCATGTAAGGTTCCATTCTAGGTCCTTTTCATTGCGCCTTAACCAATCCTCCACAGAGGGGACATTCGTGGGTTCGCCGGACCATGGGAACAGAGGTGGTTGAAAGCAAAGAACACATTGGAATGGGGTCAGACCCATGGAGGGTTTTCGGATGGATTTATGGGCGTACTAAGCCCACATTAAGTACCAAAGAAACCGAATGATCTCTTGGTTGAGGCGCTCGACTTGTCCGTTGGCCTGGGGATGGCGACAGGCCTTGGAGAAACGGTCTACCTCTGTGAGGATGGTGGTGTGACCGTCGGAGGGGAGTAAATCAGTAATAAAGTCGATGGCGATATGAGACCAGGGGCGTTGCGGGACTGGAAATGGATGGAGTAGACCGGCGGGCAGTAGTCGAGACACCTCCTGAGTGTTCAGCTCTGGCACTGCTGGATGAACTTACTGGCATCACGGACTAACGTGGACCACCAGTAGTGATTCTGGAGAAGTTGAATGGTGGCCGTGATTCCAGGGTGCCCAGAGCTAGGGAAAGCGTGTACGTGTTCCATGACCCTTTTCCGGAGTGTATTGGGGACAAAAACTTTGATACACAGGAGTTGGGATTGAGAGAAACAATAGTCAAACTCACCCGTGCCACATCTCTCAGAGGGGGTCGTGAAGGACAGTGGAGACAGAAGTGACCAGCCCCGCCACAGTACAGGCATAAATTCTGAGACCTTCGTTGCTCCTTCTCCTTCTGGGTCAATCAGGAGGTGTTTATATGCATGGGCTCACTGGTCTCCGTTGATGCTGAATCGGAGGCTCGAGGAGTGAAAAGGTTGCGGGAGGAAGACAGGGCGATGGCCGGGGCGACGAGATCGCATAAGATTATCTATTTGGATGGACAGGTGGATTAACTGATCAAGATCATTCCCCTCATCGCGACAGGCCATCTCGGCTTGCAGCTCGTGGGTTAAGCCTCGTCAGAAGACCACCTTCAGCGCATTATCGGTCCAGTTCGTCTTAGCCGAGAGGGTGCAGAATTCGAGTGCATACTCAGCGGCGGTGGACCGGCCCTGTGTGAGTTCTAGGAGATGACCCTCCACTCCCTTACCTTCCTTGGAGTGTTTGAAGACTGCCGGAACCACTGAAGAAATTCAGCGAACGTGGAAAAGGAGGTACCATCTGATCTCCATACCGCTGTGAACCAGTCCAGAGCACGACCGGTGAGCAGTGAACAAACAAAGGTGATTTTACTAGCATCGGTAGAATGAAACGTGGGCTGTTGGGCGAGATACAGCAAGCGCTGTAGAACAAAGCCCTTGCATTTATTTGGTTTCCCCTCGAATTTCTCAGGAAGAGCAAGGCATGGACTCGTGCTCACAGAGGGTTGGAGCTCAGGAGCGTGGGCAGCAGGTGAAGGCGTAGGCAACGGAGGCGGATCTGAGGCAGAGGTTTGCATCGCTCGGACCCCTCGACTGGTAGTCGTGACAGTTATAACCGTAATTCAACTAAACCTGTTCCATGAGACTGAGCGCAAGCTCATGAAGCTCCACCCCCTGTGCCATGCAGCAGCAGCTTATTTCCATTTAAAGGGCACACACTAAAACAGCACATTTTCTTAGCACCAAAAAGTGACAATTTAAACATGCTGTAAAAAAAAAAAAAAAGATCTGTTGGGTATTTTGAGCTAAAAATTCACATAAACACTATGGGGACATCAGAGACTTAGTTTACATTTTGTGAAAAGGGGCATAATATGTCCCCTTTTAGTTCCAATGAAGACAAAGATGAATAAACTAAAAGGGTTTTTTAAAATTGATCCAAATAGACAGACCAACATGCGAGACAGCAGTACTGTACTAACATGAACAATACCAGACTAGGAGTGCAAGAACAACTTGAAGAACAAATTTTATATCTAAAGGGAGGCAGAAAAGGTGTAGCGTTAGCAAAGGCTATTCAGGCTACTCACGTCCTCCCCTAGGCCTCTATCCTCCAGTATGTGGTTGGGTCAGGTCTGCTCCAATGTTTGGGTGGTGTAACCTCCTGCACTCAGTGTCTGCTCACCTCCTTTGTTCTTCGTTATTGTGGCTGCTTAGCTCTTTCTTATGTGGCTGCTAATTGGCCCAGCTAAGGCTCCCTGTCAGAGGGGGAAATTGTGCACACCTGTGTTGGAGCTATCCTTGGTCCTAATGGTGCTCTCCGTGGTGCTGCAGGTGATTGTGCTGTGTTGCGAGGGCCATGTTTCCTTCTGGCTACCACAACATTCTGTGACATGTATACTGCCCTACAAAGAGAAAGTAGAGTAACTACACCAACACTGAAACTGAGCAAAAATGGCTTCAAAGTTTTCATACAGGCCAGCCAAACATGTTGTAGGTACAATATTGTTGATACTTTTATGTAATACCTTTACAGGAAGAAAAATGTTATACATAAAAAAAAGACCATTGATATGACCTTTGACCCTAGAAATGTAGATTCTGCACTCTGCTTTTGTCTAACCTCAAGCAACTAAAACACTTTTACAAAAGCAGAGTGCAGTCTCTACAATTGAAATGTGTTAATCCAACTTTCTTTTTTTATTCCTTATACCTTTTCATTTGATTAAATTTGTTTCATGTTTTGTTTATGGATGTTTATAGGTTGAGTGTTGAAAATGCTTGGTAGTAACCTTCATCCAGTGTTTTCAAGAATAGTATTCGTAAGTGTCGTAATGCCCCTGTCACATCAGTCTTAAATTATTAAATTGTCATACTCATTATTTTCCCCAATACATTGGATGGTATTTTCGTTTGTGGATTTTTATTTTCATTGAAAATTAATTCATTAATTAAATACCAAGATTTATATGGACAGACCCTCACTCCCTCGATTTTGGTTGAACTACTTGTCATAAACTCTCAAGCATATTTTTTACACATTTATAATAGACTTTTTTTTTAGAAAATGTGTCCTGAATTGATGAATTGCAGAGGTGAATTCAGAATTTCACTTATGACGGGAAATGTAAAGGGCTAGATCAACCAATTCTCTAAAATAGCTCAGAGTTGCTTGTCATGGAGCGTCATTTGGCAATCATAGAAAGGGTACAACACAGAGTTACAAATTCTGACAATGAAAGAATAAGCTAGGAAACAAGTAGGTTCAACAGCCGAGAAGAAGAAGAAGAAGAAGAAGAAGAAGAAGAAGAAGAAGAAGAAGAATTGTAGACATACTGTAGACAAGATTGTAGACATATATCTGATGAAATATGGGCCACTTGTGGACCATGATCTCAGTCATGACCTTATTGCGGAGTCGGGTCGAATGTTCAAGAAAATACTATTTTCTCTATTTTCCATTGCCATGCACAAACTTGCCTGCAAAAAAACAAACAAATATTGATATATAGATAGATAGATAGATAGATAGACAGACAGACAGACAGACAGACAGACAGACAGACATGTGGATGGATTGATGGATGGATGGATGGATGGATGGATGGATGGATGGATGGATGGATGTTGAGTGCACTGAGCACCATGGTTTTAAAAAGTTAAACGTTTTTCAAGTCCCGTTTTTCATGGTGAACTGGCAGAAGGAAAAAAAAACGTTTGTGTCTTTTCAGATATATGCTGAGAATAGCAGTTTTTGTACTCAGCCTGTAAACCTCATATATCTTCTTTATTTTTCTATGTTCTGTGACAGCAAGTCCAAACCAGAGGCATTTTTTATGGAAATATAGGCAGAAAATGAGAAAAACTCAACAGATGGATAGATTAATGTATATTGGGGAATGAAAATAAGAAGGGTTTTATTCCACAAATGCACAGTTTCTTGCTCAGTATCCTGCTTTGAGCATAGTACACTAAGGGTTAAGCCTTGCAATTGCCTTGAAAAAAAATCAGCTAAACTCATAAAATCAGCTTAAATAATTTTCTTGACTCATCCTTCTCTGAGATCAATGGTAAGAAATGCAAGCACAAAAAAAACATGTAAGTGCAAATTACATTTGTAAATAAATACTATTGGATGTTTTTGCATCCTCTTATTAATGGAAGAAGTTTGCATTTTCTGTTTGTTAGGACAGAACAAATTGTTTATGCATAACTCTGCCAATTAATGTTTTTGTGCATGTGTTTGGTTGCTTATTACCAACATTTTTTTCTTACCAACAGGTAGATAAATGACACAATTTCATCTCAGAACATTGTATGAAAATCCGAATGTTATAACAGAGTCTCAGAGCTGGAACATCTCTTTGCTGTTGAACAAACCGGCCTGTCTAAGCACGGGCAAGGAGACGGCCCCTCCCTGTGATGAATCTGGACGGTTTCTCAGTGAATCATTGGAAGCAGATTGGCCCTGCCAGCCTCCATACAGGCAGATATATGTCAGCCTCCTATCATCACTGTAGCTCCAGCAGATGTTTTAGCCCCATGGCTTCATTCATCCATCTGCCCATTGTTTACATTTCTCTCTTCGTCAACCTCAAATGCTTCATTTTACTAGAGTGTTAAGAGATACAGTACCATTTCATTGTACCATTGGAATTTTAAATATTAGAAATGCACATTGTGGGGAAAAAGGCCTCTTTAACAATGTAGCAATAATCAGATGATCAGCGCAATCATGTGGTTTTAATCAACTAGGTCTCCAATTAAGTAAACACTCCTGTTTCTTTCACAATCTGAAGAATGGAGATGTCATGAGACTTTTTAAGTTACTGATTCACACACAAGCAAATGGCGATGGGACTTAATTAAATGACCGATGCCAGAAGTGCCCCCGCGGCGTTTTTCGCTGATAAGTAATCACAGGGTCCTCTGTTTTACCACATGTGACCCAACAGGAGCGCCTCTCTGGCCGGAGATCCCGTGGTGTCCCCTCTTCAGGACACCTCACAAACACAGACAACCTTGTGTGATGAACCACACTGGTCATTGTAACCAGACTTAAAACTCATCAATTCAAAGAATACGCACACACATATCATTGCCCGGGAGGGGGGTGAGCAAAAGTTCACCACATCTTCACCAACGAATGACCCAGCCACGTTCACAGTACACACACACACACACACACAAGGACTTTTTCTCCAATCTCCTCAATTGAGAGACTTGTACTATGATATATACGATATGTTTTTATGTTTGCCCATGTTCCATTGGGGTTAGATGTGATCGTATTATAATCTTCTAAATGAACAGAGGTGCTTTTAGATGCATTTTTAATGTAACTGTTTTCCTATAATGTTTGTATGTCGTTCTTCACACCTTTAGAATCCTCTTGATCTGACCAAACCATATATATATAGGTGCAAACCGTAAAATGTATGTTACTCTGTTTTATCATCTCTGGAGTAAAATTGAACGCATTTTTACATCATGGTCATGAAACATGCAAAGTCGATCTCGAGGGAACAAAGGAACACTTATCCGCACACTTTCCTCCCAGCTGATTGGTGCATTCACGCCAGAGGAGGCGTAAACAGAAGTGTCTTTAAAGAAGACCACCAAGCACCTCATCTTTAGTTTTTTGGTTTTAGTTTTGGAGAAGTAAGGAGGGGGGAGAAAGAACTGCATCTTTGGGGGAACTCCCTTCTTCGAGGGAACTTCGACTTTGGTCTGGACTCTTCCCTCTCCTTCGATCCGATGTAACCATCATACTCGTGATCCCCGCCCTGGGGGATCTTTCCTCTTCTTTTCTTTTGTTTAAGTTTGTTTTTCCTTTGTTCATTTCACCAGAAATGAACTTAGTCTGAATTATTTATTTGGTAATTTACGTCAGAGACCTTTAAGCCTTCTTTGAAACTGCGCGCTCCAGACCGCAGCAAACCACGTGACGCTCCAACGGAACAGACAAAGACCAGCAGCTCACACACGCCGCAGGGCTCAGACACCTGAGAACTATATGCAAGTATATTTGAGTTACCAAGATTTTAGAGCATTAAGACTGTTTTTCCGCGTTGTCTCTTAAAGGTTTAAATGTCCAGGTGAATTTTGCCAAGCTGTGATCCTACGGATCTCTCTCTCTCTCTCTCTCTCTCTTCCCAACTCTCTCTCCCTCTCATTTTTATCTTCCTCTCTCATCCTATTTTAATTCGTGTTTGTAATGTTTTTCGTTTTGTTTGTTTCGGGTGTATATACATATATTCTGTGTGAATTATAGTTCGATGTATTATTAGTCCAACTATTAAAACCATTATATTCTTGATTGCCTTCTGTCTAAAATGCTCATTTTACAAAGTCAATGAAATCTCGATCATAGCTACAAAGCTTTCATTATTGACTACGTTGCGTACACTGCAAAAAGAAAAGGTGCCTGGAGGAACCTTTTGGGGTTCTTCACTTTGCCACACCGGCGGAACCGTCTGTAGATCCTCTAGGCACCCTTTCAAAAGGGGCGGTTCTCTGAGGAACCTTAAAGGCTTCTTGAGGAACCCTTTTATTAAGAATGATCAGGAACCACCTCTGGTGCTTCAAGGCACCATTTCCCAATTTGAATTCTATTTCTTGTCCCCACCCTCCCCCTCCCTTTCTTTTATTAATAAATACATTTTATTTATTTATTTACATGTATTATTATTTTATAAACACAATGAAAAACTGAAACCAAATACAAAACAAACATTGTTTATTGATAAACAACAATAACACCCATACAAATAAAAAGTTCAATAAATAATCACCTTATAGTCAATAAATAACTGTATCAACATCTATTTCATGAAAGCACATGTATAATGTTAATATTGTGATACATTAAGAGTTTAAATCTTGACAAAACTGTAAAATATAAATATGACTCAAATATCTTAAAACTTTCGAATATTCCCAGTAGCCTAAAATTCAAATTGACTACAATTCAATTTACAATGCAGTCAATGGTAACATTTTCACTCTGGGAATATTCACACCGGACATTTTAAGAAATTGATAAGCCTCAACACAACTGTAGGTAGCTTGATGCTCTCCTTCTGAATGCCCAACATATACTGCAGAAAAGTCAGTGTACTTTTAGTTGGTTTCCTGTACTTAATGTTGAACAGAAAGTAGGCACTCATAGTAAGGCCTACACCCATTGTTATATGTCAGGTTCATCAGCAAGCAGTTCTTCGCCATCAAGAAAAAACGCAATGCTGCTTTCACCAAATGGGTCTCCTGTAATCACCATTGTTGGTGTGAGGTTCTGTGGAGGTTGTTGGTTGAAAAAAAGGGATAAGATATATTTTTATTACAAAACATTTACATTAATTAATTTTCCACAAACATTTATTCAAAGTGTCTTAAAAATTAGGAACATCAAATGCAACTGGTCACAGAGTTAAAAATATAAATAATATCCAATGTCCTTTTATGGTTGTGGAGTAGTTAAATGCACAAAATCACTAGCAATAACTGACATACTGGCAAAACTTTAAGCTGATTATTTCAATTGTCAATGGCCCAAAACATTTGCATGTATAAATAAAAACTGACCTTGTTTATCATGTACAGTCCAGCAGGATTGTCATGTAACAGGTACGGCAAGAGAAGGATTCCTGCAATGACCATTAGTCCTACAAATATGGAGAAAATAATGGTTTAATAAACTATAAAACATTTTGTTACACTTTATTTTAAGGTGCCATTGTTACAGTGTAATTATATATTTAAGTACTGATTAATATTAAGCATCTGCATGTACTTACTATGGGGTTAGGGTAGGACTAGGGTTTGGTTGGGGGTTAGTTACTTGTAATTATGTATAATTTACTGTTATTACTATGGTACTATGGTATACTTTATTTTTTTAAAGGTCACTGATGTTTGGTGCTCCAAAAAAGAAATGTGATTTTTCCAATAACCTTTGGTTAGAATTATTATAATAAGTACAATATATATGATCAGTATGAGCACAATGTATTTTAACAATACATATACAAATATGTAAAATATAGTTATAGAATACACCCTTTATCATATATAGTAGTTGCTGTGAACAAAAAAAAAATGTTACTGAAAAAATTACTGGTTGAATAGATGATTATGCTGAGTGTTCACAAAAAAAAAAAATGAATTCACATTAATTAGGACACTTTTTTTGCCACTACACTAACCATAGTTTTACCATGGTAACGTTAGGCCTATTTGTAGTACAACTGTGTTTAAACAAATACTAATCAATCCGACAGAAAACAATGTTTACTACACTTTTACTATAATAAACCCTTGGCTAATTTTCGTAAGGCCATGGAATGTCCCCTTAAAACATGTAAACCCAATTTGTGTATATTTGTGTAGTTAAACAACGAATTAACACAAATGCCAATGACAACAAATAAAGTTAGTTAAATAAAAAAAAAGAGCGCTAACGTTACATTGTCTAAAAGTTAACAACAAAACTAAAATCATTGTTTGTGATTTAACAGTGCTCATTTCGACCCACAAAGTAATTTCGTTTAGGCTACATTTCGTTAGCATCGCAGCTAAAACAGTTAGTCCTATTCTGCTAACGTTATAGGCCTAACTTACTGTCAATGTGTATAGTCAATATACGTTCTTTAAAGTGTAAAACATACATTTTTAAACAGCCATAAAATTAAGCGTGTTAGTGTGTTAATGTGTGTACACATAGTATATATTTTGCATAATAATTTTGGCGACTTTACTCACCTTTAATGGGGAAGTCATATGAAGCCGTTTTTTTTTAAAATCACCGCTTCTTGCGTTGCGCGGGAGCAGAACGCACGAGAGCACTTCTTCTTCTTCTTCTTCTTCTCTTTCTTCTTCTTATTCTTCTGATTAATAATTATAATAATACAACACTTTAAAAAAAAAAAAAAAAAAAAAAATATATATATATATATATATATATATATATATATATATATATATATATATATATATATATATATATATATATATATAATGTAAAATGTCTATTGCTTTTTTTGTCTTTTTATGTTTAGGCATTTGAAGTGTAATGTTTTACATGAGTACAGTCAAACCTGAACACAAAGCATTACCCATAATCTGTTCAATAAAAATGTAACAAAAATGTGTGATCTGATCTCAACCTTGTCTTCTGGCTAACTGGTAAACAATCTCAAAATTTCTCTCTCTCTCTCTCTCTCTCTCTCTCTCTCTCTCTCTCTCTCTCTCTCTCTCTCTCTCTCTCTCTCTCTCTCTCTCTCTCTCTGTGTTCATTAATAATTATGAACAACAGTAATAATGATAACAACAATAGGCAAATAAACTGTACATCTGTATGGTTGTACATCTTAATGTGGCCTCACAGAACTTTTGGGTTCCTCCAGATGCTGGCTTTTACAAAAGAGATCTTCCAGGAACCACGTATATGTTACAGGTCTTTCAAGAACCCTTTCATAGAATATGAGTACCTCTAACTTCCCCCAAAGCACCTCGACGTCTCATGGTAATGAAAAGGAGCCTCCAGAACCTCAGAACTGAATACAAAGTGCTTAAAGGATCCCACAAGTTCCTGCAAGAACCGCAAAGACAGTCAATGGTTCAACCAGTAACCCTACTATAGGAGAAAGAGCTTTGAGGCACCTAAATAACATTTTAAAGTTCCTTGAGTATCCGACAGGATATTTGAGGCACCTTTAGTTTTTACAGTGTAGTCTAATTTTATAAACACAGGAAAATTAATGTTCACGGCCAGAAAATTGATATTTCTTGGAGCTTATAAGAAGGGATAACTTTGTTGAGAAGTTGATAAGTTAATCTTACGGCCGTTTGCTGGACAAACAGTTCGATAGCTAAATTAACTCCATTAAAGGTTATCTCATATAATCGATCTGAAAATGGACCATTGACATATGAATGAGGAATTATAATTCGTTGTGATTGATCATTCGTGTGTACAATCAATCTATTTTCAACTTCGATAATTTAACTGTAATATGCAATATATTAATCATATTCATGATTAATTATTAAAATTCCCTATATATAATTTGAGCTAATTTAATGTAAAACTAAATGTTGTTACAACAATAATATTGTACCCCTACATGTGCAATGTTTGTTTGTGTGCTTAAATTAGCTGAATTGTCATGGTCATCATGTAATCAAAGAGCACTAAACATACATTTTCTTTGCACAAAACCTTCAAAATATAATTCAGTGTAATGAAATCTCAATGGCGTAAGTCTAGCATGGAACTATAAAAATACAACAAATGCACTTCAATGCAAATCAACCAACCAATAGTTTTAGAACTATTTTATTGTTCTCTAAAGTTATTTATCATGTACGCTTCTTTATTTTTACATTATGTCCAAATACACAGCAACATTTATGTATTTATTTTTTAAGTAGTTCAATTTCAGGTTCCAATTTTAGTTTGTTTTATTGTTATATTGTATACAATATCTTAAAGAGATGGAAGCAAAAAAAGTATACCATGTAGGAAGGTAGAGCCAACATAATATCACCCTCAATGATTGGGATACAATTATAAATGTAACTTTCAAGCAATAATAACTTGAAAGTGTCAGGGTTCTGCCCTGGCAGCTTTGTCTATGTCTTTGTTTCATGTCTCTATGTTTGTGTTGTGCTTAAACATGTGGTTTTGTTTGTGTTTGCCATGTGCTCCTTTGTTCCTGCCTCCTTGTTTCCCTGTACCGCGCCCTCTTGTCTAGTTGAGTCCTCGTTTGTCAGAGTGTTGTCACCTGTTCCTTGTCCGAGTTTTACCGCCTGTTCCTCATGTTCTCTGCTCCCTTGTTTGAGTCGTCGTTTACCTGAGTGTGTACACCTGTTCCTCTTGTTCTTAGCTCCCTTTATATGTGTGCTCTTTCCCTCATGTGTGGCCAGTTTGTTATATGTTGCGCCACTGTGAACTTCTGAGCTAAATAGTTTGTTACCAAAGTCATTAGTGTTTCTTTTGTAAAGGTTTTTTTGTGCTTTAGTTTTGGCTTCGGTTCTGTCTGTCTTGTCTCTTGTTCCAGACCTGTCATGCTAAGCAGAGCGTCCCTGACTGCTTTCTCCCTTTTGCTTTGGAGCAAGTCTAGTGCTGAGTCTGAGATTCCGGTGTGCCTTGCTGTTGTACGTGGATTTCCTGTCTTCCTGTCCTCCTGTCCTCTTAAATCGTGCCTTAGTGTGTGTGTAGTAAATGAAACCACGCGCCTGCGCCATTTATTCACAGACACGCGTAGAACATGCATGATTCCTAAAGTCTTAATGCAGTTTAATATTCACAGACACTAGTCCATATCGTGTTTTTATTTAAGTTTAGTGACCTACTTTTCATCCAAGCTCTGACAAATTCTGTGAAATTCCACGTTACAGTAGGTAAATTCCGTTTATAATTCCACGATTCTGCCCGTTGTTTCCGCATCGTGAAATAATATGGCTGGTTGCCAACCGCCGTAAAAGACGAAGAAGAAGAAGATTTGAGCTTGAGTTTTAGAAATACTTGGGAAAATATAGCTTGTGTGGACGCTACAGCACTACTTGATCAAAAAAAAGAACTTCGCTAATGAAAAGCTATTTGTCATTAGTAGTCATTAGTGTTTCTTTTGTAAAGGTTTTTTTGTGCTTTAGTTTTGGCTTCGGTTCTGTCTGTCTTGTCTCTTGTTCCAGACCTGTCATGCTAAGCAGAGCGTCCCTGACTGCTTTCTCCCTTTTGCTTTGGAGCAAGCCTAGTGCTGAGTCTGAGATTCCGGTGTGCCTTGCTGTTGTACGTGGATTTCCTGTCTGGCTACTGCTGGTATTCTCTGGTCTCACTCTACCATTGCTACTCTCCAGCCAACAGACATCTTGTGCAATTATCAACGGCAGCTCGGCTAGCTTCAACTTCTGTCTGTGTCATCCTTGCCTATTGTTTGGACTGTTCCTCTCTCACCACTTCATGTCGTCTGTCTGTCAATAAATCTGTTAACTCACATTCTGCATTTGAGTCCTCCTTCATAGACCCGTGACAGAGTAATTAACGTGAATTGATATGTTTTTTAAGGTTTATTTTTGGTGATGCATCTATGCTTTCTGGTCCTCAAATGTGATTGGCTGAGACATGTTCAAGAGTGCTGATATATAGTCCAACAGCCAGTGTCTTTTGGACTGTTCATGGCATCCCATACATTTTTATTTTTTTTATATTAACTTTATGTTCTGTTTAAAGCAATATCACATATTATTCAGAGTTGGAAATTCACTTAGAGGGAAATTTTCCCCTCCAAAAAGCCTTTTTTTTTTTTACTTGGGACTTCTAAAAAGCAGCATACAAAAGAAATTATCTTTATATTACAGTAGAGGCTCTAGCCATGCTTTTGGTAAACATATATTGGCCTGCCAAATTAATGCTTCATCCCAAAATTCCTGCATTTTTTATTCAAGTAGATTATGTCAAGACCATCATGAAATATATGTACTCGAACCATTGTTTAAGAGCATGTGAGCAGAAAAGGCACATTCTATGTTATTTAATGGAAAGGGAAACAACTAATTGGATATGCCAAATACGATGAGTTCAAAGAAATGTTAATTACTCTGATATAAACAAGATTAAGAAGTCCTGCTGAGAGCCCCATCCCTATCACTCAAAACACAGCTTCTTCTTCCTCCGAGGACAGATATAAAGGACTAAGGAGCATGGAGGAGCTAGATAGAATGAGGGCAGAGAGAAAGAGAGTATAGGCAATAAAAGTCTAAATCTTTCACACAAGGGTATAGAGTGAGGCTGAGCTGCAGTTTGAGTCCAGTTCTTTTAAGCTCATGCATTCATGAGTTATTACTGCTGGAACAATCAGCAATTCCGTGGTGAAATGTCCTCTTTATGCAGACAACCTGGTGATCATAGGAAACCAGATAAACCTTCAAGCTGGGAAATTTTGCTTTATGACATAATCTACTTTAATTTAAAAATCAGACTATCGGGAGGGTTTGCTCTAGCAGTGAATGCAAAGAAAATTTCTTCACAATTTCTTTTATCACAATATGTACAAGGGTTGGACAATGAAACTAAAGCACCTGGTTTTAGTATAGTGTAGGGCCTCCTTTTGCTGCTAATAAAACATCAATTAATCTTGGGAATGACAGATACAAGTCCTTCACAATGGCCATAGAGATTTTGAGCCATTCCCTCTTTCAGAACAGTGGCCAGGTCATTATGTGATGCTGGTGGCGGAAAACATTTTCTGACTTGCTCCTAAAAAAAAAAAAAAAAAAAAAGGCTCGCAAATATTTAGATCTGGTGACTGTGCAGGCCATGGGAGATGTTCAACTTCACTTTCATGTTTATCAAACCATTATGTCTCCAGTCTTGCTGTGTGTATTGGTGCATTTCATTATCATCCTACACGGCCCTGAACCATTAGGTGCACGTGGTCCTCCAGAATGGTTCGGTAGTCCCTTACACAACAGCCAGGATGTTAAGCTTTTCTGGGGCTTCTCCGTACTGTAGCTCCTATGATGTGGGAAAGACAAGGTGTACTCAGAGAATAAATACATGTTTCACATTGTCCATAGCCAAAAATTTGGGCACCAATGAAACCGACATTGGCTTTGGCACAAGTGACCAAAGGTTTGGCTATTGTAGCCAGACCATGAATATTGACTCTGTGGAGCTCCTGTAGTAAAAACTAGAACAGATAATAACTCTAAACAGAAAGCGTGACCTGGCAGAATATGTCTGCACAATCGGATGATATAAAGTACAAGCTCATTGATCACAGTATAAACAGACAGAAATGGCTTCAAAAGAAAGTCTGTGCTCATTGTGACACTGGTTAGGTTCAGACAGAGGCATGCCTTCTCCTTACTGTAATATGTTTAGGAACATAAGAGACAGAAACTTCAACAACTCTTAAACTTAATCTTCCACAACTGTCAATTTTTTTTTCTTCATATGTAGGTGTTACTAGGGGAGGACAGTCAAGCATCTGTTGCAGCAAAACTAATTTTTGAGCTACACACCCTAAGAAACCAGTCGCTGTTTCAACGTTGGTTTCTCGTTTTAATGGCTTTTATCTTTTTCAGGTTCATAAAAAGATAGTAAAACTAATTCATATGAATTGAGCAGTTTAGTTAAAATTTTCTGAAGAAAAATTATTACTTTATGAACAGATTGAATTTAGGCTTTTATTCACATATAAACATTCATCAACACACACATCAGTTATGATAAATGGAAGCTCAAGCATGTTCGCTTGACGTGCGAGAATCAATGACGTTCATTCTCGGGTGTCATGCAGCACATATCAGCTTCCGCTAGAACCAATGAGGTTTGTTCTCGCACGTCAAGCAGGTTCGATTGAGCTTATGTTCGCTGATCAATGGTAAAAATGTGAATAAAAGCCTCAATTCAGTCTGTTCATCATATAAATTGATCATGTCTCTTTAGAAAATTGTAACTAAAACTGCCCATGAAATTAAATTAGAAGTTTTTTGGCTTTTAGTATGAATATGTTAGCCTAACTGTCATCTACAAGCTAGTATGCTCCAAAACAATGACAACATTCAGAAGATGTGGAAGATATAATCATTATAAAACTTACAGTCTCTCACTTCTGGCAATATGGATCAATGATTTTGATAAAAATCACTCTGCTCTTTAGCTTCCCATCAGATTTTCTGTCCAATCAAATGCTAGAATCTGAAGTGTCCTGCTCCCTACATGATATATAAGCTGGTGCTAAAATCAGTGTTGGGCAAGCTACTTGGAAAATGTAGTGAGCTAAGCTAGCAGTTACTCTACATTAAATTAGCAGTATACATACATTCACTACACTGAAGCTACCACCCTGGGAAATGTAGCAAGCTAAGCTGCAGCAATATGGCAAAAGTATTTTACTATATCTAAGCTAGTTGTTAAAATGTAATTTTTATATTGAACCAACTTAATTCCAAGTCCATGCTATCTCAGCGATCAATAAAACTGTCAGTCAAACAGGCAGGCATAATTTGTCAGTTCAATTGTTTATTAACTGTTAGTAGTAATTGTCTAGTAACTGTTCCAAACCAATTTGGCAACAAAGAAATAAACCATAACTATATTAAACCATAAACTATAACAAAACCAGGTGTCGAGAGTGTGCATCTTTCCATTAAGTGAATTTCTCATGTCAGCCCAAGGATTGAGATTGGTACGTTATGTCACCGTCCGGAGCAGAGATGGTGGTAATGCACCAAAAAGCTGGTTGTAGGGCTCTATGAAATCCGTTTTATTTTTTCCCATCATTACAAATTCAGTTTTTTTTTCATCTCAATGGTTAGATTAAATTTGACTAATCAAAAAGCATATCTAATTAATTGAAATCATGACATTTATACATTTAACAATACGTTATTAAAATTCTATGCACTATGAAATGTTTTTTTTCTTTTCTTTTTACCAAATTCTGTTTTCTTTTCCATTTGAATGGTTTAATTAATTTTATTTTGACGGGTTGCTGTGTAGACCTTTGAGTCTCTATGTGTTTTTATGATATGACGATAGTTTGTGTCTCAAATCAAGCTAAAATGCTGCTGAAGTGACTCTCACAGCGGCTGTGTAGATGAATGCATGCATTCATGTCCTCTTAAATCGTGCCTTAGTGTGTGTGTAGTAAATGAAACCACGCGCCTGCGCCATTTATTCACAGACACGCGTAGAACATGCATGATTCCTAAAGTCTTAATGCAGTTTAATATTCACAGACACTAGTCAGTATCGTGTTTTTATATAAGTTTAGTGACCTACTTTTCATCCAAGCTCTGACAAATTCTGTGAAATTCCACGTTACAGTAGGTAAATTCCGTTTATAATTCCACGATTCTGTCCGTGGTTTACGCATCGTGAAATAATATGGCCGGTTGCCAACCGCCGTAAAAGACGAAGAAGAAGAAGATTTGAGCTTGAGTTTTAGAAATACTTGGGAAAATATAGCTTGTGTGGACGCTACAGCACTACTTGATCAAAAAAAAGAACTTCGCTAATGAAAAGCTATTTGATTCAGAAAACAGCAACGCTACCACCACGCTATTGAGAAATGTAGTTAAACTAGTAGCGCAACTACTTGTAGCAACGCTACTGCCTAACACTGGCTAAAATCGATCACTTGTTTACACATGTACTATTTTCTACATGGTGAATGGCACATAGTGCATTATATAGGGGACAGGGAACGATTAAGACAGTGAAAATCTGCTTTCCATTGGGGCGGATGAAGTCTGGTTTCATGTTAGTGTCACGCGAACCGCGAACTCGCACACAGTCTGCTTCGGTCCAGAAAGACGATAGCACAGAGCAGGTCATATAGTCGGGACATAGCACAAAACATATCGGACCCATTTGAATTCTGCACAGAATATATTTTAAAGCGATGTGGAGGGGATTAGGAGGACAAACGATTAGGGATTAGGAGGAAACTGGCTTTACTGAACTCAATGGCTCTGGCAGAGCTGTGATATAAATTAAACTGTATTGGCCATTTTAAAAAAGGGGAGGAGCTGATCGATATATCCAGGGTTTGAAATGAACACGCTGTCAAATCACTAGTCAATTTGGCATGTTACTGTGTTTACTCACTTTTCTGGGGAAGTTCTTGTAAGCCAAATCTGCACGGATTTAGCACAAATGCTCAACTCGAGTCATCGTGATCTAGTATTGCACAGAATCTGCGCATTTCTTGCTTACTTGAACATACACGTCACTAACCAACAAATAACGGTGCGCTTGTTCACTTGCATTGAAGCAATAGCAAAGATTAAAAAGCATTTGGAAAAGACATTGCTATTTTCCAACATCCATGTTCTTTTTTGATCTGTCCACCTAAAACAAATATTTGTTAAAAAAAGATGAGAATGAATGAGGAAGGGAGGAGATTGCTGGATGATAGGATTTTGTTTGAATAAGAAATTAATGTATGAAATCCAAATTGTTTTTATATATATTTATAAATATAAGCTGTGACTTAATCTGGTTAGTGTCCTCCTCTTTTTTTGGCTAGTAGAAGTTCTGAATGGCTGGTAACTTAAAAATGAAGTAGCCAATTGGCCGGTGGGTGAAAAAGTTCATTTCAAACCCTGGATATGTCCCTTCCTGTCTTCCTGTTTGGAATTTATGGCAGCACATTGAATAATGCTGTGTGTTTCATGGCACTTAAGTGGGCCTTTTACATCTGGCCATTATATTAAAGGTGATGTCACACGTTTTTTAGACCAAAACATTTTTTGTCACATACAGCAAACATCTCCTCACTATCCGCTGGCTGCCTGTCCCCTGAACACACTGTAAAAAGACGCGGTCTCTGCAGACACCCCAGGCTCCACAAACGGCAACAAAAACAAACTGGGCTAACCAGCACCACGAAACATAACAAACTGTTCCAGCCAATAACAGACCA
The DNA here is from genome assembly GCA_030578275.1 of Meda fulgida. NCBI lineage: Eukaryota > Metazoa > Chordata > Actinopteri > Cypriniformes > Leuciscidae > Meda > Meda fulgida. The sequence continues at coordinate 24,692,684 of CM060622.1, forward strand.
GAAGGATTTGGGGGTGGGGTTTGGGGGGTTAGTGTGTGGATGAGGAGGAGGGAGGGTCGAGCTTGCGTCCGTTTTGTTTGACAATACTCTAAACGTCAACAAGAAGTGACGTCACCCGACATCGCTTAGAGGTGATCGAGTCTCTTTGGAAAATGACATCGCTTAGAAGTGATCGAGTCTCTTTGAAAAATTTGGACTACTCGCTCAATTCATATGGATTATTTGTACAATCTCTTAATGAACATTTTGAAGTACCAAAGTGGTTGTTGCGTAGTTGTCAATAGAGGGACAGAAAGCTCTCAGATTTCATCAAAAATACCTTTATTTGTGTTCCGAAGATGAACGATAGTCTTACTGGTTTGGAATGACGTGAGGGTGAGTAATTAATGACAGAAATCTCATTTTTAGGGTGACCTATCCCTTTAATGTGTATTGAGAGAAGCCAGGGCAGCTAGTCACTATGATGCACAAGTGCAAGAAAGAGAGCATGAGGACCAAATCCATAAAGTAACCAAAATCCTGGAGAAGATAAAGCCATAGCAGGGGTGGCTGCTCGAATCATGAAAGGTTAAACAAAGATTTAAAAAAAAATCAACAAGCTCCATTATTTGAAGTAATCGAACAGAGTGATTGTGCATTCACAAGGGGAGTGGCCCGAAGGGTGACCCAGGGCGCTGTTTTCTGTCTTTCTACTTTTGCCCAGAGGATGACTCAGCTGTCGTTTGCTGTTGACTGACAGGATTAATGAAGCTCTTCACAGCCCAACCCGTAGATCAGCGCCTGCTTGTGAGAGCACAAAAGCTCCTGGCACACAAGGAGGAAGAAAAGAGAGACTTTCATTAGAGTTTATTATTCTCTAGTCCCCCACGTCAACCTCGCTCCCCAGCTTCGCTCCAGAGTGAAGAGTCATTTAGGCTCCATTCTTGGCACTCATTGCACATGTGGGCAGAGTGCGTGGTGCCACATGTGGAGGGTGCTTTTTAGAGGGGGCTTGTAAAGCTCCAGCTGTAGGCAACATTGCACCATAGTATGAAAGCAGAGATCAATTTCCCCTAATGATATGATGATTTCTATGTGATGTCTCATTTCCATCTATTCACACTCATGCACATAGAAAAAGGGGAGAGGGGACGACAATAGGGCATCTTTTTGAATTTTTCCATTCTCGCCCTGTAAAGCTCACTATCAGAATATACACAGAATAACTTGCACAGTGAATCAGTCTGTTTAAAAGACATTGGAGATCACAAAATGGATCTTGCTTATTAATATTCAAATCTAATAAGAAATGTGTGTTTTGTTTTTTTCATTTCTTTTTCTCCAAATTTTATTTGAAGAAATATGCTATAGGTTATGAAAGCAGCATCTCTTCCATGTCAGATTTATTAAATAAAAAGGTAACACTTTACAATAAGGTTCATGGTAACACTTTATATTACGACCCGCAAACAACTGCGTAAGTAAACGGCATTGTTTTTTTTTTACAATTTGTTTAAACCAATTGTTTTTTTCTGTTCAACTTTTGGCGATTATTGTTATTTATACACTTTGTACAGTGTGATTTCAAGATTATTTCTGTTCTGTTTACAGTTTGTACAGTGTTTATGTCATTTCAACATTGTGATTGTTTATTGTTAAACTTGTGTTAATAAATGTTTTAGGTTTAATTGTGCTACTGTTCTTTTACAAGTACTAATTTAGAAATGTGTTGATAATGCTAATGGTGAAGCTAGGTTTGTCTGTTTCAGCATACTGGTTTAATATTGTATTTACCCTGTAACTACACAGAACAAGGGGGAAACAAGCGGCATTTTAATTTACAGCCCGCAGGAGTTACACTTACCCTGTAAATACACAGTTGAAACGGGTAACAAACACTACTTACTATGTAACAATACGAAACAACACTATTTGCACAGTAATTACAGAGAAAGGTACTCTTATTAAGAAAACAAAACAAAAAAAACTTTTTAATTACACAGTATATTTGCCCTGATATTTAAATGTCATTACAATACAATGTGATAAGGTAAGTACTAAGTACTACATGGTACGTTCTAAATTAAAATCATAGCAGAAACTTTTTTTTTTGGCTTAACGTTAAGTAGTTTAGTAAGAAAAGCCAATAAATTCATCAAATTTTATCTTACTGTGCTTACATACAGCCATTGCTTTCGGATGGTCCATGTACGTTCGGTTAAATTGTTTTCTCGTTTTGTCTTCAAAATGGAAAAACAAAAAATGTTTTATTACATAATCGCCCTTTCTGGTTGTATATCTGCTTGTTACCCCTTTATTACCCAAAACGTAACATATTGTTCCCTTATACCTACACAGAAGTACACTATAATTACAGAAACGTACACCGTAATTTCAGTTTACTTGCGCAGTTGTTTGCGGGTCGTAATATAAAGTGTTACCAGGTTCATTAGTTACAGTTTTTTACGATTGTTTACACACTAAAATAAAAATTTCCACACAATTTGCAAAATTCTACTCTACACACAATGTCTGCTTCACCCTTTTTGCAAAACATTACACACAGTGATTTGTAAAACTCTAAACACATTTTCACACCTTAGACACAGATAAGGATTGTGAGGTTACTTCCTTGTCATTACAAAGCACTGGATTGCCAATGACCACACTAATGAACGAATTGGATAATCACAACCACCAGGTGTGGAAGCACACATGTGCTAATTTGAAAATGCAGCACTCAGTTTTGCTATAAAAGGCAGCAGGTGAGTACACCTGTCTTCAACAAAAATGGAAAGAGTTAGAAGAAAAAGAAGAGTGAGAATGAGAGGGGGAGCTCAAAGAGGAGATGAAGGCGGTAGAGGAAGAGGAGAAGGAGATAGAGGAAGAGAAGGAGATAGAGGAAGAGGCCTTGGTAGAAGAAGAGAAGGAGGAGGTAGAGGAAGAGGAGAAGTAGGTAGAGGAAGAGGAGAAGGAGATAGAGGAAGATGCCTAGGAAGAGGAGAAGGAGATAGAGGAAGAGGTAGAGAAGGACTTGAAGGGTTGATAGAACCTGAACAAAGAAGACGAGGACCACATTTGACTCGAGAAATCCGTGCAACACTTATTGACCATGTTATCAACCATGGACTGACCCTGATGGAAGTTGGACAAAGAGTTCAACCAAATCTCAGCAGATATGCGGTTAAGTCAGTAATTCAGACATTTCATAGAGAAAACAGGTGAGCTAACCACACAGTACATTGAAACTGAAGCTTGCTGTACTTGTCATCAATAATGATAATGTTTACTGTGACATTTGACAGTAGGCTGCATATGTATTTCATATATATATATATATATATATAAACAATTTTTTTATATAGGATTGAGGGTAGAGGACACCAAGGTGGAAGGGGCCCTATGTTCACTCGTGCACAAGAGGCTGCCATTGTGAACATGGTTTTGGCCAATAATTGTATCAGGCTGTGAGAAATCCAAGCCAATATCATCAATGATGACAATATTTACAATAACATCCAACGAGTCTCTCTGTCAACATTAGGTCAAATCCTAAAGAAAAATCAAATATACATGAAGCAACTGTATCGGGTACCATTTGACCGAAATTCAGAGAGAGTGAAACATCTGCGCAATGAGTATGTGGAGGTATGTATTGTTCCCTTTCGTTGTCACTCCGAGTTACGTCGGATTGGGTTTCGCTTAGAAAGCCTATCAACTTCGAGTATTTAAAAACGAGCCAATGGCAAAGAAATGCCATGGGTCTGCGGAATTTGCATGACGTAACTCCGCCCCACCTCGTGGGTATAAAAGGAGGACGCCGGCAAGATGCAGTTATGTTTTCGCTTCGGAGCCAAGAGTTTCTCTTCACTCCACAAGCCATCTCTGAATTGTCAGCTTCACAAACGAGTTCCTCTGGTGTTGGTGTGACGGCGATCTCCAGCGAGCGCGTGCTTCCTGCTTATCTGTGCTGTGGTTTGCCAGAGAGTGCGTGTCTCCCCGGGCGCTTCAACACTCAGACTGTTTCTCTCCTAAAAGAGCTTGCACGCGGCACGTCTTTTTAAAGATGCCTCGCCCGTGCACTTCTGGTTGCGGCAGGCTGGTGTCTGACTCTGATGGGCACGAGCGCTGTCTAGTGTGTTTGGGCATGGATCACGCTAGAGCAGCGCTCGTGGATGAGTCATGTTCTCTCTGCGGGAACATGACCATCGCGTCACTTAGGTCGAGACTCAATGAACTCGCAAGAGTGAGAGTCCCCTCATCCATACCCCGATCTAACGCTCCCCCGAGGAGTGCTACTTCGGCTGGTGGCCAGGGTGACCTGAGGGTTACGGTCTGGAACAAGGCGCCGACTATCTGTCCGCGACCCCAGCCCCCCTCCTGTGTGACGGTGCCCGCTAGTGAACCTCCGATTCCCGCGGGTCTACCTTCGGGTGGCCCGCGAGTTTCGGTTGAAGCTACAGAGGAAGATGCTATGTCTGTAGCAGCATCACAAGGTGGGCTTGATTCTTCCGGAAGTGAAGACTCAGCGCAGCTGCCACCTTCCGGTGTGCATACGGCTGTGCCTGAGTCTGATACGGAGATGACGGATGCTTTCCCGGGTAGCCGCGAGCATCGGTCTAGAGTGGAGGCCTCCACCCTGTCCTGAGCGCTCGCGGCTGGACGATTGGTTTTTGGGTAAGGCTGCCGACTCACGTCCACGGCAAACCCCAATACCTTTCTTCCCGGACGTGCATGATGAGATCTCGAAGTACTGGAAGACCCCCCTGTCTTCCCTGGACCGCTCCCTGGTCTCATCCGCCTTTCCTCCCCTCGATGGGGCAGCTGCCCGTGGGTACACTGGGCTTCCCCAAGTTGAACGCTCTGTTGCGATGCAACTGTGTCCTCAGAGTGCTTCTTCTCGGGGCAAGCCTAAGCACCCATCCAAAGCCTGTAGATTTTCGTCGTCCATGGCGGCGAAGTCTTACAGAGCGGCGGGACAGGACCTCTCTGCATGCTATGGCCACTCTGCAGGTCTACCAGGCCCAGATGCTCAGAGACATGCACGAGGGCAGGACAGACCCAGGGCTCTTCAATGAGCTGCGTGCCGCAACCGACCTCGCTCTCCGTGGCGACGAAGGTAGCCGCGCGCTCCCTGGGTCTGGTGATGTCCACTGCGGTGGTCCAGGAGAGACACCTTTGGCTGAACCTGGCCGACATGCGGGATACCGAGCGGACACGTCTGCTCGATGCACCCCTGTCCCAGGCCGGCCTCTTCGGCGGCGCAGTTGAGGATTTTGCCCAACAGTTCTCAACTGCACAGAAACAGACCGAGGCAATCAAACATATTCTGCACCGCCGACCCGCTGCTGCCTCGAAGTCGGCCAGGCAGACGCCTCAGCCTGTTTCCCGCCAAGGGCGCCCTCCTAAGGCACCCGCCCCTCCCGCTCGGCCAAAGCAGCAGCCTTCACCCAGGCCCAGTCGCGGAGGAAGCCGAAGGAAGGCGCCACAGCCCTCTCCAGCCCCGCCCCCCGCCAAGCGCCGGGCAAAGCGGCGCTCCTGAGACGGGCTGCTCAGGGATGATGGTTGTTTCCCAGGAGATGGTAGCAGGACCACTCCTTCCCCCGGTGGAGGGCCGGGGAGAATCTTTTGTTCTCCACTCCCCGCTGCTCACCCACGGGTGGGCAGCACCCTAATGTGGTTAAAGACAGAAAAAACCCCCTCATCCCTGAGCACACAGAGTTCTCGGACGACACAGAGCGCCGCCCACAAGCCGTGCTCTCCTCGTCCCCCTCTGTCCCAGAGTCGGTTGACACGGCGTGCCGTCCACGGACCGTTTCATCCCTGTCCCACTCTGTCGCCAGACCCCTGGCAGAGCAGGCCCCCGTGGAACGCTGGTCCTTCCCTGGCCTCCTCTGTCAGGGCGCGGGTGTTAACTGTGCCCCCACACCGGATCGCTATGCCGTCCACGTCTGGGCCAGTTACTCCGCTTCGCTGCCCCTCCGGGGGGACGCCTGTGTTTCGCATGACCCAGCTGGTTCAGTTCCTGGGAGCCTGGCTAGAGCTTCCTCGTCTGTCCCGCTGGGTCGCCCGAACCATCAGGCTCGGCTATGCGATTCAGTTCGGACGGTCTCCTCCCCGCTACAGGGGAGTCCGCTCCACATTGGTCGGTGGCAATGCCCCCCATCATGAGAGCAGAGATTGCCACCCTGCTGGCGAAGGGTGCAATCGAGACTGTCCCTCCAGCCGAGATGAGGTCCGGCTTCTACAGCCCTTACTTCATTGTCCCCAAGAAAACCGTTGGGTTACGACCAATCCTGGACCTGCGCGTGCTGAATCGCTCCCTTCACAGGATGCCGTTCAAGATGCTCACCGCCAAACGCATTTTCGAATGTGTTCGGCCCCAGGATTGGTTTGCAGCGATCGACCTGAAGGACGCCTACTTTCATGTCTCCATTCTTCCTCGACACAGACCGTTCCTCCGGTTTGCTTTCGAAAGGCAGGCATACCAGTACGCGGTTCTCCCTTTCGGGCTAGCCCTGTCTCCTCGCATCTTCACGAAGGTCGTCGAGGCAGCCCTTGTTCCCCTTCGGGTTCACGGGGTTCGCATCCTGAACTATCTCGACGACTGGCTGTGCTGACAAACTTTACCCCGTGCAGATGATCTCTTCTCTCAGAATGGACATCGACTCGGTCGCCATGTCCGCGCAGCTTACGAGCGAGCGCGCGCAGTCACTGCTGACTTGTCTGAGACAAATTCAGGGCAAGAGTGCGGTTCCACTCAAATATTTTCAAAGGCTCCTGGGGCATATGGCATCTGCAGCCGCGGTGACGCCGCTCGGATTGCTTCATATGAGACCGCTTCAGCTTTGGCTACACGACCAAGTCCCGAGGTGGGCATGGCAACAAGGCACGCTCCGTGTACAAGTTACTCCGACCTGCCGTCAGACCTTCACCCCGTGGTCGAACCTCAGTTTTCTCAGGGCTGGTGTCCCCCTGGAACGAGTTCCCCGGCATGTTGTTGTCTCAACAGATGCCTCCACCACAGGCTGGGGCGCCATGTGCAATGGACATGCTGCCGCGGGCTCCTGGACAGGACCCCAGCGCCTATAGCATGTCAATTGCCTCGAGTTGCTGGCAGTACGCCTTGCCCTGCACCGCTTCCGGGCGTTGCTCTCGGGTCAACACGTACTAGTCCGATCAGACAATACCGCCACTGTAGCATAAATCAACCACCAAGATGGTCTACGCTCCCGCCGTATGTCGCAACTCGCTCGCCACCTCCTCTTATGGAGTCAGAAGCATCTGAGGTCCCTTCGAGCCATTTACATTCCCGGAGCCCTGAACTGTGCAGCCGACGAGCTCTCACGGCTTCAGCCCCTCCCCGGAGAATGGCGACTCCATCCCCAGTCGGTCCCGCTGATATGGGACCAGTTCGGGGACGCACAGATAGATCTGTTTGCCTCCCACGACTCGACCCATTGCGACCAGTATTATTCTCTGACCGAGGGCACGCTCGGCACGGATGCTCTGGCGCACAGCTGGCCGCGGGGCCGCAAATATGCGTTTCCCCAGTGAGCCTTCTTGCGCAGGTCTTGCGCAAGGTCAGGGAGGACGAGGAGGAGGTCCTTCTGGTTGCGCCGTACTGGCCCACCCGGACTTGGTTCTCCGAACTAGTGCTCCTCGCGACAGCACCTCCTTGGCCAATTCCTCTGAGGAAGGACCTCCTTTCTCAGGGACGGGGCACCCTGTGGCACCCTCGTCCCGATCTTTGGAACCTCCACGTATGGCTCCTGGACGGGACGAGGCAGGTTTGAGTACCCTACCACCAGCGGTGGTGACTACCATCACTTCCGCTAGAGCGTCGTCCACGAGGCACGCCTACGCGTTGAAGTGGAACCTCTTCGTTTGGCTACACGACCAAGTCCCGAGGTGGGCATGGCAACAAGGCACGCTCCGTGTACAAGTTACTCCGACCTGCTGTCAGACCTTCACCCCGTGGTCGAACCTCAGTTTTCTCAGGGCTGGTGTCCCCCTGGAACGAGTTTCCCGGCATGTTGTTGTCTCAACAGATGCCTCCACCACAGGCTGGGGCGCCATGTGCAGAAGACCCGAGAAGACCCCCGGAGGTGTTCGATCAGTTTCGTGCTTTCCTTCCTTCAAGATGGGTTGGAGCGAAGGCTGTCTCCCTCCACCCTCAAAGTTTATGTTGCCGCTATTGCCGCACACCACGACTTAGTGGAAGGTAAATCCTTAGGGAAGCACGACCTGATCGTCGGGTTCCTGAGGGGGGCGAGGAGACTGAATCCTCCTCGCTCTCCTCTCGTTCCATCTTGGGACCTCGCAGTGGCTTTAACTGCCCTGCAGAGTGCTCCCTTTGAACCTCTGCAATCAGTGGAGCTTAAGTTCCTGTCAATGATGACAGCGCTCCTGGTTGCATTGGCCTCTCTCAAGAGGGTCGGGGACCTGCATGCATTCTCCATTGACGAAGCGTGCCTGGAATTCGGGCCGGCTTACTCTCACGTGATCCTGAGACCCCGGCTTGGATATGTGCCCAAGGTTCCTACCACTCCCTTCCGGGACCAGGTGGTGAACCTGCAAGCACTGCCCTTGGAGGAGGCAGACCTAGCCTTGGCACTGATCTGTCCAGTACGCGCTCTCCGCGCCTATGTAGACAGGACGCTGTGTTTCAGGACCTCAGACCAGCTCTTTGTCTGTTATGGTGGGAAGCTGAAGGGAAAGGCTCTCTCCAAGCAGAGGTTGTCTCACTGGATAGTGGACACCATTGCTTTGGCATACCAGCAGCAAGGTCGACCGTGCCCCCTTGGTGTGACTGCCCACTCCACCCGGAGTGTGGCATCCTCTTGGGCTCTAGCATATGGCGCCTCGCTAACAGACATCTGCAGAGCTGCAGGCTGCGCGACACCGAACACATTCGCCAGATTCTACAATCTCCGAGTGGAGCCTGTGTCCTCTCATGTACTCGCTTCAACTAGCTAGTACCGGACCCGCTCAGGTGTCTTCGCTTGCTCGCCATTCCACTCCACGGACTGGATACGTGCGATATTCTCCTCAGGTGAGCTTCTCCGCAAGCCCTGAGTTCCTCCAGCACCCCTGATGCTAGCGCCAGAGTCTATTGCCTGGGCGTCGGCTAGGTGCCTCCCGTGTGCATGGTCCCTCCCCGGAGCTACCCCCACACGTGTATTTCCACTGTAAGCCTCTCTGAGCATGTGTCTTTCCCTTGGCAAGCCACCTTGCCACCCCTGAGGTTGAAATATTCCACCTGCGGCTGGACACCTCAGTGTTCTCCATATGTTTCCACTTGGTATTCCTGTGTTAAATAGGAGTCCTTGGTCCAAAGTCTCTTGAGGGCTCAGATTTACGCAGGGCACTGGAAGACAGCTGTGAAGGTGGCGTGATTAGACTGATAACCCCATTCGTCGTCATCCGACGTAACTCGGAGTGACAACGAAAGGGAACGTCTCGGTTACGTATGTAACCCTCGTTCCCTGAGTAGGGAACGGAGACGTTACGTCTTCCTGCCACTTCCGCTGTACCGCGGGGATCGCCTGAGCTCAGTCTTGGCTCCTCAGCGAAGAAACATAACTGCATGTTGCCGGCGTTCTCCTTTTATACCCACGAGGTGGGGCTGAGTTACGTCATGCAAATTCCGCAGACCCATGGCATTTCTTTGCCATTGGCTCGTTTTTAAATACTCGAAGTTGATAGGCTTTCTAAGCGAAACCCCATTCGTCGTCATCCGACGTAACGTCTCCGTTCCCTACTCAGGGAACGAGGGTTACATACGTAACCGAGACGTTCATCTTACTATGGTGTGGTATTGTGCAATGGTTAATAATGTTCTGTCACAAAAAAAAAAAAACTGTGCAATAGATACTGAATAGGATCTTATTGTCTTTAATGTGTTTCAGAGAGTCTTGAAAATGGATGCAGCAGAAATTCAACATGAATTTTATATATGTGGATGAGGCTGGATTTAACCTTGCGAAAACAAGAGGGAGAAATGTAATTGGACACAGGGCAATCACCAATGTGCCAGGGCAGCGAGGGGGTAGCATCACCATTTGCGCTGCTATCACACAAAATGGGGTCCTCCACCACCATGCAAATCTGGGACCCAATAATGCAAATCTAATTCTTGCATTTCTTGACCGATTGCATGAGATTGTCACAGCATTACACCAAGTGGACCAGATGCGGTACATTGTCGTTTGGGACAATGTCTCATTCCATCGGGCTGCTCTGGTCCAGAATTGGTTCCATGATCACCCTGATTTTGAAGTCTTATACCTTCCGCCATACTCGCCCTTCCTGAATCCTATAGAATAGTTTTTTTCAGCATGGCGGTGGAAGGTATACGACCTGCGGCCCTATGACCGTTTGCCCCTCATTCATGCCATGGAGCAGGCCTGTGATCTTATTGAAGCAGCTTCTGTGCAGGGGTGGATTCGTCACAAGGCGATTCTTCCAACGGTGCCTTGCCAATGAAGACAGCCTGTGTTGTGGATGAAATCTTATGGCCTGATCCAGCCAGACGGAGAGATGAATAGTTACAGTATTCTTGTTGGTTTTACAGTTGTTTTCTGTAGTTTCTGTTTACTTTACTTTTCTTCAGAGTCAAAGTGTATGTACTGTAATGCATGCAGTAATTTTTATTTGTCTACAGATTTTATGTTTCATTGATTTCATTGTAGGTTGATTACTGTAACTGATTATGGTAAGAAATATTGTAAGTATTGAAATAAATACTTGAAATATTCAGTCCACAGCATCAGTGTTGTGCAGTGCATGGTCAGTTGATAGTAGGCCTATTTGTGTACATTCTCCCTATATCAAACTAATCATGAAGAATGTTGTGGGTTTGTCACAATTTTTTTTTCCAATCTAAATTATCCCTTACAGAACAATGTCTGGCCAAAAATCTAGCACATGCTATTTCCTAAAATTCGTTTTTTTACAAATGTGTTTATTTATCACAGCAGTGTGAAACTGGCTGCAATAGTGTCTGATCATTGAGGACTGTGTTGGTTAAATAAAAACTAATAGTCTTTTCACAAATATGTGTATATGTTTTGACTGAAGTGTGTTTTTTTTTTTTGACAGAAGTATGTCATTTTGCAAACAATCTAGGAATTATGCAAATTGAGTATGGTGTTTGGATAATTGTGCTTATATTTTGAAAAAAAGAACCCGGTTTTCAAAATTGTGGGTAAACAATTGAAAAAAAATGTAACATTAGCTGACAACCTTAGTTAACATAAACTAAAAATGAACGACAATTCTACAGCACTAATTAATCTTAGTTACAGTTTTTCTCAGTCGCTTTGGTACATTTCTCGAATCATCCTCGACATTTGCAAAACAGTAAGTGCATTTCTCAAAATAATTCCTACAAATAGCAAAACACCATGGATTACCTGCAAAAGCCATTCTCTTGTTCAAAATCCTTAGTTCATCTCTCAAAAGTAAATATGAACTGTCAGTGCCATTAGAATGACAAGTCCTTGTGTCATTGTGTACGGATAAGATGTATAAGATGTAAGATGTGTACTCTGGAGGGATATTCTAATGTAAACTATGGCTAAAGTTTTGATGACAATTATTGTAAATTGTAGGTTACAACTTAGTTTATGTGGGAGTTTGATTGCAAGAGACTGGACAAGATTCACATTTACACTTTTACTGTTTGTTGACAGACCATGTCATTGCGATACAGAAAGGAAAAGAGAGCACTGCATGGCACATACACACACACAAAAAAAGTAGAAATGTGCAAATAGGACAATCTCTTAGGGAAACCTGTACATGCATATTATGTCAACTTGTTCAACCATTTTGCATGCAAAGAGTTATGCTATGAACTAATGCCTAAATGGTGTGGGGGGTAAGACTATTCAACAGAGACCCATTATAATACATTTTGATCAACATGACATAAGCAGTAGGAAACCAGAGAATTTTACATAATCATTTGCATGGATGTACCAAAGCATTTGCAACTTGTTCAAAGATATGAGAAACAGTTTTTTTTTTCATGCGTACAAGTGATACAATGAAGTGAAGATTGAACAGGTAGTTTTGAGAATTTCAATTCTGATCTGAGAAATGTACTAAAGCGACTGAGAAAAACTGTAATATTAATTTCAGCATTTACTAATACATTATCAAAATCAAAGGTTGTATTTGTTAACGTTAGTTAATGCACCATGAACTGACATGAACAAACAATGAACAGCTGGATTTTTATTAACTAACATTAACAAAGATCAATAAATACTGTAACAAATGTATTGCTCATTGTTTGGTCATGTTAGTTCATACATTAACTAATGTTAACTAATGAACCTTATTGTAAAAGTGTTACCAATAAATAAAAAAAGGCTATGTGAAGGTAATTTATGATGTTTTGACTGAGATCAGAGGGTTATGCATGTCAAGAAATTTGATGTACTGATAAATCAGTTAATGCTGTGGTTTGTTTAATGGTCTTCAGCAAGCAAGGACAATTATTATTATTATTGTATTAGAAGGCCCTGCGGGTTAATCTTAAAAGCATCAATAAAAATAAACCTGAATATATGAACAGTGACAAATTATCACTATTGAAGCCCAGGCTTTTTTAAAGAGCATGAACTATAATATTTTGAGAGCTAAATGATTCTAAAATGTTTGCGAATTTAAGTTCCATCATATATGGAGATGGATTAGTTGAACAGTAATTCTGAAATAAGGTTTTTAAAAAAAGTATGCATCACTTGTGATTATGACACTTTTGGTTACTATAAAATTGCACTGTCATGAAGATGGAACAGATTAATAAACACACTGATTGATATTAGAGAAAAAGATGCATTTGCAGCCATTCTTAATAAATAAAATTAAAACTCATTACTATGTTAAGTTATGCACAACAAGTTCAAATGAATTACGGGGAGCCTAATAAATCTCTCATCGTAATCTGATCACCCCTGAGACAAATGGAAGATTATAACATTAATGTGACACATCAGATAATAGGGAAGCAAATCTGAGAAAATTTTAAGCAAATTGTCTTAGTTTTCTTGTTCAGTTCATACTCTCTGCAAAGATAATGGATGCAGAATCTGAATCATCACACGCTTCCTCCATAGGCTTTGAAGCAATCAACTCCAACTATGAAGAATGATCAACAAGGCAACAGCATTGTGATGTGAGTACAACATACTGTATTCTGGTCTTTGTCCAGCACTTCTATTGCACCATGCAGAAGAAAATAACTAATTCCAATCAAACAAGCTTTGTTACCACAATATAAATTAAATCTTCAGTTATTTGTCAAAACAGAATTACCTGATTCTCCCATTGGACTGATTTGTATTGTCCCTACAGGGAAGTTGTGCATTATGCAGTACAGGCAGATGTGTATCTTAAACTAGTGGAATCCAATTGAGACAAATCAAAATAAAATAAATAAAATAAAATAATGACGTGACAAAATAAACAATATGTGATACCTCAGTCTCCTACACTTAAAAAAAAAACACTCATTAAACTTGGGTTTGTCTTTCTTACAGGGGTCTTAATCAGCCTACGGATGAACCCTGAGCTGAATTTGAGAAATTTACATTTCAGAGCAAATTCTTGCCCAGAAATTAGCCCAAATAAAGATATTGCTGTTGGATGCTAAACACACGTTGGAGCCAAGGATCTCTGTGATTTTCAACACAATGGTACCCTGACAACCCCTGGGATATCATCATTCTATCAGTGAGGCCTGAATGTCCGCCAAGCTGCTGGCATCAAGACCTGGCAAGAGCTGAGTACTCCAGGATGACTGAGCAAGTTGCATATAAGTGGTGGATGTTCTGGAAGGCAGAGAAGATGGCAATCCAGTGCATTAATGTATTAAAATACCCAAAACCTGCCAGACAATGAAATCAATGAATGTTCAGGGAAGCTATCTAGAGAAAAGGTCAAAATTTTAAAAACACTGGCTAGAATAGTATTAGAACAGCAATAGTAAAAGGCATACCTAACTGTGCCATTTGTTAGGTTATACAAAATGTTTCAAGTAAATCATATGCTTAGTGCCTGTGTCAAGTGGCATCAATATGTCTTAATTTTAGCCCAGCTTAGAAGCATATCGACTTTATAAACCTGCAGACATGTCCGATGTCTTTCTCAGACCTGTGAGACATTTAAACCGAAATGCACCCAAGGAGAAAAGCTACTCTATATGATAATATGGCCCTGAAACATCTATTCAAATAATATCTGAATGAGAGGAATGCTTCTGTTCACCTGTCATTGTGCTGCTTCAGTATACAACTATTTAATTTATCTGGAAACTCAGTTTCTAAGGCTACACCTACATTAATCCGGATAGATTTGAAACCGAAGGATTCGTGTCAAAATGCTCTCTGTTCACACTAGTGCTTTCAAGCATTTTCCAAAAGTTTCTCATCCACACTGAAACTCCGGAAAGCGCTAAATTTACCTTACAGCGCATGTGTAAACCCTCATAAAAGCTCAGAGATGATACAGACAGAACAAGATATAATCAAGTTATTACACAAGTCTTCTGGCAGGATCATTTTACATAGCAAAATATCTCACCATTCACTGATGCGTCCAGGTCACTCACCATTATATGTTTGGTCTAAAACGCAACTGTTCTCATGTTTTGCTGCAGGACAAGCAATTGGTCTATTGCAAATGCGAGTTAATTTTCTGTCATCTTTGCAGGACCTGTGATATGAAAAGTGAGCAAAGTAACATATTTTAGCAACTGTGAAAGTGAATAACACATTACAGGCACAATAACGGTATAAACATAAATATGTATGTATTAAATATGTCACATGACTAAGTTTATTGTCGTCATTTTTAAATACGTCCGTTTTCACAGTCCACACTACAACGTGAAAACTGCATTTCTAAATGTATGCACTTTAGAGAGTTTTCAAAAAGCTTTGTTTTCATTGCTAAATTCCTTCTCAGTGTGGACGGAAGGGCTAACTGGAGAGAAAAAGATGCATTTTCAAACGAAAACATTAGTGTGGTGTGGACAAGACCTAAATGTAGCAAATGTATCAGAACATCAACTTCATATGGATATTCTGATTAAAAAAAGACAAAGTTCAACATGTCTGTTATGATGCCGGAAGGACGAAGCAGAGAGAGAATCCAAGTGCAGCTAATTTAATAAAAATAAC
Organism: Meda fulgida; assembly: GCA_030578275.1. Lineage (NCBI taxonomy): Eukaryota > Metazoa > Chordata > Actinopteri > Cypriniformes > Leuciscidae > Meda > Meda fulgida. The sequence goes on from CM060622.1 coordinate 24,707,857, forward strand.
AGAAGAAACAAGGAACACAGGAACACTGAAGCAAATACAACGACCGACAAACCACAACTGAAACACAGAGGTATAGAAAGACAGGCAAACAAGCTAAAGAAGATAACAAGGGGGCGTGGCTAATCAGAAACACATGGGGAGACTACTCAACAAAACAGGGAACAGCTGAAACATGAAAGGACAGGGGAACACATGACAGACAAGAACAAGATACACAAACACAAAACCCACACCGTGACATAGCCCCCCCCTATGGGCGGCTCCCGACGCCCCTCAAAACAAAACACTAAAAATCAGGAGGGTGGTGAAGTGGAGGCGGTCCTGGGGGAGGGACGGAGGGCCAGGCCCGTGCAGGGAACAGAACCAGGGCCTTGCAATGGCGGGAAGGGCCATGGAACGAGACGACCCCTCGGGCGGCCAGGGCGGCGACGACCCCTCGGGCGGCCGCGGCCAGGGCGGCGGCGACCCCTCGGGCGGCCGCGGCCAGGGCGGCGACGACCCCTCGGGCGGCCGCGGCCAGGGCGGCGACGACACCTCGGGCGGCCAGGGCGGCGACGACACCGGCTCAGGAACAGCAGACACCGGATCAGGAACAGCAGACACCGGCTCAGGAACAGCAGACACACACACTGGCTCGGGAGCTGACAACACACACACTGGCTCGGGAACTGGCTCGGGAACAGCCAACTCACACACTGGCTCGGGAGCAGACAGCACACACACTGGCTCGGGAGCAGACAGCACACACACTGGCTCGGGAGCAGACAGCACACTCACTGGCTCGGGAGCAGACAGCACACACACTGGCTCGGGAGCAGACAGCACACACACTGGCTCGGGAGCAGACAGCACACACACTGGCTCGGGAGCAGACAGCACACACACTGGCTCGGGAGCAGACAACACACACACTGGCTCGGGAACAGACAACACACACCCTGGCTCGGGAACAGACACCGGCTCAGGAACGGGAACAGACACCGGCTCAGCAGCCACTAGAACAGTAGCGGCCACAAGGACAGACACAAACACAGAAACAAACATTGACTCAGGAATATCAGACACTGGCTCCGGAACAGGAACAGACTCTGGCTCGGAAACGGCCATCTTGTCCGTAGACACTGGCTCGGAGGCGGCCATCTTGTCCGTAGACACTGGCTCGGAGGCGGCCATCTTGTCCGTAGACACTGGCTCGGAGGCGGCCATCTTGTCCGTAGACACTGGCTCGGAGGAAGTGACGTGAACAGTCTCGGAATCGGCCATCTTGTCCGTAGACACTGGCTCGGAGGAAGTGACCTGAACCGACTCTGGATCGGCCATCTTGTCCGTAGACACTGGCTCTGTAGAAGAGATATGAAGCATCTCTGGCTTGGCAGAAGTGATGTGAACAGTGTCTGACATGGCAGACGTGACGTGAACAGGCTCTGACTGGGCAGACGTGACGTGAACCGTCTCTGGATCGGCAGGAGTGACGTGAACCGTCTCTGTATCGGCAGGAGTGACGTGAACCGTCTCTGTATCGGCAGGAGTGACGTGAACCGTCTCTGGATCGGCAGGAGTGACGTGGACAGTCTCTGGATCGGCAGGAGTGACGTGGACAGTCTCTGGATTGACAGGAGGCTCAGGAAGTCCTCTTCCTCCTCCTCCGTCTCCGAGAGGGTGCTGGACTGGACGAGAACAGCGGCGAAGGAAACTCTGGGCTGGACGGGACCAGCGGCGAAGGGAGCTCTGGGCTGGCCGGGACCAGCGGCGAAGGGAGCTCTGGGCTGGACGGAACCAGCGGGGAAGAGGGCTCCAGCTCTGGCTCTGCAGGCGCGACGAGAAGCTCTGGCTGGACGTGGCTGACGTGAAGCTCTGGCTGGACGCGGCTGACGTGAAGCTCTGGCTGGACGCGGCTGACGTGAAGCTCTGGCTGGACGCGGCTGACGTGAAGCTCTGGCTGGACGCGGCTGACGTGAAGCTCTGGCTGGACGTGGCTGACGTGAAGCTCTGGGCTGGACGGGACCAGCGGCGAATGGGGCCCTGGGCTGGACAAACACAAAACCCACACCGTGACAATGACATTCTATGAGTAAAAATAATTATCTGTTGTTAGATGCTGTGATTCTACTAAACGTGACAAAGATATTATGACCTGCTTTTTTCTAAAGTAAATAAATAAATAAATGTTTAAAGTTACAAATTGCTGCAACGATTGAGATTTACATACACCAACACATTTGTTGATTGCACATCAGATTGTGTACTATTATGTAACTATTCACAAAGTAACCAAATAGCTCATTGTTTATCTCTGAAGTGTAAAGCTCTAATATATATCATCTCCCTATAGCCACATACAGACATAAATTACTTATTTTAAAGCTGGTTGTTACTCAATAAAATGTGAGAATTCCAGACCTGTTGTCCAGTTTTTACTTTCTTAATCGCTTCTGTTCATATTAACCATTTTTTGACTTACCCTGGATGCATTGGAATCTTCCCTTGAAATCGGTATGCATGCACACATTTTGAATCACTAGCACCACATGAACTTAAAGGAGAACTCCGGTCAATTTTAACATTGAGCTAATTTTTTTGAACATGGAGTGCCGTCAGTACAGACAAAAACGACAAAAATCGGTGTTGCCTACACCGTGTTATCCTCTTTTTAAAATTTGCTTTTGTCGAGTTTGTGCACGCGATCATTGGTAACTGAGCAACAGTGGAGACTCAGACTGTCAGCTGTCAGCCGATGACGGTGCTGTGTGGTGTTCTGATATTATGATATTCTATGACATTATGATGATGTTGATTAGTTACCAATGATCGCGCGCGCAAACGACAATCGACTACTGTGGACTTCGACCGAAAACAGGAAGTAAATACAGGTATGTGAGCTGGCTGAATTAACATCTTTTTTATTAATATATTTCACATCTACTGCAGTCAGATTGACCGTGGTCCCTCTTAATAACACCACTCACATGGCTGTGCACTTGTAATGACAAATCAAGGATGTTAAGAGGCTAAAAGCAGGTTTAGAACTTGCCCCATTGAAGTCAACAGGGTGCAAATAAAAAAAAAAAGGATAACACGGTGTAGGCAACAACAATTTTTGTCGTTTTTGTCTCTACTGACAGCACTCCAAATGTACAAAAAAATTAGCTCAATGTTAAAATTGACCGGAGTTCTCCTTTAATTAAATGATATTGTTGAAAATGCATTCAAATATAAAATGCACCTCAAGTTAAACAGAATGATTTGTTTTAATGGTCAATTTATAATGTATTTCCAGGGAAGGGAAGCACATCATATATTTCTGTATTTACCTAAATATATTTTGCTTTAGTTCATTTACAAAGCTTCTCTCAAAAGAGTTGAAACTGCACGTGGCAAAAATGTTCAGTTCTTGAACGGCTACTGAGCCACAAGGATATATCAGGTGAGTAAACGTTAACAACGTGGGCCGACCGTTCGGTTTAAAAATCATGATCTTTATCAAGTTTATTATTTGAGATCATGTTCTGGTAATCCCTTTTAAGGTGACTTAAAAAAAATGACATCATACAGTGATGAGACAGTTTTATTTAATATATCTGTATACCTTAGTAAGTACACCTTATAGTTTGTTTATTCACATAGCAGAAAGAGCATTTTTAACATTTCCACAATTCAATTTTTTTGCCATTCTCATCAGCTTTCACTGAAACTAAGCCACAATCAAACAGTTGTCTCTTTAACACTGATTATGACAAAAGAAAATATCAGTGAAGTGAAGTGTCATTGCTTGTGTATTGTAAATTGCTGATTTTTTGTTCACCTACACTCTGCAAACATCCCCTACCTGACTTTCTACAGTTTCTGTCTTTATCACTTTAACAATTGTGTGTTATGGCAATGTAAAGATCTAATTTGTTCCTTATCTGAAAAACCTGCAATGCAAGACATTAAACAATCCATGCGATTCTGTATATTGAGACTGAATAAATAAGAGCTGAGTGAAGTTTCCATCAGATAAAATACACTTTATTACTTACAATTAACCTTTGTTACCCATCGAGTCAATGCAGATGTGTCTGACAATAGACAAAAATCAAACAAGTAAAGCGCATGTTCATTGTTGATTATAGTATTATAGTACAGTCCTTTATCCTACAATCACTGTATCATCGTCTGGGAACTCGTAGAAGGGCACCTCCAGATTGAGCGGAGCAGGGCCTTTCCTAATGCGACCAGATGCGTCGTAATGAGAGCCGTGGCACGGGCAGTAATAGCCACCATAGTCACCAGCATTAGCAATGGGCACACAGCCCAGATGGGTGCACACACCGATGACAATAACCCAGGACGGGTTCTGAACGCGGTCTTTGTCGTGCTGGGGGTCCCGGAGCTCTGAGAGATTGACATCTGTTTCAGTTGCAATCTCTTTCTCTGTTCTGTGGCGCACAAACAGGGGCTTCCCTCTCCATTTGAAGGTCATGTTCTTTCCCTCGGGGATGTCTGATAGCTTGACTTCAATCTTGGATAGAGCCAACACGTCAGCTGAGGCACTCATGGAAGAGACAAACTGTGTGACAACTGTCTTGGCTGTATAGACTCCAATCACGGCAGTGGAACCTGTGACCAGATAGGAGAAGGCCCGCCGGCCATCGCCACTCTCTTGTGAGGACTTTTTTGAGTCCAAAACCTCAGGTCGGCGATAGTCAGAGAAATCAGGGACCTTGATGTCTGTGTGGGCGAAACGCACTGAAGAACGAGCTAAAAAAAAGAATGAAAAATAATCAAATAACACGAAATGTAGTGACAGAACACTATATTGACCAGGCTGCAATGTCAAATCATATTTGGCCAGTTTTAGATCATAAACATGCACAAAGAAATTAAAACTGACCTGCTCCCTATATCCACAAACCATTGGGGAAGACTCATTTGATCTATGTGACATGTATACACAACATTATCTGTAAATCAATCAGATATGCAATGTGGCCTTAATATTATGCTGGTATATAAAACATCCAAAGATATTAATACCATGTTTATATTATTTTCAACTTTCAACTAATGATCTGCTACACACTGTATAGACCAACTAACTCATATTGGTAATCATAGTTGTAAATTTGCTAGTTTACACCAGGGCTAGTTAGCTTGTCATGGTCGGGTTTCCCTGGATCTATAAATGTTGAAAACTCATGATCATGTTTAGGATTCTTTAACTACTGGTCTCTTATCAGCTCACTCCGAAACTGCTGTATTAAATAACATTAAAAACACTATATCCTAAGTTAAGTAGGCAACACGTAACAGTAACGTTAGGCCTAACGTTATCTTAGCAAGAAACTGTTACATATACGAAATTACCCGAACTCTACAATATCCTGGCATTTATTTTACAATGTAATCGTAAGCCGATCATAAAGGACTTTAAAGTGGCAATCTACCTTTTTTTCCACAAAAGTCACAGGCTGATTTTCTAACAACTAACTTACGTAACAGCAAGGACATTAGCGAGGCCTCAGGCAAGCTAACGTAGCAAGTGAGCTAAGTTAAAGTTTTTCGTTATACAGTATATACATTCAACACAAAATACAATTAATACAAATTCAGCATTACCTGCGTACAACACAACAAAAATATTAAACTATTTCACGATACACACATTCAACATATGATTTAATCATGCCCTCGAGAGAGCGAGCGCCCGCTGCACGACCTCCTCGCGCTACGATGAGACCGGGACTCTCGATTTCACTAAACCGTGCAGGGAGACTCACCGTTGAGGCTTATGGATACGGCGAGGCCGCTCTTAGCGCTCTGCCCAGACAAGGACTCGCGGCACAGGAACGGTTTCTTCATGTCCATCAACAGTTTATCGGTCTTCATGACGACGCCGGGTATGAGAGGCATTAGTGGACCCGCCACGACATAATTTGTAGCTTGTAAGTAAGGGGAAAACGTCCCCGAACGAGCAGCAAGGGACATCATGTTTGTCAGCTAGCGGGGCTGAGATCGACCTTGCCGAACTGAACTGATCTACGGTGCTGACGCATGCGCGCTCCTGACGTCAACGTCTCAGAGAGTGTTTCTACGTCACGTCTAAAGTGTTTCCACGGATTTACCTTCTTTTGGGTTCATCTGTCATTTCATGATTTATATAAAATCATTGAGATTGTTAGCGCACCTCTATTTCACCATAATAGTTGTTATGGATAAATTATCTAGTTAATTCACAAAAACAAACAGACAAAAATGTTAGGCTGTGTGATGAACCTGTTTAAAAGTAGGCTATACACTGCCTCTGCATGAAAGAAAGCAATGACACGTAAAAATCTTAAATTGGTTGTGATCTGGGAGTGGGTAGCTGGTTTCTAGTAGCCTACCCCATGAAGCTGTGGTTTAAAATGAGAGAACAGTCTAGCTCTTCTGTAAACCACTCGTGGGACCATTTTAAATTTAAGAATGTATTGAAAACAAAGAGCAATTATTCGGCCAAGCAATGTAGTTATAAGCCATGTTTAGCAGAATTGTTGCCAAGCATCTCACAGATGCAGCAGGAAAATAATACTTATGTAATGTGGTCACGTGTGTGTTTAAGTAGGCCTATTTTAGAACAGCTTTGAATGTTGAAGTTTCTTTCAAACCAATAGCTTTCCATCGGTTAGTCTGAATTCACATAAGCAACTTGAACGTGTTGCAAAAATCTGTTAAAAACTTTCGCCCTCACGGCAAATCCTGGTTGCGTTGGTTCCTATTGAAGTTCCTGGATTTCCCTGTAGAAAATTTGATAAAAAAGGTTTTCAGCTTAGCAAAATTAGGCAAAAAACAAATCTATTGTCTATCAGAAGTGTAGCTATATGAAATACAGCACACACAGAAGTCCCTTTCAAACCAAACAGCTTTCTGTTGGTCAATGCAGGAAATTCATGTGACCAACTTAAAAATGAGAAAAGTCCTTATTCTTATTCTTTTTTGAATAACTGTATTTTTCCAGCAAAAAAAAAAAAAAAAAATCGGCAAGCACCAGTAAATGAGATCTCAAAGCAGCTTTTCTTTTATTTCGTCTTTCACTTGCTACCGGGTGTTACCCAAACATCACTCTGTCGCATTTACAGATCGGATTTGCATTCTCCTGGCTATTACAAAAGACCATTTCGATGAATATTTCCTGAAGCAATCCCATTTGTATATTCCTGTTTATCTACACTGACTGGGTTACAGCTTGTCAAGTTCCCACAGTCCATTTTAATAAATCCAGTAAGTACGTCTGATTTTACTGCCTGCTGTTGCCACAGCATCAGCTTTGATCAATGTGATGCAGTTTGCCTGCAATTGAGCCTCAGCTATTTGAGGCTGCATTTCCTTCTCTGTCAACCGAAAATAAACGCTATTGACATTTTTAATCTATGAGTATGCAGTTTGGCTCTGGCGTTCTTCATACTGTATCCGTTGTATCCCTCTTGACATTTGCTGTTTCCACAAGACTGCTTATTAGGGTAAGACTTTAGAATACTGTTTCTTATACTTACTGCATAACTAATAGGGAATTATTGAAGAACTAATAGGTAATTCTTCATTAACTACTTCTTCACAGCTGTTAACTACTAAGTAAGATGTGTCAACTAATCAGTATGTAATAGTATTTTATGATTGTGTTAAGTAACAGTTAGTTAATCAATAACTAAAGAATTATGTCATACCTCCTGAAGAACTACCATTAATTATCTAATTAAGGTTCAAGAAAAATAACTAAGAAGTAACTAATGAACAGTCATACAAAAGTACATTGAGTTGTGACCTTTCTTATTAACTAATGTTATTAATAGAAGTAGCAATTTTAACAAATACATGTTTAAGTTAAATGTTTGCCTGTGTGGTTTTGTGAGTGTGTTCTGTAAGAAATTAACTTCAGAAAGGAACCATACACAAGTGCTTTGCCATAACTAAACTCAGATTAGTTTTATTGTATACAGTACACTGTGTGTCAGTTTTCCTCAGCATAGAATGCCATTGAGTAAATTCATGTATTTGAGGCACCGACTGAGGGAAACTGAAAATATAGGGAACTTATTAGTAAGTAATAAATAATTATTAGATAATTCTTCAGAAATGACTTAGAACCTGAAACAGTATTCTAAAGTGAAAATATAGGGAACCCATTAATAATTAATAAATAATTATCAAATAATTATCCAGAAATTAGGCAACTGATAACCTGAAACAGTATTCTAAAGTGAAAATATAAGGAAATTAATAGTTAATTAATAAAGAATTATTAGATAATTCTTCAGGAATGACTTAGAACCTGAAACAGGATTCTAAAGTGAAAATATAGGGAACCCATTAATAATTAAAGGGTTAGTTCACCCAAAAATGAAAATTCTGTCAGTAATTACTCACCCTCATGTTGTTCCAACCCCGTAAGACTTTTGTTCATCTTCAGAACACAAATTAAGATATTTTTGATTAAATCTGAGCGCTGGATCACTCCTCCATAGGCTTCTTAAGGGATCGAAACTGGCCGGCCCAAAAGTTATGAAAGACATTGTTAAAATAGTCCGAGTGACTACAGTGGCTCAATCTTAAGTTTATCAAGCGACGAGAATACTTTTTGTGCGCAAAAAAAATAAACAAAAATAACGACTTTATTCAACTACTCATTTCCTTTCCTGTGGGCCTTGAGATTTCACGTAGTGGAACTGCGCAAAGCTTCTAGGTTGTACGTCACACGCATGACACACCAATGAGCGTTAGCCAATAGTGAGCCTACGTGTGACGTACAACACAGAAGCTTTGCGCAGTTCCACTACGTGAAATCTCAAGGCCCACAGGGTATTTTCGTCGCTTGATAAATTTAAGATTGAGCCACTGTAGTCACTCTGACTATTTTAACGATGTCTTTCATAACTTTTTGCCCGGCCAGTTTCGATCGCTTAAGAAGCCTATGGAGGAGTGATCCATTAATAAAGAATTACCACATACTTCTGACTCAAATCAAACTAAAAAAAAAACACTATGAATGTAATGTACATTATGATAAGCTTTGCTAATGAAATAAAAAGTTATTTGCAGATCAATATATCCTATAGGTAAATGTCTGCACTTATCTCCCTTATTAGGGCTGAAGAATGACTAAAACTGGCTAGAAAAAAAATCTGCTTTTTTAACTTTTCAAGTACTTTAAAAATTAATTACCTTTGTACTTTTACTAAGGTAATTTTTGAGAATGGCCTAATTATAATTTTACTTTTATTAATTAAATTATTTTAGTAATATTTTATTGTGGTATCTGTACTTTTAATCAAGTACTTGATTTGTGCACTTCATTCGCCACTCCACTGCTAAAATAAAACGGATTATTGTAGTATCTACTGTGTATGACTGTTCGTTAGTAGTTACTTCATAGTTATTTTTCTTGGAACTATAATTAATAGTAGTTCTTCAGGAGGTATGACATAATATAATTAGTTATTGATTAATAACTGATACTTAACACAATCATAAAATTCTATTACATACTGGTTAGTTAACACATCTTCCTTAGTAGTTAACAGTAGTGACTTAAGTGTTAATGAAGAATTACCTATTAGTTCTTCAGTAAATCCTTATTAGTTATGCAGTAAGTAAGAAACAGTATTCTAAAGTGTTACCCTTATTAGTTTCATTAGAAAGGGACATAGAGTCCCAACTATACATCACTAATTCTTCAGGGAGAAAGCAATAAATGAAAACTTTATATTTCCAGGAAACAGGGCCAAACTGTTTTTATCCAGATAGAGGCACGTTATATAAAAATAAATAAATAAAAATACTGTAGGCTATACAAACTTTGATTAGACATGAATGATACCATAGGCGGAGCTGAATCATGTGTAAAGCTTAAGACTAGCGTGAAATTTTGTCACTCAAACCACTGCCTGATGCTGTTTCTGATTACTTTTAGAAGGAAAAGACTGCTCTAGAATCAGTTTTCTCTGTAATAATAGCATATTGGCGAAACATATTTGGCAAACGATCTAGTGCGGATCAGTGTTTGCGCTCTGGAGAACGTCAACTACAATTTGTTTTTGCAGTGTTGAGTAGCCAATCACAAACATGGCCACATAATGGCCAATCAGAGGTGTTTAAGATAGCACTGAACAAAAACTCTGGCTTTGGATTCTGAGCTCTGCACATTCACAAATCCTCTCATTATAATAAACAATTATGTAAATAAGAGATTTATTGTGCAGCAGCTTTATTGATTATAACAGAACTAAGACGAGTGACAGCTATTTTAGTGCTTTTAAAGACCATTAATGCCTTGTCCTGCATACATTATGCTTACTTTACAGTTAAAATTACCAGTGGTTTGTGAACGTACATGCTTTAATAACAAATACATCTCCTCAGCTTTACCCTGGAGTTGGTTCACCCTCCATCTGAAGGATACACAATGCTGCAGCTTTTATTACAGTATCTTTACAACCCAGACTGGCAAAAGTGGGCCTGAACACGTTCCTCACCCAAGGCCAGGCTGAACTTCTTGTCCTTTGGTTGTGACATAAAGAGAGTTTATCTCTAAGAGAAGTAATCCCAGAGGCAAGGATAGAGCCACATTCAGAGCACAGGCCACTAAGACATTTTAAGTCCCTTGTATCATGCCGCTACTCCTGAACTGGTAACAGCACATTAAAAGCTGACAGACGACCACTGACCCCTCGCATCAGACTCATGCACTCATGTATTATTTTCGCACAGCTGGACACCGGCTCTTTGAGAAGGGGATTATGTCACAGACGTTTTAAGACAAGTGCCATATCTGGTCAGTGACTGGTCAGACACTGCGTATACACACACGTTGTGCAGAGTTGTGTACCCACACTCACCCAGAGAGAGTTTCCAATGATAGCGTCACTGCCAAAGCAATTAATCCGCCTGTCTCTTTAGATTCCGAGTGATGCAAGGATTTCAGTGTTGAACTTCCACTTCAAAAGCACTTTACAATGCCTACATGAGGACACTAAGAGGGATATGTCTTTCTCCACAAAATACTACTATAGCGGGGATGAAAATAAATGACCCTTGGTTCTCTGTTCTCTGGCACTTTAGAGAAAAATGAGAATGAGAATCAGGTCAATGCTGCTTTAAATATGCAATGAGTATCTTAAGCTTCGTCCATGCGATTCATCGATTTTCTCATTCATCATCCTCAGACCTAATGAAGGCCTTTCATTTTTTGATTGTGTAACCTTTCCGTCTAAAATATGATTAATCATATAGCCTATATCAGAGGATTAAATACATTTTAATCAATCGACTTTTTCAATATTGATTAGTAGCTGGAAGAAGAAAGTTATTGCACATGGTCATCAAAGAGGGTACAGATATGACATCATATTTGATTGGTTAATACAATCAAAGAGGGAGTTAATGGGTAAAGATTACATCCTCCTGGACCTTTGTGATCAATCCATGATACCTTGAGGGAGTTTCCCCTTAACATCCTCATTAATCTTAATGTCAAGCACTCCGGTGCTGCCATCTTTGGCTAATATTTTCTGTATATATATATATATATATATATATATATATATATATATATTATTGTTTTTATTTTTTTCAACATTGATAATAAGAATAAATGTTTCTTGAGCAGCAAATCAGCATGTTAATGATTTCTGAAGGATCACGTGACACTGAAGACTGGAGTAATGATGCTGAAAATTCAAGTTTACCATCACAGGAATAAATTCCATTTTATAAAACAGTTACTTTAAGTTGTAATAATATTTCACAATATTACTGTTTTTACTATATTTTTGACCAAATAAATGCAGCCTTGTTGAGCATAGAAACTACCCGGAACCCGGAAACGAAAAACAACAACAACAACAACATAGAGTTAAGATAGTTTCAAGCTGTTAGGATCTATCAAAAATTAGGGACTGGTAAAAGATCTATTATTGTCACGGTGTGGGTTTTGTGTTTGTGTATCTTGTTCTTGTTCTGTCATGTGTTCCCCTGTCCTTTCATGTTTCAGCTGTTCCCTGTTTTGTTGATTAGTCTCCCCATGTGTTTCTGATTAGCCACGCCCCCTTGTTATCTTGTTTAGCTTGTTTGCCTGTCTTTTTATACCTCTGTGTTTCAGTTGTGGTTTGTCGGTCGTTGTATTTGCTTCAGTGTTCCTGTGTTCCTTGTTTCTCCTGTTATTTTTATTAAATTAGCTGCACTTGGATTCTCTCTCTACTTCGTCCTTCCGGCATCATAACAATTATAATATTTATTATATATATATATTTACTTGTTGCGTGGTCATCAATGGAGAAAGGTATTTTTGCTTTTGTAATGTTGCAGTTACAGCATCCTTTGTACCAGTAGGGGTAAAAGACCACACCTTGTCTCATCCACACCATTCTGCTTTATCAACTGGGATTGACCTTGAGCAAGCCAATAAATATTGAAATGTTCCATGTACACTGTGTGTTTTGTTCATATTTTGCTCATATACAACACTTACACATCCAGCCAACTCATACTAACTTTGTACAAGTTGCAAAAAGAAAATTAACTCAGCATTACTTGTCTATGCCTTGAGGTTACAATTATCATTTGTATTGAGTTATTACAATAAGTAATCTTGTCTTCCATCTACTTCAATTTACAGAACACGGATGAAGAGATTTCACTGCCTGGATAAAGGACATGGTTTTTGCCTCATACAACATGAATGAGGTATAGTGCTATCACTGCGAATAACAAATGACGGATGATACATGGTGATTATGTTGTGCAAATACTGTATCACTCTATGAAGAGCACAAATGCTTTCCATACTCATGTGTTTGTATGGGAAATGCCAAAATTGATCAATGGCAATAACACAGCCCCACAGAACGTGCTGACACGCACAAAGAAAAAAGTCCATGCTGCTACTTTTAAATAATCTCCTCTCATCTGCTAATATTAAAATGCAGATCTTGTCTTGGTCCCAGATTGTGCTCAAGGGCAATAATGTCCATCTCTCCCTTCAATTGCACATCACCCTCAGACCCAATAATGCATTAACATCCTATTAACTGGGACTTAAAAGTGACTTTGTAATTGATAAGGAGGTTGGATGGGAGGACTGAGAGTGACAGAAGGCGTGGCGGGAACCAGATGGGATACTATTATCTAAATGAAAATCTGAAGTGTCAGACTGTGTCTAGTTTTTCAGTGCTTTTTGGAACAAAGTGGCAGAAATAAAGCAGTTGATTTATGGTCAAACTAATTGTGATAGTTTTGATCTGAATTTAAATTACACACTCCCTTCGCAGCTCTATTATACTGATTAATTGCCGTATGAGAAAATTATTAAGTTACTATACTGGTGCATAAAATAAATGTGTATTACATTCATCCAAAAACATGGTTTTCATTCTGAATGTATAAACATTTCATACAGATTTGAGAATCCAGCATTGCTCAGAGGCAATGCAGTTTTGTGAAAAATGTTTTCAATTGGTACAAAATACACAGATTTACAGAATGTTTAGTTTTTTGCTCTTACAGTTTAAAGAAGTACGCGATCCTGAGGTACTAATGCTGCTGATGCTGTCTGGTATCTTCTTCCTTACGGATTGGTCACCTGTGCTGACAATGTCATCAGATGCTCCAGGCAAGGGAAAGCATAAACCCAGATAATGTCATCCCTAGCATTCGACAATTTCATGCTGAGCGCAGTTCAGATCTCACAGCCTGATAAGCTGTCACTGATCCCAGTTCTCCGAACTCTTAACCAGATGCTTGGCTGCTCCCTACAGTCCTTCTACAGTGATCTCGGGATGTCTCAAACAGCACAGTGATGGGACAAGTCAGTGCTGCCTGTGGGACTGTTTGTGCTGATGGCCTTATCTCAGGACAAAGGTCTCTGTTTTCAAGGAAAGGCAGGGAACTTTGTTCTCTCTATCAGGGGACTGCGAAGAGACAAGGAGAGTTTGGTGAAGGAGAAAGAATCAACCATACATGCATAGCTGGAACATGTTCTTGTCAAGGTTGACAAGGGCATTTTGGGCCTTTCAAAACGCTCTAAAGTATTACTTCTTGGTCATGTATCTACTTCCATTTTAGATTCCGATCATATTTATCTGGCATTATGCTTTTTGCATGTATTAGAGGGACGTGCTTTAAAGACAATTTGCTTAGCAAACATACAGGCAGTAGATTAATCACAGTCTAATCCTGTAAAACTTGAAAGTAGCAGTAATGAAGAATTATCATACCATATTAGGCAGCAGCATGTCATATTATTGGATTAAGAAACTGTCAGTAAATTCATCAAAATTCAATAGCTAATCTGAAGCAGATCCCTTCTGTACAGGTATTGCTTAAACCAGAGGATGTCTTTTAATTCCGTTATTATCCGTATATTTAGAGAGATAATTAATTATGCCTGTTCACTAAGCACTCAGGGAAGAAGGTTTGTGTGTTTGATCATGCTGACACTAATGCGATTGATGGCTCACTGGTATTTGAAGTCATGTTGCCCTACAAAGTATGCCTACAAGGTTATTATTTTGCTTACATTAATTTGATTACTCACAAATCACACAAATGGATGTTTATATTTAAAGATCTGTGTTTGGAAAATGAGAACCTTCACTGCACAAGCACTAATTAAGAAATCAGAGGATCCCGGGACCATGGATTCTGTCACGGCATTTGATTCATTGAGTTTGATCAAGTGACTTGTCTAGGGGCCAGCAGCAGTCAGAGGGCAGTAAGGCCTCTCTCCACACTGATTATACAGGCAGTTATGTAGCATACGGCTAATGTTAATATACTGTAATTCCTTCCTCCCTGTCTGGTAATTCATCTTACTTCTGGCCTGCCCGTTTACAGCTCCTTGCCTGCATATTCTGCCTGCTAATCGAATGGAAATATACACCAATTACTGTTTGATTACTGCATATCACCTCTCAAGAGCAGCTCTGTAAATCAAGTAATAATGATGCATAATAATGCAAAATATTTATTTTTTAATGAAATGCGAATTTGTTGCTTTTGTTTTTCGAATGTAAATCTTCCCATGCTTGTTCCCCTATAAGAGATTTGTGGGGTTGTTCATATACATACATATATTTGCATACATGTATGTATATATAAAATTTGTTTTAGAGTAAGAAGAGCAATACAATTAGGAGCATGTTGGGAATCCACCATATGTTCATCATTGTTATTACTGTCATGTTATTGTACTTGGTAATATTTTGTATGTAATTGCAATGTTTGAATTCTTTTTGATTGTAATTTGTGTTGTTATTGCTTTGTATCATTTTACGTGGTGAATATTTTAAAGAGGACCCCAGCAAGATTAGCTGCCATGAAATGGGCCGCTAATGGGGATCCTAATAAAAATGAAAAATGAAAAAATTAATGATTACATACAACAACTTATGTATTTCTAATGTACTGTGGTGCACTATATTTTGTCATGTATGTTCTGTTAGTGTCCTTATGCTGGGACTTTTTAGTTTGTATTCATTAGATCATGTGTTCCTTTGTTCAGTTTTCCCACTTCTCCTTGGTTACCATGGTTATGAATATGATTAGTTATTTCCTTCAGCTGTTTGTCATTAATTACCTAATTTGCCTTACTATTAAGTTATTGTGTTTTCAGTGTTCAGTTGTCCGGTCTCATTTAAGTTAACCACTGTTTAGGTTGTGGTTTCTGTATTTACCTGTTCCCGGAATAATCTGTCAAGTTTATTAAAAACATTATTTACTCATTATCGTCTTTGTGTGTTTGCTGCAACCCCATGCTAACGATGTTCTTTAGATACATGTATTTTTGAATTTACATACAAGTACTTGTGTTTAAAATGTATTGTAAATGTTCATCTAGTTATATTTTTATATGTATTAATGTTTACCTAGTGTGCATGTTATCAGTATTGGAAACAATTCAATTCATTCACATGCATCCCCTAGTGAAAATAAATATACCAACATGTATTTGAAAAACATTTATTTTATGCTAAGTATTACAAATACATTTACATATTTATGTACTTTATACAAATACCCTGCAATTGTATACTATATATATACAATTATTTATATATATATATATACTTTTGGTATACTACATTATATACTCAAAAGTCTGCTAAATTCTAACTAATTTTGTTTTGAATGCATTTTAGTTATCCGGAAATAATGCTTAGGTCCAATTAAAGATACTTAAATAGATTTGATTGTGCTAAAATGGAACTCGTGTTGTCATTCTCGTGTAACGCTTTGAGTTTGAGCTTCCACACGAGGTTTGTTCTCGCGTGTCAAACACGTTCGGCTGAGCTTCTGTTTATATAGGCTTATCAATGTTTAAATGTGAATAAAAGCCTAAACTAAATCTGTTTGTCATATAAAGCGATTGAGTATCTTCAGAAAATATGGACTAAACGGTTCAATTCATATGGATTAGTTTTACGATCTCTGTATGAACTTTTTGAAACGTCAAAGTGGTAGTTGTGTAGCTGTCAATGGAGGGACAGAAAGCAAAATGAACGAAAGTCTTACGGTTTGGAATGACATGAGGGTAATTAATGAAATAATATTTTTTTGGGGTGAACTAGCACTTTAAAGGATTTGTATATTTGGTATGAAATAAAGCTATTTTAAATACATTTTGGTATAGGTTTTTTTTTTTCACTTGCCCTGCCACATCTTAAATATTATATCACTGTAAAACCTTTCACATCACTTTACAAGTTACAACATCTACATTTTCATACTAAAACAGAGTTTTAAGGGTTTTGGGTTCTTAAAAGGGATCAAATATCTCACTGTCTCACTTTTTTTTAGTTTTTTGCCAGGAGCTAAAGTTTTAAAATGTTAAGAATGATCATTTTCCATGGGACATATTTCAAAGGGTCATGCTGTGCTCTGAATGATGCTTTACACCCACACACTCTTACAGATGTATTCATGTATCAGTTTACCTAGAAATGTTTGTTGAGTTAAAGAAGCTAGCAGAGCTCTGGCAGAACACTGCTGGTGAAAATACTTTTTTATATTTAGTTTTAAGGATTCCTCATGTTGTTATCTGTTTGTTGGACAAAACTGTTTCACAGCAGCATAATGTACAACATAGGACTACCCTTTATAAACTTTTAAGCCCTATCCAACTCCAAAACAGGAAATGAGAGTGCAGGAAAGGAAATTTGACAAAATAGTATATTATGTAAATAAAATAAATTGAAGAGCATTATCTGAGATATTTCACAGATTTACTTTAAATAATCTCAAAGCATTACAATGTTGTGAATGTGTTCTGGGGTTTGTGGTAAAGCCCGCAACAGTTGTTCTGAACAGGTGTTTTAATGCTAAAATAGAAATGTATTTCTTTGTATTGTACACATGTATAATCATGAGAGGTATAATTCATGTGTTCTTCTTTAGACTACACATACCTAAAATAACAAAATTAAGAAAGCAAAAGAAAGAAAGAAAGAAAGAAAGAAAGAAAGAAAGAAAGAAAGAAAGAAAGAAAGAAGTGTGAAAGAAAGAAAATAGTGTTTTGTTTTTTTATGGTAGATTCTCCTTAATCTTTCCTCAGTCACTGGGTCTGCATTCAATAATGACACACAAAGCCAGCCAGACAGACACACAGATTAACAGATCTAACTACACCTGAGAGACAGTGCTTCGTTATCAGTCGTTATTACCATAATGCTCTGACTGCAATTAAAATAACAACAACATCAAAAAATCATACGATTAACATTCCACTCAGCTTCTTGTTTCTCGTGATATAGCGTTGTTGCAAATAGAGTACAAAGTGTCTGAAGGAGATAAAGCTTCAAACACACACACACACACAGAGAGAGAGAGAGAGAGAGAGAGAGAGAGAGAGAGAGAGAGAGAGAGAGAGAGAGAGAGAGAGAGAGAGAGAGAGAGAGAGAACAGGGACAGAGACAGGAAGAGATGTGATCGGAAGGACGCATGCAGGGATAAACACAAAACCTCTCTCTGTGACTGTGCCATGAGTCCACTCTTCTCTGTTTCTTCTGTCTGTACGCTGTCAGAACAGAGTCCAACATACTCCTGTCTCCTGTACGTGAAGAATTCAGTTACGTGTCCATGTGCAACTTCCCTCTCTCTGTGTACAGGGAATGCCTGTATGGAATGCCAATGCTGCTCTCGCCCACAGGGGAGTGAGGGAAAGGAGAGAGCAACAAAGTGAAAAAGTGAAGATAGCTCTGTACAGTGGGCATCAGTGAAAGATCAAATGAATGAAAGGGCTACTGAAGTTAGCTGGCAGGTCTGACATATGTCTAAATGATAAACATAAATCCGTTGGGCTAGCTAATGGGAAAACTCTAAAACAGTTGATGTTAAGGGGCTGAGTTTGGGCAAGACGTGGCTCCCTGCTGCGTTGTGGTAAGTTTTCTCAATCCCCAAAGAAAGCGAGCCATGAGCTATCACCATTTGTGCCCTTGAGCAAGAGACTGAACTCCAGGATGCTGCAGGGAAACTATCCCTCTAATAAGTGTCCGTATAGTCGCTTTGGACAAAAGCATTTGCTATATGACTACTGACTTAAACTACAGCTTAAATCACAGTTCAGCACCAAGGACAGCTCACAATATTATAATTAAAAGTGCAAAGCATTCATGTTGTATCCATGTGCATGTTTAAATGGGTAATTATCTGGTGTTTGAATAACAAACTTCTGTTTCAAGTCATATTTCCAGCCAACCAGTAATGATTTCATTATAATAGCTTTTCTTAGTAAATCAATATCCATTCAAGACATATAGGCCCTCATTTATCATTCTTGCGTAGAAACGGGCGTATATGTTGGCGTAAGATTATGCTTACACTCCTCTCACCGCCTGATTTGTGAAGCTGTGCGTACTTTTGAAATCCAGGTGTATGCAATACCTGCCCTTGATAAATGCTGCGGCTGAAAACGATCTTCATTAGAATAACACGCCCCTATATATTCAAGTCTCTGCTTCCCCCACAACCTCATTTTACGCCATGGACACACGGAAGACGGCAAAGAATAGAAACTTCTCCGACGTGGAGCCGAAATGACCTATCACAATGCATTTTATTACAGCACGTGTTTTGAACCAATTAGCATTTAATTTCGTATCACTTCACTTGTATTGGGGTGTACAATAGTGATGATGATGTGATGTGGAGTACCATTCATTCACATTAATAATTGCATGACAATTTGTAATATTCTTATTATAATAAGAAGAATGTTACAAATTGTCATGCAATTATTATTTTTTTTATTATTAATGACGCTTATTGTTATTTAGAAGAAGAATGTCATTTTTATTATTTTGTCAGTATGAATTATTTTTTGGCCATTGAAAGCCTTTCATTACTGAACCCAGTCCGTGCGCACCTGCCGGACCTAACCCTGAAACGTCAGTTAAAGCGCACAGGCTCGCAACTGAAGGAATACATATGTCTATGTAGTGGTGTGTGGTTCTTTGCAGACTTACAGGTGTTTAGCCTTGCTCCTCTATGTACCTCAATGTACCTCTAGAGCATCAAATTAGCTCCACCCAGGTCAAACCCCCCTCATTAGCTGGGCTTATTTAAGGCAGCTGTAGTATCATGGCTGCCTCTTTACTGTTTTTCCTGTCTGTCGGTTGCCACATGAACCCTCTGTGACGTTTAGCAGTCTGCTGCCCACTTGTTTTATGTGGTTTGGCTGATTCCAAGGTTTCCTGTCTGGAGTGGCGTGATGTATTGTTCCTTACAGAACACACTGTGTTAAGGTATAAGAAGCTTAAGGAGTAACAAGTAGGATAACTACCTGAGGTAACTGTTATTTACTTTTATTAATTTGTTGCTAATATGCATGTGTTTTTAATTGTAGGTTGTCAGCTGCTGTTTTGCCTTTGTTAAATTAGGATTGTAATAATTGTTGCATGTACACCCCAGCTGTTGTCTCCAGGTGACACTCCCCTAGTTGATTATGCTTGTATTTTAGATATAACCAACTGACCTATTGTGTTTTATTTAACTTGTTTTGTTCTTTTCAGTGGTTCTAGTGGTCGGCTTGTGGTAGAGGCTAGGCACGCTAGTGTGGGTTCCTTCACTCATTGTAGTGTTAATAGCACTGGGGACACGGTTTGCAGTGACTATCGATTGCTGTGGGCACATGCTGTGGATAAGTTGGCGCATCCCTGGAGCACCCTCTTAGTTAGATTGCCTCCCCACAGCTGGCCCTGGCCCACTGTCTTTTTATTTCAATAATCAGTAATAACTGGGAGTGTGTTTTGTTATAAATAAAATAAGTTACTTGTTTGCCGAATTTGTAATAAACTTCTATATTCCCTTGTAATTTGATTATTTATTTGTATTATTGACCATCCTCTTTTCAGGCACTTCCAGTTACCGATTATCAATAAATAAGTTATTCTTCTGGAACCACGTCTCTGTCTTACTTTAATAAACCTGTGTAGCCTCTGTATAAAGGGTTAGTCAAAGCAGAAATAGAGCATTTCCTGGGGTGGAAGTCCCCAGGTGGCGTTGTCGGACAGTTAGATTCTGGTGGTGATTCCTCTTTTAGTGCCACCACCAGCCTGGCCACACCTACAAATCAAATGCTTTGGTAAAGTCACACAAATTAAACAATGAAGTCCACGTTGCTCAAAAATAAACACTGAAGTTTATAATTGTTATAATTTATAATAAGTTGTTGTTGTTGTTTTTTTTTACAGTGGGTCATAATATATCATATCTTTTAGTTTGTCAGTGCGTTTTGTTATGACAACAAATGTCATGTTGTTTTACCGCGCATTTCCGCACTTACTCAAAACGCGCGTACACCACCTCCTGAGCTGGCGTAGGATTTGAGCGTGCCGTACGCCAACGTCCATATTGATAAATCTCGAAGTCACCGTGGTTTTGGGTGTACGCCAGGTGTACGCTGGAAATTTGGTCTACGCACTTTTGTTGAAAATGTTGCATTCAGTTTAGATACGTTTGCCTAAAAGATTTTCTTTTCTTTTCTGAACTTCTCAAACAGAGGGTGAGTCTCTGTGATTTGTTGTTGATCTAGAAGGAGGATTTCTCTGGAGTTAAGGGGAACTGCATGTCGTCATACACAAATTATCCATGTGATACATTTTTAAAAATCGTTTTGCAACGAGAAATAAAAGCTTAGTTTTGTTATTTCAGTAACATTCCTGTGAATCTCTGCCCTGGATTTTTTCTACACAAACATTTTCATTTCAGGCTGCCACACTTGAAATATGACTGATTAACCTCTTGAAACAACCCCTTGCAGAGCCATTGGTTCATTTCTGTGAGGAAGACATATGCCCGCTGTATATAATCCCAATTCAGCTGTCATCAACTCATTAATCTCTTATACAAGAACTTCATTTTAGCTTTGCGTCTGGATCGCATTATTGCTCGCTGATACTCAAGTATGTCTGTCTGGCCTGATTAACTGACATACATGTTTATTATTGAGCTTTAATGCAACATTGTTTCAACTCACCTGGTACCTAGGCACTCGAAGGTCGAGCTGGGGCCAGATATCTATTAGTCCCTTACACTTCTCGGGCCCCCTCTGCAGTTGAATAACACAGTAAATTGAAATGAAAATAGATGTGTTGCAAAAGCTCAGCACTAACTAAAAGCAAAATGCCTTAAGGTGTGACATCTCAGAAATCTCACTCATGTCATGTCAATTTATCAAAGTAACGGACCGATGACAGGATGACGAAGGGGCAGGAATGAAAGACATTGGGAATTTCAGAAAAAAGGAGGGAGGAACGGCACTAGCAGCATTTCTGTTGCTATTCTGAGGTGAAGGGGGTTTGAGGAACCCAGGTGGCAAGTGATATGACTGCTGTTCAGGGCCAATTACATCTCTCTCTCTCTCTTTCTTTCTCTCTCTCTCTGTCGATCTCTCTCGTCTTGACCCCCAGTCCCATGTTTTTCACATCATCCAGATTTGAGACATCATGACTTAGGAGAAAGAGACAAACACATCAACAAGCTTTTAAAATTGAAATCAGAGAGTAAATAGTAGCACTTTATTTATACTTAGTGGCTATTTTTAAACTGATACTAAACTGAGCGTCTCTTCTAAATTAGAAAATGAACAGCTGATCTGTGTGAGATAAAATATCTTGTCACAAGTGATAATAAATGTGATAATAAATACAGTAAAATAGTAATGATGTGATTTTTCTTTTACATTTAAAATAACTGTTTTCTATTTTAAGTATAATTAATAAAAAATATTATAAGTGATGGCAAAGCGGAATTGTAGCCATCCTGATTTGCTGCTTAACATACATTTCTTCTTATTATTAATGTTGAAAACATAAAAGTTGTGCTGCTTCAAACCATGACATATATTTCAGGATTCTCTGATGAATAGAAAGTTCAACAGAAAAGCATTTATTTGTACCAGAAATTATTTTTTAACACTATTAATGTCTTTAAAGTCAGCTTTGATCAATTGAATGCATTCTTGCTGAATAAATGCCTATTGAATTCGGTAGTGTATTTATCACGTTTGGTTTTGGGCTTTGTATCCCGTTTATGTTTCATGTTTTTTATTTTGTAACTTGGTGTTGTCTAGGTTCCTGTGTCGTGATTCCATCCCGTTCATAGTTTCATGTAGCCTATTATGTTCATATTGGTAGGTTAGATACTAACATGTGTCCTGTGTTTTCCTTGGTTCATTGTTTGATTGTGCACAGGTGTCCCTTGTTAGTCATTAGTCTCTGTGTATATATAGCCCTCATGTTATCATTGTCTCTTGTCTAGTATTGTGTGTTACTGCTGTTGGTGAGTTTCTTGTTCCCATTTAAGGTAATGGGTTGTCAAGTCTTTGTTTATTTTTAATAAGTTCATTTTTGGAGTTAATAAACTGCACATGGGTTCTTCTGCAACTCTGTTACAGTATTTCAGTACCACCCCTGTGCACTAACATAATGTTACTCATTAATTAGTGTAAGAGGGGCTGTCGACCATAAGAGGAAGCTCCAGTCTCTTGTAAGTGGGTGTAATGTATTGATGCAGGCATACATGGAAATGTGGGAGTTTACTGACTTTTATTTGCCTGAGCTCATATAGTGAGACACACTGCTGTCATTCTAGCTTCACCTGCGCACACTCTTTTCTGCACATGTTCCTTTTTTTTTTATACATAACAATAACTGTTCATGGCAGCGAGTCAACTTCCCATATGTATTCATAGCGTCACCATTCCATCACCCATGAACAGCAAATCAAATTACCCAGTTTACATTCAAAATAATCACAACATAAAATCTCACATTAAAATAATGCATTGCTAAGGGTTACACATGAGAACTACTATTCAGTATGTTTATGCGAAATTCAACATTAGTTCTGTGATTCTAAATACAGACATAATTGTAAATTGGTAGCCTACTTGCCCATTGATAGCCATTTTAACTGCTCACACCAACATTTCCTTTGTTCAGGCTGAAACAGACTGCTGGAAAGCTTCAGAAAACACTGCTCATCCATTCTTTTATTCTTCTTGAAAAGTTTCAATCAGTTCTCTTCCATACGCTGTGAGGTGCCAACTTATAAACAAACCTCGCTGTTCTTTAGGAAGTAAAGACATTTAATTCCACGTGTCTAGTAATAGTTTATCAATTCAGATGTGTTTTGCATTAACGAATTTTGCATTAAATTAATTATGGATATATAAATTGATTTCTAGTGATTTTAATCTAGTATATTTCATTGTGGGTTAATATGCCACCTGTGAAGGATATATCTGGTATTCACTAATGTATTTTTATATGGTGTATCCTTTTTTCTTTTTTTTTTCTTTTTCAAAGAAAGGGAAACTACAAAAATCTGTGAAATTCCTAACCTACCTGCTTGCTCTTTTAAATTGAAGAAAATTCTATCTTCCAAAATGTCCTGCGCTGTCACTGATTTCCACTCTGTGACAGGTTAATCTGTTCACAGGCACACCTGTTCCACTGTTCAGCCAGCATGTCTCTCATGACAGACTCACCCACAGTGAACACATGCACACACTGTTGGGTGATGCTATTGATGTATGGGGAGTTACAACAATGGCCTTTGATTGTGCACTGTAGAGGGCAGATGGGCCAGGAACCATGGAAAAAGCTTCTGCTCTCACTGTAATGATAGCCTTGATGTGAGCATGGCATCTAGGATCAATATCCTGCTTTAGGTAGGCGTATAGCAGGCAAGATGTTCAATGTGCATATCATCCATGTGCAGCCTTATAGATTCAACAACACAAATTATTTGAAGATTATTATTTCTAGCTTCAGTGTCACAGAAGGGCAATGATATAAAAATATACAGAGAAACAAGGTCTGGGGTTCCATGCTGTTCACTATCAGATTATTTTATTTTACACGTTAAAGGAAGAACTATACATTTATACTTTCCTCTGCCACTTTTTATTTCCTTTAGGTATGAATCATGTTTGGGACAGCTTTCACAGCAGCTGTCAACAGGTGAAGCTGCCATCATGAATTGTTTCTGGCTCATCAACATGTTTGGTCCTCACAGGCCCTGAGGACTGCCTGACGTTTCTCACTTCCAGGTGGAATGTATGTCTGTGTGCACTGAATGTGATCCCTTTGTTGATATATATTTGTATTTTAAAAAGTTTTATGTGGCAGCAACTTCTCTTCTGCTTATTCAAATCTTATTTTCTCACTTTTATTTAGCAAGGATGCATTAAACGGCATCATACGATGCATCATATGATGCAAACTTTTTTTCTTTTTTTGGTTGGAAAGATCATGTGACACTGAAGCCTGGAGTAATGGCTGCTGATATGTCAGCTTTGCCATCACAGACCAAAAAAAAAAAAAAAAAAAAAAAATATATATATATATAGTAGTTTAGTGTCTCTGCATATCCTCACTTTGCCATCAGTTATATATTTCGGTTGTTATGCTTGAGGTGGTATAAACTATCCTTGGCCTGTCTGCAAATACTTTCTTCATAAGTCTTCCACAAGTCAGAAAGTGTGTATGCATGTCTGACTATAAAATATTCACAATATCCTTAAGTAATAAGAGGACCAACTGTGAAATTAGTATTTAGCAATAATCTAACATGACCTAGTCTGAACCAGAAAATAAGTTGTCCCAAAATGTATCAGCTTTACTCATGAATATTAATTACATGATGTTTGCACTGCAATCCAACCTGATTTACTGGAAGACGCCAGTAAATAGTTGCTAGTCACAGTGGGATTGCCGCTTAAAGGAATAGTTCACTTTAAAAAAAAACTTTTGCTGATAGTTTACTCACCCCCATGTCATCCAGGATGTCTATTTCTTTCTTTCTTCAGTCGAAAAGA
Organism: Meda fulgida; assembly: GCA_030578275.1. Lineage (NCBI taxonomy): Eukaryota > Metazoa > Chordata > Actinopteri > Cypriniformes > Leuciscidae > Meda > Meda fulgida. The sequence goes on from CM060622.1 coordinate 24,733,184, forward strand.
AATTAAGGTTTTTGATGAAAACATTCCAGGATTTTTCTCCATATAATGGACTTCAATGGGAACCAGACGGTTCAAAGTCAAAATGAGCGTTTCAGTGCAGGTTCAAAGGGCTTTAAACGACACCAGACGATGCATAAGGGTCTTATCTAGCGAAACGATCACTCATTTCAAAAATAAATAAAAAACTTTAAGTTTTATAAGCACAAATGCTCGCCTTGCTCTATTCTGTGATGCGTGCTAGTGACGTCACGTAATACCCAATTACGTTGAAAAGGTCACGCTTCTTGACGTTTGTGGAAGTACCGAGTCAGTGTTTACAAGTTGAACGCGCAAACAAAGTCAAACGCCGTTTACAAAAAAAGGAAATTAAAAGGTAAAACAACGATGTCGGGAGATTTTGAACTTAGAGGAGAAGATGAGATGCAGTTTTTCACCTTTCTGAACCGGAATACACAGAGGAAAAGCGTGACCTTTTCAGCGTAATTGCGCATTACGTGACGTCACTAGCACGCATCACAGATGCGGAACAGAACAGAGCAAGGCGAGCATTTGTGCTTATAAAACTTCAAGTTTTTTATTTATTTTTGAAATGAGTGATCGTTTCGCTAGATAAGACCCTTATGCATCGTCTGGTGTCGTTTAAAGCCCTTTGAAGCTGCACTGAAACGCTCATTTGGACTTTGAACCGTCTGGTTCCCATTGAAGTCCATTATATGGAGAAAAATCCTGGAGTGTTTTCATCAAAAACCTTAATTTCTTTTCGACTGAAGAAAGAAAGACATAGACATCTTGGATGACATGGGGGTGCGTAAATTATCAGCAAAAGTTTTTTTTTAAAAGTGAACTATTCCTTTAACACTTGCAGGTTGCTGATGCAACCGCTACTTCTTTGTTTTTTATAATTTGTTATTTTACAAAACCATTGTTTTCTTTCCAAAGCAAAATGAAATTGAAATGTCTAACAGACGTGTCATAATCCTAAAAAAATGGGGAGGGTGCTTGAAAATAGAAAATTCTAAAGATGTTGATTGTTGATAGACCCCTAAAAAAGATTTATGTAAACATGTCCTAATAACAGATCTCTTTCATTGATCAAGTATGGTTGTTCAAAGTACAAAAATAATTAATTACTGATGAATAAATTAATTACATTATTTATATATAAAAAAAATAATAAAAAATCCAAATGACCTTTATTTGCAGTAGATGGAAGTGAAGAATGTGACAATTCTTACTGACAATATACAGAAGGACGCTGGGGGAATTTGCTTTATAAATATTAAAACTAGACAAACAATGACATTTGTGAGCTCACTGAAGCTGGATTAGTTCGGCAAAAAACAAACAAAAAGAAACACAAACATGAAAAGACAAACACACAACTTATTTTTATTTGATTACAATTTATGGAATCACATCAAATCAGGAATCCAATTATTTTTAAAACAAAAAAAGATTGACATAGCCTCCAAAAAAAAAAACAGAAAATACTTTAATTTCCCGAATTCAAACCTTTTACTTAGTTCCAAAATGTAATGAAAGAGAGAAAGAGCAGCACACTGATCAAGCACAAAAGCATTGCATATACTAATTATACATAAACACATATATATCTGCTCAAGTACTTAGTCTTCACATATCCTGTGAGATTGAAATGATCCATATAGTCATACGCTTATACAGCTTGAACACTATTCCCATAGCAACAAATCTCAGCTTGAGAGGAGAAAACAATCTGACAATGTTTTTTCTCCATTCTATATGGACACAATCTCTGATATCTGCTTTCACAGGATAAGAAAAACAAACAATCTTCTCTCATTCACTCTACAATGAATGCAAAAAGTAAATATATCTATTTTACATGTTCTGTTTTCACTGGAGGGTTATGGAATAACCTCATATTAATGCTCAATCATTGTTGTTTATGCTCAAATTTATAGCAATTACAGTATCTGTTCTGTTTCTGTAGGTACCACCTCTAAAAATGTTGGAAAGGCCTAAGCTTCACTGAAACACAAAACGGTGTTTTATTGAATTGGCAGTGGGGTGATTGATCAAACTATGGTAGTCTGCAAAGAAAGAAAAGCAGGCTGCCTGTACAGTTGATGGTTTTCCTCTGCATGCACATGCAGCCTTTTCACTCAATGATATTTTATTAAAAAAATAAATACAGGTCCTTCTCAAAAAATTAGCATATTGTGATAAAGTTCATCATTTTCCATAATGTAATGATACAAATTAAACTTCCATATATTTTAGATTCATTGCACACCAACTGAAATATTTCAGGTCTTTTATTGTTTTACTACTGATGATTTTGGCATACAGCTCATGAAAACCCAAAATTCCTATCTCAAAAAAATAGCATATTTCATCTAATTATGTTCAGTTATGCACTCAATACTTGGTCGGGAATCCTTTCGCAGAAATGGCTGCTTCAATGCGCCATGGCATGGAGGCAATCAGCCTGTGGCACTGCTGTTATGGAGGCCCAGGATGCTTCGATAGCGGCCTTAAGCTCATCCAGAGTGTAGGGTCTTTCGTCTCAACTTTCTCTACACAATATCCCGCAGATTCTCTATGGGGTTCAGGTCAGGAGAGTTGGCAGGCCAATTGAGCACAGTAATACCATGGTCAGTAAACCATTTACCAGTGGTTTTGGCACTGTGAGCAAGTGCCAGGTCGTGCTGAAAAATGAAATCTTCATCGCCATAAAGCTTTTCAGCAGGTGGAAGCATGAAGTGCTCCAAAATCTGCTTATAGCTAGCTGCATTGACCCTGCCCTTGATAAAACACAGTGGACCAACACCATCAGCTGACATGGCACCCCAGACCATCACTGACTGTGGGTCCTTGATACTGGACTTCATGCATTTTGGCATTTCCTTCTCCCCAGTCTTCCTCCAGACTCTGGCACCTTGATTTCCGAATGACATGCAAAATTTGCTTTCATCCGAAAAAAGTACTTTGGACTACTGAGCAACAGTTCAGTGCTGCTTCTCTGTAGCCCATGTCAGGCGCTTCTGCCGCTGTTTCTGGTTCAAAAGTGGCTTGACCTGGGGCTTGACCTGGGACCTGGGGCACCTGTAGCCCATTTCCTGCACACGCCTGTGCACGGTGGCTCTGGATGTTTCTACTCCAGACTCAGTCCACTGCTTCCGAAGGTCTCCCAAGGTCTGGAATCGGTCCTTCTCCACAATCTACCTCAGGGTCCGTTCACCTCTTCTCGTTGTGCAGAGTTTTTCGCCACACTTTTTCCTTCCCACAGACTTTCCACTGAGGTGCCTTGATACAGCACTCTGGGAACAGCCTATTTGTTCAGAAATTTCTTTCTGTGTCTTACCCTCTTGCTTGAGGGTGTCAATGATGGCCTTCTGGACAGCAGTCAGGTCGACAGTCTTACCCATGATTGCGGTTTTGAGTAATGAAACTGGCTGGGAGTTTTTAAAAGCCTCAGGAATCTTTTGCAGGTGTTTAGAGTTAATTAGTTGATTCAGATGATTAGGTTAATAGCTCGTTTAGAGAACCTTTTCATGATATGCTAATTTTTTGAGACAGGAATTTTGGGTTTTCATGAGCTGTATGCCAAAATCATCAGTATTAAAACAATAAAAGACCTGAAATATTTCAGTTGGTGTGCAATGAATCTAAAAGATATGAAAGTTTAATTTTTATCATTACATTATGGAAAATAATGAACTTTATTACAATATGCTAATTTTTTGAGAAGGACCTGTAATACATTTATATAAATAGAAAGGCATATATATATATTAAGAGCGCTGTCTCTGTGCTGTGATCCAAAGTATCCATTCGAGCTTAAGAATGTGTTCAGCTGATTGAAGACAACTTTTTCAATGATCTTGCTTATGAAAGGAAGATTTGAGATCGGTCTATAGTTGCTTAATTTGGTCTTATCCAGATTGCTCTTTTTCAGGAGGGGCTTGACAACTGCACTTTTCAGGGAGTTTGGAAAACTCCCATAGAGAAGTGAGGCATTAACCACTTCTAGAAGATCTGCTTCTAAGCTGTTTAACACCCTTTTGAAGAAAGATTTGGGAAGTGGTAGATGTGGCACAGGTGTTTTAAGGTGCTGTACGGTTTCTTCCAAAAGTTTACCATCAATTTCTTTGAAATCAGACATAGATCAGACCACAAACTGATAAAGTAGTTACTGTCTGCCGCCAGTGCAACTCAATGAAGTGCTGATCACCTTTCTGATATTATTGATTTTACCAGAGAAGAAAGAAGCAAACTCCCTGCACTTGCAGTCTGAAAGCAATTCTTTGGAAATCTGGCTTGGGGGGTTTGTCAGTCTCTCTACAGTAGCAAAAGGAGTGCGTATGTTGTTTAAGTTGCTGTTTATAATATTTGAGAAGAAAGTCTGTCTAGCTTTGCCTGGTTCCATATTGAAAGCATGGATGTTGTCTTTGTAGATGTTATAATGGACTACAAGTTTTGTCTTCCGCCACATGTGCTCTGCTTTTCTGCATTTTCTTTCCATATTTTGCACTGCTGTTGAGTTTCTCCAAGGTGCTTTCTTTCTACCACTCTTCCTGACTTTCAGGAGCAATATCATCAATCACACCTTAAACTTTTGAGTTAAAAGAATTAAGGAGAAAATCAACAGAGTCAGCAGATATGCTTGGTGTTAAAGATATGGCCTTCATAAATAGCACACTAGTGTTCTCATTTAAGCATCTCTTCTTGACAGACACAGATCTAGCTTCAATGGCAGGAGAGATCAATATATCAAAGAAAATACAGAAATGATCAGACAGTGCTACGTTCTTAATAACAATCGATGAAATGTTTAGACCCTTACTCATTAGTAAATCTAGAGTGTGTCCACGATTGTGTGTCGGTCCATGTACATGCTGAGTCAGATCAAAAGTGTTCAAAACAGTTTTGATTTAGTTTGCCATAATGGTTTCTGCATTATCTATGTGAATGTTAAAATCTCCAGCAATAGCAAAACAGACAAACTCTGAGGAATATGTTGATAGCAGTTCTGTAAAGTCCTCAGCAAAGGCTGGAGAGTATTTTGGAGGCCTGTAAACAATGATAAGTAAAATCCATGGAGCCCCTTTGAACACAATACCCAGATATTCGAAAAACGGGTAATTACCAAATGATATTTGCTTACATTGATAGACATCTTTTTACAAAGAGCAGCTACTCCCCCACCTCCCCTGCCCACTCTGCAGACACTCATAAAAGTAAAGTTAGGAGGGGATGTTTCATTGAGGACTGTTGCACTGCAGCTGTCTTCTAGCCAAGTTTCATTTAGAAACATAAAATCCAGGTTGCATGTGGTTATTAAGTCGTTGACTTAATAAGTAGAGATATAATACTTATATACTATATAATAAGTAGTTATATACTACTTATATATTAAGTAGAGATAACAAACAAACAGGTTTTTATTTGCATAACACATTATACTAATCTGATCACATTTGAACTATAAACAAATATAACAGCTATAACAGACATTAAAACATAAAAGTAAATATAAATGTACAACAGATTATGCATGTGATGACATAGGCAGGACTAATCAGCCAACTTTACAAAGGGCCTAACTTGATTTACTCCAACGTGGAAACCTGGGGCCTATACCATGAAGCTAGTTTAGGTGGCTAGCCAGGTATGTTTCAGTTTAGTTTGCACCAACCTTGGGTTTTAGGCATCTTGAAAGTGGTCTGGCTTAGCAGTATTCATCATCATAGTAACTTATGAGCAAAATGACGCATATGTGACACAATAAATCAATCACAATAACTCACCCAGTTGAAAAATTGCTCAAATTACAAAATTTAAGCACTTACTCCAAAAATTAAAGGTCACGACATAGTAAAATATTTTTGAAGACAAAATTGTCTGGCTTTTAGCAATGAATATTATTATAATTGTTTTATATGAAATCATTTAAATAATTATTATAGCCATAATTCATTACACAATCAATTTTAATTTAGTTTTTCAAATATTACTAAGCATTTAATTGAAATGAATATAAATATATACCAATAATATGTGATATAAATAAGTTTTGGAATCGATAGAAATGGCTTTAAAAAATGACTACGTGTGAGGTTACATGTTTGAGTTTCTGTATAAACTCAGCACAAAAAGAGACGTCCTCCCACTTTCAACTACCCCACATTTCTTGTTATCTGTTAATATTTGTATGAAAACAAATGAGAGACATAAACTGAACAAATTTCATTGACATTTTTACAAACCGAAATGGAATGAGTCCCTGAATAGAGCGGGGGTTAATGTCAAAATCAACAGTCAGTGAGTAGCAGTCCATATCTGGTGATTCTACCGGCTGTTTTAAGTCCTACAGTGCATCTCATCTTCATGGACTGAGCCAGATTTGCCAGTTCTTGCTGTGAGATGTCACTCCACTCTTCCACTAAGGAAGGAAGGAAATACCCGGGAAGATACATTGCTCTCAGTGATAGTAGCTTCCCCTGGGACCACAGGAGGATCTGACGGGCCAACTTGTAAAGCCGGCGAGACCGCAGGCCCCCCTGATGATTGATATAAGAGACCACCGACGTGTTGTCTGACTGAACTAACACATGATGACCTCTCAGGTCTGCTAAGAAGTGCTTCAGAGCCTGAAACACCGCCAACATCTCCAGGCAGTTTATGTGCCAAGAAAGATGATGGTCCTGCCACAGACCTTGGGCTGGACGACCACTCATGACCGCCCCCCACCCTGTGAGGGAAGCATCCGTCGTTAGCGTTACGCGACGACAAAGAGCCCCCAGCACCGGACCTTTGGACAGGAACCAAGTTTCTTTCCACATGACCAGAGCACGAAGGCAGCGCCGCGTGACTTTGATCAAGCGGAGCGGATTTCCCCTCGGGGAGAATCCCTTGGTCCTGAGCCACCACTGCAACGGTCTCATGTACAACAGGCCGCAAGGTAAAACGTTGGACGCTGCTGCCATAAGACCCAACAGTCTCTGAAACTGCTTCTGAAACTGCTTACTTGTTCCACGGAGAATCGAAGCGATGCGGGTCGGAGAGAGTCGCGCCCGCATCGAGACCGAATCCCAAACGACACCCAGAAAAGTGGTCTTCTGGGAAGGAGATAATACACTTTTCTTTGCGTCCAGCCTCAACCCCAACTTTCTGATATGAGCAAGGACGACATCTCGATGCCGAACCGCCATCTGCTCCGTCTGAGCTAAAATCAACCAATCGTCGATATAGTTGAGAATACGAATGCCCTGAAGCCTCAGAGGCACTAGTGCTGCATCCATGCATTTCGTGAAAGTGCGGGGAGATAAGGCTAGGCCAAATGGAAGAACCCTGTATTGGTACGCCTCGCCCCCGAAGGTGAACCTCAGGAACTTCCTGTGTTGTGGAAGGATGGAAATGTGGAAGTACGCGTCCTTTAGATCTATCGTGACAAACCAGTCCTCGGATCTGATTTGAGACACGATCTGCTTGATAGTGAGCATCTTGAATTTTAGCTTCCCTACCGAGCGATTCAATAGGCGCAGGTCTAAAATTGGACGCAACCCCCCATCCTTCTTCGGAACGATGAAATATCGGCTGTAATAACCTGACTCCAAACTGGGAGGAGGAACCCGTTCTATAGCCTCCTTTTGAAGGAGCGTTTTCACCTCTTGTCCCAATACCAGAGCCTTCTCGGGGCCCACCACTGTGTGCAGAACCCCTCTGAATTTCGGTGGACGACACCTGAACTGGATAGCATAACCCTTTTCTACTGTCTGCAGGACCCAATGAGATATTCTTGGAAGGCTTTTCCACTCTGCCAGAAAATCTACTAAGGGTACCAGCCTCTCGAGACTGGCCTCTGGTGTAATTTGAGCAGCAAACACAGCGCCCTGTAACGGCGCACCGGCAGGGAACGACTGGTTGGACTGCTCTGAAACCCTCCTCAGAGGGAGCGAGCGTCCCTCGGGAAAGCGCTCGCTGGGACCATCTACGCCCCGGCATAAAGGCGGGGTTGGCAGAACGGCCCCCTGAGGGCACCGCGGAAGAATGGGCACCGTAAAGAGAGGTGAACTCCTTTCCGCCTCGGTGGGGACCACCTTCAACATCCTGAACGCCTCGGCGTCAGGACTTCTTCTTAGCCGAAGCCTTCTTAGACAATAACACTGTCCTCAGATCAGGCCTATTGCTAAAAGGCTTCGGCTGAGAGTGCCGCACCTGAGCCCACTGTCCAGCTGGGGGAGCACGAGACGCGACACTCTGCTTCTGCTGCGCTCTATGGGATGAGCTTGTAAACGGCCGGGGCTGCTCCCGCCCAGCAGCCCCAGAGACGTGAATTTTTAACAGGATACATTTTTTGAAAGCTGCAGCTTATTTTTTCTCTTCCTGGAATTTCTCCATAACAGAATTAACAGCTTCGCCAAATAACCCCGAAGGAGAGAGAGGAGCATCTAAAAGAATTTTTTTTTCTTTCTCTTTCATATTAGTTTGATTTAACCAAAGATGTCTTTCTGCGGCCACCAGAGCTGCCATAGATCGACCCACTAGCTTGGCCGATTCTCTGGTGGCATGCTGGGATAAATCAGCAGCCTGACGCAGTTCTCGAACTACGTCAGCACTGACTTCCTCACTCTCCCTCACGTCCTTTAGCAGGTCAGCCTGGTATGTCTGCAAGATTGACATTGTATGCAGGCATGATGCAGCCTGACCTGCAGCCGAATACGCTTTACCCACCAAAGCAGATGTATTTCTGAGGGGCTTGGTGGGTAATACCGGTGTCTTAAAAGATGACGCCGCCTCGGGAGAGAGATGGGAGAGAGCACTCTTCCACGCGAGGCAAAGCGCCATAACCATAAAATTTAGCCCCCATCATATTAGAATATGTAGATGTCTGGGGACTAAATATTCTATATGAAACCGGTTTCTTCCACGATCCGGACACCTCAGTGTGGAGATCGTTAAAGAACGGCAGACACCGGCGTGGAGGCTGCACACGTGACGGCAAAAATCTTTCATCTAATTTAGATCTAGAAACAGACTCCTGTCTAGTCACTGGCCACTCAATACTGAGTTTATCAACAGCCCTAGTCAATACCTCCATTAATTCATCACTTTCGGGAGTGTGGGGTGGCTCCACCTCTCCCTCAACACTGACAACATCCAGCTCCTCAGAACTGGATAGCTGCAGTGTTGGTGCCTCAACCCGAGCGGAAGAAACTGCAGCGCGTGCTTCCGAACTCGGGACTGAGGCACTGGATCTCACAGGTGAAGGGAGAGATAAGGCAGCGCCCGTCTCAACCCCCGCTGAGAGATCCATCTGCGATCCCCACGATAAGCGCCGCCGCTCTGCCTCAACAGAAGCGGGACCCGAACTGTGGGGAGCGCGCACCGAACCGCTCTCCTCAAAGAGCCCTCCCAGGGAGCGGAGCGTCCTTAACGGCAGACGCTCGCAATGCTCACAGTCAGCTCCCTCGAGAGCTGACTGGGCATGCTGCACTCCCAAACAAACAACACAAAGAACGTGTGTATCCCCACCCGTTAAATAGCGCGGGCAGGGAGTAACACACTTCTTAAATTGCTGCTCGTTCGCCATTCTCTCAAATATATATATATATATATATATATATATATATATATATATATATATATATAAATTGTTTGTGTGGTGCAGAGTATGTAGGACAGACAATATCACACAGGGACAGATTCACATGTAGCGCGACTGAAGGCACAGAAGCTAATGCGCTTGTGTTTTGGGGTGCTTTTGTAGTTCCTGATCTATGACGTCACCCGTCTATGACGTTTCATCTCTCTATTGGACTGATTCCATACGTGCTTCATGATGCACAACGCAGGTGCGTTCCCACAGCGTTTGACGCAGCTCGAAGTTCCCTTGAAAGGGAAATAATTACTTCTGGCCATCAAATCTGATTGGTTGAGCGGTATTCCAAGAACCAAGAGTCCAACAGCACTGGGATTATGAGGGAATCACTGACTCATTAATTCAGCTGATTCGTTTAAAAACACTTTCATTCATTCAGGAATGAAAAGAGTAACAGCCTTTGAATCAGTGCATCATTGAATAATTCACTCAACTGATTTGTAAAACAACATCAATCGAAAAAAAAAATTCCAAATCAAACTAGGCTATTTGATAAGAAATCAATGTATTGGACATGGAAGCAAGAAATAGATAAGTTCAAACATGCAGTCTTGCGGCGATGTGAATGGAATACCATTCTAACAATTTTCACAACTGAATCTACAGAGCAAAACATGCTGTGAGTGACCAATGTAGTCTGATTCTTGAACAATTATTCAATCCTTTATAGGGAATCAAAAACATACAGCACAATCAGAGCAGTCCGACTCCCAAATGAGCTACTCTGAGTTGGTTCTTTTCTGTGAACAAAACACATACATCATATAATAAAAACCCATACATAACAAACAATAATCCGTAGTTTTAGGGGTAGGGGATCTTACAGTTTTGAAGAAGAAACACCCGTTGCATAGCACATCATTCTCCTAACGCCCAACTATCGTTCCCTAATGCTCCCTCCCACACTCCTGCCTCTCTATTTGCTCTTTTTATTTTCCCTCTGTTCTCTCTGGAGCCGTGAGTCCTTTTCTGTTCTCTGTCTCTCTCTGTCTCATTGTGCCTCCTGCTCTCTCTCCATCTCTGCTACTCCTCTCCTCTACAACCTCTCTCTCTCTCGCTCTCTCTCGCTATCTCTCGCTCCCTCTCTCCCCCTCCATATTCCTTTGTCTTTCTCTCTGTTATAGAAGCAGTGGAGCCCCTGCCTGCCTTGTCAGTAGTCTGTGTCTCCTGCCTGCTTTGGTGACACAAAAGTCACAACAGCACATCCTGTTGCCAGCAGGTGACAACAGAAAGAAGGAAGGTGATAGTGAGAAATCAAAAACTCAGAGAACTAACGCCTAGTAATTTATGCATTAAAGATATCTAAGCTGCAATAGTCTTTTCTTCCTTAGTATATACAAGTGAAACGTCTTCTTGAACAAGACAAAATTTAATTCAGGACTTGATTTTCTCCATTGGAATTCATTGGAGCAATTGTGGTTTACTATTGGTAGATCTCATCTGAGAGACAGGTTGTCCCACCCTCATGCCAGTAAACACAAAGAGAAGTTATTGCAAGAGGGAGGGGAAGTTGATTTTGAAAGTTATTAATACTAATAATAAACATGGATCATGGATAAATAATTTATAATTAATACTGAAATGTTCCATGAAAAATAAGAATAGTGAATTTTGATTTCATGGTGACTTTAATAAATAATATTAATAAGCTTTTAAAATGTAATTAACACTGAATATAAAAACATATTATTTATGCATGACAGCATCCTCTTTGTGACTGAAATGTCCTTGACAGATTTGTCTGCTGTGAGGCCAGGATGAGCCCCATTATGGACAGACACCTGTGCCTGCACTGGATATGCACCTGCAATAGAAACAACAACACTACTGCCCACCTGTCATCCATAGCAGACAGAGACAAACAAAATGTGTTTGAGCGATAGAGAGAGGGAGAGTGGATGGTGAGGCTATTTCTTTTTTTTTCATATCAAAAGCAGGCAGTAGCTGCACTAATTATGTTGATTCATGCGGTGTGCTCTCATAAAGCTTCTGTTGACAGAAAACATGCAAATGCCCCCCCATGTTTCAGTAATGTTGACATCAGACCTTACTGATGGAAAGCCCCCGGTGGATTTGTCCACTTATTAAACCTGCAGGGAGCAACCCCTTCATAACACACTCATCTTAACTGCCAGAGGAAAACTTTTTATTTGTTTATTTATATAGCACCTTTTAAAACAAAGTTACAAAGTGCTTTACATTAAGAACATATCATATTACAAAACAAATAAGTTACAGAACTTAAAATATAAATTTTTTAGAAGAGATTTAAAGGAGGATACCGTGCTTGCCTGCCTGAGATCCCCCAGACAGCAAAAACCTGGTCACCTTTAGTGACAAGTCAAGATTTTGGAACCATTAGAAAGGCCCTACCAGAGGATCTCAAGCAGCGATCAGGCGCATCGGGAGTTAGCAGATCACAGATATAGGCAGGAGCCTGACCATTCCAGGCTTTAAAAACAATCAGTAAAATTTTAAAATCAATTCTAAAACTCACAGGTAATCAGCGAAGGGCAGCAATGATCGGTGTAATGTGGTCACTTCTCTTAGTGCATGTTAAAAGGCTGGCAGTAGAGTTTTGAATCAGCTGTTTTGCCTGCTGATACCAGAATAAAGTGATGACCATGAATGACCTTTTCTAAATCTGTAATATAAAGGAATGGCTTGATCTTCGTTAGCTGTCTCAGTTGTCCAAAGCAAGACTGGACCACTTTATGATGCTTTATTAACAAAGTTCGGCAGGAGCACGTTCAGATAATGAACACGGGTGGAAAGCACTCAGCAATCAATGATAAGAGGTGTATATAGATTCAGCAGTCTCACCTCAATCCACTGACAATTTAGAAGCATCCCTCCACCGCACCATCTCCACTCTTCTAGCCCAAACCATTTACACACGGGGGGGGAGTACTCTGGGTTCGGGCCGAACTGCAAGCTCGGAGCCCTCCCCCCGGATAGCACACCAAATACGCATTCAACTTTACACCCTCTAATTGTATGTAAGTGTGAACTCGTGAAAAGTCCCCTGAGCATCGAAGAACAGCTAATCAAAGATGACAACTAGGTTGCAGGCCTCTTTTCGAACATTATTGGATAAGGCACCCAGACTAGAGGAGAGATTATTAATATTAGTACTGGGGCTACATGGGGTAATTAGAAGTACCTCTGATTTGGAGTCATTCAATTGCAGAAAGTTTTTTGACATGCATTCAGGACATGATGCAGGATGAATCTGTGGTACCAGGCTTTCAGGGACATACAATTGTGTGTCATCTGCGTAGCAGTGAAAATAAATGACATGACTGCACATAATTTGACCCATGGGTAGCATGTACATGGTAGAGTTGGGGTATTCGGACTCGAGTCCAATTTTGAATGAACTCAGACTTGTCACTCACTCGGATGAATTTTGTACTATTTGTAGTCCAGTGAGTCTGGGCACTTAAGGACACAATGATATTATTCAAAAACGAAACGAAACTACTTGTGTTGTTTCTGGGTTGAGCATTAGCCAATCACAGACAGTATATTAAGCGCATGCACACAATGGCAAAGAGTCAACATGTGGAGAATTTGCTCAAAATGTATGTTTAGAATCAGCACAAGCTTTATCCTTTCTCAATAAAAACAACAAAGTCTAGACGCGATATTAACGAGATTCACTGTGCAGTGCGGACAACTTCAGTGTTGATGACGAGAGTTTTAAGGCTGATTTATGGCTTACGCCCTTTGCCGGTGCCTCAACGCTATAGACCACGCGTTGGTTTTCATTTATACTTCTGCGTCGTTGTCCGAGTTTACGCGCAATTACACATGCAGAGAGAGCATGTGAAACCCGAGGGAGGGATTCTAGCAGATCAATCACAGCGCTTGTGTCCACGTAGAATTGACGCGTTGTTACATTTTTGGAGAGGTGCATGTCAGGGTACGCCATAGGGTACACACGCTACACACAGCCTACGACGTAGCTACGGCGTGAGTTCAACGCAGAAGTATAAATTGGGCTGAGGGAGAGTGCAAAACGCGGTAAGTAAGTAGCTTAAAGGGAGCGCTATTGACAATCTAAATAATATTGTTTTTCGTGCTTCAAGAGAATTAGTGGTTGCGTTCACACAGTAAATTATAAAGAGTGATACATGTATTTAAATGTCGGAGTGAGTCATGAAATTGCGATGATTGACATAGTAACCATAGCAAGATGAGAACGTGATAAACCATAGCAACATTTTGGCGTTTAATAATTTTATGATTTTTGTTACATTTACTCTTTAGTCATACGTTTACATACACCTTTCAGAATCTCCAAAATGTAATTATTTATTTAGTTATTAATAAGAAGGATAATAAAAACTGACTGAAAAAGCTTTTACACATAACATGTTTAATAGCCTAGTCCACAAGACAAAATACAAGACAAATTACTTGATTTTAATATTGTTTCATTACCTGAATGATCCACAACTGTTTTTTTTTTTGTAATGGTTGTTCATGAGGAAAAATCCTCCAGCTCCTGCACATTCTTTGCCTTCCCAGCATCTTCTGTATATTTGACTCCTTCTAGCAGTGACTATGATTGTGAGATCCATCTTTTCGCACTGGTGACAACTGAGGGACTCATACACAACTATTACAAACCCTGCAAACATTTAGTGATGCTCAAGAATGAAGCATCCGTTAAGAGCCAGGTTGTGTAAACTTTTGAACTGAATGTAAATAGGTGTACATTGTTCTTATTTTGTTTAAAAATGCATTAATTAATTTAGTCCTGCCCTTCAGAGGCTAAAAAAGATATTAGCATGTAAAACAAAATGTAAACATCACCATCATCTTGCTCAAAAGTTTACCCCTGGCTCTTAATGCATTGTGTTGCATTCTTGAACATTACCTTGCAGATTCTGAAAGATGTACAATAGGAAAACTTATGACTGTGACTATACATTGCAATCATTTTGTAAGGTATAAAATATTAATTTAAGAGCTCAGTGTTGAGACCTTTCACTGGAATTTGATTGACAGGCATTTCTGACCAATCAAAATGCAGATACCCACCATTTTTGTCTGACAAACACACCAAACCAGTTAGTAGATTAAAGTCAGTGGACTTGAACTTGAAAAATGGTGTGTATTGATTTCTTTTTGGAGTTCTGATTTTCATTCATGTTTAATTCGTGCTATAACTAGAAGATAATATATAGGCCTACATATTAAAGCACCACAAAACAGTATTTATTGTTTGAATTTCATAAAGATACAATTTGAAAGATGATACTTTATTTCATACCAAAAGTAGGCTGCTCTGACTTGTATGTTGGCGCATTGTCAGTGTCCTCTTTGCTCCGCAATATATTTTTCACTGTGTGAGAATATGTGGAGTGAGAGGGGAATGGCTTGTCAGATGTAGCAACAGTAAGAGGGGCGGGTCTTTGTGAAAGGTCAATCTCAAATCATTTAAATCTTTGTGGACTCAGCCGGACTCGACTCGGACGTAGATGTTAAGGACTCGGAAGCAAGTCCGACTCGGCCCTCTTTGGACTCGGACTTGGACTCGGACTCGATTGTTAAGGACTTGGACTCGACTCGGACTTGACAAAGGTGGACTCGGACCCAACACTAGAACATGGTTAACAGAAGGTGCACCTAAAATAGATCCTTGGTGGACCCCGGAAAATAAAGGAGCATGAGAGGAGGAGGCATCTCCAAGCACTACGTAGAATGACCTGTTCAACAAATAGGAGGTAAACCAATCCATATGTCTTCAGATGGTTAATTAAGACCGTCTAAAAACTATGTGGAATGCTTGAATTTTTCCAAGAACACCTATTAGAATTTCAACAGATTGTATTTAGAAGAGGCTTTGCTGCACAGCAACATTGTCCCCCTCAATTTAAACAGATTAAAATACAAGTTTTGTGGAAGCCCATTACTGTTCCTGCAGAGTACAAAAACAAATCAATGAAATACAGTTAATTGTGATTTTTTTTTAAATCAAAATTAGAATAAGAAAATAATGTCACATAATATATAAAAACACAGTTGTGAGCTGCAGTTGTAAGACATATATACGTTGGTATAATATCAGAAAACATGCTTTGGTAAATAAAAAAAGTAAAATAAATAAAAAGTCATAATTACAAGATACTAAGACAATTTAATTATGGCACATTGTCATACACGGTTGAAGTAAAGAGGAGAAAAGCAGGATCTATGCGCTGGCAGTAATTATTTTATTCAAACAAACTCAAAACAAAACACAAACAGAATACTTTATTTTATTTTATTCTTTGGGCAAACATGAGGTGCTTGATAATTGTTGATCATCAGATCAGATGAGCTCAGCAAAACAATTAAAAAAATATCTTCCTGGAAAAGAAATAGGCTCTTTTGATAGCCTCCCCGTTGCTATGGTAGCACCTAGTGCTCTCCACTTCCTCTTCATGCCTAACAACTTGTGCGGCCAATTTAAGAGACAGTTTGGTTGGTAAAGGGTGCTAATTTTGCCCATAACACACACAGCAGGGGGCAGCCACTGCCCTCACTTGGACTCAAGGGTATCTATAAGGGCATATAGCATTTGAAAGCTTCTAGAATCTTCACATAAATCCAGGCATGAGACTTGACACCCCCTATCACTGGCTGTCAACAGGAAGCCGAGTGACACTAGTAACCATGCCTTTGGCTCTCAGTTTAGGAAGTGTTGTCACAAAAATGGTGCAAGGCAAAAGTCGCACTAGATATCAAAAGTGATGTAACAATCAGGGTTGTGGTTCTTAATGCTCACTAGTGTTGTGACAGTTACTCCATGCTGTGAGATGAATGCAATAAGTGTTGAGGTAAAATTGCGCTGCAATACTTGAGAGTTTGAAGATTCTGATAAAACAATAAGCAAAGTGATCTCATGAGAGTTTTGTGTCAAGTGTGGTTTTACCTAGCATGCATTTAGGCTACTTGCATTTCCATAGACACTGGAACGTACAATATTGATGTATTGACAGCACTAAAATGTACATTATTTGCATATGAACAACTTTACAAACATACAAATGTGTGTATGGATCCTTATTTAATAATATTAAAATTGTGGCATTAATATCTTGATTCTATTGTATTTGTCATATCAATGACATTTTGTTTTTAGTCGCATTTATTAAACGCATGCAGTGTACTCATCTACTTAATATGAAATGATACAATTTTGCACTGGTCTGTGTGACTTTTGCTGCAAACTTACTTTTTGTTACATTTGATTACATGATGATAAACATGACTACACTTAAAACAACTTAAAATGAATAGCAAGAATTCTGTAATCATTTATCTATTATTTCATCAACTCAAAGCCATTTTATCAATTATTTTATCAACTCAAAGCCATGTTGGATAAAGGGGGGGTGGTGGGTGCCATATTTTTAGATCTGAAAAGAGCGTTCGACACGGTAAACCATAACATCCTGTTATCTAAATTGTCCGCTCACAATATTTCTGACGAAACATTACGATGGTTTAAATCTTATTTAGAGAATAGGATGCACTGCACTAGAATTAAGAGCACTATGTCTTCGTTTTTAGACTGCTCAGTTGGGGTGCCACAAGGCTCCATTTTGGGCCCTCTCTTATTCAGTGTTTATATAAATGATCTTCCAGCTATTTGTCCTGAAGTTCACGTACAAATGTACGCCGATGACGCCGTGATATATGTCCATGCAAAACTAAGACAGAAAGCAGCAGCTGTGCTCCAGGGAGCGATGGAAAAAATTTCAGATTGGATGGTCCAATCATGCTTGACACTAAATTTTAGCAAAACAGTCAGCACGGTTTTTTTCAATAAGGACTACAGATGAAAATTAGCTTCTAGCTATTTCTGGTCTGTGCAACACATTTGTTGTGCAATGTCCCTGTTAAATAAACAAATAAATAAAAAAAATATCATGTAATATTTATTTAGTTTGCTATGGAACACAAAAAGTGTTTTCTCACTTTAGTCCTGTTCTGTGACTGACAACAGAGCCATAAAATAAACCATGAACACAACATAAATTCACAAAGCAATCAAGCATCAGAAAAAAAAAAAAAAATCCTGTTCTGGCAAATAAGTTCATGTTATAAAACAAATGCATGAAACTGGCATTAACAGAAACAAAAAAAGAACTACTTAACATAGTAATAGTTAAATTGTGTAAAATTAGTAATAGTAATAAAAGGGGAGATTTAATGATTTCTAAGGATATTTTTTTTCTAGGTATACTTGGACAAAAAAGTAAAAATAATTACAAAATTAAAGCTGCAAGCAGCATTTATCGGGGTTCAAGCAGTTAAGGCCTTTAAGCACAAAAGCATCAAAATACATTAAGTTTTATATAGCAAGCATTTAACCACTGACATAATAGATGGAAAAGACAATTTACAACCAATACAGGCAATTTACCAAATATATGGTTTTAAAGCTTTTTAACAGTTATAGTGCCACCTATGGTCTGATCTCCATGAAACTTTGCATGCTTCCTCACCATGTTATGACACATATGCTCATCAATTTTTGTGAAGTTCTGAGTTTTCCTTTAGGATTTATAGGCTTTTGAGTGTTTTTGGTCACGCCCCCTTTCCTGAATGACCCTGTTACAGACACCCAAATGCAAAAGTTCAACTTTTTTTTCGATAATTATTGATCTAGAGACTCCAGAGAATTGCCCTAGACTTGATTTTTGTACTACCATCTGGCAAAGTTTCAGGTCTCTAGCCCTTACAGTTTGGTCTGCACGATGCGTTTTACAAATCAATCCTTACAATTACACAGTTAGAAATTACCAGCATTTCACAATAATTAACAGTATTATTTTACAGTAACTTGTTGTAATTAAGTTTCCCTATAATATCCCAATGAATACCTGTAAAAACTACAGTATCCTTGGATTTTACAGCATTTAACTCTTATTTAACTGTAAAATCTTGCAATCTAAAACCTGCTGTTATATCACAACAAGGTATGTAATATCACAGCAACACAGTGAAAAAAAATTAAGGATTTCACAGCATTAAACAGTATTATTACAGTGAAATATTGTTTTGAAATATGCCCTGGGAAGTCACATGACATAACCGAACTGTTTTGAACTGAAGGCTCCGTCGTGTCCCTCTTCTATTCCGGGCTGAATGGAGAAGGTGAGCAGCATGCATGTTTGCAGCACTTACACCCATGTTATTTTAATATGATAATAATATTTACGTTCAAATAAATGTTTACCGCATGAAACAGTTCACATTTTGTTAGCAAGTGCCCGGAATTGTTGAAAGTTCTCTCACAGCATTTGCTAATAGTAGTAATGTTAGTAATGATGAGACTTTCGCTACAATTTTTCATGTCACTATCACCGTTTAGACAAATCTGATGCTTGTAAAGTTTATAAAACCAATGATGGGACAAACATTACTATTTATGTGCACACATTTTGCAAAATCCAACAATTTTGTCATACTCATACTTCACCATCGGCAAAACACTATATATTTGCAGCACATTTTTTGAATGCTAACACACTGCTTTCAAAACTAATAAAAGCACATTCAAATAAGAATGATGGCAAACTCTGATTTCTGTGGAAATCATATTGAAATATAAAGTCTTAGAAGAATATTTACAGTGAAATTAAATTATAATTATTCCAAACACAACTAATTGGAATTTCAGCTGAAAGCAACCCAGGTGTCATATTTTTAGTCTCTAGTAGTAATCTTGGTGAATCAGGATGGCTTCAGAGTGATTTTGTTTGGAAACATGGATCATGTTAGACATATAGGGAAAGAAGAGTGGCAGAGAGAGGGAGAAATAGAACCCTCACAGTACTCTCCATCCATCCACCCATTTCCGCAAGTTATGTGAAGATATAGAAAAAAAATGCTGTAATACAGTGAGTAAAATGAAAATATCTTATTATTAGCCTATAATGAAATACTGTTTTACTGTATGTGAAAAAAAAATGTTTGTGGAAAAAAACCATTCAAACTTCAAAGATAAAAGTAACAGGTTTTTGTATTCGCTTTGGTACTATTTTCACAAGTAAGGTGTACATTTTCAAAACTCTTAGTGCAAAAATCAAAACTGATCACACTTGTAACACAGCTATCATTATTTCAAAACCTGAACTCATGCATTCATTACAGTTATACACATTTCAGTCCAGATAATCATTGTTTCAAACATAAGATTATTGTAATATGTAATGAGAACATTTGGTTTACTCACCGAAACACAACAGTCTTCTTTCAATGTAGTACTTTTAACAATCAATTAATTCAACAGCAAACAATACAAGATACATGTTTCAATTCACCCTTGTTGCTGAAATAAGTTTTGTAAGTGAGATTAACTGTTTGGCCAAGATTCATCTTGGTAATGCAGTCTGTTTGAAGAGTTTAGAAAAAGTGGTTTCAGTATTGGCTATTTTACTATTTAGACAATTGTTATTATTATTGACTGGATGATTATTGAACAGCACATTTTTAAGCAGCGCATTGCTGGCAGTACCAGCAGTTTTAGGGCGTTTTTTTTCAGTGACACTTCTGCTTATTCACAGTTTGTGGCAGCTGGTTCTTTAAATTGTTTTAAACATTCCATCTGTGATGGTTGTACATGCAAGTAATGCTAACGCTTCATTTTACAGTCCTGTTACCCATGTACATACTATGTACTTATTATAGTAATTACAATGACTGGGTAATAACTAGGTACTAACCCTTAACCTAGCCCTAAACCTAACATTAACCCATGTACTTACCTTATATTAGCCAGTACTTCTTAGGTAAGTACACTGTAAGTACACATAAGTGCACATACTGAAAAAGGAAGCATTACCCAAGTAATATTTGAAGTCAAGTCAAGTCATCTTAATTTATATAGCACTTTTAACAATGTAGATTGTTTCAAAGCAGCTTTACAGAGATAAACATATAATTTAAGGTAACAGAGATTGTTTTTGCTTTATACAGCGGTTCTTGAATAATGTTTTTTTCCTGCTAAAGTTAGTTTTGATTCATTCACTTCCGTTGAAATTATCATTTGTTATTAAATTAGGGGCCGATAAGACGACGCCATTCTCTCTAAACAGACTTTAAATGCAAACCTGTGATAAACGCGGATGGTGTTCACATGCGCATTAAGAATTTATTCTATAGTTATGTGCGTTTGAATATATGTGCGCAGGTTTGTAATTCCCTACAAACCATGCCTAAACAAACTACTTGTCTTGCCTATAAATTTGTTACAGAATTTTTAAGAGAAAGAGAAGCTATATAAGAAATATACCATGAACAATACTGTTGTCACAGTTGTGTTCTGTTTAGTTTGTTTTCATTGGACTTGTCTGTCTGTCTTCTTGTCATGTGTCATCATCAGTTCATATGTATCACCTGTTTAGTTAATCATCATCATCATCTGTGTTTGTATTTAGTTCCCTTCTGTTCAGTCAGTCTTTGTCCATTATCCGTTGTATTAAGTGTGTGTGTACCTTCTGCCTGTCTTCTCTGTACCTGTTTGAGTTATATTGTAAGTAAACGCTTTGCATTGGAACTTTGGACTACTCATCTTCTTCTGCCTGCACCACACCCTGACAACTGTATACAGTTAATAAAAGACTATGCATTTCTATCTCTGTTAATGTGTTCTCAGAACCCCAGAAGGTTAAGAACATTAGCTGGGCCAACCGGAAAAATACAGATTTAGTTTGATTTGAGAATAAGCAACTTTCTACAATTGTTTTGTTGCTACATGCTAATTATATTGCTCAATTGATTTAGTTATTGAAATAAAATTGACATGGACATTTTGATCCAAAGTAATCAAGAAAATAAAAGTGGTAATTGCATGACTGGAAAATATCTGCCTCAGGGTGTTGCCAAGCTGGTAAACATGAAGACTAAATTTGAAGGTGGAACAAAAGAGCAAAATTATGCATACCAATAAAGCAAAAAAAAAAAAAAAAAAGTTGAATGGTGATTTCAACACTCTCAGAAACAATATCTACAGAAGTTGTCACTGGGGTGGTACCCTTTCAAGGTACACTTTGTACCTAAAGAGTGCATATTAGTACCTCAAATGTACATGTTGGTTAGCCTGGTTGACACCAGACCCTTCTCAGTTGTAACTAGGGACACCTGTGAACAATGAACAGACGATTATCCAATGACAAGACACATGGCAGGATCACATGACAAACAGGGAATCACATGACAGACATGGAACAAGA
The DNA here is from genome assembly GCA_030578275.1 of Meda fulgida. Classification (NCBI taxonomy): domain Eukaryota; kingdom Metazoa; phylum Chordata; class Actinopteri; order Cypriniformes; family Leuciscidae; genus Meda; species Meda fulgida. Next base: position 24,755,066 of record CM060622.1, read on the forward strand.
CATGAACAAACCAAATCGTGACAGATCCCCCCCCTCTAAGGGCGACTCACGATGCCCAACAAAACCAACACAAAACATAACTTCAGGAGGGTGGTGGAGTGGAGGAGGTCTAGGGGGAGGGATGGTGGGCCAGGCCCGTGCAGGGGGACAGGACACGAGTCGTGGCATGGCGTGGGGGGGCCTGGGTCGTGGCATGGCGTGGGGGGGCCTGGGCCGTGAGAAGGCGTGGGCGGGCCTGGGTCGTGGCATGGCGTGGGCGGGCCTGGCAGTTCAGGCGGCCAGGGCGGTGAAGGCCCCTCGGGCGGCCACGGCGGTGAAGGCCCCTCGGGCGGCCACGGCGGTGAAGGCCCCTCGGGCGGCCATGGCGGTGAAGGCCCCTCGGGCGGCCACGGCGGATCCGGCAGTGCAGGGAGCCATGGCGGCGCGGCCTTCATGGTCCCATCAATGGACCTACTGCCCCCCCAAAAAAATTTTCTTGAGGGCAGCTATGGGGTTATGGGCAGGAACAGTCACCGGCTCAGGAACAGTCACCGGCTCAGGTGTGTGCGCAGCCCACTCACACCATATGGCTGTGGCCATAATGGCCAGTGTCGCGGTCACTGAGGTCTCAGGCATAGCGGTGGCCATATCCGCCGTGGGCTCAGGCGGCGCATACGTGGCGTGAGCCGTCTCTGGCTGGGCGGACGTGACGTGAACAGCCTCTTGCTCGGCGGACGTGACGTGAACAGCCTCTTGCTCGGCGGACGTGACGTGAACAGCCTCTTGCTCGGCGGACGTGACGCGAACAGTCTCTGGCTGGGCGGACGTGACGTGAACATAACCAGGCGTAGCAGGTACTGTGGGGTTGCGGGGCTCCTCATCCGCAAAACCCACAGTAACAGTTGAGCCGCTCAAAAAAAGGGCAAAGTCTATGTATTGGGCCAGGGAAAAGTGAATCTTCCCATCTGGCAAACAAGACCGGATAGGTTCATTTAAACCTATCCGAAATATGTCCTTAAGTGCCACATCATTGAAGTCCAGATGGTGAGAGAGTTCACAAAACTCTCCCACATATTCCTCTATGGTGAGTTCTCCTTGACGCAGGTTTAGGGGGGCAACTGCTGGGTTCATGTCTCTGGGTCAAGTATTCTGTAAAGGATCCTCTGGAGTCAAGCTGTGAGAACCCAAGTGCAGTATTTATTCAAAACGTAACATTCAGCAAGATCAAAACATAAAGTAAAGCATGACGTGGCATGAAACAAAACCATGGACAGACTTACATCACAGAGGTTACAGGAATCAATACTTGACAAAAACACATGGCAAACATTAGGGCTTAAATACACAAGACTAATGACAAGACAAGGGACACCTGTGAACAATGAACAGACGATTATCCAATGACAAGACACATGGCAGGATCACATGACAAACAGGGAATCACATGACAGACATGGAACAAGACATGAACAAACCAAATCGTGACAGGAAGATTCCTTTAATGTTGCAAAGTTCTTGAATCTGGTGAAGTCTTTGTGATAGATTGCAAGTAAAAAGATTCCGTGATCTTTTCAATAATTGATCGTTGAGGAGAGAGTGATATCAATCACCGTTGCCACTTTCCTCGCTTTCTGTGATAAATGGCAATTCAAAAGATCAGTGAATCAATTATGCTTCCCATTTACAGGATTTTAAGGATGTGATGTGAAACATGTGCCACCATGGCATCTTTATCAGTTGTCTAGACCAGTTATTTTCTTTTTAGAAACCTACAACAGAACATGCTGAATGTAATCCTGCAACTGACATGAGTATGTCATGGTTCAAAGGAGTTCAGATTGAGAGATGGGAGGCTTTCTGGTGCATGCACGATTAAATAACCTAACACAAATAATCCTGTTAGCATCTCTGTTTCTCTCTGTGTATCTGATGCAGGGCTCTGCTTGCACTCAGTCTCACGCTCATTTTCTTTCTCACTTTCTGCCAGCCTAAGTCCTCTCTTGGTTGGTGATATATGCCCAGCATTAGTGTGAATTACTCCTGCTGTTATCTGTCGTGTCTGCCAGGCTCCTGCTTCTGTGAACACACTCACACTGCCTCACAGATGCCCAACTCCACTGTATCAATTCATTTGTTTTGGATGAATCATCTTTATCTCAAGTGCATAGCTTATTAAATGGAGACTCACAGGACAAGGGCCAGTTTCTGTGATGTATAGTTCTCTCAGACAACTCAGCCAGTAGAAAGCAGCTCTTTAGCTCAGCCCTAGATACAGGTTAGCACAAAGGAACAGCTCAGAAACAGAGGATATGTTAAGAAAGCCAGTGTTTGGGATGGGGTGACTATTTACGAACAAGTATGCCAATGATACCAGCTGATTATATCATAATCATAATCATAGTGAAACAAAATAAACTAAATATCAAAGATGGCGATGTCCTGAAATGACCAAATATTATGTTTGCCAAACTCCCTATGAAATTGTGGTTGAGTTTTGGATATTTAAGTCTGTCACTTTTGTTTATCTCTGAACTGAGTGTGAACTCTAAAACAAGATTGACATCTGTATTCTGCTACTGTGTAAATGCAGCCACATTCAGCTTCTAGTTTTTAAACATCCAACACAGTGGTTCTCAATGTTTTTGACTTCAAGGTTTTTTTTGACATTGTCCTCAAAAATAATTAATTTACATACATTAGAGTATAAAGTAAGTAACTAAAATAATTACAATTAAAATAATTTAAATATCTTGGGGTTAATAACACACATACAACATCACACAATTAGACAAAACCACATCTTGTTAAATAAATACAAACTCTAAAAACGCTAAAAAAAAACACGTTTTCTACATATACTAACTCTATCAAAACACAGTGTGAGTGGAGGCTAATGCCACCTAAGATGTAGAGTGTGTTTTGTAAATACTCCCAACTACAGGGTTTCCAAACAAATGGAAAGAACAAGCAGAGATGTGTACAATCTTTATTCGACACTCAAATAAATATAAAAGTATGATTATCCAAAAATAAAACAGTCAAAGGAAAAATGCACAATTTACAAATACAATAACATTCACACAAAAGAAAAATAATGCTGATGTCATAGTAAAATTGTATCTTGAACAGTCAATATCAATATCCCATGGGATAAATTGGCATTTAGGAAGGGGGAAAAAATAAACAATAAAGAAAATCCCAAAATAAATTAAATTCAAACAACCTCAGTTCACACCCTCATGCATTTTTATAACCAAATTCACACAAAACCACATTTATAAATAAAGTAAATCCTCCCAGACCCAGCTAATAGCCCTTGATGGTTATAAAATAATTTGACAGTAAATAAGAGCAGTAACAATAACCACCCACAGTACTCAAGAATCCAATTAACAAACAACAAAAATACAATTAAATCAACCAATATATCAAAATACATATTCAATACCAAATAATCTCAAAACATTTACGCACACACACACACAAACAAACACAAACACCACCACAAACATGCGTTTAAACTGAGCTCACTCAAACACGTGCTGGCATCGACACACACTCACATAAAGACTAATTCACATAAAACCGTTCACACAACAATGTGCTCGCATCAACACACACACTCACATAAAACCCCACACACATAACCGTGTGCTGCTAAATTACAGTAGTCAGTGGGACTTGAGCACGCAACCTCTCTCCACAGCACAGCACCACGGGTCGCCGTAACGAGCCGCCACACAGCAGCAAAACAACAGCGAGCAGATTTCTGCAGCACAATTGACTGGCCATCGGTAAGAACGGTGAACAAATCACCAATACTTCCTTGATCACGCTTAAAATATGTTATTGCAGTTGAACATCCACAGGCCCATGCCAAGAGCTAAAAGGGAATTTCCAACTTATGCAGGTCTTAATACGCGCTCAATGCTTAATGCACCATAGGTAGCTCTTGCGACACGAAAGAACGCAGCTTGCATACCATGCCGGAGGGAAAACGGAAGTGAAAGGAAATCTCCGTATTTTTAAAGGGGCCGTGAGCTTAACTTCCGCCCAGCTCTATCCACCCACACAGAACAGAAAAACCCACCTAGAGGGGTCACCCCATTGCAACAGCAAACCCAGTTCAAAATTTAACCATTCAGTCAAAACTTGTTGGCATTACTAGTTGGCACTAGTTTTCTATCCAACTAATCCAATATACATGGCCTTAGGTTATACGGAAGCTTTTTTCCGCCACAGAATCCAAAAAAATATAAAAGGTAATTATGACTTTTTATCTCACAATTGTTACTTTTTCCCCCCTCAGAATTGTGAGATAACTACCATAAACCATAAAGATGCACAGTCCAGCACAAATTCTTCCTTATCTCCCCTAACTCGTTCTCCTCCATCGTCCTTATCCAACTACTCCTCTTCTCCTTCAAATATTACTCTCCTTCACCCAGACATTCTCTCTCTCTCTCTCTCTCTCTCTCTCTCTCTCTCTCTCTCTCTCTCTCTCTCTCTCTCTCTCTCTCTCTCTCTCTCTCTCTCTCTCTCTCTCTCTCTCTCTCTCTCTTCCACATTGAACAAAACCCGTTCAAGGAGTCCCTTTTTAACTGTATGTCCAAGTAGTGGAAATAACACATAACTTGAATTGGGTTAATGGTATGGTCACAAAAGACAGATGTTGTGCAAATTGTGTTTAGGGTTTTGAAAATGTGACTACAGATAGGACAAATGGAGGTTAGCAGTTGAAAAAAAAAACAGCAATAGAATAGAAATTTCTGGGTGAATTAAATTAAGAAATATCGGTAACGCTTCCTTTTACAGTCCAGTTACCCATGTATATACTCAGTACTTATTTTAGTAATTACAGTTACTGGGTAATAACTAGGTACTAACCCTGAACCTACCCCTAAACCTACCCCTAACCCATGTACTTACCTTATATTAGCCAGTACTTTCTAGGTAAGTACACTGTAAGTACTGTGCTGTAAAAGGAAGCATTACCGAAATATCTAGAGTTTTAGTTCTTATCATATTTTGACGAAGTTTGCTGAGGGCCCCTACTTAGAACCACTGCTCCCTTGTATGCAGTTTATTGCTCATGTTTCAACATGAACAAAATTGACCCCATTTACTTTCCTGATAAAGGTTCCTGGTTGTATTAGAAATGATTCAACTGTGTGGTTCCAAGGAAAACACACTAATGTCTTTGTGGCGAGGGGGGCGTGGTTCAGCGAAGTCTGTAGCGGGAGAGAGAGGCGCGAGCGGAGCGGGAAGTATGTCAAGTGCAGATGACGAACACCTGTGTCTGATTGCAGTGATTGGCGCAGAGACACCGGTTAAAGGCCAGCGGGAACGAGCGAGGGAGAGAGAGAGCTGGACTGGGAACTCGCGTGCTGAGCTGAGAAACGCCGTCTGTTTGTTTCTATTTGATGTTGTGCTGTGTCACGTAAGTGACACGGTGAATACACTTGTGCGCGCCACTCTTTGATTTCTTTGTGGACTGAAAATAAATCGTAAGTCCCAGTCACGCCTACCCTTGTCTTCTTCCTTCCTCAAACACTGAACCTCATTACACTGTTGCCGAAACCCGGGAAGGGAGAAGATTGTCGCTGCCGTCATGCAGACCCCGCCAGGTACGCTGTTTGCGGACATTATTTCGTCGCTCGCCAGGAGCAACATCAGGCCCTGCTGGGCATCAAAGAGGAGCAGGATCAGCGCTCTGCAACGCTCCTCCGAGGCCAGCAGGAAGACCGCAAGCTGTTCCAGAGCTGGATAGACCGGGAGATTCGGGCCGTTTCTTGATTTTTAGAAAAGGCAGCTGGGTTGTTTTGGTTCCTTATCATTATTTTTCTTCAGCTTGCTCTAGCAGGCCGATAACAGAAAGAAAGAAAGAAAGAAAGACACAGTTACCATCCCTTCCTCCAACTCAGGCAGTCTCTCTCACTATAAACAAATATTATTTTCCCCAGCCTTCTAAGACTGTAACTTAGACAAAATTTAAATTCATTACAATAACCTTCGACCATTCACCTTTGTTATCCAGACTTTTCTTAAATCTACAAAAACTGTCTTCATCTTTTCACCACCATGTCTAACGACCTTCAGGAGTTAAAACTATGTTATAAACATATTAGTTCAAAATCAACACTTCTATACATTTTCTTGCCTATAAGGCAACCAATACATACAAAGTTTTGCTCCTGTCTCCACAACAAATAATGGCAATCCCCTCATGGTCTCAGCTGGCTCTTGAAAGCCCATTCCCATTAGCTCTTTATCTATAATTTTCTTCTCCTCAGGGTGTTGTCCCCCTGGCATAGTTGCAGACACTTGTCACAATGAAAAACAAGCCCTACAACAAATGCGTTTTTTTTCCGGCGAGTGGTATAGAGGAAACTCACATGTTCTGGGTCAGACTGTCGTAACTCCTCACAGCGCATCTCACCTCTCAAAGCTCTGCTGACCCCAGTGGCCTCCAGTAATCAGCCCTCAACTCTCATACCTTTCTCACGTATAACACCTCCATCCGGAGGTGCCCAGTGTTCGTGACCCCCTGGCCAGGAAGATCATCCCGTCATTGAGTAGCCACTCGTACACACTGGTGACCGCTCTTTCCCATCACAGAACCAGTTTTCTTCAAAAGAACTTTTCTGGAGCTTAGGAAAGGCATGTTCAAGAGTCACCAGAGCCATTCCGATTGCCTAATAGTGTTCACACAGGGAGACAGGTTAATAACAGCAGTATTTAATCACTTAAATCCATTAACCATCTTAATCATCAACCTAGCTACTTAGATTATACTCAGTGAATTTAGATCACAGCCATACATTCAGTGTACTGTTACTGTACATCTGTAGCTGTAGCCTTCGGCCCTGTTTCATGGTGGAAACTTAAAGAAGTTACTGGTCCTCTATCGTTTAAGATCTGCATCATTATTTTAAAGACTTCTTTAAAGTCATTCAGTTTTACATTTAAAACATTCTCAAATACAAATTTCCCACTTAATGGCAATGATTTATTTTAACATCTCTGTGTCTGGTTTTCAACCGAAACACTGTGCTTTTACTATAAATAGCTTATTACTTATGACACAGACTCAGATAACATCTTTTAGCTGACATGATTGAGAGAGACTCTGAGACTTTCAGGACTGGTACACTGTACTCTCATAAACTTCTAACATCAAACTTTATCTAACTCTATCCCAGCTTCAGGCATTTTTGCCAGAAATTACACGTGTTTCCAAATAAATATTTTTATAGTTGTCTTTTGCCCATATCTCATGGAATTTAGACATTAGAAATTTCCACTCAGATTGAGTCTCTGTCGTACTGGCAGTTTTCAGCCACAGCAGACATCAGATTCAGATAAGCAAGCTGTTTCATTACAGCCAATAACAACCTTATCTTTTGAAAGCTAAACATCAGCTTCTGGTTCTTTCATGGTCAAAACACTAACAGAACACATTTTACATTTAACAACTGTTAATCCAGTAGCCTATTACTTCTACTTATTTGATCTTAAATAAAAATAATTATTCTACTTCTCAATAACGTTTCATATTTCATCTCAATTTTAATTGTCAAGTTCTCAATTACCACAGCTTAATATCTGACTTCAGAGTTTTTTCTAGGAGTTTATCACTCTCCAATCGGGATTAACACTAACTTTTACAAGGCTATCACACTCTGCTTATGATACATTTTGATACACATACATCTTTTGCAGTTATCATTTTAAAACATCCTTTTAGTACCTTTACAATTTTACAACTCATATTTTTAGTCATTAATTTTACATCAAACTGTATTCATTAGTTCACTTATAAAAATTACTATTATAGATCTTTTCTTCAGAAGGATTCACTTTAAGACTTCAATCTTTGACCTTGTTTTGATGATTTGATGACCTTTGTTTGATTTGTCATCTCATTTTCAAACACCTTCTCGGTGGGCATTTACAGTTACGTTACTTTAAATGAGTCAACCCCACAAGATTACTGTTATAAACATGAACCTCGTCTAAAACGCAAAGGGGGAGGTGTTGCTGTAATTTATAGTAATATTTTCAAAACCACTAAGAAATCTATTTTTAAATATACTTCTTTTGAAGTGTTGGTGCTTAATGTAAAAATATATAGTGTAAACGATAAATCACGTTTGAGATTTCTGCTGGCTACTGTATACAGGCCACCAGGGCACCATAAAGATTTTATCAAAGAATTTGCGGACTTTCTATCAGAATTAGTATTGGCTAACGATAAAGTACTAATTGTTGGTGATTTTAATATACATGTAGATAATGAAAAAGATGCATTGGGATTGGCACTTAAAGACATTGTAAACTCAATTGGAGTTAGACAACACGTGTCAGGACCCACTCATTGTCGTAATCATACTCTAGATCTAATATTATCACATGGAATAGATGTTGATGCCGTTGAAATTCTGCAGCAGAGCGATGACATCTCAGACCATTATCTAGTCTCATGTAAATTACATTTAGCCAAGGCTGCAAAGCCGACTCCGTGTTATAAATATGTTAGACCTATAACTTCTGCCACTAAAGATTGCTTTATCAATAATCTTCCTAATCAGTTTCATCATCTCAGCATCCCGGATAGCTTAGAAGAACTCGATATTGCAACAGAAACTTTTAACTCTCTCTTTTCCAGCACTTTAGACGCAGTTGCTCCGTTGCGCTTAAAGAAGATTAAAGAAAATAGTCCAACGCCGTGGTACAACGAGCACACTCAGGCCCTTAAGAGAGCAGCCAGAAAAATGGAGCGCAACTGGAAGAAAACAAAACTAGAGGTATTTCGGATTTCATGGAAAGAGAGCTCGATTGCTTACAGAGAGGCTTTAAAAGCTGCTAGATCTGCTTATTTTTCAACCCTATTAGAAGAAAATAAACATAATCCTAGGTATTTATTTGAAACAGTGGCTAAACTAACGAAAAAGAAAGCTTTAAGCACAGAAGTTTCCAAGCAACACAGCAGTAATGACTTTATGAACTTCTTCACTTATAAGATTGATAATATCAGGGACAAAATTATAACTATGCAACCGTCTACTACAGTATCGCATCAGGGAGTGCATTGTAGTCTCCCTGAGGAAAAATTGTTTTCATTTGTTGCTATAGGAGAGGAAGATTTCTGCAAACTCGTTAATTCATCTAAATCGACAACTTGTATGTTAGACCCTATACCGACTAAGCTACTGAAAGAGATGCTTCCACAGATCATAGATCCTCTTCTTAATATCATTAATTCGTCTTTGTCTCTAGGATATGTACCAAAAACCTTTAAGCTGGCTATGATAAAACCGCTTGTTAAAAAACCGCAACTTGATCCTTCAGAATTAGTCAATTACAGGCCGATCTCAAATATGCCATTTCTGTCAAAGATATTAGAAAAAGCAGTATCCTCACAACTGTGTTCCTTTCTTGAAAGAAATGATATCTGCGAGGATTTTCAGTCAGGATTTAGACCGCACCATAGTACTGAGACAGCTCTCATTAGAGTTACAAATGATTTACTTTTATCATCCGATCGTGGTTGTATCTCTCTATTAGTGTTACTTGATCTTAGTGCTGCATTTGACACAATTGACCACAACATTCTTTTAAATAGACTGGAAAACTATGTTGGCATTAGTGGAATTGCACTAGCATGGTTTAAATCATACTTATCTGACCGTTATCAGTTTGTAGCAGTAAATGAAGAGATGTCTTATCGATCACAAGTTCAGTATGGCGTACCACAAGGCTCAGTACTAGGACCGCTGCTGTTCACTCTGTACATGCTACCATTAGGACATATCATTAGGAAACATGGAATTAGCTTTCATTGTTATGCCGATGATACTCAGCTGTATATTTCTTCAAAACCTAACGAAACTTACCAATTCACAAAATTAACGGAATGCATAGCTGATATAAAAAATTGGATGACTAGTAATTTCCTACTACTAAACTCTGAAAAAACAGAGATTCTAATTATTGGACAAAAAACTTCCACACGTAATAACCTAGAATACTGTCTAACCCTTGATGGCTGCTCTGTTAAGTCTTCGTCGTCGGTTAGGAACCTGGGTGTGCTCTTTGATAGCAATCTTTCATTTGAAAGTCATGTGTCTAGTATCTGTAAAACCGCATTTTTCCATCTTAAAAATATATCTAAATTACGACATATGCTCTCATTAACAAATGCGGAACAATTAGTTCATGCTTTCATGACAACAAGACTAGATTATTGTAATGCTCTTCTGGGTGGTTGCCCTGCACGCTTAATAAATAAACTACAGCTGGTCCAAAACGCAGCCGCTCGAGTTCTTACTAGAACCAGGAAATATGACCATATTAGCCCGGTTCTGTCAACACTGCATTGGCTGCCTATTAAACATCGTATAAATTTTAAAATATTGTTGATTACTTACAAAGCACTAAATGGTTTAGCTCCGCAGTACTTGAGCGAGCTCTTAACGCATTATAGTCCTTCACGTCTATTGCGATCTCAAAATTCGGGCCAGTTGATAATACCTAGAATTTCAAAATCGACTGCGGGCGGTAGATCCTTTTCCTATTTAGCACCAAAACTTTGGAACAGTCTTCCTACCATTGTCCGGGAAGCAGACACACTCTGTCAGTTCAAAGCTAGACTAAAAACACATCTCTTTGACCTAGCATACACATAATATATTATAGACTTCTATAATTCAATATTAGGCTGCATAGATTAGGTCAGCCGGAACTGGGAACACTTCCCTTAAATCCTGATGTACTCGTTACATCATCATAAGAAGAATGGCATCTACGCTAATTTTAGTGTCTTTGTTTATCCCGAGGTTTTCCCGCAGCCGACCGGATCCAGGCCGTATCCAGATCTGACTAGGAGCTTTGCCTGGACCCGATGACAACGCAGTGCTGAAGTGCCAACTAGCCTCTCCCTATGGAGGATCCCTTTCCCACTCTACAGATAAAATGTTGTGATTCCGGTTCGCGTACCCACCCCGAAGTGATAAAATAAAACAAAATTCTGTATCAAATTTACAGTTACTGTAAATCCGGCCTCTAGTTCATAAACGCCAGAGGAGAACTGGCCCCCGACTGAGCCTGGGTTCTCCCAAGGTTTTTTTTTCTCCATTAGGTCACCTGATGGAGTTTTAGGACACCAGTAGGTCACTTGATGGAGTTTTTCGGTTCCTTGCCACTGTTGCCTTTGGCTTGTTCAGTTGGGGATATTCGAAATAATTAGCCAAGCATTAATACCATTGATCAGCCCTACGAAACGTGGATGTTTTTTCACTAAGAAACAAACATTATGTTATTTGATTGATATTGTGAAGCTGCTTTGATGCAATTTATATTGTGAAAAGCGCTATATAAATACACTTGACTTGACTTGACTTGACGTGTTAAATGGTCCTGCTGACCACAATTAAAGCACTCTCTGTCAGCTCCAACTTACTGCACATCACTGAAGCAGTGTGTCCCATTCAGGAATGCAAACAGAGCTGATAAGCAGTTCTCTGTATTCTTTTACAGTCCACCAGTGGCGGATTCAATCCCAATAGCCGAATCATAATCTTTATCATTATTATTGGCCGCACATCAATTTTCATAAGCTGCACGAAAATAATCAAAATATTTGATTGAACAACGAAAGTTGTTTTCACAAAGTTTTGATTTAACTTTAGTCATACTTGTCCAGGGAAATGATCCCTGACCCAGAATTTCCGTTATAAAACAGACAACATCTTTTGCTTCAATTACTTAATATCAACAAATATCCGACATTATACATTATTGATTTCCAGAATCTTTGGTCAAAGTTGTCTTTACATTTTACTAATTTGGTATTATCAGCAACAACACTGATTACAAGATGTAGACTTGGAATTAAAGCCTCTTTTTGTTTCCCCGTTATTATTTGATTTACGGGACCAGACACCAGTTATCTTGCCAAGAAGGTTTTTATTCTTATATGTCAGGAGAGAAACTTCAAGATGTTGTATTCATGCCAGGTCTATGCGTTTCCGTGTTTCTCTGAGGTAGTACAGTAAGATTGAGCTTTTATACATCACAGAGAGTCTTACAGCTTCCTTGTAAGGTAACAAAACATGTTGCTCTGAGCTTCTTAAAATTAGAACGTATGTCATACGTATACGTTATGTTTAGCATGTCACAATTCACTTCCATATTAAGAACTATCCTTGTTGTTTACATCTGTGATGCACTTACATCAGTCGAACATGTTACATTGTACACACCCCATAGCAAAATATAGCTTCCCCCTGTCTGACATATGATCCTCCCATGGATCCATGCTATCTATAGTTCCCTCATGCATTCAAACTCATGCTTTTGCAACTTCATAAGATGATACAACTGATTATGAATATTAATAAAGAATAATAATACAGATACATAATATTAAATAATAAAATAATATTAAAAGATGAAATTTTGAATCTTCATCTCCCTCCACTGGAACTACGGCCGTCAGTTCCACACCATCATTCCCAGGTGGCCAACCTATAGAAGTGATAGTGAGGAGAAGAAATAGCAGACCAAAAAAATAGACAGAAAGAACAGAAGAATGGAAACAGAGAAACAAAACAAAGAACAAAACCCCAGCCCCTGTTATGTCCCCGTATACTATGTGTATTTTAATATCTATGTGTATGTCTTTAAAATGAACCCCAATCATCTAAGAAAAGAAAAACTAATAAGTCTTCTGCCCGTGCCTGAACTCATTAATTAATTAACTCGTTAATTAATTAAATCCTTCAGTTCCGAACCAAAACAAGAAATTAAAATAAACATTGATGTTAAAGGATCCTATCCCTTGGGGTTGAAAATCAGTAAGCGGATGTTCATTGTTTGTGAGGTAGTGTTTTGCATAAAATCTCTTATTTCACGCTGTATGTCCCATTCTTAGTTCTATCCATTTGGTTAGAAATAATCAATTTGACAGGTTTGGTACTTTTCCTTCTAGTAACACATATAAGGACTTGCATTATTAGCATGACCATCGTCGTTGGGTATCGAGAATAACTTGCAACCATCTCTAATCAATGTCAATGGAACTGATTCCTGAAATGGAAGCAGAGAAATAATTAACATCACTTCTTTGTTCCCAATCTTTAAAACTAATCGATGAACATTGCTCAATCTCAGGCCATAAGCCATCATTATCATCTTGCTCATTCACTAAGCAAGGTTTAACTTGTGACCAATGATACCATCTATCTGTTCCTACACCCTTCCCTTTGAGACAAACACTTGTATCAGTAGTTAGGAGTATCTCATATGGTCCTTCCCATCTAGGCTCTAAACCTTTCCTAGCAATTCGTTTGATCATGACAAAACTACCTAACTCGGGAATGTGTGGAATGTCAGTAGTGGTGTGTTTTTCATCCCATTGCTGTTGAGCTTCTCGCACTTTCTTATTATTGTCTTTAGTAGCTTTGTCTAGCATTGCGAGATAACGGCGTAACTTTTCTTGGAACAAAGTAGAGTCTCCTCCTGTTCCCGCTGGTGGCGGAGCATCAGGAGGTAGAACCATTGCTCTTCCCGTCATTAGTTCAAAAGGGGTTAGTCCTGTAACTCGGTTTGGAGTTGCTCTCAAGTTCCACAGAATAGCAGGTAATAACTTATGCCAGCCTTGGCCAGTTTGCAGAATGGCTTTGGTAAGAGCGGTTTTCAAAGATCTATTCATTCGTTCAACCAGGCCTGAGCTTTCCGGCCTATAAGGAATGTGGAATTTCTGTTTAATTCCCATCAATTTCATTGCTTCCTTCATCAATTTCCCAGTGAAATGAGTTCCATTGTCAGAATCAAGTTCGTATGGAAGGCCCCAGCGAGGAAAAACTTCTTCCACCATTACTCGTGCTGCCGCTTCAGCAGTGCAGGATTTTGTAGGGTATGCTTCCACCCATCTAGTAAATCTGTCCATGATTACAAGTATGTATTGATACCCTCCACTGGGTGATAAAGGTCCTGTGAAATCAATTTGGAGGTGTGTCCATGGACCTGTTGGTCTGGGTACATGTGACATTCGCACCTTTACAGATTTTCCTACATTTGCTTTGAGGCATATCAAGCATCTCCTACAGTAATCATCAATGTCTCTCATCATTCTTGGCCACCACCAAGTCTCACTGATTTGAGATTTCATTGCTTTTGCTCCAGCATGTACCTTTCCATGATACAGCTGCATTAGTTCTCTTCTTGTTCTGATAGGCATCACCACTTGTCCTGTTGGAATTCTCCAGATACCTTGATCATCCTCTTTCGCTCCCGCTTTCATCCATTGTTCTTTCTCTTCATCTGTCTCCAATTGATATGACAGAAGATGGAGCTCAGGATTATCCTTGCTATTTTCCTTTACCAAGGTAACAGGAGTAAAAGGAAGTAGAGCTGCTTCTCTAGCTGCTGCATCTGCTGCCGTGTTTCCTTGACTTTCTTTGGACTTGTCAGATTGATGTGATTTTACTTTGATCACGGCTGCTTCTCGGGGTAAGTAACATGCTGTAATCAAACGACGAATTATGGAAGCATGTTGTATTTCGCTCCCACTACTAGTGATAAGTCCACGTCTTTTCCACAGAGCAAGGTAGTCATGGACCACGCCAAAAGCATAACGACTATCTGTATAGATGTTGACTCGATCTCCTTCTGATAGTTCAAAGGCTTCTGTAAGTGCTATAAGTTCAGCTACTTGTGCTGAAGATTTCCCAGAAAGGGCTCCTTTCTTTACAACAGTTCCATCTCCTTTCACTACAGCCCATCCAGTATGTCGTTTTCCATCAACATAATAACTGGATCCATCAACCCATAACTCTTTGTCTGGGGTTTTAAGAGGGATTGGATTAACTGGACCAAGACTATCTTCTTCTACTTGTTTTTCACACTCATGTGGTATTCCCTCGTGTGGTTCCAGCATCATTGTTGCAGGGTTAAGAGTCGTGTCCCTGATGATTTCCACTCTTAAATCTTTGTTCAACAAAGTTGCTTCCCATTTTGCTCTTCTTGCATCAGTTATGGTTTTGATGTTCGTGTTGTTCAACAGTGTCACTATACTGTGTGGAGTGTGCAATATGATAGTTTGTGCTCCTATCAGATTCTCAACAGCATCCACTGCCCATGTGGCACCATCGAGGGCTTGTATACACCGTGGTTGCCCAATCATAGTGACAGGAATCTTTGTGGAAAAGTATCCAACTGGTCTGTATCGATCACCTGGTTTTTGACACAGTACTGCTGAATATGTCTCATCTCCTACCCTGGTCCACAAATGAAAATGCAACCGTCCGTCAGGAAGTCCCAATGCTGGGGCTGAAGTCAGTTTTTCTTTCATAGAAGTAAACGCTTCCTCAGCTTCTGGTGTCCAGTTTATATGTTCCACTCCAGGCTTTCCTCCCTTGTACAGGTCGATGAGGGGGCTGGTGATGCTAACAAAATCAGGTATATACTGACGACAATAGTTGAAAAGTCCCATCACCTTCCGCATTCCTGTAACTGTTAGAGGTTTTGGAAGTTGTCGTAATGCCTCTACACGCTCTGTTGTCATTCTCCTTCCCTCCACAGATATTTCTTGGCCCAAATAGATAACCTTGGATTTGGCCAGCTGTGCTTTATCGGGGTTAACTTTGAATCCCCCTTTCCTAAGGGCTTGTAGGACAACATTCAGAGCAAATACATGGCTGTTTTCATCTGGGCTTGCAATTAACAAGTCATCAACATATTGGAGGCAGACACTTCCTGATTTCTCAATTTCAGCTTTTTGCTCCGTTAAGAACTGGTCCAAAGCTCTATGAAATACAACAGGAGAAAGATTAAGACCTTTTGGGAGTCTGTTCCAAACATACTGTTTTGCGCCCACTGTGAAGGCTAATTTCTCTTGAGATCTTTTGTCTATAGGTATAGACCAGAAAGCCGACAGTACATCCAGTACCGTAAAAATTTTAGCATTTCCTGGAATGTCATTCAGAATGGTGGCAGGATTGGCCACAATAGTATGCGGTTTTGGTGTTACACTGTTAAGTCTTGTGTAATCAATGGTTAGTCTCCATGAGTTATCAGATTTCTTGACAGGCCAGACAGGACTATTAGTGGTAGATGAAGTTTGTCTGATGATTCCTTCAGCTTCCAAGTCTGCCACTATCTCCTCCACGGCTCGTCTTGCTTCAGGTCGGATGGGGTATTGTTTATGAGGGGCATGTATCGGTCCCTCAATAACAATGGGATCAATGTTGGCTTTACCACAATCCAATTTGTGTTTAGCCCAAACATCCGGATATAAACTGCACAGAAGACCCCACAAACCGTCTTTCTTCCAGTTTCTGATAATTGGTTTTGCTGTACCAACAGACCTTAGATTACATGTGCGATCTTCGTGTGGTATTATCCCAGCAGTTGTAGCGATTTGACGACTGTCAGTGAATATGATCATGTTTAACAATGGAAGAATGTCCATGCCAATAAGGCTTCCTTGTGAATTCGGCCCAACCCAGAAAGATGTCCATAAGACTTCATCTTCATGTATTTGCAGTGGAACTTGAATACTTTTGCGGAATTTTGTGATACCTCCTCCAACTTCTTCAACATCCATAGTTTCCTCTGTTGTAGGTAGGTTCAGATCTGTTATTGAAATGGCTGCACCTGTGTCCACAAGGATGTCACATGGGTGGCCCCCTATTAATGCATTGACGAAAAGGCGATTGTCTCTTTTCTTACTAATACAGGGGGCCGCTGATTCCTATTGCGGACGCATAATTCCCTCAATGAGCTGACGGACTTGTGCTTCAGTCCACGTCTTCCCTTGAGGGGTTTCATTATGGTTTTTTGCACTGACCTGTCTAAATGATGGACCTTGACCTTCTGCTCCACCTCCTTTAGCCCAACAATCTATTTTTGAGTGTCCACGCTTTCCACAGTTGCTGCAGGAGTGTCCACGCTTTCCACAGTTGCTGCAGGAAATCACCCTATTCTTTGTGTCCTTGTTGTATTGAGCTGTTGCCACTCCTCTTCGATATGGCTTGTTTCCTTCTTCTTTATTTGATCTCATAGCCATCTCTAAGCGGCCAGCCCATTGCATAAATTGGTCAAATGTCTCACCTGGGTTGACTCCAAGTGATAAGGCTTGTTGGTATTTTGTGCTAAGTCCATCCACAAGTGTGTCAGTGAACTGTACATCATCTCTGTCAGGTTGTTTCTTGGCACAGAGAGCCCATCTCTCATAAGCATTCCACTTACGTAGAGCATATTCATCTGGAGATTCATCATCCTTTTGCTTAATCAATGTTACTAACGTGAAAGGAATTTTACCACTGCCCAAGATTTCCTGGATTTCTTTTCGGAACACATCTAATGCTTGCCAAAGACCCAGGGGTCGTCCCTGGCCATCAACCCACAAATCTATCCATCGGGCGGTTGTTATCGAAGCTGGCAAGCGTTCCCATCTGTCTCTTGGGATTTTAGCTTTCACAATGGTGTGTATGTCTCTTAATGTCATTTGATGTGCTTCAATCAATGAGTCTAATTCTCGCCAAAACTCTGTGTTTGGATCTTGTCTCTTCAGAGGGGGCAAGGCTGTGAGAATGGCTTGACGTTCTCCTGGTGTGAATGGTCTCTCTTCTGTCATCATCTCAGATCCTTCCCTTTTAATTACAGGTGAAGAAAATTCAGGACCAAGCTTGTCAATTGTGATCATGTCGTCATCTCTTGTCTCATCACCCCAGTCAGAATCATAATTCCGAACTGGTGTACATCGCAGCATGTCTCTGTTTGGCTGAACTGTTTTAGATCTTGTTATTACCGGAGCTGCTTGTACAGATGCAATATACATTTTGTCAACTGGACCTCCATTTAATCTCGAAGCTTGAGGCTGTGTCAGAGGTTTAGATGAATTTGTATATTGTTCAGGCAAAATTGGATAAATTGGGTTGTAAGGAGGAGGCGTTACAGTTGTTGCAGATTTCAATGGTGCTTGTGAATATTTCTTTTCAGCTTCAGTTATTATATTTGTCCAATCTGGATCAAATGAATCATCATTGGTTGTATTCTCTCCATCTGAACATTTAATAGACATAATTTTGTTCAATTTGTTATATGCTTCAATTTGAGGCTTCATTGCTTCAACAAGTGGGACCGGGCACCCATTGATACCACAACAAATTCCACCTTGTTCCAAAATCCAATGTGCGGCGAGGATTGGAAATACTTTTGACTTGATAGAGTCCTTCTGGGACTCAAGCCAGCTTAACTGCACATCCATAGATGTGTTAATGTCCAGTCCTTTTTTCAAAAACTTAGCTTACTTTTTCTGTTTTCTTTCTAAGTACCAAGCAGATATTGTTCTGCTGTTAAATCCACTTTCTGCCATTGCAAATTATTTGTCACTCTGTGTCTGTGTGCTCAAACAGCAGGGCTATTTTTGTGAGGGAGTGTGTGTGTGAATTCCAGGGGAGGCCCTCTGCTTTTCTCACTCTCCACCTGTTCTAATTTCTCAAGAACAAAGAAGGGGTTGGGAAACAAAAAAACAAAAAACAACTCTAATATTTTCTGTTTTTCTTTTTTGTTTGTCTTAATTCAGATTAATTTATATATATATACACATATACATACACACACATATACACACATATATATATATACACACATTAAAGTTGCTCTCAGATCAGTCTTTTCCTCCAAACACTGAACAGCTTTTTTTTTGTCAAAATCAGAATGCATGCAATTCTAGTATCTATTCCATTGATACCCTTCTTCTAAGGGTTCAATCCTCTGCGTATTTACGTTTTAGGGTTTATTTGTATTTTTTTTTTTATACTGCACTGTACTAACTTCAAGCACAGACCCGCCACTGTAAACCGCTATAAATCACTGCTTGTCACACTATCCTCGTCTTCTTCTGAAACGATTCTTTGTGTATTGGATATATTTTAGAGATAAATCTGCCCTTTATCGCAATCTCGCCATATTCCAACCACCTTACAAGCTAATTGCTAAATCGCCTTACAGCTATTTCCAAAATTTGACTAAGATGGTCTTTTTCCTAAAAAAGATCCACTTTCTACAGTTTTTTCAAAAATGAAAAAGACTTCCCCAGCATCATTCAATATTCAGAGGTTTACTGACCAGAGCAACTCAAATAAGCCACATTCTAATTATTTAAATTATTTTTATTTTTTTTCTGACACATATATTCATTGGCAAAACAACTGGTACTTTAAATAACACAGTTCTTTTAAGCAGTTTCAGTCAATGTCCAATCATCAGGCAGACTTAGAATTATTTAGAATAGAAAAAGTCTTACCTTGAATGATTGACAAATGCCTGAAGATGCAATCCTGTTCTCGTGACGCCAAATGTAGACTTGGAATTAAAGCCTCTTTTTGTTTCCCCGTTATTATTTGATTTACGGGACCAGACACCAGTTATCTTGCCAAGAAGGTTTTTATTCTTATATGTCAGGAGAGAAACTTCAAGATGTTGTATTCATGCCAGGTCTATGCGTTTCCGTGTTTCTCTGAGGTAGTACAGTAAGATTGAGCTTTTATACATCACAGAGAGTCTTACAGCTTCCTTGTAAGGTAACAAAACATGTTGCTCTGAGCTTCTTAAAATTAGAACGTATGTCATACGTATACGTTATGTTTAGCATGTCACAATTCACTTCCATATTAAGAACTATCCTTGTTGTTTACATCTGTGATGCACTTACATCAGTCGAACATGTTACATTGTACACACCCCATAGCAAAATATAGCTTCCCCCTGTCTGACATATGATCCTCCCATGGATCCATGCTATCTATAGTTCCCTCATGCATTCAAACTCATGCTTTTGCAACTTCATAAGATGATACAACTGATTATGAATATTAATAAAGAATAATAATACAGATACATAATATTTAATAATAAAATAATATTAAAAGATGAAATTTTGAATCTTCACAAGACAAGTATATATTTAACGTCCAGAAGCCGGGCTGAATGAGCAAACAATGTTGCTGTACTCCCAGCATAGCTGGACCCTCAGTCACTCCTCAGATATTAAATACAGACATCGTCTACAATCATAAATACCAGGCTATATGCATTAGTTTTTTATAAAACTATAATTTCCATAAATTCTGTCAGACATTTTATTTTCATAGTTTTCTACTATATTTCTTCTCAATCTTTCCCTACATTGCCATTTCCTTCTGTATCCCCTCTTTTCTTTTCTCAAACATGCCAGTTCCTTCGTTATCTAACCAGTACATGATTGTTTAACTACAATCCCCACACACACATATCTCACACACCAACCTTCTTGTTTTCCCTTCACTTCCCTCTTCCATCAAGTTTCTCACTTACAGTTCCACTCTATTTCTATCACTCTATCACTCTATTTCACACAGACAGCCTTATTGCTGCTGCTTGCTACTTCAATCCTTAACATATACATTTAAGTTATATAGACATCTAATGTAATGCATCCATTTACTGGGTGAAGAAGTAAAAACCTTATTTCTCTCTGCAGTTCGACTTTTATTTTTTTTAATCTTCCCCTTTAAGACAACAATCCATTGTTTGTCCACATTGCTTACACACGTTGAACACAGCCATAACTCTTTGTTTCTCACTGCCCTGTTCAACTGATTCCCTCCCTGAGGAAATCATGGTATTTTCTCAGTTTTTTTTTCCAATATCTACAACATAAATTTTCCCCCATAATTTTCTCATTTGATAGAAAACCGGTGTATCAAATTTTGCATGCTTCCCTTGAGACTTCCCCATATTGACTGCTTCTCTGTTCTCTGTGGATTTCTCTTCAACGCACGTTTTCTCTAATCTGTTAGGCGTCCCCAACAGACCCGATTCTTTCTTTTAACCCAAATCGGTCGGGTTGCACTATTAGTGCCCTCCTAATTATGGTTTACCAAAAACAACTGTTCTGGTTCCCCCTAATTAGCCTCAGCACCTAAAAACAATTTGCTCCGTGGTGGAACAACTAATTTTCAGGTTACCTATCTGTTTGAAATCTCTTGATCTGTTACAGTTCTCAATTAATCCCAGATTATTTATCTGCTTGAAATTTCTTGTTCTGTCACAGAACTCAATTAATCTCAGATCATTTTCTCTCGTATCTCAATTAATCTCACATTACGTACCACAGAAACAGCCCTCAGCCAATATGGTTCACTCACATTTCATGCCCGAAACAAAATACTTTTCCCCAAAAGAAAATATTTTTAGACGTCTCTTACCAGAGATATGTTGGTTGCCACGGGTTCGTTTTCATCTGATTCCAGTGGAGTTTCTCCTGGCCCTGACAGCGGTCGGCCCCTCTCTCTGAAACTTACGAGGTAGAGCTGGAACTGCTCAGTCCAGGTGGCCAAACACCGTCCACTCTCAGGTCCAGAAGGCACTTCCAAAGAATCCCACTCTTCTGACACCAAATTGTTGAGGCAAAACTTCTGTTAAACATCATCACTGCGTAAGAGACACTCAGAGTCAAATTAATTAAAAGAGAAGTATTTATTCTTGCAAGTAGGCCCAGTCGCCATCACAGCAGTTACCCTGTGAAGTGAGTGACGCCCACCAGGAAGACATGAGACAGCCTTTATACTCTTTTCAAGGTTCCTCCTCACCCGCAGTACCTTTCACCCACTCAGATAAGGTCCCCACTGCTGTTCAGTTTCTACTTAAGGACTCAAACTGGTACTGAGAATGAACTGGCCCAAACTGACCATTCCTAAGGTCAAGAGGTCCTGTCCCATATATTCCTGAAACGTCACGCACAAGTACGTACACACATATACTTTTACACATTGAATAGGTTCAATCCCTTATGATATCTGTTGGGAATAAATGACTATTAAAATTTCAATAAACAGCCTCAAAAAGAGAGGCTGAGCCGGGACTGGGGACTGCAGGGGAACAGAGCGCTCTGGAGAACAATCCTCACAGAGCGCGATGACTTTCCCCTGGAGCAGTCCCAGGATGAAACGCGCTTTTGACCAGGTCCCCTCGATCGACGGGCAGCTGCTCCACCCAGAACAACCTTTCTCTTATGCCTATTTTGCTTTTTTTTTAAAGATAAGTTGTATCAGGTGACCCAAGACGCCCTGTCAAAACAAAATACAACTCAGTTGTTGGTACCCAAAAGCCGCCGGGAAATGCTTTTCCAGGCGGCTCACTGTAATCCAACAGCTGGGCATTTAGGACAAACAGCTACACTAAACCGTCTCATGGCCCGGTTCTTCTGCTCGGGCATTCACGAGAACGTCCGCAAGTGGTGCGCGTCTTGTCGTGAGTGTCAGTTGGTGAATCCACCGGCCAACCCAAATGCAGGGTTGCATTAATTCAGGCCCCCTCGAGCGAATTGGCATGGACCTCATCGGGCCATTAGAACGGTCGGCACGTGGGCACCGCTTTGCTTTAGTCCTGGTGGATTATGCAACGTGGTACCCGGAAGCAGTGCCGCTCCGCAGTATTTCCGCCAAAAGCGTTGCGGGCGTACTGTTTTCATTAATCTCCCGGATGGGAATCCCTAAAGAAATTCTCACCGATCAAGGCACGGCATTTATGTCATGTACCATTCACAAACTTAACGAATTGTTGGGCATTAAATCGATTCGCACCAGCGTCTACCACCCACAGACAGATGGCCTGGTGGAAAGATTTAATCGCACGTTGAAAACCATGATTCAAACGTTCGTCCAGGAAGACGCCAAAAATTGGGATAAATGGCTAGAACCCCTCTTGTTCGCTGTACGCGAGGTCCCCCGAGCCTCCACGGGGTTTTCCCCCTTAGAACTTCTCTATGGACGTCAGCCCCGCAGCGTGTTAGACGTCCTTAGGGAGACTTGGGAGGACGGACCTTCGACTAGTAAGAACGAAATTCAGTATGTCCTTGACCTGAGAACAAAACTCCACAATTTGGGGCGGCTATCTATGGAGAATTTGTTACAGGCCCAGGACAGACAGAGTCGGCTGTATAACAGGGGAGCTAGACTTTGTCAATTTTCACCGGGAGAAAAAGTGCTTGTATTGCTCCCTACTTCTAGTTTAAAATTACTCGCAAAGTGGCAAGGGCCCTTCGAGGTCACATGACGAGTTGGAGATCTCAACTATGAGGTAATTCGAAAAGATAGGAACGGGGCACATCAAATTTATCACCTCAACCTCCTCAAAAAATGGTCTGAGGCTGAATCAGTGATGCTGGCGACATGGTGAGCAGAGGGGAGGATCTCGGGCCAGAGGCGAGCCTAAAAACCCAATCTCTTGCCCCAGCTCACTGATGTGAAAAATCTCCAAGCTGAATTTACTGATGTGTTCTCGCCCCTGCCTGGTCAAACGGACCTCATTCAGCACCACGTTGAGACGGAGCCGGCCGTATCGCTTGCCTGAACACAAAAAGAAGTAATTCAGAGCGAATTAGAGGCAATGCTGGACATGGGGGTAATAGAAGAGTCCAACAGTGACTGGGCGAGCCCGATAGTTTTGGTCCCTAAACCCGACGGCTGAGGTTAACGCGGTGTCAAAATTTGATGCTTATCCAATGCCAAGGGTTGACGAATTGCTTGATCAGCTGGGTAGTGCTCGCTTTTATTCGACACTGGACTTAACAAAGGGATATTGGCAGATCCCCTTGTCTCCCATCTCCAAAGAAAAATCAGCTTTCACAACGCCATTTGGATTATACCAATTTGTCCCTCTTCCTTTCAGCTTATTCGGGGCTCCGGTGACCTTTCAGCGTCTGATGGACAGAATTATCTGGCCGCATGCAGCATATGCCGCTGCCTACTTGGATGATATCATCATCTATATTAATGATTGGCAGCGTCATATGCAGCATTTGCAAGCTTTCCTGAAGACGCTGAGAAGGGCTGGGCTCACGGCCAACCCAAAGAAGTGTCTCTGGGCTTCCACTTGGTGCATGGACAGGTGCGTCCCCAAATTGATAAGACGGCAGCAGTAGCGACCTGTCCGAGTCCCAAGACCAAAAAGGAGGTTAGACAGTTCCTGGGGCTGGCGGGATATTATAGAAGGTTTGTGCCTAATAATTCAGACCTCGCTAGCCAACTGACTGATCTAACTAAAAAGGAAGCACCAGATACGGTCCAGTGGACAGAGCAGTGTCATCAGGCTTTTATCCAGAGAAAGGCTACTCTGTGTGGCTGACCGCTTTTACATGCTCCTAACTTCTCTCTCCCTTTTCTTCTACAGACAGACGCTTCGGACAGAGGGCTGGGCGCGGTCCTGTCCCAAGAGGTAGCGCGGCCAGTGCTTTACATCAGTTGCAAGCTCTCTAAGAGAGAGACGATGTACAGCACCATAGAGAAGGAGTGTCTGGCCATCAGATGGGCCGTTCTCACCCTCCGCTATTATCTCTTGGGACGGGAGTTCACCCTCTGTTCGGACCATGCTCCCCTGCAGTGGCTCCACTGCATGAAGGATACCAACGCGCGGATCAACCGTTGGTATCTAGCTTTACAACCTTTTAAGTTCCAGGTGATCCACAGGCCGGGTGCACAGATGGCTGTGGCCGACATCCTCTCCAGGGGGAGGGGGGGGGGGGGCTGCTGGCCGGAGTCGGGCGATGGGGGTATGTGGTGAGGGGGCGTGGTTCAGCGAAGAGAGGTGCGAGCTGAGCGGGAAGTAAGTAGGTCAAGTGCAGATGACAAACACCTGTGTCTGATTGCAGTGATTGGCGCGGAGAGACCGGATAAAAGCCAGCGGGAACGAGTGAGAGCGCGAGAGAGCTGGACTGGGAACTCGAGTGCTGAGCTGAGAAACTGTTTGTTTCTGTTTGATGTTGTGCTGTGTCACGTAAGTCACGCCGACCCTTGTCTTCTTCCTTCCTCAAACACTGAACCTCGTCACAGTCTTTATAATTTAAATAAACGTTAAGCTCTTACTCTAAAATGACAACCAAACTGTTAAAAAAGTCATCATTACACTCTTTCATTTATTTTCATCATTACATTCTTTATTTTCAGTCATTTATCTTATCACAATTCTTTTTGTCATTTCTAGATTATTTCTCATTCTCTTCATCACTAGTTAAATAATAAACCTTATTTCAAATGGACAAAAATGGTTTTAAGTGTCTGTTGCTAGCTGTTATTATTGAATAAAACAGCACAATAAATACAAATATAGTTATAATGTGGCTTTTTAGCCAAGTGTCATTCTGTAAGATGGCTAATTTAGTAAATGCAGCATGTGGGATTCAAATAAAGTCTAAAGTTTATTTAAACAAAACAACAAATTGAGGACCAAATAATCCAGGCAAAGAACAAGATAATCCAGGGGAAACCAGTAACTAAAACAACCAGGCACAATACATCCATGAGGAACAACACCAGACAAGGAACATGGGAAAACACTGTGGTTTAAATATACAAAAAAACAAGGGGTTAACACAGCACAGGTGAAGGTGATTATTTTTCAAGGAAACTAACTAGGGTTGCTATGGTGACAAACAAGGGTAACCATAGAAGCTAACAAGGTAGGCAAAGCAACAAGGGAAAAGGGAACTAAACACAGAAGGAGAGCACAGAAACAATGGGAACGGAAAAAGAAAAACAAAAGCCCAACACAAGACATGGGAACATAGGCTGGGATAATGACACATGCATGTGCACACATAGAAAAAAGATCAGAGTGGCCATACCATGTCAGCAGGAAATCAAAATTGTCCATATTTACTATTTTAATAAGTTTCTGATATTATTATGCATAATTCAGTGCACATTATTCTCAAGGAAAAAGTTCGTACACCATCTTTTATCAAAATACTTTTCATTTTTTTCATTATAATAACATGGGTTGCAAACAGGGTTTTACATTGAATGTTCAAAAGTACCTCTGAATATAGTCAACACAATAAATACAATGCTATATTTTAGCAAATACTGAATGCAGTGGAATCTTTCAGCTTCTGTGCTAAAATGATCTGCAATCTGTCAAATGACTATAATTATTTTGGTTAAAAGGAAGAATGTTGACATAGAAAAAAACAAGCAATTATTCACAACAAATGACTATAGAAAAAGACTGCTTCCTGCTTTGCTTCTGAGCAAGTGAGAGAGTTAAAAGGATATTTCCAAAAATGTCAAGACCATGCACGTAGTATGTGCAAATCAATGAAGGGTGCATTTAAAGAAATGATTTTTCTTAAGTTAAATGTCATCTCCAAAATGAAAGCATGCAGTATTTTCAAGACACATTTACATGAACACATAATACTGAAAACTATCAGGAAACAAGTAATTAATTGGTTTTGTCAAGGTTTGTGTTTAGTTGCCTTGCACTGGTTGACCGAGGCTGGACTGAGTTATTAGAAACAGAAGAGCTTCTTCATGAACACATTTGACTGCATAAACACTATTGGTTCCCATGTCACTTCAGGTCAAGAACAAATCTATTGATTGTTTGAAATGAGTGAGCAGAACAAGAGGACAGCGTTTTATGATTCAGCCGCAATTATTGCCCCTCAAGAACAATTGCAGAGCTTTACAAGTAGGACAGGAATAGCTAAATAAACTTATCATTGCATCCAAAACAACAAGTGTATTAGATCCAATACCCACTAAACTTCTGAAAGAGTTTTTAAATGTAGCAGAAGAGCCTCTTCTCAATATTATTAACTCGTCTCTATTTCTAGGTCATGTCCCAAGACCGTTCAAGCTGGCAGGTTTTAATGAACCACAAATAGATCCAAATGGATTGGCAAATTACAAACCCCTTTCAAATACTACATTTATGTCTAAAATACTAGAAAATGTCTGGTTTTCAGGGACAGGCATTAAGGTGTTTTAGATCTTACCTATCTAAGATAATGTCAGTAAATTACAGAGTGGCGCAAGGATCAGTGGTAGGCCCTATTTCTTTCAACATAAATGGAATTAGTTATGCTGTTATCTTATGCTGATGATACTCTGTTATATATTTCATCAGGACCAGATGAAATCTCTAAAATATCCAAGTTGACAGAGTGTGTTAAATATATAAAATATTGGATGACCTGAATTCTCGGACTGTTGTAAACCTCGGGATAAACAGAGAGACTAATATTAGCGTAGATGCCATTCTTCTTATGATGTAACGAGTAAATTAGGATTTATGGGAAGTGTTCCCGGTTCTGGATGACCTAATCTATTCAGCCTAACATTGAATTATAGAAGTCTATAGTGTGTTATGTGTATGCTAGTTCAAAGATTTGTGTTTTTAATCTAGCTTTGAACTTACAGAGTGTGTCTGCTTCCCGGACAATTTTAGGAAGACTGTTCCAAAGATTTGGTGCTAAATAGGAAAAGGATTTACCGCCAGCAGTCGATTTTGATATTCTAGGTATTATCAACTAGCCGGAATTTTGAGATCGCAATAGATGTGAAGGACTATAAGGTGTTAAGAGCTTGCTCAAGTACTGTGGAGCTAAACAATTTAGTGCTTTGTAAGTAATCAGCAATATTTTAAACTTTATACAATGTTTAATTAGGAGCCAATTCCGGGTTTGACTGAACCGGGCTAATATGTTCATACTTCTTGGTTCTGGTAAGAGCTCAAACTGCTGCGTTTTGGACCAGCTGTAGTTTGTTTATTAAGAGTGCAGGGCAACCACCCAGTAGAGCATTACAATAATCTAGCCTTGATGTCATGAACATGAAGTAATTGTTCCGCATTTGTCAATGAGAGCATATGACGTAGTTTAGATATATTTTTAAGATGGAAAAATGCAGTTTTACAGATACTATTCATGTGACTTTCAAATGAAACGTTGCTATCAAAGAGAACACCCAGGTTCCTAACCGATGACGAAGACTTGACAGAGCAATGTAAGACAGAATTCTAGGTTAGTATGTGAGAACGTTTTTTGTCCAATAATTAGAATCTCTGTTTTTTTCAGAATTAAGTAGTAGGAAATTCCTAGTCATCCATTTTTTTAGATCAGCTATGCATTCCGTTAATTTTGTGAATTGGTAAGTTTCGTCAGGACGTGAAGAAATATAGAGCTGAGTATCATCAGCATAACAGTGAAAACTAATGCCATGCTTCCTAATGATATCTCCTTATGGTAGCTTGTACAGAGTAAACAGCAACGGTCCTAGTACTGAGCCTTGTGGTACGCCATAATGAACTTGTGATCGATAAGACATCTCTTCATTTACTGCTGCAAACTGATAACGGTCTGATAAGTATGATTTAAACCATGCTAATGCAATTCCACTAATGCCAACATAATTTCGAGTCTATTTAAAAGAATGTTGTGGTCAATAGTATCAAATGCAGCACTAAGATCAAGTAACACCAATAGCGGATGATAAGAGCAAATCATTTTCGACTGATGAGAGCTGTCTCAGTACTATGGTACTGTCTAAATCCTGACTGAAAATGCAGATTTGAGATCGGCCTGTAATTGACTAATTCTGTACGATCAAGTTGCATTTTTTTAACAACTGGTTTGATCATAGCCAGCTAAAAAGTTTTTGGTACAAATACTAGTGAAAAAGATGAATTGATGATATTGAGAAGAGGATATATGACCTCTGGAAGCATCTCTTTCAATAGCTTAGTCAGAATAGGGTCTAACATACATGTTGTCGATTTAAATGATTTAACAAGTTTAGAAAATTCTTCCTCTCCTACACTGTCAGAAAAAAGGGAACGGTTGGGGTACATTTGTGAACACTTAGGGTACAAATGGTGAAGTTGTGCCCTCAATGGGTCATATTTACACCTTAGGGTACTAACATGTACCATTTAGTGGTAAAAAAAGGTACAAATATGTTTCCAACTGTCAGAGGGTCCATGTTTAGACCATTTAATCCCCAAACAAGGGTACAATCTGTGACATAGGAAGCCAAAGTGTGGTAAAAGCTTATTAGGCTCTGCATCTACAGTGATCTCAACAATTCAGTGAACACATAATTGTCAATCACCCAAAATAGATTAAACATAAGAAATCCATGTTCATGAGTTGGTTGGTTATAAGAAGAGATGCACAAAGTTACCAAATGTATTGAATAGCCCACATCGTTACTGGCTGTCACTGGTTCTGAACAGTACACAGGCTGGCACATGACCTTCTATTGATTATGAAGAGCAGCAAGATGATAAGTTTTAAACATAAAGCAAATGTAATAAAGTCTGTATTTTTTATTGTAATGCTAAACTGTGCAATATAATACCTGTTTTAACTTAAGATAGCCTACCTAATTTAGAGTTAAAATAAATACACATGCTTATCTTTTTTAGCAAAAGCAATTTTTAAAAGCAATGTAGACGAAAACTATTTAACGTTTATTTAAAATTATATGGGGTGCTTTTACTTTGCATCAAAGTACAAATACACGCATTTGTCCAGCCAATGGGATTGTAGCCCGCGCAGTGCACGACTTTATGCGCGCGAAGAAGAAGTTGGAAGGGACTGTGCACAAAAAAACGACGGTTATTCCAAGAAGATGGCTGTCTCACTCCTGACGCTGTCGACGGAGGATCTTCTTCAGAAATTGAAAGAATCCGAAATAAATATCACCGAAGACGAAGCACAAAAATTCAGAGGTATGTTTAGTTTTAAGTATTGTGAAAATCCCTTTCGGGTTATGTGCACTTGAAATAGCGTCTGTAGCGTCAGGCCTAACTTAACGTTACTGACGCGTGAGGGAAAACCTTTCTTCGAAAATACTGGCCTCACAAAACCAAAGTATTGTTATTATGTTTTAAACTTATTGTTATTACACTTATTTGTATTTTTTAGCCTTAAATTAAGATACAACTTTTAGCATCGTTTACAACGTTACTCTACCGCGAGACAGTGCTTGAGACGCTGTCAGTGGTGAAACGGCCTTAGAAACATTCAAACCACACCCATCGCGTTTTGTGTAAAAAAAAAATATAAACCAACAGTTTATAAATTCAGTTTCCCAGAATTTTCTTACAACTCTAAACCTAACGTTAACGTTACCCATGTTCACCCCGGACGCGAGCGAACGCATGGCCTGCTTCTACTTTAGCACTTCTAGTCAGTCTGGAATTAAATAAATTACGAATATCATCCGTGTGAGTTGATTTATATCAGTTTTATTTGGTAACCTTACATATTAAATAACGTTTCTAAACGTTAGTTCATGAGAGTGATCATTTAGTCCTGTCAGTCATCACGAGCGAATGTAACGTTAAGTTAAGCAAAACTCGTGAAATAAGTTTCTAGTCTTTGAGCTGCTAATTTAAATATGTTTGCTTATAATCATACACTCAGAAAAAAAGGTATGTTTACCCTCCCTGTACATATTAGGCCTAACGTTAGTACTTTAAGTACATATTGGTACCTTTTAGCTTTTGTACCTTAGGGTTCTGCCCCAGTGACAGCTTTGTACCTTTTTTAAGGGTAAAAAATATACACTTAAGAGTGTATATGTACAGAGTTATTATAGTGTGTTTTTCTAAATTATAGTCATATTGTATGAAATGTATTGTACTGATTTTGATTTTTTAAAAAAGCTTATAATATTAAGCTTAATATTCTTACTGTTTACAATTTTTTAAAGTAAAAACCCTCGCCGCTGATTATGTATTGACTACTTTGTCATTTCTGATGAGTGAGACTGTATTAAGATAAGAGATGTGCTGGGATATTAAGTACTTGAGTAATTGTACATCATTATTATACATTTTACAATTTGACAGACCTTTATTCATTTTTCTGAACTCACAAGCCAATCAAATGTCACTCCTGGCTGATCTTGTAGAGCCAATTACACCCATTTCAGTGTAAATTGTTTTTGGAAACAGCTATGCTCATTTGTCTTTGAGAAGAGACATCTCATCAGTCTCCACAACAGTTTTTTGACCTCAAGCTACAGGTTTTAATTATAGGTATTGTTGAAGATGGATGACCTGGGTACTGTCAATGATCAGTCTATAAACAGCTATATTCAAAAATCATCGATTTAAAGTAAAAAATGTCACTTAAAAAGTTTCACATCTGTAATTATGTTGCTTTAGAAAATTTTGAAAAATGTTATTTAATGAGACTATTGATTTTAACAGTCAGTTTCAAGTTTGAGGTCAATGCAGTATTATTAATTTGTGGTGGGGTGGGAGGATTAGGAGAAATTAAGTCTAATTTTTAGCTTGGATGCATTACATTGATCAAGAGTGATAGTAAAGACATTGGTATCACTTTATTTTGATGGTCTCTTTGAACATTCTGTTGACTATAGTAACTTTGCAACAACATGTCAACTACCAGACATTAGTAGTATGTCTGCTTAATATCTGCTAACACTTGTGATTCTCCTCCAACAGACATTCTACTAGTCGACTAATACTCTATAAAAATGTATTAGTTGACATGTAGGTGCAACGTTACTTATAGACAACAGAACGTGTTAACCATCAAATCCAATATTAAAATAAACTGATCAAAATAACTTAAAAAAAAATTAAGTGACCAAGACATTTATAGTTTACAAAAGATTTGTATTGCAAAAAAAGCAGTTTTTTAAACTTTCTATTCAGGGATACTTTTGTTTCCACAAAAATATTAAGCAAGCACAACAGTTTTCAACATTTATAATAATAATAATAATAATAATAATAATAAATGTTTCTTGAACACCAAATCAGCATATAATATGTATAGGATCATGTACACTGAATAATGGAGTAATGACTGCTGCAAAATCAGGTTTGCCATTACAGGCATAAATGGTATTAAAATAGAAAACAATAATTTCAAATTGTAATAATGTATTTAATACAGTAGCATAATCTGACTTAATTCTAATATCTTTGGAGATGGAGTCTGGTGAAAAAAGTGCTGAATCAGTTGAGAAGGGGCAAACTCTTTGTTTGTTCATTGTTTACTTCTTTGTATCCATCAGACCTTGAAATTAATCACACCGTGTCTCTTGCTCTGTCGTATGTTTATCACCCTTTCCCCTCACTCTCGCTCAATACTTATACCTCTCAATATAGCCTGATGTCTTACTCCACTGGTCCAGACTGAAAAACCCTCAGCATTAGCAAGCACTCTACAGACAGATGTCGCCATGCTCTGCCTCCCTCATATCACACAGTCTGCAGGGCAGAGAGTTGCTCTAGAGTTTCAAGTTCAATCCACACTTAGACTCTCTAGGCCTAAAATAACTCAGGCACATCACCAATCATAATGATTGGATAATTATATTAGGAGATGACTATGGCCCTTTGCTTTGCAACCTGACTGACCCCAGGCTTAGTGTTTCGCCACTCTTCTCCTAACATCCTATGGGCAGTTCAAAATGACCAGAGAAGTAAAAAATGTCTCCTGTCTGACAGTGCCTGTCTGGGAGGCTGAATTTATATTCAAGATTACCTCTCTCTTGCCCTGTGTTTCTACGGCTCAGGAGGACTGCTGGACTTACGGATGCAGTCCTTCTGGGAACTCCCACGGGACTTTAATTATCTGTGAGCGAAAGGAGCAGTGGAGCAGAGTCGTGTGGATGAATATGTGCATCTGAGGGGTGTTTGCTCTCAGTTTTACTCTCCTTTTCCTATTTTCCATCTCTCTACTCTGCCATCTACCTTGGTCAGACACTGTGTGACCTGAATGAGCAAAAATGCAGGCTAAATGGAAATGTCCAGGGAGACCTGTCTGTCTGCAAGCTGAGATTCATCACATGCACAATCATCTCCCTACCAAACACATATATACATACCTGAAGAATTATGTGACTGTTATAGAATGCAGACACAGTGAACAGTGAGCTTTATTAACAGCACTGAGAAGAATCGAGAGTCCAGGTGAGTATGCAGTTCAAATACACTTTGCAAAATGAGTAACACTTAATAATTAAGACTTTCCTTGTTTTACAGGTGCAGGAGATCGTGGATAGCTGGAAGGATGGCTGGATGGACGCCCACACCTCATCATGTTTGATGAGTATGGCGGTAATGATCCTTTGCAGGTTGATGACAGGAGAACACAGGACACACAAGGGAGATAGACGCTGGAGTACTAACACTGGAAATTATTGCGGGTGTAAACACTGTAGAATAGGTAAGTAGTCCACTTTGTAGAAACGAGACCGGACAATGATGTGAGAGGAGGTGTGTGCTTTTGTAGCTGGCTTGATGATGAGGTGCAGATGAGGTGCAGGTGTGAGTTGTTAGTACTCTGGTGAGGGTGTGCGTTGTGATTGGCTGTTGGTGCGAGCCTGGCAGATTCGTGAAAGGGAAGATAGGCTTGTTCGAGGTGGCTGACTTGAAGCAGTGCATGCCGTTTAGAAATTTTGTCTGACTTGATAAAGGGCTGACGCCACGTGACTACGACCTATGGCATCAAAGTACCGCAAGAGCGATTCGAGAGTAGCAGGAGAACTGGGCTCTGATGACGACACCGCTGTTCCACAATTAGCCGGATTCACATGACAACGATCACGTGTGTTTCATATTTATTCTCACAACTTTAGTTCCGCTAAAACTCACAAATCAGTTTTTTATAACAGTAAACACTCTTTTCATGTAGTCGCGATATTGTGTCATAATTATCAAAATAAAACTGATTCATAAATGTAGACTCCACTTCATTGATAGTAGCTATAGGCTTATGTTGGACTTTATTCTTGTTCAAACAGATTATTTCACTTCAGCTGTGGTAAAGTATGCAAACACCACGTGAGCGGTCACTACGGGAACCAGAAAGTAATTATTGTCCCACTGTCATTATTCCCCCTCCTCTCTCCGGAACTGAGAGCTGTGTGGTTTTGCGATACAGTCGAATGTGAAGTAGCCTACATGTAGGCTACATCGCATATATACTGAAATGTTTGCCTTCGCAGTTTGCACCCGAAAGTTGCAGAACCATTCACTTTCTGTAAAGAATGCGCATTGTTCCCACCACAGCTGGCAACGTTCTCTGACCCATACGTTTCTCTGTACCAAAATGTTTCCAATTTGGCATCTATCCACATTATTAGTAGCCTACTTGCAGCCAGAGCCTGTGACTGTGCAATCTTGCTGTTTTTATTTCTTTATTTTCGTTATTTTTTTATCATGTCTCTGTCAAGGTCACATTAAAAAAAAAAGAAATCCAACAAATTAAGCGGGTTTTTCATTGTCGCTATGTTATTACGTAATGCGTCCTCACTGAAGATGGGAGAGGGGGAAAGCTAAAGCGAGGGAAAGCCAACATGTCAGCTGCAAGAGAACATGACCGATTTCGCAAGCACAAATCAGGTTCTGAGAAAAGGAAAAAAAAATTAAAAAGAAAGAAGACTTTCATAAGTCACTGCGAATAAATTTATCAGCACTTCCAGAGATGCGGTGGCAACAGCTAGCATCTGCATAACCCACGCCGACACTGTGGCAAAGCCTAGCGGTCATCAACAGCAGGACGGGAACGTGGGCACTGAGGATGACAGTGAAGTCCAAGGTGAGGGATGAGGATAAATATCTGTGATTGACAAATATTTTATAATGATGCTTGTGTCCAATTCAGTTAAGCTGGACCACACGATCAATTCTCTGTTTTTGTTCTACTACAATTTATCAGAGTTTGCCGTGGAAGACGAGGTCCCGCTGACACTTGATGAAGAGCATTATTCCGGGTTCGACAGTGAAGTATCAGCAGGGACGGGCACAGGAATTTTGAGGGGCGGTTGCTCTGACCTGAAAAAAGGGTCAATATTAAAATATATATACACAATATATGTCTTGCTACACTGCAGCATAATAAAATGGTTCTCACACTCCAGTAATATTTCTGTGTCAATTAATCTTGCACTTGTTCATAGTTTTTGTATTATGTCTGAATATATTCAGTTGAATTTTGCCCATACAAATTGCCTTTCCTGACCGTGTTTATGTCCAAACTCAATGCATCATATTATGGTCTTATTGTTATTTATAAAGATTGCAAAACGTCAGAGATGACAGGTTTATGATATACAACTTTGTAAACAGTATACAAAATGTATTAATATGTTAAATGTCACCAAAATACACATGAGAAAAAGAGTTCCTCATATTATTGTTTATTGTTTTTTTATTATGTATTTATTTATTTTTATTTGAAAATAAATCATCTGGATTGAATTGACAGATGGGGAAAAACTCGCTTCTAAAAAAAACGCTTAGATTTCGTGAAAAAATACGATCCTTTTTTAACCTTTTGGCTTTCCGTACATTCAGTTGTGCTTCTTGCTCGTATTCAATTCTGATGGTACGTATAGGTAACTGGGCAACTATGCATGATTTGTAGTATGATTGCGTAAAGGGAACAGGAATTCCGGTAGGGAATAGAATCGACTGACGTGCAGCGCTGAAGCCACGTAAACAGAGTTTGCCCTTCCCCTACTGACTTTCACTTTCGGTGCCCGAATGGAAGTGAATGAGGCTTTGCGATTATTTATTTATTCATTTTTATCTAGGCCTACGTGAAATTCTGCATCCATTGTAGCTATAATTTTATTTTATTTTTTTCTCGGAAGGGCAACGTGAGAAGAGAAGGGCATATGGGCAGTTGCCCGGGCAACCTGAGCAACCCCCGTTGCACAGTTGATTTTTTTCCCCTCTGAAATAATTTGCAAAAAAGTCATAGCTTAGACTATGTGCATGATTATGCTGTATTATTCAACTTGATAAAAACGTATTGCATCGAGATTATGCATGCAATAGAACTAGAACAGCTACGTCCGTGTGACTGTTATTCATGCGAAATTGAGCATCCACATCAAAGAGCAGGGCCTCGCATTTCAAGTTCGCACAGGGCCTCGCACCCTACCTGCGACGGCACTGCTTGCAGCCTCTTGATCATCCTCATTTTGCGAGATTTGTAAAATTTCCTCCTTCTGAAAACTGGTTTTAAAAGAAAACCCACCACTTCAGGTTGACTTTGCACTGGAGCCATCCTTTTTTTTCTTGGGTGTGGAATGTGAGATCCGATCTGTTATCCAGATACAGAAGCCACTTGATGTGGACAGGTGTAAACGCACCATGTCCTGATTGGCATATGATCCGTTCTGCTGCTGAATTTTCAGCTCTAAGATGACAGAAAATATAAAATAGTTATTTAAAATTGTAATAATATTTCATACAACCCCAAATCCAGAAAATATGCAATAAAAATGCAATAAAATTCAGAATATGTGAATTGTTCATTCTCTTTAACTTTTATTTAACTTAGAAAAGCATTTAAAAAAAAAAGATTTTCACTGACTATCTTTATCTTTTGTAAGTATAAATGAATTTGGATTTTGATAGCTGCAACACACTCCAAAAAATAGTTGGGACAGAGGCAAAATAAAAGTGAAAAGTTTACAGAATATCCAAGTAAACTCTTTAAAACAGTCAGCAATAAGTAGGTGAATTGGTAATAGGTGAGGGTATCGTGATTGAGTTTTAAAAAGAGCATCTCACTTTTTGCAAGTAAATATGGGTCATGGCTCATCACTTTGTGCCATATTTCATGAGAGAATTGTCAAACAACTCAAAAATGACATTTCTAAATGCAAGATTGCAAAGAATTAAATCTCTCTATTAAGAGAGTAGGGGACCTGCACACATTTCCGGTCGTGCATCCACTTCCGTATTTATACCCGCGCTGCAGAGTGGAAAGTGTGATGCAATTCTCGCACGCCAATGTGCATTGGCTCGTTTTAACAATACTCGAAGATGACAGACTCCCTAGGTGTTATCCCAATCAGTCGACACGTCAACTATATCTCCATTCCCTCCTTCAGGGAATGAGGGTTACATTCGTAACCAAGTAGTTCTATGTGGAGATGCCAGCAAGTTCTCTGAACCCAAACTCATCTCAGATGATCTAAAAGATGGAAATTGCTGCTGTGGTCAGATGAGTCCACATTTCAGTTTGTTTTGGGGAAAAAACAGACATCGAGTTTTCAACCCCGAAGACAAAAGGGACCATACAGACTTTCATCAGCAACAGGTAGCCTACACAAGCAAACATCTGGCATGGTATTGGGGTTCATAATTGCAAACTGCATGGGTTACTTGCATGTGTTTCTAATGTACCACTAACGCGGAGGCATATATTGGGTTTGTACAGAGACATTTAATGGCATCAAGATGACATCTTTCCTGAGAAGCAAGTCAATTCCAGGCATCAAAACAGAGTGGTTTCTAGACACTCTACTCTGTAGAAGGGATGTGCTTGCCTGCCTGCCTGCCTGCAGTCCAGATCTGTCTCTTATTGAAAATGCATGGCACACCATGAAAAGGAGAATCAGACAACGAAGACCACAGACTGTTGAGCAGCTGTCTTGTATCAGGTGAGATTGGGCAAAAATTCCACTTGCAAAACTTCAACAGTTAGTATCCTCTCTACATGCACACAGGTTTAGAAACATAACTGGTTGTTTAAAATGTCTGACTTCTTTTCATTAAAATGGTCAGAATTAATTCATTTGTATTACATTCACTCACTTTCTCATGCCAGTGGGAAAAGGAGAAAACCTCTGGCTCAGTCGGGGCATCTAATATCTGGCTGGATTTGCTCATGTGATCTTTTCGCTCACTCACTGGCTCTAAGCAGTGCACTGTAAAGAACCGCTCACATGAACGTTTGCCTCTATACCTAGACACTATTCTTAATACCCTTTGTCTTGCTTGCATGAACAGGACTCACAGCATCTATGATTAATATTAAATATAAGCTACATGAATATTTCAGCATCCCTGAAGCTTAATATAATATTTGCTTGCATAACAAAAAAAATATATATATATATTTTTTTTTTTTACCAGTATTGCCTCAAAATGGCTGTATATAAATGTAACTATGCAAAAAGTTCAAAGAGGATTACGAAAGATTACAGCACTACGTCCAGATTAAACAGGAACATCTGTGAGGTTCCTGCCACCAACTCCACTGATGAAAATGAGAGTTTGTTCAGTCACCCCATGTACAAATGGATTTCACCAAATGCCTCAGTTAATTTCAACATGATAGTGTCACGCTGCTTTCTGGCTTGACAGCATGCAATTACAAAAACAATTAACCGTTATCCAGACCTCTGTCGTGTTGCAGGACAATAATACATGCTGTGTTACAGGAGTGGTGTTTCCTGTATCTTTTGTTCCATGTTCTCAAAGCTGCTGTGCTCCCTCAGATAAGAAGCTAAGCTTTTTATGCTTTGATAACATCTTTGCTTTGTGCTTTGCTCCCACCTACTAGGAGACCTGTCAAGGTATAATGTAATTTTCCAGGATAATATTCTTTTGTTTGTTTGCAGATTGGGTATGATTTGACAACGACCTACCGAGGTACATGTCTGATAAAGAAAAGTGGAGAATTGCAGAATTAATTATATATATATATATATATATATATATATATATGATATTCTTCATTAATTTATTTTTTTCAATTTAACATTAAAATTATTTTTGAAGAGAGTACTGATTCATAAATAATTCCTGATGCCATATTTTTAGTTTTAAATAGTTTTTCATTCGATAAAAGAAAGTACCAGAAATTATGTACCAATTATAGTCCTGTAATTGCTATACGCTCCTTTTGTACGAAGCATTTTACTCTGAATTACACCTTACAGAGTTAGCTTTCTACTTACAAATGGCATACACTCATATGTCTATGCTCTAAACTGCTACAATAACGTCTCGGTTACATATGGTAACCCTCGTTCCCTGAGGGAGGGAACGGAGACGTAGGTCATGACTGCCCAATAGGAATCTCGCTATAGAGGCCAATCTACTTCGAGTGAAACTAAAACAAGCCAATGCACATTGGCGTGCAATCATTTGAGACGTTCCCGAGACGTTCCCTATCGGTCAGTCACTACAACGTAAGTCATGACTGACCAATAGGAATCCCTACCAAAGCGCCACAGCTGCTGCACCCCATCCAGCGCCCCGTGCAAGCCTCTACACCTTCTTGCCTGGAAGGACGATAGGAGGAGGCTTACACAGAGTTAATCTGTCACTGTTGTTCCGTAATAACCCATTCAGTGAGATTATTGGATAACACTGGGAAAGCGTGCCCTTTCTATTTAGGAAGGAGAACGCTGCGGAAGCCACTTCTTCAAGAGTTATGTGGAAAATACATATGGACTAACCCGAAGGTTGTACTGCATATGAATAATGGGAACTTAGCCCGGGGGAAAGACACGGGGTTCCGTCTTAGGAGCAGCCGTGGAGAATATACACATATGGGATCCCTGTAGGGTCACACATATAGAACCCAGCCCAGATCCAGCTCAAAGGATTCAGCGGATAAAGGCCTGGCACCGAACACTCCGCGAAGGCCGGGCCGAGGGGTTTTGGAGGACTCGACAGGTTTTCCACTCTGGAGCAATAAGTAGGTGCACAGTAGGGTGCAGCAAGCCGACAGAGCCAGGCCTCTCGGTGCTTCTACCCGTCTAGGGTGAGAACACGGGAGGAGACCGGCTCTACACGTAGGCTATAATATCTAGTGAACGTGTTAGGTGTCGCCCAGCCCGCAGCTCTACAGATATCTGTAAGCGAGGAGCCACGTGCCAGCGCCCAGGAGGATGTAACGCCTCTCGTGGAGTGTGCATGCAACCTGAGTGGGGAGGGCACGCCTTGTGCTTGGTAAGCCAAGGCGATGGCATCCACTATCCAGTGGGCCATCCTCTGCTTGGAGACAGCCTTCCCCCCTCTGCTGGCCTCTGTAACAGACAAAGAGCTGGTCTGAGGTCCTGACGCTTTGAGTTCTTTCCACGTACATACGCAGAGCGCGAACGGTACAGAGCAAAGCCAGGGCTGGGTCTGCCTCCTCCAAAGGCAGCGCTTGCAGGTTCACTACCTGATCTTTGAAGGGAGTGGTAGGAACCTTGGGCACATAGGAACCTTGGGGGTCTTAGTACCACATGCTTGTCACCCGCCCCGAACTCTAGGCATGATTTGTCGACCGAAAATGCGTGCAGGTCTCCTACCCTCTTGACAGAGGCCAGTGCAACCAGTAGCAAAGTCTTCATGGAAAGAAGCTTTAAGTCTACCTACTGCAGAAGCTCAAATGGAACATCCTGAAGTGCTCGAAGCACCAGGGAATGGTCCCAAGAGAGGGATGGAGGGGGGTCGAGGAGGATTTAATCGTCTCACCCCCCTAAGAAACCTGACGACCAGGTCGTGCTTCCCCACTGTTTTAACATCTATGTGGTCATGATAAGCTGAAATAGCGGCAGCATGTACTTTGAGGGCTGAGGGAGACAGCCTTCGCTCTAACCCTTGCTGCAAGAAGGAAAGC
Organism: Meda fulgida; assembly: GCA_030578275.1. NCBI lineage: Eukaryota > Metazoa > Chordata > Actinopteri > Cypriniformes > Leuciscidae > Meda > Meda fulgida. Next base: position 24,795,279 of record CM060622.1, read on the forward strand.
ACAGACCCTATCGAACATCTTCGGGGGTCTTCTCGGCGAGATGAACACCACTCGATGAACAGGTTCCACTTCAGGGCATAAACACGTCTCGTGGACGGCGCCCGTGCTGAAGTGATGGTGTTAAGTACCTCAGGGGGTAAGTCACCTAGAACCTCCACGTCCCGTCCAGGGACCAGACATGGTGTTTCCAGAGGTCTGGACGCGGGTGCCATAGGGTGCCCCGTCTCTGAGTCAGAAGATCCTTCCTCAGAGGAATGGGCCAGGGAGGGACTGTCACAAGGAGCATGAGTTCTGGGAACCAAGTCCGGGTGGGCCAATAGGGAGCCACCAGAAGGACCTGCTCCTTGTCCTCCGTGACTTTGCACAGTGTCTGTGCAAGTAGGCTCACTGGGGGAAATGCATATTTGCGGAGGCCCCGGGGCCAGCTGTGTGCCAGTGTGTCTGTGCCGAGTGTTCCCTCGGTCAGGGAGTAAAACAGCTGTGGGAGGTCTCTGAGGAGGCAAACAGGTCTACCTGAGCCTCTCCGAACTCTCTCCAGATCAGCTGAACCACCTGGGGGTGGAGTCACCATTCTCCCGGAAGCGCAGCTCGTGATAGCTCGTCGGACACACAGTTGAGCACACCGGGGACATACATGGCTCAAAGCGGCCTCAGATGCTTCTGACTCCAGAGGAGGAGATGGTGGGAGAGTTGCGACATGCGACGAGAGCGTAGCCCACCTTGTCGGTTGATGTACGCAGCGGTTGCAGTGTTGTCCGTGCGGACCAGTACGTCCCTGCCCTGTAGCGGCCTTTTCAAGCGGCTCAGAGCGAGATGTACTGCTAGCAACTGCGAGGCAATTGATGTGCCAATGCAGTTGGGGAGCGTCCACACCCCTGACACTGCATGCCCTTTGTACATGGGACCCCAGCCGGTGGCAGAGGCATCTGTGAATACCACAGCATGCCTGGAGACCTGTTCCAAGGGGACTCCTGCCCGATGGAACGAGAGGTCTGACCACGGGCTGAAGGTCTGGTGGCAGGCCGGTGTGATTGCCACCCGGTGAGTGTCGTGATGCCACGACCATCTCGGGACTCGGCCGTGAAGCCAGTGCTGAAGCGGTCTCATATGAAGCAAGCTGAGTGGGGTTACCGCTGCTGCCAGGAGCCACTGAAAAAAATTCAGTGGGACCGCCGTCCTGCCTTTCAACGTGTTCAAGCAGTTCAGCACCGACTGAGTGCGCTGCTCTGTGAGGCGCGCTGTCTGTGTGACCGAATCCAACTCCATACCGAGAAAAGAGATTCTCTTCACAGGGGCGAGTTTGCTCTTTTCCCAGTTGACCTGAAGGCCCAACTGGCTGAGGTGCATGAGCACGAGGTCCCTGTGTTCACATAACTGATCTCGAGAGTGTGCTAGTATGAGCCAGTTGTCGAGATAGTTGAGGAGGCGAACGCACTGTTCTCTCATGGGAACAAGGGCCCCCTCCGTGACTTTCGTGAAGACACGGGGAGACAGGGACAGCCCGAAGGGCAGGACCTTGTCCTGATATGCTCGACCCTCGAACGCAAAGCGCAGAAACGACGCGTCCTTCAGGTCGATCGCTGGAAACCAATCTTGGGGACGGATGCATCCGAAAATGCATCTCTGCGTGAGCATTTTGAATGGTAGCTTGTGGAGGCTCCGATTCAAAACTCGCAGATCCAAGATCGGTCGTAACCCACCACCTTTCTTGGGTACAATGAAATAGGGACCGTAGTGCCCTGACCTCATATCGGCTGGAGGGACCGGCTCTATCGCGTCCTTCGCCAGTAGGACTGCGATCTCCGCACGCAAAACATCGGCTGCTCTCACTGTAGTGGAGTGGATGGCCCGAAACTTGGGGGGACGCCGGGCGAACTGAATCGCATAGCCGAGCCTTATGGTCCAAATGAGCCAGCGAGACGGACTGGGGAGCGCTAACCAGGCTCTCAGAGACCGTGCAAGTGGAACCAAAGGGACTGTAGGCGTACCCAGAGTGGGGCAGCGAGGTGGAACACAGGGACGCGGCTCGGGAGGCTCTCTCTGGGAGGCGGCCTGTAGCGGGGTCTGTGTGTGCTGTGCAGCACTTACCTGGTTCCACGGGGCAGGAGGTGCAGGAGGCGGCTCGGTGACGTTCTCGAACTGCACACTGCTGCTCACTGGCGACAGAGGAGGCGGATGAGAGTGGTGAGGATTCTGTCCCCCCACTCTGGGTCCCCTTCGGACCCAGAGATGGTAGAAACTGCTCTTTTATTGAAAATTAGGGTACCGCTGGTTTTAAGGCCAGCGGCGGAACACAAACAGAACGAAACAAAATATTTTCCACCCGGCCCTCTTCCGGGGGAGGGAGCGATGCGGTCATCGTCTCCTGGAGAGCAGTCCCTTCCATCTCCGGGTCGCCCGTCCTAGGGCCGCTTACCCCTGGCTTTGCCGCCCTTCTTGGCGGGGGCCTGGACATGCGGGGCGCCCTGCCTGCGACTGGCTCCACGGCGCCGTTTAGATCGAGGCTGCTGCTGCGGCTCGGGAGCAGGGGCAGAAGCAGGAGGACGCCCCCGGCGATGAGCAGACTGAGGAGCCGCGGGCGGTGGGGTGGAGGCAGCAGCTGACCACCGCAGCAAGATGTGTTTGATGGCCTCAGTCTGCTTCTCTACAGCCGAGAACTGCTGGGCAAAGTTCTCGACCGTGTCGCCGAAGAGGCCGGTCTGGGACACGGGGGAGTTAAGGAACCTGAGCTTGTCGGTCTCCCGCATGTCAGCCAGACACAGCCAGAGATGGCGTTCCTGGACCACTAGTGTGGACATCGCACGACCCACTGACCGCGCGGTAACCTTCGTCGCACGAAGCGCGAGGTCCGTCGCAGTGCGAAGTTCCTGGAGAACTTGTGGGTTGTGACCACCCTCGGGTCAGGTCCTTCAGTGCTTTGGCCTGATGAACCTGCAGCAACGCCATAGCGTGCACGGCAGAGGCAGCTTCCCCACAGGCCTTGTAAGCCTTGCCGGTTAAGTCCGACGAGTACTTACAGGCCTGTGAAGGAAGACACGGTTCTCCACGCCAAGTGGAGTTAGGGCACAGTTGCATTGCAACAGCCCGTTCCACTGGCGGGATACGCATGTATCCCTTAGCTGCCCCGCCATCAAGGGTGGTGAGGGAGGAGGAGCCACCGGAACGGTTTCTGGCAGTGAAAGGTGCCGTCCACTTCCCCGTGAGCTTCTCATGCACCTCCAGGAAGAAGGGCACTGGGGTGGGTTGCTGAGACCCAGCGCACGCCACCCCGAGATACCAATCGTCCAACCTCGAGGGTTCGGGACACGGTGGAGGATTCCACACAAGCCCAACCCCGTTGGCGGCCCGGGAAAGCATGGCCATCATCTCTGGAACCGTCTCAGGCACCGCTGGCACACCCGAAGGAGGCAGCGGTGCCGAGTCGTCGTCCGCAGAGAGGTCTGACCCACCGTCCGATGCAGTGATCGACATCTGGTCTTCACTGGGAGCCCCAAAGGAGACAACCGGTACACACCTCGAGGATGGTCCAGCTCTCTCCAATGGGGACTCAACTGGCTGCGGAGCATGAGAGGGGTGAGGACTCCTAGGGGGTTGGTTCCCCGAAGGAGACGCGCTCACCGTAATCCTCAGGTCACCCGCGCCACCGCCCGAAGCAACCCTCTGAGGAGGATTGGATCGAGGCAGAGGCACGGTGACTCCGCCCCTTTGCAGGAACAAGAGTCTCGACCGTAGCTCCGCGATGGTCATCTTCCCACAATGGGTACATTACTCATCCACAAATGCTGCCTCAGCGTGTTCAATGCTCAGACACACGAGGCAGCGTTTGTGACCATCCTGTGAACCCAGGTAACGACCACATCCAGAAACACACAGATAGAAAATCATCGTAACAATTATACATTTATTAACAGCCCAGCAAGCAATATTATGATATAAAGTTATTTGGCATAGGCCCCCTCCGTAGATTTTTTTGCCTGAAGACAGCCCTGTTTTTGCGCAGCCGACCCCCTGGGAGGTATGGGACGGAACCATCCTGGTGGTGGTGGGAAGGATGGAGGGGAAGGAACCATCTTGATGGTGGTGGGGAGGATGGAGGTGAATGAAAGCGTCAGCATCTGTGAACTCAGACATGTGTAAGTACCAATATTTTATACTTAAGTAAGTATTAAGTATTAGAACATGATTGGATAGATGAGAAGGTAATAAGTGATGTAACAATTTAGTCTTCCCTGCAGAATTTATGCTAAAGCTTTAATTTCCCTTTCAGTCGGTCAAGTTTGACGCCATGTCGGACTGAACCGACTAATATGAATCTCGCTAGAGAGGCCAATCTACTTTGAGTGTAACTAAACGAGCCAATACACATTGGCATCCAGTCATTTGCAGCAGCTGCTCTGCCATGCAGAGCGGGTATATAATGAGAAGCAGGTGTGATTGCACTTCAGATTTTCGCTGAGGAGCTGAGCATTTCCAATGCTGTTTACAGAGAGTGTTGAAGTTTCAACGAGAACGAGCTATTCAGGAAGAACCTCTTGTGTCTGGTGCTGGCAATACAACGTGGCAGTGGGGTTGATTCTTCTCTCTTTCTCTCTCTTTTTCTCTTTCTTTAAAAGACGCTCTCTATCTGTGTAAGCTCTTTTAGGGACTACTCTCACTGGTGCTGAAACACGCAGGGGAACAGTCACTGCGAACACAGAGTAGTTTCACACTCAGTATAATTAAACATGAAGCGTTTGGCTCCGAAGCAAAAAGCTTGTGTGCAATCACTCAGCTGCTCGTTAAATACCCAAGCTGCGAGGCTGCGCAGCTCATGCAAATGATTGCACGCCAATGTGCATTGGCTTGTTTTAGTTTCACTCGAAGTAGATTGGCCTCTCTAGCGAGATTCCTATTGGTCAGTCATGATCTACGTTGTAGTGACTGACCAATAGGGAACCACAGACTTATAGCAGAGCTTATTCAAATGTAACTGTGCAAAGGTTATAGGATGGACGCATGGCCCGGAAAATATATATTCATCCCTATTTAGGGGCAGAACAAGCCAATGTTGGCAAGTATGACAATAAAAAAAGTTATTGACATGCTTGCTTAGATCCGCAATACAGAAAGGTCTTTCTCATCTCATATTAGATTGAAATGGTCATATCCAAGGCATATTTATCTTTATCTTAAGTTATATACTAATATAAAAGCATCAGTTTGGAGCACGTCTTTCAAATATTTATGCATAGTTTATTTGAAAAATATATAAATGCACTGTATTTGTAGTCTAATAAATGACACCTGTTGTGTGATGGTTTCCAATAACAGATATATTTATATATATCAAGTTATTAAAGTGTCACTATTATGCTATTTTAAAGTCTCCTAATTTTGTTTTGGAGGTCTCCTACAAAAGGTTTACATGCATCAAATGTCAAAAAACTGTTTAATTTTTCAATAATTCTCAAACGACTCTGACGATGAATGAATCAATCTCTCTAAATCTCTCCTTTCCGGGAACTACTCTGCTCTGATTGGCCAGACAGCTCAGTCTGTTGTGACTAGTCTCCCGCATTCAGCGCATGTCGGAAACAAAAACGCTCATTACCATAACTGAAATTCAGCTCCATCCGTTGGCTTCCTAAAGCTCATGGATTGTATACCGTAAACTAAAGACAGTAACAAATGATGATGCCGATTTTACCATATCAATCTGAGCACTAGTCCGACGATGAAACATTGGAAGAACTAGTTCTACCAGAAAGACTTAGGAGAATAAATCATTGTAACAATTATACATTTATTATCAGCCCAGCAAGCAATATTATGATATAAAGTTATTTGGCATAGGCCCCCTCCGTAGATTTTTTGCCTGAAGACAGCCATGTTTTTGCGCAGCCGACCCCCTGGGAGGTATGGGACGGAACCATCCTGGTGGTGGTGGGAAGGATGGAGGGGAAGGAACCATCTTGATGGTGGTGGGGAGGATGGATGTGAATGAAAGCGTCAGCATCTGTGAACTCAGACATGTGTAAGTACCAATATTTTATACTTAAGTAAGTATTAAGTATTAGAACATGATTCGATAGATGAGAAGCTAATAAGTGATGTAACAATTTAGTCTTCCCTGCAGAATTTATGCTAAAGCTTTAATTTCCCTTTCAGTCGGTCAAGTTTGACGCCATGTCGGACTGAACCGACTAATATGAATCTCGCTAGAGAGGCCAATCTACTTTGAATGTAACTAAACGAGCCAATGCACATTGGCATTCAGTCATTTGCAGCAGCTGCTCGCCATGCAGAGCGGGTATATAATGAGAAGCAGGTGTGATTGCACTTCAGATTTTCGCTGAGGAGCTGAGCATTTCGAATGCTGTCTACAGAGAGTGTTGACGTTTCAACGAGAACGAGCTATTCAGGAAGAACCTCTTGTGTCTGGTGCTGGCAATACAGCGTGGCAGTGGGGTTGATTCTTCTCTCTTTCTCTCTTTTTCTCTTTCTCTCTCTTTTTCTCTTTCTTTCTTTTGCCTTTCATTTGAGCAAAACAAAGGCTGTTCTCACAGCTGGTATGGTGCCCTCTTGGAGCCGCAGAAAGGCCGTCCTCGTGGCTGGTAAGAGACCCCCTCCAAAGAGAGAGACAGCACACGACAGGCTGCACACATCCCTGTGTGTGTTTTCTGCAACTGTTACCCTGCGTGCTTCAGCACCAAGGAGAGCAGTTCCATGGAAAGATCTTACACAAGTAGAGCTGCGTTTTTTTTAAAGATGTCACTCTACTTTTGTGTGGGATGGTTATTGTGGAGTAATGGGTTTTATTATGGAAGGGGGTTTTTATTATGAAGCGTCTAACAGGAAGTACCGGAACTGCTAGGTGCTAGGTGCTTGGGGGTGCATGTGAAAAAAATGTGAGTTTTGAATGATGCATGAATAAATGCTGTTCAGTTGCTCTACAATGTGTCGCTTGAATCTATGCCCAATAATACGACATGGTGTCAGAAGTCGGGCGGCAGTAAGAGCTTAATCGTCGGGGAGTGAAAGTAAGCTGTTCTGGGAGTGAAAAAGACTTTATCCGGAGAAAAAGATGTCGGATACAGAGGAAGCGGGAGCTAGCGCACCGCACACGCAGCCTCGCATGCTACAGCCCCAGTTACAAGTAAACAGCGGCAATAATGCAAACGCTAATCCAACCCCGAACGCCACATTCACCATTCAGCCTCCCGAAGCGTTTGATTTTTTTAAGCCTCAGCAATGGGAAAAGTGGATACGGAGATTTGAAAGATTCCGTCTAGCCAGCAATCTGCATCTTAGCTCGAGGCTAACCAGGTGAACACGCTCATCTACTGTATGGGGGATGAAGCGGACGACATTCTTCGAGGTCAAGCTTTATCGGACGTGCAGTGACAACAGTACCAAGCGGTAAGAGACACTTTAGACATATATTTCGTGCCCAGGAAAAATATTATCTACAAAAGAGCCCGGTTTAATCAAAGAGTGCAGCTAGCTAATGAGACTGTTGACTCGTTTGTCACCGCGCTTTATGCTTTGGCGGAAAACTGCAACTACGGGGCACTGCACGATGAGTTAATAAGAGATCGCCTCGTCGTGGGACTCAGAGACTCTAGCTTAGCTGAGAGATTACAAATGGACAAGGATTTGACGCTGGAGAAAGCAGTAAATCAAGCCTGGCAGTCAGAAGTCATAAAAAGGCAACAAACTGACATCAGAGGTGAAAGCAACATGGAAATAGATGCTGTGTCAGTAAAATATAGAAAACAACAGTATCCAAAACAACAGTATCCAAAATAAAAGTCTCCAAGTCAACCAAAATACTCAACAAAGTCCAAAACTCCAAATGAAAAATCCTGCTACAGATGTGGTAAAAAACCTGCACATGCTAAAGTCCAATGTCCAGCAAAAGATGTGACCTGTCATACTTGTGGTAAAAGAGGACATTACAGTAAAGTGTGTAAACTTGTTAAATCTGTGCATGTGATAGAAACAGAGAAATGTACTGACACACCAATGTTCCTCGGTTCTGTAGACGCAGGTTCAGATCCTTGGTATGCAGATCTAAGAATCAGAAACCACAAGGTCAGATTTAAGATAGACACTGGAGCTGATGTTTCAGTTATCCCAGCCCAGATGTACTTCTGTATAAATCAAAATGAGACGGAGTTATGCAAACCAGATAGACCATTGTTTGGACCAGGTGGCACTCCTCTCAATGTATTGGGTATGTGCAGAGAAACATTGTGCAAAGGTGAAGAAGAAATTGAACAAAACGTATATGTTATCAAAGTTTTGCACATAGCGCTGTTGAGCAGACCAGCAAGTGTCAAGCTAAACCTTGTGTCTAGAGCAGATAGCATAGACATGAAAGTGGTAAATGAGAAATACCCAAAGCTGTGTCAGGGTTTGGGGTTAATGCAGCAACCTTATTCTATTAAGCTAAAACCTGACGCTGTTCCTTTTTCCCTGGCCACACCAAGACGTGTCCCCATTCCTTTGTTGGGAAAAGTGAAACAGGAACTGGAAAAAATGGAGTCCATGGGAGTAATCAGCAGAGTTGAAGAGCCAACCGAATGGTGCTCAGGTATGGTCCCGGTGCCAACCAAAAATGACTCAGTGCGCATTTGTGTGGACCTCACTCACCTCAATAATGCAGTGTGCAGAGAGAAGTACATCTTACCTTCAGTGGAACAGACACTTGGATCTCTGGCTGGAGCAATCGTCTTCAGTAAGTTAGATGCAAACAGAGAGTTTTGGCAGGTCCCATTGTCACCTAAGTCAGCACACTATACAACGTTCATTACCCCTTTCGAACGTTACCATTTTAACAGACTTCCTTTTGGAATAGCCTCAGCCCCAGAACATTTCAATGGGCTGCCAGGCGTGGTTTGTCACATGGACGACATACTCATTTGGGGAAAAGACCAGCAGGAACATAATGTCAGACTTCACACAGTGCTTCACAACTGCAAGAGGCTGGTGTCACACTAAATATAGAGAAATGTGACTTAAGCAAACGTGAGGTAAAGTTCCTTGGACACATTTTGTCTGCGGAGGGAGTCAAACCTGACCCGGATAAAATCTGTAGCGACAATGACTTTGTAGGAGAATTATTAACTCAAAGGGGAATAATATTCATGAGATGATGAATATGCATTATCGTATACACAAATTAGATTGTCCCAAATAGGGAATAGGTTAAACCTCGCCGTATATGAATCATCAACACAATTGCTCGTATTAATCATTAATATAGGTCGGTAAAATCAGATCAACTATCAGGGTAAACTTTGATATAATTCAAACCTAGTTTATCATGCACTCGGTCGTTTACCAGCCTGTAAACATCAAAAATACCCTTCCTGTGGCCACCAGAAATGATATTTTTGCGTAAGGCACTTTAGATATCTCAATATAACTAAAGTAGAGCTTTGTAGCATAAGATCGGCATTTTCAGGGGCTTCAAGTTTATAGAACAATGAGACAGATACAATTCAAAAGATTATAGAGTTTAATAAAATAAGACTAAAGATTACATAAACTACTTAAATCACGCAGGAGTAAATATGCATAACAAGAACAAACAATTACAACAACAAAAGAACGATTGCAATACGAAATATTAGAGAGAGAAAGTTAGAGGGTGAGAGAGGGTGAGAGAGAGAGAGAGAGAGAGAGAGAGAGAGAGAGAGAGAGAGAGAGAGAGAGAGAGAGAGAGAGAGAGAGAGAGAGAGAGAAATCAGTTCAGACAATTCAAACGAGACCCAAAGGCTTTCTTAGGAGTATCTAGACAACCTTAAACAGCACTTAATTTGGATTGTACGTTACTTTGATATGGTTCCTTTGGTGTAGCTGTGTTACGAAAGAAACAGGCTGGTGTCCGGAGTTTCGTTCGGACGGAGGTAGGTGTTGCGATCTCTTCAGCTCGTATGACAGACGCTTGATCTTAAATTAGTTTCGTTCGTGAGTGCACTGAACGAAAGAGGATTATCAAACTGAGGTAGCTCAAGAAAAGAAAGAACTTAGATTAAAACAAAGTAGGAAAAACGACGCGGAACTCCTGGCTGGAGTTCGCAGGAAAGTTGGGATCTCTCTCTGGCGTGGGACTGCTCGCTGCCTCAAGGAGACATGGCGCTTCTGTTTTGAAGGCACCCGAGACACGCCTTTCGTACGCCTCTGATCCAATCGTTTGGGAGGAGGCGTGTCGACAAACCTTGTGGTTCGCGAAGTACATGCCTTCTGGGTCATGTGCATGGGAGATTACAAATTTAGTAATAATACACTTCTAAAACTAGGATTAATAAAATGTACCTCATATTACATTTTGGGTTAGTGATTCGATCTTATTCGATTTGTCTGATTCCAATCATACCACTCGTGGCATTCCTAGGGTTAGTAAAATGTAGATACGTGATTTTTCGTGATTAAACGAATGTCAGACTGATCACATGTCATAAAAGCTTACAGTTATATCAATTGGGTCACAAAGGAATCCTGAACACAACCAGAAAGCATTTATACATTTGAAACGTTATGTTTAACTACAGTGTTTCAGAATGATTGTCTTTTTGTGTGTGTGTGTGTGTGTGTGTGTGTGTGTGTTTGTGTGTGTTCAGAGTTCGTCGCGTGGTCAGTCACGCGCTGGACTCCTGATCGTCTTCAGTTCCGTGTATGTGCGTGCGTTCTTTGAATTTGATGAGTTTAAGTCTGGATTACAATGACCAGTGTGGTTCATTACACAAGGTTGTCTGTGTTTGTGGGGTGTCGTGCAGAGGGGACACCACGGGACCTCCGGCCAGAGAGGCGCCCCTGTCGAGTCACATGTGGTAAGACAGAGGACCCTGTGATTACTTATCAGCGAAAAACGCCGCTGGGGCACTTCTGGCATCGGGAATTTAATTAAGTCCCGTCGTCATTTGCTTGTGTGTGAATCAGTAACTTTAAAAAGTCCCATGACATCTGTTTCTTTCACAATCTGAAGAATGGAGGAGTGTTTACTTAATTAGAGACTTAGTTGATTAAAACCCCATGATTGCGTTGATCATCTGATTATTGCTACATTCCCCCCTTGATGGTTCGGCAGGACCCGTGTGGGTGGGCCTCGTTGAACCATCACGACCGCATTGGTCAGGTGGTAGGTAAATCATGGAGGTTGGATGCTGCAGATGATGGTTAGGGCTGAGGGCTCAGCTCTATAAGGTTTCCCGCGTTCTCTAGCGGGGAGTCTTCTTTCCGAGGGCCCCTACGGAACCCTCCGGACATGGCTTGGGTGAGCCTGGCTGTTGAGGCTCGCATCTCGTTGAGTCGTCGGTACAGGACGTAGGCCAGGCCCAAGGTTAGGACGTGGCCGATGATCGTTGAAATGCACACGGCAGTGTCTGCGGCGGTCCAGGCTTGGACGACAGGTTAAGTGTCCAGGATGGGCATTCTGGACAATGCTTGGAGGGCTGTGTCAAGGGGTGCGATGTCGACGATCTGTGACCCCCCTTTCTGAATCCAGTTTTCCAGTTCTGGATCGAAAGTGAAGTTGCGATCCTTAAAGAAAGGTGGAATCTCTAGTTCGGCTTGGTATTCTTCGCTAGGGAGGTGATACAAGGCTAGGTCGTCCAGGTGGAGGATGGCTCCTCGTGGGACTTGAATCCACATGGTCTGGTTCAGCAGGTTGACGCGTGTAGCGGTGTCGTGCTGGTTGTAGGTCAGTGTCGCCGCCCGAACCGGAGTGTTAACGAGCCACCGATCCCCCACGATCTCAGCTTGCGTCTCGGTGACTTGGCTGCGAGGTTTAGCATCTGCCGGGCAGCGTGCATCGCTGGCCAGATGTTGCAGGCCGCAAATCCCATCAGTGTTGTCTCTTAGGAAGGGTTTGCTTGGGCAGAGGTAGTGAATGTCTTTGGTGAGGGTACACATGTGCAGGTGCGGGGCTAAGTACAGCTGTGTATTGCTGTCGTGGTACGCTACCGCTTCGGGTGTCCGTACCTTGAAGTAGGTGTTGCTCTGCCAAAATCCTACGTTGACAATATCCTTGAGTCGGTAGATTCGGCTTGATTCTATGATGGGTAAACTCAAGACGAATCCTACCTCCCACTGTGCAGGGTCAACATACAGGGGAATGGCACTGCCCAAAGAGTAGGCAAGGTGGATTTGTATCGGGTCCGTGGGTGTTGTTATGGCAGAAGCCAGCACGGTTTGCACCAGGCTTAGGGGTATCAGGTATGGCGGGATCCTACCCATGGCTAAGCTGTCCATGGAGGAACTTACTTCTCGGAGCATGTCGGTCATTAATGCCGTGACCAACTGTGTCTGGGCAAAGTCATTCTGGAAAACTGTGAACAGCTGTTTCATGGAGCTCACAGTTTGATTCAACATGAGGCTATGAGTGTTGAGGATTGTCACGGTTCCTCTCAGGGTCTTGCCGATGGTTTTCAGGGATGCCCTTTGTGCGTTGAGTTGTTCTTTTAACTGTGGAAGTTCCGTCTGAATTTCGGCTACGTGCCGTCGCACCGTGGCTATGTTAACGGCGTTGACACTTGACATGCCAATGTTGAAAAGCGTGCCTACGGCGGCAGCAGCTCCGAGCAGTGCTCCTAGGAACCGCTTGGAACGTTTGTTGTGTCCTCCCAATTCAGCTTGGGTAACGGTCATCTTTTCAAGTTGGTTTAGCATGTGCTCGACATCGGCTTCGGCGTGGTTGAGGGCGGTTTCTGTCCATCGGGCACCTGCCCAGCTGTACTGGGCTACCGCTCTTGGGTAGTGCGCAAGGTAGACATTTCGAGGGTCAAGTCGCACGTACACTTTCTGCGTGTGCGTTCGGCAATTGGTAATCAGTAGTCCAGGTTGATCCCTCAATACAATGCCCGAGGCCGGTCCTGGTGCGATGACGTCGGCTGGCGGCTGGCCCCTGGTCGACTGAAAACACATGATGGCAATCCACAGCAGCATCCTGTTATAGGCAAGAGAGAGATGTATGGAGGAAAAGGGGAAAGAGAGAGGGCACAGGTCAGCGAGGTTTGTCCCAGGTAGTGTGGGACATCTTTTTTGCTGCGATGACGGCGGTTGAGTTTTAGTTTTCATTGGCCCCTTCCGTTCTGTCCCTACTAGAGGCCACATGTCTTTTAATCTGATTGCGGTGGACCCTTTTGAGAACTGGTTCTCTCGATCCCCGTTTTAGCTGGATTTGGTACGCAACGGGGGAGAGTTTGTTCACAATTTCGTGAGGTCCCGTCCAGTGGGGCAGGAACTTCTTTGACAACCCCTTGGGTGGCAGGGCGAAACTGTAGTACAGGACTCGGCCGCCCACGTTGAGTTCCTGGTGTGATGCTTTTTGGTCATAATATGCTTTCTGTCCTTCAGCGCTGGTTTTCAGATGTTGCTGGGCGAAAGCGAAAGTCGTTTTCAAGTGTTTATGGAGCTCGTCCAGGTACTGGGACGTGGTGTAGGCGGTGACGAGGTTTTGATCTCCCGGTTGATACAACAGGTGTAATGGCAGGGTCATCTGCCGCCCGGTCATGAGTTCGAACGGGGACACCTTTGTTGATTCCTGCGGTGTGGCTCGGAGGGCCATCAGCACGAGAGGGAGTTTCACATCCCAGTCTTTCTGATTAGCCGATACGTACTTTCTTAGCATGTGGACCACCGTTCGGTTCGCTCTCTCTACCTGACCAGATGCGATTGGATGGTGACTAATGTGAAGTTTAGCTTGTACCCTTAGACATCTCCAGATCTTTTGCATGATCTCGGCAGTGAAGTGGGTACCTCTGTCTGAGTTGACTCTTAGTGGCAATCCGAACCGTGAGAAGATGTGGTTCATCAGGAGATATGCCGTTGTCTGGGCAGTGTCGTTAGGTGCTGGCAAACACTCTACCCACTTGGTAAACTGACACACCACTGTGAGAAAGTACTTGTTGCCTTTTGTTGACCTGGGCAGAGGTCCTACCCAGTCAATTTGGAGGTCTGACCACGGGAACGTGATTCCTCTGCGTTGCAGTGGGGCTCTGTGACTTGGGTTTGATGGTTGGAATTGACAGCAGACCAAGCATTCTCTCACATACTCTGCCACATCTTGTTGCATGCCTGGCCAGTATGCCACCTGTCTAAGTGTCTCATACGTGGCTTTGGTACCGTGGTGTCCAGCATAGGGTGTGTTGTGGGCGTGCATTAGCATTATCCCCCTTTGGCAGAGTGGCACCACGAGTCTAGGCGGTGTGGTGTCATCAGTGCCAAACCACAGAATGTCGTCCCGCACACTCAACATTTGCCTGGAGTTATGTAGATGTCTTAGGTATGAGTCAGCATCGATGTCTGATGGTGAGATCGGGTGGCTGGCGGGGTCAGAGAGGTGGTCGAGAATTGTCTTAATGGCCGTGTCCGTGGCTTGCATGTCCACAATATCGTTGTTGGAAATTTGCGGAGAGAGCGATAACATTTGCGAAGCTGGCACCGTAGGAGGTGATGGGCGTTTGCAGCGGGTTAGTACTGCAACAGTGGGTGGGGGTGAGGGGTTTGGGGGAGACCACAGCTCACCGTGGTCGGCGCCGGTTTTGGCAAGTGCATCAGTGTGGTCATTAAAGTCTTTGTCTTGGCCTGGAAGTTTAGGATTTCCCTTGACCTTCTTCCAGTACACGGTGATATCGTGTGTTATTGTGATGTTATCACATTCCTGGAACAGGTGTTGGTGCTTGACGGGCTTGTTGTTTGCCGTTTTGAAGCCGTTTTGTGTCCAGATGGGGAGATGGCAAACAAAACTGAGTCTGGCGTAGTTAGAGTCTGTGCATATGAGAAGTTCTCCGATGTTATGGGTTGCTGCGATTTGTAGAGTTATGAGAATTGCTGCTACCTCTGCATATTGTGATGACTGGGGCCCCAGTTTGAAGTGTCGTGGTGGGCATGGGTGGTTGTCAACCCACAGTACCCCGGCACCTGCCTTTAGGATGCCCTCGTGGTTGTAGGAGCATCCGTCGACGTAAGCCGTGGGCATGCCGCTGCACACATTGTTGTCAAAGTACCTGTGAGAGGTCAGTGGTGGCTGTAGGGGCTCTGGTGTGTTCGGCATAGTAGCAGGTGAGTTGTCAGAGCAGTTTTGACATGCAGCCAGGCCGTTTCCCAATGCTGACTTGTGATTTTGTGCATATCGGGCCTCAACATCACGTCCTTGGAGAGCCATTAACCACGTGGCTATGCGTGCATTGGTTACTACGCCATCTCGGATGCGTTGGCTGTTGAGGAAAATTACGGGCTGGTGGCAAGTGTCTATTATGACTTTCTGTGCTCCAATGTAGCTGGAGAAACGCTGTATGGCCCATACTGTACAGAGCAACGCTTTTTCGCAGTCTGAGAATTTGCATTCTGGAGGGAGAAGTGTTTTGCTGGCGTATGCGACCACCTTTTTGTCTTGGTCGTGCCGTCGGTATAGGCCAGCACTTAGACATTGGTCAGAAAATCCAGCTTCCAGGTAGAATTCTTTTTGAGGGTCGGGGTATGCGAGACAAGGAGCCGTGCATAAATGTCTTTTAAGTTCCGTCATGGCATGTTCTTGAGCAGCTGACCAGACGAAAGGGCAATCTTTCTTCAGCAGAGCGGTGAGGGGCCTGGCGATGTCTGAATAGTTTTCGATGAACTGTCGAGAGTAATTGCATACCCCTAGAAAACTTCGTAGTTCGGAGACGTTAGTGGGAGGCTTGATGTTTTGAATGGCATGGATACGGTTTGATTGTGGTTCGATGCCATGGGGTCCGATGAGCAGGCCCACGTAGTTAACTTTGGTACGGCACCACTGTCCCTTGTGGAGGGCTATTTTGGCACCGGCAGTGGATAACTGGTTCAAAACATAGTCTATCTCTTTCAGGTGGTCGGCCACCGTCGTGCTTTTCATGAGAACATCGTCTACATAGATCAGGTTACCTCTCATCCTGGCGTCTGGGCAGGCCTTGTTTAAGAAGATGTTGAATTCAGCTGGTGAGTTGGCATACCCGAACAGGCATCTGTTGAAGGTGAACTGTCGGTTGCCAAATGTGAATGCTAGCTTGTGTTGGTCTTCTGGGTGTACTGGAATGGTCCAGAATCCAGAGGCCACATCGAGTGTAGAAAAGATGGTGGCTCCTCTGATTCGGGGTATTTCCTGTTCCAGCTGTGTCATGGGCCACCGTGATAATGGCACCTGTTGATTCAGCTTTCGATAGTCAATGGTGGGCCGCCATTTCCCATTCGGTTTGAGAACGGGCCAGATTGGGGCAGAGTAGGTGCTGTTACATGTACGGACGACACCTTTCTCAAGCATGGATTCGATGATTTCCTGCACTGGTTCGTGCGAGGCAATGGGAATTTTGTACTGCTTGACAAAAGTGGGAGGAGCCTCGGGATACGTGGGGATGCGCACCGTGTGGAGGTGGGTAAGGCCACAGTCTAACGAGTCTTTGGCAAAGGAGTCTTTGAACTTATAAAGGACTTGTCTTAGTTTTTGGCGGTCTGCGTCGTCCTGAAGCGCATCAGCATCTTGTAGAATTTGCTGAACTTGAGATTCAAAGCCTTGATATGGCTCCTTTGTTGGTGTGTCATCGGTCGGGTTGATTTTTAAATGTTTAGGAGGTGCATTAGTCTCACTGACAGGCTGGTGGGAGACTGTGTACACTTCGAGGTGTTGGTCCTCTGTCAGCTCAGTTCTGCATACTTGGTCTTTGGATACTGGCATGACAGATGTGATGGCAATGAGTTGGAAGGGTGTTGTGAACACTGTGTTGTCAGTGTGCCCTTCAGGTATCAGTGCAGGTGGGATGGGCCCGATGACGGGTAATACAAGTTCAAAGTCATGAAAGTCGTGGCTCACTAGCCATCCTAGCCTGTAGGATCTGGGGATGTTGATGTCCTTTGCTGTGCAGTTGTTGAACAGAATGTAGACAACCCGAGATGACACTTCTGTGAGGGGTGTGGCTTCGAGTGTGAGTCCAAGGTCCTCACATTCGAGTGAAGGTTGGAAGAAAGCCAGCGTGTGGTTTAAGCTTTGGCCACGTCGCATGTTGAGCCGTACAGTGACCCCTTTAGTGTAAGCTGGTATCACTGCTCTTTGTTCGTTGATTAGGGTGCAGACTTCTGGGATGGTCTGCCCTGACAGCAGATTTTCATGATCTATGAGAACAGGTGGCTGTAAAGTCAAAGGGCCCATACCACTTCATTAAACATGTCCACATGAGCTTTGAGACGAAGCAAAACGTCTGCCCCGATGTAGACATCATGGACCGGATCCGGTAGGATCAGGAAGTAATGGGTCAGGCACCGGTTATTCCACTTTAATTGCAGAGCACAGATCCCTTTTGCAGTTATCATGGAAGATGTTCGTGCGTTGAGAGGGAAACGTGTGCGTTTGCTGGTATAAGGCAGGTCCGGTGTATTGTCAATGATTGCATTGAATAGTGAGAGACTGATGGCGGAGTTGTCTGCCCATAGTGCAAGGATAATGTCTGTTGTGGTTATATCCTGCAGTTGCAGGTCAGTCCTGACCTGGGGGCAGTAGGTATCAGAGCCTTGGCTGGTTTTGAAAGTACAGAGTAGTGAACTTGACCCCTGATCAGCTGTTGTGACTGGGTCGTCATGTCTGGCTGATGGAAGTCCTGTGAACCCTGTGACTTGACAGTCCGGCTGAGCAGATATGCATGGTTGGAGGGGGAGGGGTTCACGCACGTGAGCCCAAATTTGCAGGTGTTTGAAGTCCAGTAACGGCTCGAATCGATACAGCAGGTCCTTGCCTATGAGGAATGGATAAATGTTCATTGGCGAAACGTAGACAGGGTGTACTAGGCTCATAGGACCGATTGCCAGGTGAATGGGAGCTACGTGTCTTTGTTGGATGTCATTTTGGCTGTATGACTGCACATTCAACTCACAAGTGTGGAAGTTAAGAGTTCGATTCTGTTTTTGAGCTTCAAATCTAAGTTTTTCAAAGAGTTCGGTTGATATGAGCGTGAGGTCGGAGCCTGTGTGCACAAGCGCTTCGAGTCTCACCTCTTTTTCCAAAGTGATTGTTAGGTAGAGTTTGCGTGCTACTCCTTTTTCGATCAGGTTCCCCAGGAGTTTTGGTGTGGGGTCTTGCGTGTTGATCGATAAACAGTGCGGGTATGCCTCGTGTGGCTCTTTATGGGTGCAGATCAACAAGACAGCACTGTCTGGTACCTCTGTGTGAGTGCTGCTGCAGTTTTGTTTAGGAGGTGCAGCTTTTTGTTCAGGGAGTGCGGTTGTCAGCCGGAGTGAGTGAGGGGTGTTGTCAGTTGGTGATGCAACAATGAATTCACTGGTCTGTGGCTGACCACCAGCATTCGGGGGGGCTGTCAGTTGGAGGGAGTGAGTGGAGTTGGCTTCATGCCTCCGATTTAGTCATGCGGTGTCTGGTTTATCCTTGTCTTCCTTGCGAGGTTTCTTTTGAAGAAATTCTCTCAGTACGCTCAGAAGTTCAGCAGCTTCGACCGTGGCTGTGTTGTTTTTGTTGGATTTTAGCTCCAGCTGTAGCTTATCCGTGTCACGTCGAGAGGGGTCCTTCGACCGGTTCTCTGTGCTTAGTGTTCGGGGAGATGGAGGTCGGCTCCGTCTGGGTTGCCGGCCGGCTTCCCAGGTGCCCCCTCCCGTTTGGTTGTGGGAGGGGCGAGGCCAGTCCCAGAATTGCCTAGAGTGGTCGTTCTGCTGCCTTGGGCGAGCACCCCCACGACCGCGCTGACCTCTGTTGGCCTGAAATGGTCTTGACTCTCTGTTGACAGGTTTGTAAGTGGGGTTTTGTGCGCCCTCTAGGGGCAGCTCTGAGCGGTGCTCAGAGATGGGGCAGATTGTGGGGTTTCTCACAGTCTTTTCAGAGATAGTTTTTTGTTTGGTGAATGCTTTGTGAGCCAAGTCACGCAATTGTTGAATTGACATAGTCCTTGGCTCAGCCAAGACTCCCAGATGATGAGAGAGAGTAGGGTGGAGATTTCGCAGAAACAGGGTTTTGAAATTCCAGTCCTCTTCCATGCCTGGCTCATTGCGTGGTCCGAAGTAGGCTTGACGGAGGCGGCCATAATACGCTTGAGGCGTTTCAAGCCGGGCTTGTTTCAGGTCTATTGCCGCGATGATACCTTGGTCTGATTCTGGATTGGAGAATTCACGAATCAGAGCTTGCTGCAATTGCTGGTAGTCCATCTTGACGGTATCTGGTTGGTGGTCTAGGAAGCTTCTCACGTCGCGGCTTGAAGTGATCCTAAGAAGATACAACTTATCCCAAGTAGTGGCGTTGGCCACAGTTTGTAAGTGAAAATCAATGTCTTTTAAATAAGAGTGTACATCGTGACCTTCCGCTGGATTGGGAGTGAAGGTCGGGATGTTTCTAGCGAGCTTGTCCAGTTCTTTAGGGGCCGTGTGGTGACCGCTGGCCCTACCCTTTGGTCTGGGGCCCTGCTCCTCTTCAGCTGGTGGGAGCTCGTACCGGCTGGCTAGAGTGGTGTCACGCCGTGGGCTTGCTTCCCCTCCTTCAGCTTTGGGGAATTGGGTGAGACGTGCAGGCTCGCTGGTAAGGGGAAACGGAGTGATGGGTGTTTCCCCCTCCAGGTGGCCCTGCAGTCTGTAAGAATGTTTCAGTTCTCTGTGGACAATGTCAAGTTCATCTTTTAGATCTTGTCTCTGTTGGACAAGCTCGTTAATTTCAGCTCGGGCTGCTTGCAAATGTTTTTCGCAGGCCTTGGCTTTGGCCTCTCTGTCTTTTAATTCAATCTCTGCTCTTTTCAACAGAGCGTCGCCACGTAGCAGTTTGTCCTGGAGTTCCTCCGTGGTCCCTTTTTCCGACTGCAACCTCTCGTCTGTGTCCGTGCGCAGATCCTCCAAGGCCTTTTGCAGTCTTTGCACTTCCTCTTGTAATTCTGTGTGCGTTTCGTCCTTGGCTTTGACCTCCAGAAGTAGCTGATCCAGACGCTCCTGCGTGCGGCCGTTTAGTTTGCGGGCCTCCTCCAGTTGGGCGGACAGCCGGTTGTCATGGCTCTTAACAAAGCATCCAGATTGCTCCAATGGGCCGCGGGACTGGAAGCGCGTGACATTCTGGCTCACTGGGGGCGAGAGAAACACAACACACACAAAAAGGGCCAATGCAAGCTTTGTTTTGTTTTTGAGGCTAACGAGCCGTAGTACGGTCGTGCCGTCTATATACATTTCGGTTAATTGATGTAGACCGTTAGGTGGGCCAATTTATGCGGGTCAACTTGGGACCCGAAAATAGAGGCTGCTTGGTTGTCACTCTTATTGTTTAACTTCCTTGGGGTCTCTTGGTGAACTGAAAGAAACAAATCACAACAGAACAAAACAAAAGGGAAGAGAAGGTTGAAAAGGGAAAGAGCCAGACCAGATATTGCAGTGAAAATAACACCTAAGTGAATTGACCTGCTCTGCAGCGTAACCTCTTACGAGTTAAGAGGGTGTGTCTTAGGGGGAAAGAGGTAAGCCAAACGCTTAGAAAATCTATTCGGGGGAATATCTAATATTCTGTGGCTTATATTATGTTTCAGGGTTTTATCAGAGTCAGTTCAGTTTTTTTTCTTTACCTGAGGTGAACTGAGGTCGAACCCAGCTGGCCCCAGCAAGCGTGGTCAAACTCTCCGGCGTCGCCAAACACCCGACCGCCGTGACCCCGGGTTGTTCGTTGCTCTGGTCGTGGTTACGCCCCCTCAAACAGCGTGTGACATGTAAACACCACCTGGTAATCTTTGAGGTATCAACCGGCCGACCGCACTGCAAAGGTGGGCGGGGCCCAGAACCCACCAGCGAACTGGCGTGGCGGTTTCGCCTATGGTTTGTGCACCGTTCCCAACAATTGACTTGTGCGATGGCTTGATGGTTGACCCTACAAAGCACCAGATTGCTGATGTCACTAACTGCGTGCCGTAAACCGTGGCAGAGATAAAACCACCCAAGAGTCATCGCACGGTCAGTGTCGGCAACGCCAGTCAGCAGACTCGCCCACCGAGATCAACCAGGACTCCCACAATCCACCACAGGTGCTGAGGTTTTTACCTATGCAACAAGCAAAATGGAATGAACAAGGGAGCTTAAAGTGAATTAAGATTTTCCTTTCTTAAACCAAATTGAGTAATTTAGGTATGTAAAACAGAAACTACAATGAACCTGAAGAGGGGTGAGGTAGTAAATAAATGACTTTGAAGAGAAAAACTAATTTACCTGGAAAGGAAAACTAAATTAGAAGATGAACGGCTTTTGCTAACCGATGATAGCACAACAATATATTTGACAGGATGGTAGTTATTGAAAGATAACTTAACCCGATTGGAAGTTAGCAATAACTCAATGTAGGTGGAAGCCGGAAACGGGAGCGGTAGGCCGCTGCAGTGGGTTTTGGAGCCTCAAGGGGGCGCACTTCCTCTCTGTGGTTCACCTGGACTGTTTGACACAATTTAAAATTTCAATTAAAATTGGTTCAATTCAAATCCAGATGAGCCTGGGGGAAATTGAAAAAGGATTAGACTGGTTTCTTATAATAATCGTAACAACACTGAAGTCGTTCGTAATGATTCTAAAATGTTATTCGAGAAGAAAAAAAAAGCATAAATGAAAATGATTTCATACAGTTTAAGTTCGGTAGAAGGCTGATAGCCGGCTTGAGAGGGGTGTCTGTTTCTCTCCACGTGAGCTCTCAGTGATTTGGACTGAGGGATTCTATGATTCAAACCCCTAATTCACTTCTGTGAATTGTACTTAAACTAAAATCTCTCAGCCCAAGAGGAGGATAGTTTTAACGAACTAGCAAGCTGTAAATGCACGTATGTATTTAGGCAGCTTATTCAACAATCATCGCAGTAAATTTGGATTTGGGAAGCAGCGGGTAGCAGGTCCTACCCGCTATTGTCCACGCGGTGGCGGGGTCGCGCTCAGGTGAGCCAAACTCACGAGCGTAGTAATTTGAAACTGACGCGCGCCTGTTAAGGAAATCCAAAGTTTCCTCACACACAGATTCCTACACGACACAAGTATACACACATTTCACAAGTATACTTTACGAAGATCACGGCGGATCTCTTTGTGCTCGGTCTGCACAGAAAATGAAACGGGATTTTCACCGGGTAGCTAAGCCGTTTTAAAACCCGAAATTATCGTTGCTATAACGACATAAAATAAAGATCTTTTACTGACGGGAGGATTCTCGCTTCCGCAGTAACTTAATATACCGGTAATGTGGCTGAGTGAAGATTTCTTCGTTCAAACAGGATTTCGAACAATATTAACATGTGCCACAGCCAAACAAAAAGAATGTTTTTCTTTTCCTTCACCTGGGCCTTTTACAATATTGTGACTGCAGTTTTCATCACATCCAGTAGTGTCAAAGAGAAATGCTCTAGACCTCTCTTTAGCACTGTTGGTGTGGCATATGGCTTTTTGCCTTGCTCAGTTTCTGAGTCGACTATAACATTATACAAAGCGGACGCACGTACGCAATATTAAACTCCCAAAACACATGAATATGAATCTGAATATTGGTCCCAAAATGAAGTTTGAAAATGCCCGCATTCTCCACCATTAAATGTAGCGACAATGACTTTGTAGGAGAATTATTAACTCAAAGGGGAATAATATTCATGAGATGATGAATATGCATTATCATATACACAAATTAGATTGTCCCAAATAGGGAATAGGTTAAACCTCGCCGTATATGAATCATCAACACAATTGCTCGTATTAATCATTAATATAGGTCGGTAAAATCAGATCAACTATCAGGGTAAACTTTGATATGATTCAAACCTAGTTTATCATGCACTCGGTCGTTTACCAGCCTGTAAACATCAAAAATACCCTTCCTGTGGCCACCAGAAATGATATTTTTGCATAAGGCACTTTAGATATCTCAATATAACTCAAGTAGAGCTTTGTAGCATAAGATCGGCATTTTCAGGGGCTTCAAGTTTATAGAACAATGAGACAGATTCAATTCAAAAGATTATAGAGTTTAATAAAATAAGACTAAAGATTACATAAATTACTTAAATCACGCAGGAGTAAATATGCATAACAAGAACAAACAATTACAACAACAAAAGAACGATTGCAATACGAAATATTAGAGAGAGAAAGTTAGAGGGTGAGAGAGGGTGAGAGGGAGAGAGAGAGAGCGAGAGAGAGAGAGAGAGAGAGAGAGAGAGGGAGAAATCAGTTCAGACAATTCAAACGAGACCCAAAGGCTTTCTTAGGAGTATCTAGACAACCTTAAACCGCACTTAATTTGGATTGTACGTTACTTTGATATGGTCCCTTTGGTGTAGCTGTGTTACGAAAGGAACAGGCTGGTGTCCGGAGCTTCGTTCGGACGGAGGTAGGTGTTGCGATCTCTTCAGCTCGTATGACAGACGCTTGATCTTAAATTAGTTTCGTTCGTGAGTGCACTGAACGAAAGAGGATTATCAAACTGAGGTAGCTCAAGAAAAGAAAGAACTTAGATTAAAACAAAGTAGGAAAAACGACACGGAACTCCGGGCTGGAGTTCGCAGGAAAGTTGGGATCTCTCTCTGGCGTGGGACTGCTCGCTGCCTCAAGGAGACATGGCGCTTCTGTTTTGAAGGCGCCCGAGACACGCCTTTCGTACGCCTCTGATCCAATCGTTTGGGAGGAGGCGTGTCGACAAACCTTGTGGTTCGCGAAGTACATGCCTTCTGGGTCATGTGCATTGGAGATTACAAATTTAGTAATAATACACTTCTAAAACTAGTATTAATAAAATGTACCTCATATTACATTTTGGGTTAGTGATTCGATCTTATTCGATTTGTCTGATTCCAATCATACCACTCGTGGCATTCCTAGGGTTAGTAAAATGTAGATACGTGATTTTTTGTGATTAAACGAATGTCAGACTGATCACATGTCATAAAAGCTTACAGTTATATCAATTGGGTCACAAAGGAATCCTGAACACAACCAGAAAGCATTTGTACATTTGAAACGTTATGTTTAACTACAGTGTTTCAGAATGATTGTCTTTTGTGTGTGTGTGTGTGTGTGTGTGTGTGTGTTCAGAGTTTGTCGCGTGGTCAGTCACGCGCTGGACTCCTGATCGTCTTCAGTTCCGTGTATGTGTGTGCGTTCTTTGAATTTGATGAGTTTAAGTCTGGATTACAATGACCAGTGTGGTTCATTACACAAGGTTGTCTGTGTTTGTGGGGTGTCGTGCAGAGGGGACACCACGGGACCTCCGGCCAGAGAGGCGCCCCTGTCGAGTCACATGTGGTAAGACAGAGGACCCTGTGATTACTTATCAGCGAAAAACGCCGCTGGGGCACTTCTGGCATCGGGAATTTAATTAAGTCCCGTCGCCATTTGCTTGTGTGTGAATCAGTAACTTTAAAAAGTCCCATGACATCTGTTTCTTTCACAATCTGAAGAATGGAGGAGTGTTTACTTAATTAGAGACTTAGTTGATTAAAACCCCATGATTGCGTTGATCATCTGATTATTGCTACAAATCAGAGCAGTCAAAGCGATGAAAGAGCCGTCAAATGTTAGCGAAGTTCGCAGATTTCTTGGGATGGTCAACCAGTTAGGCAAATTTATTCCAGGACTGGCTGAAAAAGATAAGCCCCTAAGAGATCTGCTTTCAAAGAAAAACCAGTGGGTTTGGTGCTATGCACAACAAAAAGCATTCGATCAGTTTAAAAGTGAACTGACATTACCACCTGTTCTCACACTCTATGATCCAAACAAAGATCTGAAGCTGTCTGCGGATGCCTCATCCTACAGACTCGGAGCAGTCCTATTTCAGAAAGAAGGTGAGCAGTGGAGACCTGTCGCATATGCATCACGCTCCTTAACTGAGACAGAGCAGAGGTATGCACAGGTGGAGAAGGAGGCGCTTGGACTGACGTGGGGATGCGAAAGGTTTAAAGACTTTCTCATCGGGAGACACTTCTCCTTGGAAACTGACCACAAGCCATTTGTCAGTCTGCTGGGACAACAAGCCCTAACCGAGCTTCCACCCAGGATCCAGCGGTTCCGACTCAGGCTCATGAGGTACAGTTACTCCATTTCACACACTCCAGGCAAAGCACTCTTCACAGCGGACACCCTTTCACGCGCACCTGTCGTGCAAGATTCAGATTCTAAAGCTGCAGCAGATTTAATGGCTGACACAAACAGCCGTTGCTAGCTCAACATACATTGCACAACTGAAAGAACAATTAAAGACAGATGACACATGTTTTGAAGTCATGTCTTTGTGTCAGAGAGGCTGGCCAGATTACAGCCATCTCACAGGTCCAATCAAAGCATATTGGCCACACACAGACACTTTAACCGTACATGATGAACTGCTACTGAAAGGCACCAGACTCGTGATTCCTACCACTATGCGCAACTCTGTTCTCATAGCCTTACATGAGGGACATCAGGGAATGTCTAGGTGCAGAGAGAGAGCTAGAGAGACAGTGTGAGACAGTCAACGAGCTTGTCAAAAACTGTACCACATGCATTAAGGAATGTGCCAATTCAATAAAACCTTTAATGCCCAGTGAGCTCCCTGAAAGACCATGGCAAAAAGTTGGAGCTGATCTTTTTACTCTTAACAACAGTAACTATGATCTGGTGGTGGACTACTATTCCAGATTTGTGGAGATAGCTAAACTGACGCCCACAAGATCAGAGGATGTTATTGTACATCTAAAGTCAATCTTTACCAGACATGGCATTCCAGAGCTTTTCTACAGTGACAATGGACCTCAGTTCTCAAGCCAGCTGTTCAAAGACTTTGCTGCAGCATATGGTTTCAGACATGTAACCAGCAGTCCAAAGTTTGCTCAAAGCAATGGGGAGGCTGAGCGTCATGTCCAGACTGTGAAAAGACTACTAAAGAAAGCAAAAGACCCATATCTAGCGCATTTAGCCTAAAGAGCGACCCCATTGGCTAATGGATACAGCCCAGCGCAACTATTAATGGGACGGAGACTTCGTACGTCAGTTTCTCAGCTTCCTTCGTTGCTCAATCTGCTGCCAAATGAGGCTACAGTGGAGAAGAGAGAGAGAGAGAGAGAGGAGACTAAAGGACAGTTCAGTGTTTAACAAAAGACATCGTGTGAGAGATCTTCCTCAGCTCAACCAGGTCTGGTAGAAGTGTCATAAAACCTCAAAGACTGGACTTGTGAATACAAAAGAGATACATAAATAAAAGAAAGTGTTTATTTAGTTGTAAAATGTATGAGAGAGAAAAAAAAGTGTTTTCATTCATGCAGTAAATGTTCATTTAAGTCTGCATTCATCTCCTAGAAAGGGGGATGTGGAGTAATGGGTTTTATTATGGAAGGGTTTTTTTATTATGAAGCGTCTAACAGGAAGTACCGGAACTGCTAGGTGCTAGGTGCTCGGGGGTGCATGTGAAAAAAATGTGAGTTTGGAATGATGCATGAATAAATGCTGTTCAGTTGCTCTACAATGTGTCGCTTGAATCTATGCCCAATAATACGACAGTTATGATCGCTGCCTCAAGTGTCTGGGAATTGATCACGCAGAGGATGAGTCATGTATGATGTTCGTGGATGAGTCATGTACCCATTGTGTGAAGATGACCATCTCTGAGCTGCTGTCGAGACTTTCGTTTCTTGCAAAGGGGTGGTGTCCCTACGCCTCTGCCATGATCTAACCCTCCTCAGAGGGTTACTTCAGGCAGTATCGTAGGTGACCTGAGGATTACGGTGAGCGTGCTTCCTTAGGGGATGCCTATGTCTTGCGAGCGGAGATCGCAATCCTACTTGCAAAGGACGCGATAGAGCCAGTACCTCCAGCGGACAAGAGGTCAGGGATTTACAGCCCCTACTTCATTGTACCCAATAAAAGTGGTGGGATACGACAGATCTTGGACCTGCGAGATTTTAATCGAAGTCTCCACAAGCCACCGTTCAAAATGCTCACGCAGAAACACATTTTCAAATGCATCCATCCCCGAGATTGGTTTGGAGCGATCGACCTGAAGGATTCTCCCTCAACACAGGCTGTTTCTGCACTTTGCGTTCGGGGGACGAGCATATCAGTACAAGGTCCTACCCTTCGGGCTGTCCCTATCTCTCCTCGTCGTCACAAAAGTCACGGAGGGGGGCCTTGTTCCCATGAGAGAACGGGGCGTTAGCATCCTCAACTATCTTGACAACTGGCTCATACTGGCACACTCTTGAGATCAGTTATCTAAACACAGGGACCTGGTGCTCAGTCACTTCAGCCAGTTGTGTCTTCAGGTCAACTGGGAAAAGAGCAAACTCTCCCTGTGCAAAGGATCTCTTTTCTCCGTATGGAGTTGGATTCAGTCGCACAGACAGCGCGTCTCACAGAGGAACGCACTCAGTCTGTGCTGAATTGCTTGAATGCGTTCAAAGTCAGGATGCCGGTCCCACTGAATTTTTTTCAGAGGCTCCTGTGGCATATGTCATCTCCTCTGGAGTCAGAAGCATCTGAGGTCGCTTCGGGCCATTTATGTCCCCAGCGTGTTAAACCTTGTGGCCAAGGAGCTATCACAAGCTGAGCTCCCGGGAGAGTGGTGACTCCAACCCCAGGCGGTTCAGCTGATCTGGAGAGAGTTTGGGGAGGCTCAGGTAGACATGGTTGCCTCTGCAGAGACCTCCCATTAGCAGCTGTTTTACTCCCTGACCGAGAGAACAGTCGGCACGGTTGCACTGGCACAGAGCTGACAAAGATGTGTCTCCCCCAATAAGCTTACTTGCACAGACCCTGTGCAAAGTCAGGGAGGGCGAGGAGAAGGACCTGCTGGTGGCTCCCTATTGGCCCACACGGACCTGGTTCCCAGAAATCAAGCTCCCCATTACTCTGAGGAAGGACCTTCTTTCTCAGAGACGGGGCACCCTATGGCATTAGGTTCTAGGTGACTTACCCCCAGAGGTATTAACACCATCGCTTTGTCTCGTGCGTACGCCTTGAAGTGGAACCTGTTTGTCGAGAGGACATCCGGAGATATTCGATAGGGTCCGTTCTTTCCTTCTTGTAGCAAGGGTTGGAGCGAGGGCTGTCTCCCTCCACCCTCAAAGTACATGTTGCCATTATTTCAGCATTTCACAACCACATACAAGGCATATCAGCGGGGAAGCAAGACCTGGTCATCCGGCTTCTTAGGGGGTCGAGGCGGTTAAATCCCCCTTGACCCTCCACTGTACCCTCTTGACCTTTCCCTGGTGCTGCGAGCACTTCAGGATGCTCCCTTTGAGTCTTTGCAATCAGTAGACTTAAATCATCTTTCCATGCTACTGGTTGCATTGGCCTCTATCAAGAGGGTAGGGGACCTGCAGGCATTTTCACTCGACAAATCGTGCCTAGACTATAGTGAGCAGTGGACAGAACTCAAAGCATCAGGACCTCAGACCAGCTCTTTGTCTGTTACGGAGTCACGCAGAAAGGAAAATGTTGTCTCTAAGCAGAGGTTGGCCCACTGGATAGTGGATGCCATCGACTTGGCTTACCAAGCACAAGGTGTGCCCTGCCCGCTAAGGTTGCATGCTCACTCCACGAGAGGCATTGCATTCTCCTGGGTGCTTTCGAGTGGCGCCTCGCTAACAGATATCTGCAGAGCTGCGTGCTGGGCGACACCAAACACATTCCCTAGGTTTTATAGCCTACTTGTAGAGCCAGTCTCCTCCCATGTTCTCACCCTAAACGGGTAGAAGCACTGAGAGGCCTGGCTCTGTCGGCTTGCTGCGCCATACTGTGCACCTATATTGCTCCGGAATAAAAAACCTGTTGAGTCCTCCAATACCCTCGGAGCTGGACGTGGTGGAACGTCCGGTGCCAGGCCTTTATCTGTTGAATCCTTGAGAACCAGGTCTAGAATGATGCCATATGTTGGACCCTGCGGGGATCCCATATGTGTATTCTTCCAAGGCTGCTCCTAAGTGGAAGCCTGTGCCTTTCTTTTGGGCTAAGTCATGCAGTATCTCATATGCAGTACAACCTTCGGGTTAGTCCAAATATATATCTCCACATAACTCGTTCGGGGAAGAATGTGGCTTCCGCAGTGTTCTCCTTCCTAACGGAAAGGGTACACTTTCCCAGTGTTATCTAATAGTCTCACTGTATGGGTTACCACGGAACAACAGTGACAGACACTCTCTGTGTAAACCCTCTCCTATCGTCCTTCCAAGCAAGAAGGGGCACGAGGCTTGCACAGAACACTGGAAGGGGACAGCAGCTGTGGACGCTTTGGTCAGGATTCCTATGAGTCAGTTCAGTCCGACGTGGCGTCAAACATGACCGACTGAAAGGGAATGGAGATATCATGTCCCGTTGCCAAAGCTCCTGTTCCCCACTTCGCAGCTGGGCAAATTGTGCGGCTACTCAGCGAAAAACTGAAGTGCAATCGCACCTTCTGCTCATTATATACCCGCGTTATGTGGCAGAGCAGCTGCTGCAAATGATTGCACACCATTGTGCATTGGCTTGTTTAGTTACACTCGAAGTAGATTGGCCTCTCTAGCGAGATTCCTATTAGTCAGTTTAGTCCGACGTGGCGTCTCCATTCCCTCCTTCAGGGAACGAGGGTTACCATCGTAACCAAGACACTACTCAGTTTGAGGTACATTATGAGATGCTGCTGCTTTAACTCCTCACCATCAGCATTAAAAAAGAATATATCCATCAACAAAGCCGATGTGTATATTTTTTATTTATTGCGGCGCACATGCAGGAACTGTATTAACGGTATCAAAAATGGTGCATATGTTAGCCAAGCACTAACTTGAATGACTAATGTAACAGAAAGGTTGGTAAAACAAATCTTGTTCCATCCTTTATCTTTACTCAAAGTAGTAAGCACGAAAGACAATCTGCATAAATATATGCAGTTTTAGATAATAGTGGCCCACAGCTGATTAGCAGAAGTATTTTGGTAAGACAGTAATATTGTGAGTTAGCCAGTTAGCAGGAGACCTACACAATATAAATCACAAAACTAAGTATGTTGAACACCGGGTAGAAAATATATACATCAATAAACAGTTTATACAAATAAACTGGATACTGACCCATCTTCCTAGAGCAAGTGTTTTGCTAATCCCAAATTGAACAGTAAAATGAAGGGAACACAGCAAATGTTTGGGATTACACTGCTGTAGTATCGTGGTAAAAATTCATTTTAACCATTGATTATTCACAGCCTCATCCTTTGGAAGTGAAAATAAACTGAATTTACTTTCACAGCGGAGAGCATGGCGTCTTGAGGACATGATATCCACACGAACGAGGTACAGCAACATGTCCTGTCTACGCAGAACGTAGGCGGGCATTATGCAAATGTAGTAAATTGTGACGTGTGAACTTCGTGAAAATAGATTTGAAATCCAAACGACTAGTTTGAGTGGTTCAGAGTCGACCCCTTCTTTTGAGATAAACTAACTTTATGCACTTTCAGCTTTACAACTTTGCAGACTGTTTACATTCATATACAGCTACATTACACCTTGCACTGCAAGAAAGGTAATTTTCAAAAATCCAAAATAGGGGCACTTTAAAAAAGCATGTGTAGTATGTGGCTCTATTTTAGTGACTACGCCACCCCAGGTTAACGGGGAAAAACAAGTAAAGCACACAAATACGTTCCACCAAGAAAGGCAAGAGGCATGGGCTCCCGTACAAAAATATCTCTTTTTATTAAAGCTAAAAGTCGGCCAACAATTATTTAAAATCAACAATTAGCAAGTGTCATGGTCAAATTGAACTAAACCAAAAAGTATTAATAAAATAAACAACATTCACAAAGAATCTTCACAGGGGCTGAGGCCTCCTATAGGAAGCAGGCTAGTGTGACAGCAGCATGTCTACAATAGGAAGCACACCAATCCAAATCACACCCACCAAATTCACTGCAAATGACAAAAGTATACTCTGCAATAAGGACACCCTTGGTGAAACAAAGCCTGTAATGCAACAGTCAACCAGCCCGCTCCAGGAAGTCCTCAGCTTCTAAAGAAAAGAAAGAAAATCAGATAATTAATTAACCAAACAATTTAAATAAAAGGAAATAAATACATTCAAAGTCAATTTGACTTAAACGTGACCACGATGCAAAAAAACCCAAAACAAATGATAATTTACCCAAAAAAAACACAGAGTATAAATAATATAAACACAATCACATTAAAGAAAAAAATAAACAATAAACAAAGGTATTGTCACAACTGCCGAAACACCAAACACCAAGTCGGCAGCAGTACACCTGGAAGTTATTTCAGGCAGACACAGAAAGAAAATCAAATAATAACTACAAGCCAAATATACAAAAAGAAACAAAAATAAAGAAATACTACAGCAAAACTAAATAAACCGTCAAGCCCACATAGGCATTTTTAACTCAAACATAACGGGGGTGCCAAAAGCAGCAGCGTCGCTTTAAAGACTGAGGGGAGAGAACTGTTTAATGCGACCGCTCACTTAGCCCGCCTTAGCGTCCACGAAGACCCGAGCATACAAGAAAGTAACCCTTTGACGACATATCAAAGAAAATCATTCAACAGCCTTGACTGCAACAGCTGATGTTCCGACCATTTAGCCTGTGATGCCGCATCGATGGGAGCCCTGAAGGCACACCGTACTGGAGGTAAGCAGCACCCCACCCGCACAAACGCTCAGTAACCCAACGGCACACTCCGTAGTCTGCAGCAACAACGCAAAAAGGGGCGGCCTTTCGACCATGACACACTCCAAGAGGCATGAGCAAGTTTATATAGTCCAATGGATGATAGCTCATTGGCCTCATACCAAATGATAGTGACGTGATGAGAACGTCACACGACTTCACTACACATGAAACATCATGTCCAAGATTTTTACAACAATGTATATTCTGTTTTTTTGTTGTTATTGTTGTTGTTGTTTTCCCCTCAGTCATACACAAAGAAATAAATAGTACTGCACATTTAAAAATGTTTTAAAATATAAATAAATTAATAGTACTGAAAATGCTAAATAAAAGAAAATCTTTGAGATTATGTGCACTCACATAAGTAAATAAATTAATAAACAAACAAAAAGCCTAACGTTTATGTTTAAATTGCACATAAACATCTTCCTAAATATTTAAGCAATTAGTTGAAAATTACTAAATGACACCTGTGGTGTGATGTAAAGGCAGTACTTCCCAGTAATATACACAACACATACATTCATTCTTGAATAGCCTGAAACTGTCCACATTATATTAGCCCTTGAAAGGTTTACAAGAGTAATTCACTTAAAATTTGTATTTTTTTCTGCCCTGCCAAACAAAGTAAGGAATATAGCATGAAAAAGAATAATATTAACAATTCTAATATTTTCGCTCCATTTACTGCCCAGCATTGCACACACTCACTTCCCCCGTGAAATTGTGGTTGGAGATTAATGAACTCATTCTAAAAATGGAAACAATAGGATCTGTAACTATTAATATTGTTGTAGACTAGGTTCTTTTTACAGAACGCTTCTTACACTACATAAATACCGCTATTCCAGTTTAAAGAGGAGACAATGGGAAAAACAGAGAGAGAGGGAGGAGGAAAGAAATGAGGATAGTAACTCACAGTGTTGGGGAGTAGCTAACTACAAGCGACACTACTAACTTAACTATATTTTTCATTAGCTTGACAAAAGCTCATTGCTTTTTAAAATATTGTAGCTTTTAGAGTAGCTTTCTACATTTTACAGCAAGTAGTGGTGTAGCACAACCAAAATCTCCATTCTTTTCCCTTTCGAATGGGAACTCACACTGCATACTCAAGTGACGTGCGTTTGGGTGGAATGCCTTCGACTCGTGGAAGAGACTGGATGTGCTGGGTAGGATACATTTGCAAAACTATTTATGAAGACAGTTAAGGAGCTTTGTCTTTTCTATTCTCTGCGAGGCATAGTAGTTAGCGTTTGCACAAGCGTGTTTGCCTCTCGAGGGAGTTGAAGGCACTCATAGTAATGCACTGTGGCTGTTCTCTTATGATTCTTTTCAGAGTGACAGAATCTGGCGTTTGGACTTAATGCCCTCAACTTCCGAGGGAGTTCAGTTTTATGTGATGTGGTCACTGTGATTCGTTCCACCCAGGCTTGACTCTCTGTCTCTTGAGAGATGAGAATTAAGCACCTACTCTCTGCGACTCTGGTCACGTGGTGGTGGTGGTGACCACTAAACATAGTGGTGAGGCGAGAACGAGTACGGGGTTGTAGACGGAGCACAGGAGGAGTCGAACAGGTATTTTTTTTGTTTTAGCTCTTGCTAGCTCTGGTACTGATTAGTTTTCTATACCTAATTCTGAGGATTTAGACACAGATTTAAGGTTGAAGCCACCTCCCAGTATGGGTCCTTTAAGTAGGCAGCTCCTTTATGAGCCTTTAAATTAGAGTGTTTTGCTGAGGCCTCTGCTCTCCTGAGCTCCACCAAGATTTTATTTAAAGGTTTAAGGGGGAGCGCGAAGAAAAAAGTTTGAGAACCACTGCTCTAGAGAATAGTTCGGTTGAGGCCTCTGCTTGCCTGAGCTCCATCTAGACAGTGATGTAAAGTGTTTCGGCTCTCTGTGGGCCGCATTGATAAGCTGTCTTTAAGGTTGAGTGTGGTTTGGCCTCCTCTCATCCTTGAGAGTTGTTCACTGAGGCCTCCGCTCCCCTTGAGCTCCATCTAGACAGTGACATGAAGTGTGACGGCTCTCTGTGGGCCGCTGTGATAATCTGTCTTTAAAGTTGAGTATGGTTTAACCTCCTCTCAATCTAGGGAGTCGCTATTCTGAGGCCTCCGCTTTTCTGAGCTCCTTTAAGCAGTCCTTCCATAAAAATGTGGGTTTTTTTGTGATTGTTGTGGGCAAAAATCCTTGATGAAGCGAGCACGTTTTTTTAAAAAATGCCATGGAAAATGCGGGATATTTATGCAATTTTATGCGATGAAATTGCGGGAACTTGCAAAGATTGCAGGAACCTGCAAAAATTGTGGGAACTTGCGAAAACTGCGGTTTGATGAAAAAGAAAAAAAAAGTGATTTCCCCAACACCCTGTTCTCACTAGGCTACTACCTTAATGTAAAGAGTAATTTCTTATTACTTCCTATTAAAAAAGTAAGCATACTACATCACAGAAAGTGCTGGGAATATTTAAGTTCTCATCTTTTGTTATTTAATAAACACATGGCTCAAACTTACAAAACATAGATGAGTTAAACAAGTTCTACCAGAAAGACTTGGGAGATGAAATGATATAACAAAGCATCCATTTATTGGCAGCCCAGCAAGCAATAATTTATAAAGTTCTTTGGCGTAGTCCATAGTTCGTAATCCAAGGGTAGCGGATCTGCATCTCCTGCCTGAAGATGAAGGCAGGGGCGCAGCCGACCCCCCTGGGAGGTATGGACAGGACCATCCTGGTGGTGGTTGCTGTCGCGTCGGCATCTGCGAACTCACATGTGTAAGTACCAATCTTTTATACAGTAAGAATAAGGACGTGATTGGATAGATATGAAGGTAATAAGTGACATAGTAATTAAGGCTTCCTGGCAAAACTTATGCTAAAGCTTCCAATTCTGTAGCTTTACAAAAGTAATATGCTACAACTTCTGTAAAAATGAATAAATATATATTTTTTAATTAAATGTGTGCTTCCTGTTTTACAGTTCTGTTAAAATAAGTGCTTCCAATGCACAAAGTGCAATCTCTGACTGTAACGTAACACACCGGGAAACTGCTTTGCGCGGTCTTTTGCGCTTATTTTTGTTGGCAAATGAGACTGATTTGCAGGCTTCATCATGGCTTCATCGCGGGTTTTGCAGCTTTTCAATGATGTTCACGTCGCAAAATTACGTCACTTCATAATGTTCCCATGGCGAAAGGGGGGAATGGCTGCTCTTGTGTGAAGTAAACACAACTTTTTCAACTTTCTCCTAAGATAAAGATATATCTGACTTTTTTGCAACGAAAATGCAGGGATTATTAAATCATGCATACCCTGCATATTTTGCGCAGAAATCGGCAATTTATGCAGCAAAAATGCGGTGTAGTTGAAAAAATGCAGCCCCGCATAAATATGCGGACTTTGGCTGATTATGCATTGAATTATGCGATCGGTAATCGCGTTTTTCTGGAAGGACTGTTTAAGACAGCGATATCAAGTGTGTCAGCCCTCTGTGGACCGTTGTAGTAACCTGTCTTCAAAAATCGGGGTCCCCTAAGCAGGAGGCTACTTTATTTATATAGAGGACACTGCCTTCCCTGTTTTGGGTTCTTTTACTGGGCAGCTTCCCTAGAATGCAAACTTTAGCTTATTTGCAAGGTTGTAGCTCCTTGAAGCTGTCTCCCTCTGATAGCGGGTCCCTTAAGTAGACAGATCCCTTAGGTTTGAGTGACAGGCGAGGGAACCTTTGTTTTCCTGTACCAATATTCCCTTAATGATAATGTATGGCGAAGAGGCTGACATTACCAGACTTATGAGCTGCGCATGTCTCAGGGCTTGGAGTTTAGGTGGTGGCTGTGGGGAATAGTGTCACTGACAGTTCCGTGGACCTGTCAGTGAGGGAATCTGACTCCGGCATCTAAATCTGTTAAGTCTTTGTTTGTGCTTTATCAGCTAATTAGGCAGTCATTCAAATTAGGCAAATTGGTTCCCCAAAGTGTCCTCTAGAGGATCCAGTGCGAGATCCCATTCAAAAGGGAATGTCCTGGGTTATGCATCAAACCATGGTTCCCTGAGAGGGGAAACAAGACACTACATCTCTCTGCTATACATCTGGTCTGCCTGTCTATGTCTCCTTCAATGTCCTCGCACCATTCCTGATTTCTAACACACACTCTCAGCGTTTGGTGTGGTCTTGCGGCTGTCTGAGCAGAAACGAAAGCTGATGCTCTCCATATGTTTTTCCGTCGTCTCCAGGTGCATTGATATATAAATTGCGCAAGCTTATTTTGTCCATTTGATCAAAATATCTAAAAATGCCCATACATTTACCCGCCCATGGAACCTTCCCTTTGAAGAAATCAGGACAGAAGTGGTTGAAAGAGGACAAAAGAGACAGATTAAAATACTAGGTGTAAACAAGTATGTGTCTTCCTTGTAGTGATCCAATAGACTTCAGGAGCTTAGGTGCTGTCAGAACGATCCCTCTGGGCGGTTCCCTAGCGTTAGTTTGCAAGTTTGTTAGCTTGTTTTTTAACAATGACTGGAGAAAATCCGATTTTACCTTAATGTGCAAGGTCACTTACTGTCCAGGACCGCGATTGTTATTTGCAAAAGTTAATTTTAACGGACGGAACCAGATTGGTGGACCTGTACCCGCTCACTCAATATATGGACGATCTGACAGGAATAACGTTAACGCTACCTCGGTTGAGTGGTCTGACTTCTACGCCTCTTCGATAGAGAAACCGAGCGTAAAGAGAAACTGAGGCCATATAAATCTTTAGATGCCCATAACTATGTAATGAATGGTCATGTATAAGACTTGTGTGGTACAATCCGCAGTTCTGCCTAGCCAGCGCCAAGAAGACGACAATGTAAAGAGTGACATTACGGTGCAATTTTAATGATGTAAATATTTTCTAGAAATAAAAATTCCAGATACAGCATATTCATTTTTCATTGATTCTTGCACCCAACAACACAACAAGATGACATTTAATAATAATAATTTAAGCTCCTTATTATGTAGCCGAATCTGTGCTGGTTTGTATTTGCCGCCTCCAGTTTTCCCTTTGTTTTGCCTCCAGCTAGTGCTGTGAAGTAACTGTGATGTCGGCTCGAAATTGGTCTATTGACCAAAATGCATCTTAATACCAGGTGTAAACAGGGCAAAATCACAATATTACTGCACTTATTATACAGGCTGTTATCTAATTAAATAGGTTGCAGCAGGTTTCAGAGCAAAGCCCACTGTTCATACAAGCTTCTCATGGTTCTCGTCTCAGAGGGCTCCGTTCACAGTAAATGCTGCAAGCTCCATAAGGGCATGTGGTGTGAGTTTAACCTGCATTTTTGACTACTCCTGTGTATCCAATTTAATTTGCATACATTTCATTCTTGCATTGATGTTACATCTGTAGCAATTTTGCACTTCGACAGTCAGTTTGAGATATAGGGCTCTATTTTAACGATCTGAAACGCAAGTATCAAATGCGAAACGCAAGTAACTTTGTGGGCGGATCTTGCAAATCTAATATGGGTTGGTTTGAAGTAGCTACATTACTCATAGGTGTGGTTTGGGTGTAACGTGAAATAAACCAATCAGAGTGTCATCTCACATTCCCTTTAAAAAAAGGCACACTTGTTCCATGGCGGATTGCTATTATGATTTGCCAGGTGCACGCCAGGAGCGGATCACAGCCGAGGAGACTGACGTTTTGGTCAGGGCCGTAAAAGACAGAGAAGTGACAGTGTATGGGGATGGGAGAAACCCACCCAAATTAGCTTCGCTTAAACAGGCGTATAATAATTTGCGTAAACGTGTAAGCTAGATGTATTGTAATATCTTTATTGTCCACCAAGGTGGAAAATTGTCTTTGGCTCTCCAGCCATTAAAATAAATATACAGACCATAATAAAAGACAAAAAACATGAAACAGACAGACCACAATTCATAAAAAATAAATACATAATAATGTATGCCTATTTTTTTCACATCTTCATGGACACCACAATGATTTACCTCGTGTGGTAATATTTTTCCTTGTAATTATGTATGGTTTGCAAAAATGGGAACTTCTGCGTCTGTGTAAATGAGAGAAGCAAAGTGTATGCGCGTTGTGCACACGCTACATTATGGCCAAGCATGTGTGACCACAGGAGTCATATGACAAAGATATTGACTCTAGTGTGCTCGACTACGCCACCTGGGGCCTTTCACACCAAGATGTACCTTAGCTAGACCTCCAACACCTTGATTTAGACAAGAGGGCTCTCACACACAGATCCTTAAGTAAGGACGGAGATGTAGTATTTCAATATAAAAGTACAAAAATATTTATTAACACATAATTCAGTAGAAAACAGTCGGGGGTTTGTTTCTCATAATAGTGTGAGGCGATACAGATTAGGCCCCCTAGGCCAGCCAGAGGGAGGTAGCGGCTGCCCCCAGATATATCAAAACACAAACAATAATGGCTTCAATAGGTCAGCTGTTTGGAAGAGGTTACCGGTCCTGGAAAAATAGTGAGACCGACACACCACCCGTGCTGCTGGTTATGTTGCCTATTCACGCACCCGCACGCGCCCGCACGCGCACGCACCCGCACGCATGCACGCACGCACGAGTGTAAAAATAATAAAAAAATAATAAATAATATTAAAAAATAATACAAAAAATAATCATTTTTTTTTTATTATTATTAGTAATAATAAAAACATTATTACTATGAGCCATACAGCCAATGTTACCTCAACTCGCATTCCAATAGGCAATGACAGAGCGCGCATACATAGTGTCTTCCAGCCAATACCTTCGGTAGACCAACAATATGCTACCCGGAAGCGTCTGGTACACCGTCACACCTCTGTTGTCAAACAGTTACACTTTACACACCACTAGCTTAAATAACATGTTTTCAATAGAAATGGAGTGTTGACACATAACTTTCATAGGCGACAGCACAGCAAACACAGTGTAAAGAGGACGTACGCGGTGAGGGATTACTCAGTTTTCCACCTGATGTGCCGGTTTTATACAAAGTGCAATTGACACTAATAAATAACTAGCCTTACAAGCTAACTAGGGGGCGTGGCTGAGAGGAAGAGGGATACGGCGAGCACAGAAGGACAACCTTGCAACGGGCGTTACTCTGCCGGTTACACATGCACCCTTAAAATACCATCTGAATAGTCACTGACTTTAGACTAGATTTTTCCTGGTCTGTGGCAGAATTGTTTTCTGAAACTGCAAAATAGCACCAGGGAACGTTTGCGCCGGAACACGCCTCCTCTTTCCTCTGGGAGCGCAAGTTCATTCCCCAATTTTTACCGACGTGCTTCTGTGGAGAGAAAAGTCTGCTGTGCGTCGGGTGCAAAATAGGAATGATACATGCATCGGTGTACAAAGTCAATTGTGCTGGGTGCAAGATAGGGCCCATAGGCTATATTTGACTATTGTGTGTATCTTTGTAGAGTTTGCTAAATAAAACAATAGCCTATTCTTTGAAATCATAATTTAATTGCATTAAGTTGTTTTAAATCCAAAATCTTAATTACTTATAACATTCTTCATTAACAATTATTCAGTTATTTGTCATATACAATGTCATTGTAAAAATAAATAAATAAAAATAAAAGTTTATCAATAAAGCTAGCTACTTTTTGATAGTAACTTGTAGCATAGCTAACTACTTTTTCAGAAGGGTAGCTTGACTGTATCTTAACTACTTTTGAGTAGCTTGTAGCTTGGTGCAGCTTCCCCAACACGGGTAACTCAATAGGCATTATAGAAAAAGTCATCATAGGTCTCCGTAATCATGAATTTGACAAGCAGGTCTGAATAATTTAGCATGAGGACATCCAATACCTGATAAATGTGACCCTGCGCAAATGAAAGCCAGATAGCACCTGATGAAAAATTCATAACTGAGCTGATGACCTCAGTTCATAGAGCTCTCTTACCTACACCACAGCCTGGGGAGGCTCATGCCACTGTTTGTGCTAATACATTGGAACCTGCTTCAAAAACACAAAATCAAATTGTGCAATATATTATTCACAATTTCGGAGGCTTATCCTGTAGTGTCTGTCAAAGGTGAGATGTGTTGCACAGTATAATACAGTGTACAACATATGGTCGCTGTGTGGGGAAATACACATATGTTAAATGCAAGTGGTTTGTTGGGATGAAATTTTAACCTCCAAATAAATGCACCCAACCAAGATGATTGAAATTTTCTGGAAGTCATTCATTTCAAAAAGAAAATACAGAAACTCCATGGAATTACGACCATATGTGTATGTGGAATTCTACAATTGGATCCGATTCAAGCTTTAGTTGTATTTTAGTTATTTTGTGGTTAGATTGTATGCAACCTCCAGATCGGATGGGCTGTATAAAAATGAATGCTTTAGCGTAAGTTCTGCCAGGAAGTCTCAATTGTTTGGTCACTTATTACCTTCTCATCTAACCAATCGTGATCTAATTCTCATAGTATAAAATATTGGTACTTACACACTTCTGAGTTTGCAGATGCTGACTCCAACATTCGTTTGCTCACGCTCAGTTGCTAACCACCATGTCTTAGGATACTGCTGCATGGCACAGTTCGCACATCCAGAGCCATGATTCCTTATGGGCGCAGTGGTCTTTGGAGAGTTTGATCAGCACTCTCGAGAAATGATGGCTTAACATGGCCTTGTCTCTATGTAGCCTATCGTAACCTTGTACTGTGTGGCCTATCGTGGCCTTGTCTCTTGTCTCTGTGTGGTCTATCATGGCCTTGTGGACTTTCTCGGCCTCGTCCTGTGTGGCCTGTCGTTTCCTTGTCTCTTGTCTCTGTGTGGTCTATCATGGCCTTGTCCTGTGTGGCCCATCGTGGCCTTGGTTCTGTATGGTCTATCATGGCCGTGTGGCCTATTGTTGCCTTGTCCTATATGGCCCATCATGGTCTCATGGCCTATTGTGGCCTTGGTTCTGTATGGCCTAGTGGCCTTGTCTAGTGTGACCTCGTCTCTGTGTGGCATTAGTGGCCATTGTGGCTCATCGCGGCCTTGTCTCTGTTGTCTATCATGGCCTTGTGACCTATTGTGGCCTTGTCCTGTGTGGCCTATCGTGATATTGTGGACCCTCGTGGCTTTGGTTCTATGTGGCCTAGTGGCCTTGTCTCTGTGTGGTTTATAGAGGCCTTGTCCTGTGTGGCATATCGTGGTCTCATGGCCCATAGTGGCCTTGGGCCTTGGGCCTTGGTATATATTTCTTTTCACAGTTCTTTGGGGGTGGGCTCCGTCCCGGTTGACTTAATTCCTCCACCTATTTTTGGGGGTCGGCTGCGCCCCTGCCTTTGTCTTCAGGTAGGATATGCAGACTCTGTTACACTCAGATTGCGAGCTACGGACGGGGTTTACGCCAAAGAACTTTATAACTCAATATTTGCTTGCTGGGCTGTTAATAAATTTATGCTTTGCTCATTTTGCGTCATTTTGCCTCCCGAGTCTTTCTGGTAAAAATAATAGTAATGGCATGTTTACAAACGAGTAATTCACTGAAAAGTCTCTAATTGTTCTCCCGTGCCGTAAACAAAGGAACAAATATAGCACAAACAAGCATAACATTAACAATTGTAATGTTCTACGATTTCCACTCCAGCACTGCCAAGCATAGTACTTCATAAGATGACCAATAATTAATTCACTAAAATGTTATTCTTTAAATCTTATTTCTGTAAATCGATGGTTATAAATAATTATGTTCAAAATAATTGTGAATTATGATTCATTTTTTTACATTTTTTTTTTTTTTTAATTTTGATTAGCCCAAGAAAACCTACTCTGTTTTTCTTTCCAATTTATTTGTGGTTATTGGTTTTATGTGGATATATTCATACATTCTTTCTTCATTAATTTTACCATGGTGAATAAGCAGGGGGTAACGGCTGCTTCACAACCAATTTGAAAGATCCAGTGAAATGGCAGCTTTAGAGGTTAGATGACATTGATTCAAAGGATCAATCACTTAAAAAGGAAATTGTATTGACTCCCCCTTGTCGTTCCAAACCAATATGACATGTTCCACAATAGAAACAAAGTCATCGTGATTTGGAACGACATGAAGGTGAGTACATTGCAACAAACTTCTCTTTTTTGGGTAAACTATTATCACAGTCTTTTGAGAGAGAGGACACAGATGCAGAATGAGCTTGGGTGGGCTGGCTGCCAGTTCAGTGACCACGGAGGAACCAAAATGACACACAAACACACACACACACACACACACACACACACACACACACACACACACACACACACACACACACACACACACACACACACACACACACACACACACACACACACACAGACACACACACACACACACACCATCCAAGACAACAGGAGAGAAAACAAGAGATTAAAAAAACCAGGAGGAAAATAAAAACTGACTAGAGAAAACCAAATTAAGAAACTAAAATAGAACTAGAGCTTGCCAGGAGAAAAAGCTCACAATACATGGCTATGAGACTATACATGACTATGTACTTACACATAAAAAGTTTTCTTGTCATCTGTCCTTGTATTTGCGCCCGTTTGTGTGCCCATTGGTGTGCTGGTCTAAAAAAGAGGTGTGTTCAGGCGCATTGTGTTGATATTTTGAGGAAAATTAAATAGACTGCGCCTTTGACCAACTGAAACCTGGTTTAAAGTCAATGGCGCAGTATGTATTTATTTTTGTTATTTAAAGAGCACGTTTGTGCGCCAATAGGCGGGTCCACAATGTGCATACACTCTGCTTACACACACAGGGGTGTGCAACAGCACATAAATATTCCAAATAATAATTAAATGATTACAATGTAAAAGATTATTATTGGGTACATAAAGATATGGTGGAATCCGGCTTGTCCCGTAGATGGTATGCTCGTGCGCTTTAACCTTGCGCACGAGCAGATCTGTTTGACTTTGGGAGACGCGTTCAGTCTTTCCGTTTGCAATTTCCACTATAGTAAATCCCCCATGTCGCGAGCGCAACTGGCTTTTAAAGGGAATTGAGACTGTGATTGGTTTTTGAACGTTACGCCCAAAACACACCCATTACTCATTAAGAGAATAGAGACAACCATTTTAGACCATGCGCTGGGCGCGCCAACCATTTTTCCCGTCGTTGCATAGCAAAAGTTGATTCGGACACGCCCTAAGTGCTCTTGAGCCCTGCACTTTAGACCATAGGCTTAGATCATTAAAATAGGGCCCATCACGTTCACTGTTTAAATCATATGTGCAGAAAAAAAGATCAGACACAAAAAAAGGAAAGAAAAAAAAAGAAAATTTGGAAGAAATACACAGAGGCTTGGCTGTCCATGTCTGTTCATCAAAAACTGAGGGTAACTAAAATATATCATAATGTTAAGTATGGTGAAATGGCCACTTATTGAGATTTAATATAGATTTAATATATATATATATATATATATATATATATATATATATATATATATTGTTAGTTTATTAGTATAAAACAATTATTAACAAATTGTTGCCTTGCGTTCATGTACATTCAGGTGCATGATATCATTAGAGCAGTTTATAATTGTTGTTTCATTGCTCACACTATAAGATCACTTGGCCATGATATCAAACAGGTTTGAAAATATTGCAGTGTCTGTGACTGCTTGAGACAGGCTCAGATCACGTCACTGATATGCTTATATTTGACAAGCATTGTCGATTGCAACGAGCACCGATTTGTCCGCGATCCGAATAATTTGTTGCAGACCTTGGAAATCTGACACCAAAATCCAGCCCAAAGTCGTATTGTGTTAGCTTGCCTTAAGCTGCAAATACAATTTGGCACACCACAGAATCATTGTATCATGGGAATGTTGCAATCACACAAAAGAGCAACATAACCCTTTGTTGCTTATGGTTTATCTTCACAAGGGAAAAGATATTAATTCAAATTCAGAAAATTAAAGAAAATTAATTCAAATTCAACATGTGGATAGATTGCATATAGGGCTGGAATATGCAGCTGGAACATCAATCCATTGTGACCACTTTGTAAGGCGGCGACATGACGCAATTTCATCTGTGTTGTTTTTGACATTGATTGGCTGTTTCCTCTTGCCTTGCAATCATCCTGCTCTTAGAGACATATTTGTCCAAGCAAGGAATCAAATTAGAATCTGTTTTGACAGTATCTTCTTATGTACTTATGGTGAATGTGTTTGTCTTTCATTTGGAAACCTTCCCTGCTGGGATCAAAGCATGATTATATTAACTGATTTTAATCAGCACTTCAAATGGCATGCCAAAACTCTTTGTAAAAAGATTAGATACAAAGACAGAGACCAAGGGAGCTTATTTCAAAGGTTGCACAAAGTGAGACTGTTTCCCCCCCCCAAAAAACAACTGTCTTTTGAAAATTAGAACGAGGTTTGTCAAAATACATGTACTTAGGCCTATTAAACCTCTAATATTGTATTTATTTGCTTTTTGTAAATTTACAAAATTTATAATCATATTGTAGTTTTGTAGTTTACAATCATATGCACATGACGTAGCAGCACTAGTTAGAACTAGTTGGAATTAAATAACTATTCAATTATTAATAGAATTAATTACATGTTTCACCCCCACCACACTTTGTGTTGTATGTTTTTTTTTTTTTTGTTTTTTTGTTTTTTTTGTAGTGGAAGTCAATGGTCACTAAAACTGCCTGTTACCAGCAAGACAGCTTTAAGTCACTTATGATTTTGTGTTTGCAGTGAGATCAACAATAATTAATTCGTAACACTTTACAATAAGGCTCAATAGTTAAAATGAGTTAATGTATTAACTAACATGAACAAACAATGAGCAAACATACTGAATTATTAATGCAGAACTGAATGGACATTTTTTTAACATTTAAAGCATGCCATAAGGTAGGGTTGGGCAATAGCCAATTGGCAAAAAAAAAAAAAAAAATTGGGTAACAAATGATGCATCTCTCTCTCAATGAC
The DNA here is from genome assembly GCA_030578275.1 of Meda fulgida. Classification (NCBI taxonomy): domain Eukaryota; kingdom Metazoa; phylum Chordata; class Actinopteri; order Cypriniformes; family Leuciscidae; genus Meda; species Meda fulgida. The sequence continues at coordinate 24,839,879 of CM060622.1, forward strand.
CTCAACTCATATAAGCCTCATGCTTAATTGCACTGTCAGGTCAGGAGTTTTGTCTCTCCATTTTCACACTTATATTTAAAGAACACAAGCTAACAGGAGCTGGGAACATTTCCAGACAGAATACACCACACAATGATTACAAATTTTGTTGTCTGTCCTGCTGTGCAGGTGGCCTGCTATCTCAGTACCTGCACATCACTCAACTGCTCTCCTCTGAATCATGCTACAGAATAAAAACATACTCTTATCTTCTATCAGGGAAAAGGCCATTATAAGAATTTGATGATTTAAATCTAATCAAAATCATGCAATTGTTTATTAGCACCTTGATGTACTTAATGTGGATACCTCTTTCATGCACTGCTTCAAGAGAAGAGTCACTCAGTTCAACACTTTCTCTCATCTCTGTTGTAGTTAAATGCAGACACGCCAAACCATAATCCCTCGGCTCTAGGAAAAAAAGTGATCTGCAGTGCCTTCAGTATAGCGTTTATTCCAAAGTTCAATGTGGAAGAAGAGTCGTTCTGTTCTGTGGGAATTCATTCACAGGTCTGTCAGTACATGGCAGCAGAAGGAACCCAAATTCCCCAGCCGCTCTTTTATTCTGTGTGAGGGACTGAATGAGACATTCTAATGTTTATTGTATTAAAAAGCTCCAACTTGAAAGATACTTTCAAATAAATAAAAGTTTGATCTCTGTATTTTTCCCCACTAATTGTTCCATTTCTTCCTCATAGTCAACTTTCCTTTTTTTATTGACTTTGATAAAACATTTCATATTGCTGGCAGTGATACAGATGAAGGCTTTTCCAAACACATATTTTACTTTAGATAGCCATAGCGGTTTATTTATATTGTAGTGGAGAATTACATTGGCCCAGTAGGCCTATCCTCTCAGGCCACCCAAGAGAACCATGGGCAGTAAAGAGGGTAGGCATTGACAGATTAATCGAAGTGACTTGTAGTCAATGCTGCTAAACCTCTCTATGATATTTTATTTACTTGCATCTTACATGTTCTTTCTTTGACAGTTGCTCACAGGCCTGACGTCAGAAGTGAAAGAGGGGTGGAATGATTCTTCTGCAAATTGTCGACACCGATTCGGATCAACCTACTTTGGAGAACATTACAGTAACAAATACAGACATGTTTCCAAATGCACATTGAGCTCGTTTTTGAAATCGAGGTCACATACGCACATGGAAATAAATCAGAGCAGCTGATTTTGAAATTCCTTTGTCTCTAATGTTATTGGACACATTGCACACAGCACTGAGGAATACTTCTCACTCTGAGTGCCGTTTTGAGAGCTGGGACCCATTTGCACCGAATGGGTCCATTAAGTGCCAAGTAACTTTATTTGTGCCTGTTTTAGATTACATAAATCTTCTTCCGTGAGTCCCAGTTGGTACTGTTAATTCCTTATTAAGTGCAAAGGAACCAGAGGCTTGTGAGTGATTGGAAAGTATGCAGCCTTTTCTCCTCCTCATAACCATACATGTTAAAGTTAAAGAGACAGCACTATGACAAGAGTTTACAGCTGAAAAACATACTAGTCCTGGAAAGATGCAACTACGAGCTTACCTTGATTGATTAAGGTGTGAGAATGCATTTAACTTTGCAATGAGATTAACTAAACCAGAAGCTTGAGTACAGTGCAATGCATGCAATCCCATCAACAGGTCACTGCAGTACACAGAGCAGGCAAAAATGCAGCACAGTGTTTGCCTTGATACTTCTTCTGTAAATGGATTAAACTGAGGCCAAATACATTTTATTTTATAAGTGTTTCACCTTGCCACACATATGGTACCATGATATTGCACTGTGATCAATTTGCCATACTTGTTCATATACAGTGTATTCACTGACCTGCACAACCTGGATAAAATGGTCAATGGCAAAAGAACAAATATCCTGCACTTGAGTTATAGAACAGATACTCTTATGAAATATTCATCCCGCAAAAGTACTCCTTTTGCACTTCTGCCACAGAAGTAATTAATGCATTCAGGTATGTCATTTTTTTTAATCTATGTATAATCCAAATTTGTTCCACATTTGCTCAGACTCAATCACTGAATCAATGAGTTCTTCGAGAATCATGGCAATCGGATCGGTCCAACCAGGGTGGTTGGTATGTGAACAAGTTCAGCAGATTTTCTAAAAAGAAAAGCCTAAAACTAATGATTCAGCACAAATCAGTCATCACAATCTCAGAACGTTTCTCAATTTCTTCAAAAATCTGAAAAAAAATCTGAAAAGCACAGATGTTTGAAAAAGATACTTAAGTACAGTAACAGATACAAAAAGAAGAAGAAAAAAAGAAAACTTTGTTTACTGCCTCCATTGATTAAATCTGACACAGAAACAATCACAGAACAAATTTGTATTTGTTATTCAGTACAATGAAAAAATTGGCTAAGGGTCTAAGTGTTGTAGCAATGCATTGCATTTGTAGAAAATACCGAAGAGAAATAAAAAGGAAATCAGCATTCACATTTACAAGTCCCGACAGTCTATCTGTCAACCCAAGGCAGTGCGAACGAGAAGAGGGCCATTTTCTGGGTCAGGTAAAAGCAAGGCTCAGCTGATTTGAGCACTACGGAGCAGAGCTGATGCTAGCACAGTCTGACAGTGTGATAGATACTGGAGAGTGAAAAGCTGATAGATTTTCTGTTGATCCCATACCAATGTTTGCTGCAGCTGAGCATCTTCTTCCAGCCTACACTGACATATGACTGGAAATATTGAGGGCTTTGGGGAAATGGCTCCCAGAGACCAATAAAAAAAAAAAAAAATTATTCTTGAGCACCACTTCAAAGTGTGCTTGCCCCCCCCCCCCCCCCCCCGCCCAAGAAACCTAATATCTCTGAATTGACTTTGACAGAACTCATAAAGATTATTGCTATAAAAATAGGTAAACAAAAAAACAACATTATTAATGATAATGACTACTGTTTTTTCACGCATTTCAAGTTGTCTTTTGAAATGTGATTATTCCTTATAAACACACCAGAAGCACCAAACACATATAATTTAAAGTGCATTTGAGAGCTGCTGACCCATTTAACCATGCTAGATTAGGTGTTGGGTGAGTCCAAGAATTTCTTTTTTAAAGAACAGCCATGTGTCCTGCGAAGAGAGGCCGCTCCACATCCAGAGGACTGGCTGTGCTACTTAGAAGACTGCAGCCTCAGCACAAGAAGTTAAGAGAGACAGTTTCCCGTTAATCAGGGCAGGCACGAGAGGTAACCTCAAAATCCATCTGCCCATGCACCTGCTGGCACTCTCAGTCCCTGGCACATGTCTGTTCCTTACACTTAAATTGCTCTGGCATGGACTTTCTAAAGGGAGGTGCCTAAACATCTGGCATCAAGACATAATCAAGAGGCCTAGGATGTCACCCCTGCCTGACTGTAGATAAACTGTGTGATGAAGGTTTGGGACAACTTCAAGCAAATCAGCATAGATGTAGAAGATTTTAAATTAATTAATACACAAAGAAAATGAACACTTGGAAAATTGCAACAAAGGGTGATAACAAAAGGTAGCATTAATGGGGTAGAACCGTTATTAATTAAAATTCTGTCAACATCATGTCATCCAAAATCTGTATGATTTTTTTTGAAAAAGTCCTTAAAATGAAAGTCAATACTATTTGGGACCCAATTGATGTTCATTGTATGGACAAATATAGTTGAAATACTTTCCAAAATCTATTATACAGGAATGACATGTGAAAGTGATGGCAATTTTCATTTCAGTGCAAACAATCACTTTAAAGAACATTGATTTTATGAATGCTAAGTGTAATATTCTTGCTTTTTTCACTACAAGAGGCAATATCATCAGCATGTTCTTGAGTTGGGCTCTTTTATACATACAATAACATTATACAACTGCCTGGTTACAGAATCTTTCAATTTGAAACTTGAAAAGTCTCATTTTGAAATCAACTACAGTCACCAGCTCTTGAATACAACATGTTCTTGAGTTCAGACAGATCCATTCACAGTGTGCTACAAATGTCAAAGGATTTTTGACACAAAGAGCTGAGATTGCAGCAGTCATGTTAATGTATTCGGATGTAGGCCTACATCTGACTCTGTACTGATGGATCTGCTGTTCGAATTGATTTGAGCTGTTGAGAAGGATTCAGAGATGTTCACGCTGCTGATATGAGATGAAATGATCAAAAGCCAGTTACTCAATACATTATTTTTTATATACAAACAAGCAGCGAGATACACAAGGCTCTTCGCCAGATACACTGTAGCAAATGGTATGCATGCAGGCACAAGCCGCAGTGCAATTTGATATTTTTCATGGAATTCATTTGAATAAGAAAATCCATTTTATGCGCAAGAATATTCACTGTTTGAAGGGCTGCATTCAGGGCTGCACAAAAGCAGACTTCCCTCTTTTATAAAAATGATATAATATTTGTAATCCAAAAATATGTGTGACGGCATTAATTCATTTGAATACAAATTGAACTGGAACACACTGCGTTTGACTGTAGGCAGAACTGAAAGCTTTTGACAGCTGTATGCAAAATACTTGGAAAGTCTGACGAAATGGACAAAGTTGGCTGAGAACAGTGAGTGAGAGGTACAGAATCTGTCTGAGTGAGTGAAGGGAGAAACTGATAGATTTGGGTCACTTGTGTGTGTCTGGGGATGTTTTGAGTATGTGTTCAGAGAGCAGCCTTCCTTGGTTAGTGTCAGTATCATCACAATGCTGAAAAAAGGTGCATAATACATTATATCTATCCTTTCTTATAGTTTCTGAAAGGGATAGTTACCCCCAAATTTAAAATGGTGTCATCATTTATTCAGTATCATGTCATTCCAAACCGACAGGACTTTCATTCATCCACAAAAGATTAATTAAATAAATTAAATATTCGCTCATCCTTCTGGCCCATGCAAATGAATGTCCACACAACCAAACCTTTCATGGAAATCATAAAATAATCCATATTAATCAAGCAATTTAATCAACGTCTTCTGAAGAGACATGACTGCTTTATATGATGAATAGATTTACATGTATGCATTTAGCAGACACTTTTATCCAAAGCAACATCAGATTTAATTTAGACTTTTATTTACATATAAACACAAATAAAAGCATATACATAGGCTGAATCCGAAATCGCCCCCTAGACCCTCAATCACTATTACTTAGTCCACTAATACAGTTCACTTGAAGGAGTGAATAAAAAATGGCTGTAATACATCGGCTGTAAACTTGTTATTGCGGTGCAATGTGGGTAGTGGATAGAAAGAGTGCACTCAATAATGTCCACTATGGTTTCGGACACCACTAATAATTCCCTATTTGAGGGTATAGGGGGTGATTTCGGATACAGCCATAGATTTCATTAACACGATTCTTGTTCAAACAAACATTATTGGTTCTTGCAGAAAGCTCAAACATGCCTGTGTGACACGCGTGAACAACCCTCATTGGTTTTCACTTCGTCAATCAAGCACGTTTTAGCATCCATTTACCATAATTGATCTCTATATGTATACTGCTCATGGTGGCTCAGTCAGTAGCACTGTTGCCTCACAGCAAGGTCCCCGGTTTGAGCCACAGCTGAGCCAGAAGACCTTTCTGTTTGGAGGTGCTCTGGTTTCCCCCACACAGTCCAAAGACATAAAGGTTAGGTAAATTACACTGTAAAAAAAAAAATAGCCAGCAAGCTTCTGTTTTTTTTACCACAGTAAAATTACTGTTAAACTAACTACTGTAGTATTAAGCATAGGCCTACTGTAAAATAAAGTACAGCATTATACTGTTTTTTTATTATTATTTTATTAATTTTAAGTCAAGTCACCTTCATTTATATAGGCTAGCGCTTTTAACAAGAGGTACTGTTTATATATTCAATAACACCAGTTATTGCTTCATATAAACAGCTTTATTCAGGTTTCATCTTTTACATTTCATTGCAGAATTTCAGTAGAATATACAGATTTACCAGCATATAAGCAATATTTCATCAATGAACAAAATAAAATTATAGCCATAGGCTTACCAGTCAAATCTCAGTATTCTAACACTTTGGGCCAGTGGAAAACAATGTTGAAAAATATTCAAATAAATTTTTGAAGAGTTCAAGTTGTCTACTTAGCCTAATTAGTAGTAGTATACAACAATAACCAGCGAATACATATAATCTTAAAACGTTTAAAACCACATACTGTAAAGAAAAAGGTTGACAACGACTCTTCCTGCCTGTCTCACGATGGTCCTATCGGTCTACCAGCGCCGCTGCAGGAGGAAAATACAAGTCAGCACAGCTGAAATGGGAAATGATTGAGCACCCGTTCCGATGTTCTTACGGACAACTCAAACGTATTTAAACCGTGCAAATAACATGGGTACAAAACAAATAAGGCGATTAAAGTTGACCTACCAATTTAACATTCTCATAGGCCATTCGTCTTCACAACGAGTCTCCCCGTTAGTCTGCCAGCGCCGCTGAGGGAGAAAAATATAGTCAGCCCGGGATAGGAAATGAGCGCCCGCTCCAATGTTCTTACAGATATATATTAACTAAAACATATTTATTCCTTGAAAATAACATCTGTAGTAAACAAATAAGGCGATTACATGTGTTTTGAAGTATACCTACCAATTTAACATCTAGTCCAGTCCTAGGAGGACTTTAATCTTTACGACGCTACGGGAGGAAATGGCCAGAAAATGAACGCTTGATCATATATTCTTAAACGTATTTAACTAAAACGTAGCTACATATATTGCAAATAACATCAGAATAAAATTTTATTTTAAAAGTATAAAAAATTATAGTTAACCTACCATAGGCTACTCTTGTGGGCTTTAATCTTCATGATGCGTCTGATGGTCTGTCACAGAGGCGTTGTGTGAGGAGGTGTGGTTTTTTTTTTTTTAATGTAAGCCTTTTGTCAAAACCACACTAAGCACTGAGCACCTGAGACCCTGGGGCAGCATCCAGGTTCAGGCTATAAAACTTGACAAATGTGAGCGATAAGGACCAGCCCGCAGCATTGCAAATGTCTTGGCGAGAAACTTTTAGGATATTAAGGCTTTAGAGGCCGCCATACTCCTAGTGGAATGAGCTCTGACCACCAAAGGACACGGCTGGCCAGAGGAATCATAAGCAAGCGAAATAGCCTCGACTATCCACTTACTAACTGTCTGCTTAGAAGCAGGAAGTCCTTTCTTGGGTGATACAAAACAGATAAATAACTGCTTGGACTTCCTCCATGGAGAAGACCGATGAACACTGGACACAAAAGGTTCAGACTGGACACAATGCTCGCACTGGACACAAAAGGTTCAGCTTTTCCTGGTCTGAAGAGGTAAACAGAGGAGGACAGATAGCCTGCAGCACAATAGGCCTCGGAATAATGGTTGGCACCTTAGGGACATATCCTTGTTTAGGGTATAAAAATGCCTTAACCATCCCCGGTGCAAACTCAAGGCAGGTGGGAGATACCGAAAGAGCCTGAAGATCTCCGACTCTTTTAAAGGACGAAATGGCTAGTAAAAAAAATGGTCTTGAGTGAAATACATTTTTCTGAGTGCGAGTTGCAGGCCTGAAACGAGTGATCAGGTGGTTTCGACCCAACACTGTACCTCCCACCCGGCGTGGAAAGCCACAATGGCCGCCACGTAGACCTTTTAGGTGGAAGGACATAGACCTGATGCAAAGCGATCCAGCAGAAACTCCAGTACCGTGTTTACTGAACAGTTAACTGGATCCCAATGACGCCGGTGACACCAAGAAGTGAAAACTCTCCATTTTAATGTATACAGTTTCCTTTGGAGCTTAGAATGGTCTCAACAACCTCAGTTTAGAGACCACTCTTTATGAGTTGGGCCCCCTCAGAGGCCAAACCCACAGTTTCCAAATCTCTGGTCGGGGGTGAAATATTGTGCCCCCGGCCTGAGACAGAAGGTCTTTCCTGATCGAGATCTCCAAGGGAGGACCGTCTAGGAGATGAATCAGGTCCACAAACCAGATTCTACTCGGCCAGTGTGGTGCTACTAGCAGTAGGCTTATTCCGTACTGGCGGACTCGCTCCAGAACTCCTGGGAGCAGAGCAACAGGGGGAAATGCGTACAGACGTAGCCTCGACCATGTCTGCACCATAGCATCCAGCCACAGGGGGGGGTGGGTGAGTGAGGGAGAACCAAAGTGGACAGTGCGTCGTATGCTGAAAAGTGGTCCTCTGTAATGGAGAAAGTACACTCTTCTTGGCGTTGAGCCTCAACCCCAATTTCTGCATACTGTATGTGCGAGGACGACACCTCGATGCCGAACCGCTAACTGTTCTGATTCCGCTAGAATCAGCCAGTCGTTGATGTAATTCAGAATGCGTATGCCCAGCAGCCTGAGCGGGGCCAGAGCTGCATCTACGCACTTCGTGAATGTGTGGGGTGATAAAGCTAGACCGAATGGAAGAACCCAATACTGGTATTCTTTGCCCCTGAAAGAAAACCTCAGGAACCTCCTGTGCTGAGGGAGGATGGAGACATGGAAGTATACGTCTTTCAGATCTATCGTGACAAACCAGTCCTCGGATCTGATTTGAGTCCCAATCTGTTTGAGTGTCAGCATCTTGAACTTGAGTTTCTGTACTGTACGATTCAACAGATGAAGATCTAAAATGGGACACAACCCCCCATCCTTTTTTGGAACGATGAAATAACGGCTGTAAAAACCCGATTCGGGTAGATTCGGAATCGGGTGGATACACCTGCTCTATAGCTTCCTTTGCTAGCAGAGCTTTCATCTCTTGCTCCATCACCAGAGCCTGATCGGGATGCACTAACCTGAGAAACACCCCGTTGTAGCGTGGAGGACGAGCACCGAACTGGATTTTGTTTCCCTTTCTACTATATGCAGGACCCATTGAGAAATATTTGACAGTTTTTTCCACTCTGTCAGAAAATCTACTAAGGGAACCAACCTCTCAAGACTTTGCCTCTGGTGTAATTGAGATACTCAGCTCGGAGACCTGAAACATACCGGCAGGAACTACCTGAACTGACTGTTTTTGAACCCCCCTCAGAGGGTTCATGTCTGACGCAATGTCGAGTTGACATTGCACCAGACGTTCACTGGAGACCACTAAGCACCAAGGGTGGCGGGGTCGGCAGAATGGTCCCCTGAGGACACAGAGGTGGAACGGACACCATATACTGAGGTGTGACCCGTTCCACGCTGGGTGGGGCTGCCCTCACTGGTCAGACGCATTGGCGTCAGGACCTTTTCTTCTGAGCTGAAGCCTTCTTAGCCTGAAGAACGGTCATCAGATCCGGCTTCTGCTTTGAAGGCTTCGGCTGAGAGTGTTTACTCTTTTTGTTGTGCACGATATGAGGAGCTGGACGACTGGGGCTGCTCATGCCCAGTAGCCCCAGGGGGTGGACACGGTGAGGGAGACATCTTTTAAATGCCTCTTACTGTTTCTTGGCCTCCTGGAACCTCTCGACGACTGAATTAACAGCGTCACCGAAGAGACCAGAAGGCCCAATAGGTGCATCCAGCAGAAACGTACAATGTTTCTATTTGATTTCTGCCAGATTCAGCCAGAGGTGCCTCTCAGTAGCTACAAGGACTGCCATAGACCGCCCAATTGCCCTGGTGGTCTCCTAAGTAGCCCTGTGAGATAAATCTGTGGCCCGACGAAGTTCTCGAACCTCATCAGGCCCCACTCAGCAGGTCAGCCTGATATGCCTGGAGCACTGCCATAGTATGCAAGCATGCTCCAGCCTGACCTACTGCCGTATAAGCTTTGTCCACTAGTGTGGGTACACTTCAGAGACGATGCTGAACCGGGTGACAGATAGCTCGCGAGCGTCTGCTCAGCCCGGGGCATCGACTCATAGCCATTCTCTCTCAGCCCTCTAATCCCTAAATAAACATGAACTTGGGGATTAAAAAGCAGAGAAGAATATGGCTTATTCAATTTCCAGATCGGTAAAAAATGGAAGGCCTCGTGGTGGAGGTGAAATATTTGATGTTAGGAAGCGCTCATCTAATTTGCTTTTAGGATGAGCGCCCCTTTTCTCGGCTGGCCAATCAATGTGTAATTTATCCACAGCACACGTTTTCACCTCCACCAGCTCCTCATATGCTGGGGAAGAGGGTGGCAAATCCCCTTCCCCTGTGATTGTGTCACTGCCAATGCTCAGCACATCTACCTCCTCGGAGCTAGAGCACTGAAGCATTGGGCTCTCTTCCCGGGCGGACGTCACCCGGCCGTGACGCTCATTCTTTCCATTGGACTAGTTGATATAGATGCTTCAGACGCATTCACACCGGGGGCGTTCCCAAAGCGTTATCAACGCATTGCGAGTTCCCAAGTTAGGGAAAGGGAACCCGAGTTAAGATTAATTATTGACTGGTTTGAGTGCGGTTTTTGAGGTGGGAAATTCTTACTTTTCTCTCATTTCCTCCGCTTCTGCAGTTATTTTTCTCAGTTTGCATTCACTCATTTCCCAAAGTCATCTCGAATGTTGAATTGTCAACTGAAAAATTTGAGAGAACATTACAAAAGCTGACTTTGATATTTTTCCTAAAATGTTTTTAGTCACCATTATAGCGATTAGTGCTCCCTTTGGTTGGGCACTTGGAACTTCATTTATATTATTGTTATTATCTTCCCATTGATGCAGCAATGCAACAAGCAATCAGTTATTTAGTTTCAAAGGAAGAGAAGTATAATATATATATATCATATATATGAATAAATTATGTATAACATAACTTAACCAGATTTCATGTCAAATAATGATATTTTATCATTTTGTTGCTAACACTTATGTCCTAAACTTTTAATTGGGTTTATATAATCCCTCTATATTTGTGACAATCTTGCAATTGATCATGCAAGATCAATTGCACAGACTTCAACATTCAGCATGCAAAACACAACAATGGTAACAATTATATATGTCTTAAAGTAAATTATCAAATTCTCTCTACAGTTCTTTTTTTAGTTACTAGAACTCTAATGTAAGTGAACTATACTAACCAAGCATTTGTCAGTATCACATACTATTCATATTTCCCTTTACGTGTTTTTTAAGGCAATCGGTTTGGATGCTTTTTTAAGTAAGTCTAACTAATTAGATTTTACAGTGTATATGGCATATAGAATATGTAATAAATCGGCTCTATATCAAATTCTAAGTGATCAAGGGCTTAGGGTGTTCTATTTAAACACATTGCAAGGATTCTGCCAGTAGTGGTAACTCGTGCAATGTAAGCAGTGACATACATCCAAAGTGAACAAGACGTTAGCGAGGTAAGGGCATAAATAAAGGACTTAAACGTAGCCTGTGAAACCGACACAATCTGGATATTCCTGAAATTCTGATTTCAGACTCCATCATTGACTCGTATAACATAATATCCAAGTGAGTTCAAGTTGGTTTGTAGTACTAATTAAATATTACTGTTGACCATGACTTGAATGAACAAAGCCTTCTTGTCTATTTTCCTTTGTGTATGCGCACTTAATTTTTCCTCTCTCACACAAGTGGATTGGTCTTCCTATGTCAGTAATGACACAATTGGTGGGCTTTCACTGTAATCCATTTTAAAAGGTTCACTTAGATTGAATAATACATACACAATAACTGCAGCATGCATCCTTTTGGAAATTAGAAGTTAGCTATCATTATATTAATATGGCTGTGTTGCCAAAGGGAAAGATCATGGATTTAAAAAAATGTGTTAAAAATGATTCATTTTATTAACAATTAATGACAGTAAAACAAGTGTCACAATGTGGCCAATTGCTATAGAATAATATGCATCTGTAGTGTATAAAAACACCATCAGTATGAGTGCTAGGCGACAACAAATATACTATTCTGTCCAGTATCAGGCGACAATAAAGCCGAAGTATGTTGTCATCTGTGTCCGTCGTCCACTCATGTGCCTGCAATTGACTGCACTAATTGGTGGGTCCACCAGGTCGCAGCACTCACAGTTGGGTCATCGCTGTTAAGTGCTAGTCAAAGAATAAGATGGAAATGCTAATAAAACAAAATATGATGAGGGGTAAAAAACAACAATGGATGTGCTAGGAGGTCAGAAGCTATTACGGACATTTAGCATTTGTAAGATCGGAGACAATTAAATTGAATTAAAAACAAATTTAGAACATAAAAGTTTGTTTTTCTTATGAAATATTCAGCATTTCTAGCTTTTAGGCCTCGATAAAGCTGATCCTGCACGGTGTGTATGTGATGAAAGCCCCCCTGCCTCTTTTTCTCTCTGTAGGTAACTGATGAAACATTGGGCTGCGTGATTGTGGGCTGTCTTGGGGGAAAAATTGGTACCTTTATTTTTAGAGGGGCATTCTTTACATTTAGATGCAAGACAGCTGAAAGAGAGCTTGATGGCTAATTAACTGAATATCTATGCCATTTAAATTATGAAAAAAAGATTTCAGCATTAAAAATCTTCAGCTGTGATCACCACGCAACACAAATCCAGGGCCAGAAGTTATCCGCAGACATGGTTAGGTAATAACAATGTTCGGAGCACCAGCGGAACCAGCACCAAGCAAAGCCCCTGTGGGTGGCTACTGTAAAAATCAACAGGATTGTTTGAAAAACAGCTGGTGTTTCACAGTTTGACACCACTAGCTCCTGCCTCCTCCCTTCCTTGTCTCTTGCACAAACCATAAGCAGACAAACATTCATTTTTTCTAAGACCAAAACTATTTTTCAACTGAAATTACAGGTTCTTTGTGGCCTTTTTTTTCATTATGAAGGTTCATTATGTTTACCATGTTCTTTCTGTTTTTTACAAAGTAAACCATACAACTTGGTGGATTGCAAATGAGAAAGACACATATAGATTTTCTGCATTCAACAATGGGAAATGGCAGATAATAAATCTGTAAATTCCTTGGTAGAAGCAGTAACATTACAAAGATAGGCTATAGACAAGATACATTAGCATTGTTACGCTTTCACTCCCAAGGCAGCAGCACACCTCTCTGGTGTCACATGTCTTGACACACGTGTCTAGGTTGCACGTGTTGTCTTTGTGCTCAGTGACGAATGTTCTGAATGGCTGCTGAGATGTAGATGGAATAAACAGACCATCAAATTCTCCTGATGCTGGAGAACACAGCTGCGCAAACCTCCAGCATCAGGAGAATTTGATGGTCTGTTTATTCCAACTATTTAATTTCTGTCTGAACTATCCCTTTCAGGGTCTCTCGCTCTCCAAGACAAGGCTAGTTCAGACAGAAATTAAAATTATGTCATCATTCAGTCACCCTCATGTCAGTCCGAACCTGTATTACTTGCTTTATTCTGTAGGACATGTCAACAATATTTATTTTCCTTGTATGGATGGAGACATTTTTCAAAAGATAGAAGAAAGAAAGTTAGACAGGTTTGAAATTACATGAGAGTGAGTAAATGATGGGTAAACTATCTCTTCAAAGGGGTAAAATATGTTGTGGTCCAAAAAGAAAACTTATTTCACATAAGCAGAGGACTTAATTGTTCTGTTAAAATAATTGGTAATATTTATTTACAGTATGAACCTGTTGTATTGCAGTTGGCCATGAATCATATTGAAATTATTTTGTTATGGTTTTACCTGTTGACAGTAAAGCTGGGATTCTGTCATTCCAGGAGAAATGCAAACCACCAAACTGAGTATGGCACCAGAAATTATCGTTCATCTGTGTAATAAGAAGTTGCTGTGACAGGCTCTTCACTTTGGTGGGGCTCTCTGCTACTCCACAAGCACTTCATTCAGATAATGAAGTTGGCAGTGCTGGGCCTCGTTTCATGGATGTGCAGCTCATTAGTGTCAAGCTTGTAATAGTCTTCTGTCTCTTTGAAATGGTAGACGAGGATTAATACCCTGCACCATTGAAGCAGGAATAGGCCTTGGCACTTTTTGGTGGCCATATGAGAAAGCTAAGAATCTGATTGGGTATTGACATGCAATGGGTCTCTGGACGGATTCATGGATTCAAAGGTGTCACTAAAGTACCAGTGGAAATCTATTTGAACTAAAAATGGGCCAGGCTTTGGGTTCTCTCTCTCTCTCTCTCTCTCTCTCTCTCTCTCTCTCTCTCTCTCTCTCTCTCTCTCTCTCTCTCTCTCTCTCTCTCTCTCTCTCTCTCTCTTTCTTATTATTTGTCTTTCATTTAATGTTCTGCTTGACTTCCTGCCGTTGTTCATCTGTGAGATTGAACCTCTGAAACGCTCTGCTGACTCTCCACATAGCCGTCATGGATAAAGGTTTGCAGATGGGAAAACAAAGAAATGAGAAGAAAAGGAAGGAAGGAATAAGGAAGTTCATTACCGAGGTGATAATGCTGAAAAGCAAATGATTGGCAGCAATGGTCTGAAACTGCAGGCAGTGTTGTCCTTCACACTGTCATGGGCTGGATACGATTTGTTCGGCTCAACATTAATAAAACATGCAGTCAGCGTTCCTGTTTTATGTTCTGCAAAGAATAAGCCGGCAAAAGATATTTAGAACAAAATAACAACAAATAAAAACAACATAAAAATGCTACAATAATCTACATATTTAGATTATTCCTACAGAAATATAAAGGTCCAGAATTAAATCATCACACTTCATGCCATTGTGGTGGAATCGCAAAAATTATTTGTCTCTAGGATTCCTGGAATCTATCACAAACTTACGATATCAATTATATAATTTCTTATTTCGAATCCATTGAGAACTATTGATGCTTTCTATTGTAACTCAAAGGTCAACAACCCATGAGCGTGTAGTTCAAATCAAAGAGGCAGAACATTTATTGATGCTCCTCAGGACACAGATTCAATGAGCATATGCAATAAAAGACCTTACACGTCATTAAAAACAATTAAAGGCTGGAACACATGCCAGGAGCCAAAAGCCTTATACTGTACACAGTTTAGAATACTAAATATGAAAGCTGTTGAACACCAAAACTGCCGCACTAAGGCAAAAGGTTGTAACTTCGATTTTTGGTGAAAATTAGTTATTGTCATTTTTAGGTCAATAAACTTACGTTTTATCACATAGACAAATAGTTTTCTGGGGGAAATAAGTTGATGTTTTTGGCGTAACTTCAAAAAGCCAAGGTGAAACTGGTATGCCTTTATGCCTTCGTTTCTCGCTCCTCCTGAACACTCGGATAAAGTTACGGGTCCGAAAGTTACGGCACTCTGCCTTGTTATGACCGACCATCAAAGTATTGCCTCGCTGGAGTTTACCATATAAATCAAAGTGCTTAACATTGCTTAACAATGTTGAATCCACGAAGAGTTATATGACTGTGCAAGCTTTGGGGGTGTTGTTGGACTGGATTCTATTATTTAATTGTGTCTGTTATTATTCAGCCATTCAACAATATTTGTCAAAATACATACTATTTGATTTAGTATTTTACATTAATGACATCAACACAAACCATTAAAATATCAGATGACTGCTGGTATCAGTTTACCTCTGGAGGCTTCTTTCCTCAGGTAAAAATAAATTGGCAAATGTTTCCATTTATTCCGCTTAATAATTGGATGGTGCATTATCATGGACATATACAGGTAAATGCACATAAATGCATGCTGTTAAGGTGGTACCTCTCTCCATCTTCCCCTAAATATTACTTTGTGCTTTATTTTCTTCATGTTGATTGATAAAACTGGATTCATTTACATAGACTAAAATAAGTGAAAAAAAAATGAAAATGGACATGAAAAAATGTGATACAAGCTAAATTAAGCATTACATATGTGTCTTATGGAACTGATCGTGCTTCACATCTCCTTTGGGACTGTATGCTTGGTTGGCTAATATACCCATTCAGTACATTGTAATTGATTTTCTGGAGTGAATGCTTGAACAGAGGCACCTGCTGGTCCAGATGTCTTTGTTTTTGACAGAAAAATAACACTCGAATAACATGATTGGGAGGCTCTATTATTGTGGGCAGAGGTATTTTACCATTATCTAGGCTAGTATGTAGTGCTGTGGATAGTCACAACTAAGATAATACCACCATATTTTCTCTACTAAAACACAAAACCTCACACAGCCAGGCAAGCACAAAAACACTCTACAGCCCAGCTGGTGTGGATGGAGTTCATCTCTTCCGCGGTTTGCTAAACTGTACATGCTGGCTGTAGGTTTTGACGCTTTCAGAAAAAGCCCTATACTTATTTTATTCTTTGAAATGGATGTGACCCCAGTGACCCCTCTTAACTAATTGGAGAAAAGCAAGCCTTCCACATTCAGGAGAACAAGCCATATTCCTGTGTAGCATCAAATATTTTAATTTAATTTGTGTCCACCCAAGGAGCTCTCCCTGTCAAAATCAATAAATCCATTGAAAACCGCATGTCTTTTGTTGAATCAATGGAAGACGTAGTTGTATAACGGAAATAAAAAAAAATTGATCGGGTGTAACTGTAATATACTTAGAATATTAGACACTAATCAGTAGAAAAGCACTGGTGTACAACAATCTTACCCACTCAAATGGGTAAGATAAAAATACAGAAAAAGGAGAGAAGGAACCAAAGGAAGGAAGTCGAAATGCTGAGAGGAGTTGTTTGAGTCCAGAGTCCAGACAGTTGTAATGAAACCATCATTCACGGGCCATTGTTCTATTTTGCCAGTTCTTTGCTTCTCCTAACACAAACTAACACCAGCCGCACATCCTTCTCTCATTACTCAAGGTTTATCCTGTCACTGGTGAATATTTTCTCAAAAGCTCTAATTCTGCCTTGTTGTATTAGATCAGTGCTAACAATACTTTTAGTACTTCTTTGATTGATTGATTGATTGATTGATAGTATATCTGTATAGATAGTTTATATAAAATATAAAGTATGGCTCAATACAATCCACTTTTTTGCCATTGAATAGTATTAAAACAGTGATTTGTTAACAGCCTAATAATCTTCAAAAACCAGTAGGGGTGTTTTTATTTATTTAATTGATTGTTTTAGACTAATAACTTGCTCTAACATACTAATAAGAGTGCCTCTGAAGTTGTGAGAATGTGTTGCTTTTAGGGGTGTAACAATACATCGATATGGATCGATGCATCGATCAAACGTCAAACGATACGATGAATCGATGCCACACGCAAAATATCGATATGAGGAACCTTTATTTTAACAGTCTCCCTTTTATTTTCTTTAGTCTCCGAGTCCTCATGTAACATCTGTTTACGCATTTCCGCCAAAGTGCACGTTTTCTTTTCCTAACCATACTGCCTGTCACTATGTCGGATTGCGAATGAAATGCAGCAATAAATTGGCAGTAGTAGCGAAAAGACAATGGAAAAGACAGACGCAGAAAATGTCGGGCGCAAATCGTGGGTTTGGAAACATTTTGTATTTTCCAAAACAGGTGAAATACTACAAAGTGCATCTGAAAAGGCAAGGCAAGGCAAGGCAAGTTTATTTATATAGCACATTTCATACACAATGGTAATTCAAAGAGCTTTACATAGAAGAAATTAAAACAAAAGAAATCAGAAAAATTAAAACAGTTTAGAATAAAAGATAAAATACAGAAATAATCAAATAAAATCAGAATAATTCAAACATTAAATAAAATCCAGTACAAACAGTCGGACGAGAAGTGGCACAGTGCTCATTCAGTATATGCATAGGTAAACAGATGTGTTTTCAGTCTGGATTTGAATGTGACTACTGTAGGACTACTGTAGCACATCTGATCTCTTCTGGAAGCTGGTTCCAGCTACGGCTGGCATAGTAGCTAAAAGCACAATCCCCTTGCTTAGAGTTAACCCTTGGTATTTCTAGCTGATGTGATCCTAGTGATCTGAGTGATCTGTTGGGTTTATATTCAGTGAGCATATCTGCAATCTATTGAGGTCCTAGGCCATTGAATGATTTATATACCAGTAATAATACTTTAAAATCAATTCTATATGTAATTGGCAGCCAGTGTAAAGACCTGAGGTCTGGTGTGATGTGTTCATATTTTCTGGTGCTGCTCAGAATCCTGGCAGCAGCGTTCTGTATGAGCTGCAACTGTCTAATGGTCTTTTTAGGAAGGCCAGTGAGGAGTCCATACAATAATCCACCCTGCTGGTGTTGAAAGCATGCACAAGTTTCTCTAAGTCTTGACTGGAAACAAAGCATCTAATTCTTGCAATATTTTTCAGATGATAGTATGCTGATTTAGTTATTGCTTTGACATGACTACTGAAACTAAGGTCTGACTCTAGAGACACACCCAGATTCCTGACTTGATTTTTAGTTGTTTGACCCCTAGACTGAAGGTAAGCGTTCACCTTGAGAACTTCATCTTTGTTTCCAAATGCAATGACTTCAGTTTTGTCTTTGTTTAACTGAAGAAAGTTTTGGCACATCCAATTGTTTACTTCATCAATGCATTGGCAAAGGGAGTCAATGGGGCTGTAATCGTTAGGCGATAGGGCTAAGTAGAGCTGTGTGTCGTCTGCATAGCTGTGGTAAGAGGTTTGGTTCTTTCTCATTATTTGGCTCATTGGGAGCATGTACAGGTTGAATAGGAGTGGCGCAAGAATTGAGCCTTTGAGGGACTCCTCATGTCACAGATGTCTACTCAGACTTATGCTCTCCTATAGTCACATAATAACCTCTCCCTTCTAAGTATGACCTGAACCATTTTAGAACTATCCCAGAAAGCCCGACCCAGTTTTCCAGCCTGTCAAGAAGTATGTTGTGATCGACAGTGTCAAATGCAGCACTGAGGTTGAGTAGTACTAGAACTGATATATTTGCTTGTGTCAGTATTTAAGCGAATATCGTTTATTATTTTTATGAGCGCTGTCTCTGTGCTGTGATGCGGTCGGAAACCAGATTGAAAGTAGTCAAAGTATCCATTCGAGCTTAAGAATTTGTTCAGCTGATTGAAGACAACTTTTTCAATGATCTTGCCTATGAAAGGAAGATTTGAGTTCGGTCTATAGTTGTTTAATATGGTCTTATCCAGATTGCTCTTTTTCAGGAGGGGCTTGACAACTGCAGTTTTCAGGGAGTTCGGAAAACTCCCACAGAGAAGTGAGGCATTTACCACTTCTAGGAGATCTGCTTTTAAGTTGTGTTAAACATTTTTGAAGAAAGATGTGGGAAGTGCGTCAAGGGCGCAGGTTGATGTTTTAAGGTGCTGTACGATTTCTTCCAAAATTTTGCCATCAATTTCTTTGAAATCAGACATAGTGACTACTTTCTCAGGCTGTTGTCTGATCTGTCTGACCCCAGTGCGGCTCAAGGATGTGCTGATCACCTTTCTGATATTATTGATTTTCTCAGAGAAGAAAGAAGCAAACTCACTGCACTTGCTCGCTGAGAGCATTTCACTGGGAATCTGGCTTGTGGGGTTTGTCAGTCTCTCTACAGTAGCAAAAAGAATGTGTGTGTTGTTTATATTGCTGTTTGTAATATTTGAGAAGAAAGTCTGTCTAGCTTTGCCTAGTTCCTTATTGAAAGCATGGATGCTGTCTTTGTAGATGTTATAATGGACTACAAGTTTTGTCTTCCGCCACATGCGCTCTGCTTTTCTGCATTGTCTTTTCATATTTTGCACTGCTGTTGAGTTTCTCCAAGGTGCTTTCTGTCTGCCATTCTTTCTCCTGACTTTCACAGGAGCAATATCATCAATTACACTCTTAACTTTTGAGTTAAAAGAATCAAGGAGAAAATCAACAGAGTCAGCAGATATGCTTGGTGTTAAAGATATAGCCTTCATAAATAGTACACTAGTGTTCTCATTTAAGCATCTCTTCTTGACAGACACAGATCTAGCTTCAATGGCAGGAGAGATTAATATATCAAAGAAAATACAAAAATGATCAGACAGTGCTACGTCCTTAACAACAATCGATGAAATGTTTAGACCCTTACTGATAAGTAAATCTAGAGTGTGTCCACGATTATGTGTGGGTCCATGTACATGCTGAGTCAGATCAAAAGTTTTTAAAACAGTTTTGATTTATTTTGCCATATTGGTTTCTGCATTATCTATGTGAATGTTAAAATCTCCAGCAATAGCAAAACGGTCAAACTCTGAGGAAATTGTTGATAACAGTTCTGTAAAGTCTTCAGCAAAGGCTGGAGAGTATTTAGGAGGCCTGTAAACAATGATAAGTAAAATGCGTGGAGCACCTTTTAACACAATACCCAGATATTCGAAAGACGGGTAATTCCCAAATTATATTTGCTTACATTGATAGACAGCTTTAAAAAGAGCAGCTAAACCTCCACCTCTTCTTACAGCTCTGCAGACACTCATAGAAGTAAAGTTAGGAGGGGCTATTTCATTGAGGACTGTTGCACTGCAGCTGTCTTCTAGCCAAGTTTCATTTAGCAACATAAAATCCAGGTTGTATGTGGTTAGTAAGTCGTTGACTAGAAGTGATTTATTTTTAAGTGAGCGGATGTTTAAAAGTGCTAACTTAACAGTCTTACTTTTTGTCCCCACAGCAATCTTGGTTTGGCGTGTAATAGGCACCAGATTAAATGGGTTTGCGGTACGGCTTTTGAAGGCCTTAGACTTTCTATCATGTAATCTAACAGCAATAGAGAAAGATAAAGATACAGGCACACTGGGTTCCCGCTTGTTCTGTAAACATTTGAGAAAGTTATTGTTATCATAGCGGGGACCCGACACATATCACTGAGAGCTGGTATCAGTTGTTTTTGGTTCACCTCGAGCCGGAGGTGAACCAGGAGGAGGGGGAGGGCGAGCTGGGCCTGCAGGGTTTGGTGGTTGTGGGGCCTGCCGTTTTTTGTTTGGTATCTGGGGGCTTGCAGCAAAAGAGTTCCATTTTCTCTGAGAAGCACAGAAGTGGAGATGCTGGAGAGATGGAGAAACTGTCTGGTGAGAGGGGCTGTTGCTCTGGTGTTATTGGAGGCTGTAATATGCTGTCCTGGTTTCCCTCGCTGTTTTCGAGAAAGTCGTCCTTGGGTGCTGAATCTTGGAGCAGTGCTAGTATGTCACAGTCTGTCTGTGGTGAGCTCTGTGGGCAGGGCTCAGCTGAGATTGTGTCCGTGAGCAGAGATTGTTGTGGCTGAGTGGTGTTATCATTGTCCTTGTGTGATGTGTCAACCGCATGCCCATTCAGGTGCTGAAGTGAAATCCTGTGGTCATTCATACTGTATCCAGGTGTGTGTGTGCCATTCAGGTTGAGTGGATTGGCACACATTGCAGGAGGATGACGGAGGGAGAAGTAGATATTGTCCTTTAGCACTCTTTAACCAAGTTTGTTTGGGTGGTGGCCATCCTGTTGAAACAGTTGCCTCTGACTCCAGAAAAGATTGAAGTTGTCAATGAAGTTCACTCCTTTTACATTGCAGGTTTTTTGCAGCCATGTATTAAGCCCAAGCAACCGTGAAAACCTGTTTGTTCTTCTTGCTGGGAGTGGTCCACTGATGAATGTTTGAACTTTCAGTCTTTTAAGTGTTTCAAAAAGTTCATTGAAATCCTTCTTAAGGAGTTCCGACTGCTCTTTATGAATATCATTCTTCCCCACATGAATGATGAGTCGATTTGCAGTCTTATGTTTCATCAGAATGTCCTGAAGTTCTCTGTTTACATCAGAAGTTGTTGCTTGTGGAAGGCAGCATGTTGTTGTATCCTTGCTACTAATGTTTCTGATTATGTAGTCACCCACTATCAGAGTCCTGGGTCCGGCTGTGCTCTGAGCTGAGTGCCGCTGAGTGCCTGACTGTCTGCTCGACCTCTGGTCAGTTAGCATCAGTGTTAGCTACAGGCTGATTCAGTCTGTGTTCGATCACATTCATCAAATTTGGGGATTCCTCATTCATTAATACTTCAAATCTGTTCTCAAGATGTATAGGCGGTGGTAGGAGACCAGTGTTTGCAATCCTTGTCAGAGCCGTATCTGGGGTAGAGGATGCTACTGCAGCAATATATGATGCTCGTGACAATCTGATGTCTCGAGTGCCTTTGGGTCTCGCTCCCTGTTTGTACCATCGATTTGTAAGTCGATCGGCTTGTTTCTCTACACTCAGTATAGCCTGTCGAGGAGCATGAGATTCATGGGACTCACCGGCTGTATGCTGAGGGCGTCCATGACGAAGCTCTGTGGTGTGTCCCGTCTGGTTTGGTGGTCCCGCAGTTAACTTTGTTTCAAGAACTGCAGTCCTTTGTAGAAGTATGTGGCAGTTAGAGCAGCAAGTAGATTCCAGAGGAGGCATTTTCTTATCCTTATGAATGTAGGCAGTTGTGTTTTCTCTTCCCCGGAATGTAAGCTTTCAGTGGGAGGCTGGTCGATTAAAAATTTTCTGCTTTTTTTTGTAGTAATCCAAGCGTTTGAGCACTGTGCTGATTTGCTGAAGTTAAAATTAGGTGATAAAAGGAGATAAAATATAAAAATATAAAAGCGATAGAGCAAAGCGCGGAGCAGTAAGCAAGAGCGTCCGAACAGCAGCTGAGCAGGAAGTAGGTCAGCTGCTGGAAACATTAAACAGGAAAGGAAACATTACATTGACTAGAGTAATTTGGCTGACAAAAAACAGCCTCTGTCACCCCCCATGAAGAACTTTTTCACCCAGACATTGACCAAAAACTACAAAAGAGCAACTAGCATTACGTCCGCGATCACTTTTTGTATATCAGACTGAGTTTCCCCTCCTGGAAAACCTTGCCAAAACATACATGTGCATTCCTGGTACCAGTGTACCATCTGAGCACGTCTTAAGCACGGCAGGAGACATTGTCAATTCTGAACGCAGTGTCCTCTCTTCTGAACATCTTGATCAGTTGATTTTTTTTTAAGAAAAAACTCTCAAAAGAGACCACTGCACTGTAGCACTTGTTTGATTCATAGATCTTATGTTGTGTGAAATATCAAATGTCTGTCACGGATACACCTTCTTCTTCTTCTTCTATGGATTTATTGGCGGGTCGTATACCAACTTTATGGTGCATACTGCCACCACCTGTGCTGGAGTGTGAAGTGATTTCAGTCTAGATGTATGTCTATATTCTATTCCTAAGACCACTATGCTCAATGAATTTTAAAACTGACCTTACAATTTCCCCGGATCCTTGTTTTGAGTTCAATATGTTATTGATTGTAAATTCTTTACATCCCATTTCCTATAACTTTCTTATTAACTCCTTAATTCCTTTCCTGTTCATGCCTACGACAAAATAACAACACATGCTCAACTGTTTCCTTTACTTGGCATATTTCGCATGATCCTGTACCATGTTTCCCTATAAAATGAAGTGTAGAATTAAGTAAAATAACCTGATCGTCTCGATTTAAATTTTGTGTTAATATACTTTGACTTACCGTATTATGTATATTATAGAAATGTCTTCCTGTTTTACATTCATTCCAATTTCTTTGCCATTTCTGGTAGCAAGCTTCTTTAATGATACTTTTTCCTTCCATCCTACTTAATACAACTGTAATAGTAGGGATGTTTAGTTTAAGTGACTCTTTAGCCATTTTATCAGATTTTTCATTTCCTGGTATATCAGCATGTGCAGGTACCCAAACAAATTTTATTATTGTTCCAGATTGTCTTAATCTATACAAAATATTCAATATTTCTATATAGATATCATGTCTAACTGTTTGATATACCTAGCGACACACCCCAACCAGCATCAACTCAGCACACCTGGTCACACTCATCATCCCCTGAATACTGATCACATGTATTGCATCACAAACTCACCACGCTGCACAGAGGATTTAAGTTTCAGTCTCTGCATTGTTCTCTGTCTGGTCTATAGATGCGTGTGACTCACCCGGTTCCAGGATTCTCATGTGCTCGCAGCAAGTATACTCAAGGTTATCACTAACCACTCTCCTGTGTGTATTTCCAAGCAGCCATTGTATGCGGCGGTGCTTCAGGATTCTCCTGTCTGATTCTCAGAGTTCTTCTGTGCATCTATGGACCTCGTATCTCTTCTCTACATTCAAGTTGGAAGTTTATTCGAGTCCGCTCTCAGTTCGTGAGTCTTCGGATTGGTATTTCTATTCAAGTGTCTATGTATCTGCATCCAAGTTCTAAATGCTTTCATATCTGCCTTCAAGCCCTGATTTATCACCAAGTATACTTCTGAGTTCGAAGTATTCAAGAGACTGTTTCTGTTCCAGTTATTCCCTGTTTCCTGCTTTCAATTCTGTGTGGATATCGAAGCCTTCTATGAGATCGGATATTGCAACAGTTGTATAAGTAAAGTCTGTTAACTGTATTCCTTGTGTCCTCATCTTTCTACTGTGACAATGTCAAGTTTAACAGTTTTTATTTATATATATATATATATATATATATATATATATATATATATATATATATATATTTTTTTTTTTTTTTTTTCATTTTAGAGTAGTCTCAACTAGAGTACCTCTGTTATTTGCACATGTTGACACAAAATACTTAATAATAAAACACCTAATAATAATAATAAACTTTATTACAGACTCACCAGTCCAAATAGGAAAAAAAACAAGACAGTACACACAATACAATACAATATAATAAAAAAAACAAATACAACTTCAGTGGAGACAACTATACCAATGCTTCCATAACTTGGACTTATACCGTGTAGTGCTAAACTTGATATTGGTCAATGCCACAATTATATATATTATTAGGGAGAGTTGGAAAATGTGTAGCGTTGGTGTGCCTCCAGGACCAGGGTTAGGAAACACTGGCCCAATGACTACAGCCCCATTGACTCCCTGTGCCAATGCATTGATAAAGTTAACAATTGGATGCAAATGAAGTAACAAAAAACTTTCTTCAGTTAAACAAAGACAAAACTGAAGTTATTGCCTTTGGAAACAAAGATGAAGTTCTCAAGGTGAACACATACCTTGACGCTAGGGGTCAAACAACTAAAAATCAAGTCAGGAATCTCGGTGTGTCTCTAGAGTCAGACCTTAATGTCAGTAGCAATGTCAAAGCAATAAATAAATCAGCATACTATCATCTAAAAAAATATTGCAAGAATTAGATGCTTTGTTTCCAGACAAGACTTAGAGAAACTTGTGCATGCTTTCATCGCCAGCAGGGTGGATTATTGTAATGGACTCCTCACTGGCCTTCCTAAGAAGACCATTAGACAGTTGCAGCTCATACAGAACGCTGCTGCCAGGATTCTGAGCAGAACCAGAAAATATGAACATATCACACCAATTTTCAGGTCTTTACATTGGCTCCCAGTCTCATTTAGGATTGGTTTTAAATTATTTTTTCTGGTATTTAAATCACTTAATGGCATAGGACCTCAATGCATTGCAGATATGCTCACTGAATATAAACCTAACAGATCACTCAAGATCATTAGGATAACATCAGTTAGAAATACCAAGGGTTCAGTCTAAGCATGGTGAGTCCGTTTGTAGCTATTATGCCAGCCATAGCTGGAACCACCTTCCAGAAGAGATCAGATGTGCTCCTACAGTAGTCACATTCAAATCCAGACTCAAAACACATCTGTTTAGCCATGCATTTACTGAATGAGTAATGTCCCACTGTAGTTACGACTGAATTCACTGTATTTTATTTTTCCATCCTTTTCTAGAGTTCCTCCTGTCTGATTTTAGGGAAAAATCGGGTATATTGGAGACGTCTAATAGAATACTTAGGGGAGCCGAAAGAACACCACAGAAACAGTACAATCAAGATGGGAAAATCTCACAGTAATATAAGCAGCTGTGGAAAATATGATACACCGGTGTTTTGCCAGATGAGAAGTGTATGTGTTTAGGTCCTTTTATAACTTGTCATGTATGTGTCTCTCTCTTGTCCCACACCCCTTGTTCCCTCATTGATGTTCATCAGTGTCACCTGTACCTTTGTGTTGATGTGTTCTATGTAAGCTCCCGGTGTTTGTTCCTCAGTTCTGGTTTGTCTTGTTAACATTCGGTTCTGTGAGTATTGTGATCTGTCTCTGAAAGTTCTTATTTATGGTCAAGTCTAGTGATTGTGTGAGTTACTGTTTGTTTGCCCAATCGTGGGTCTTTGTTTTCTGTTTGTAAATAAACTGTTTTGTGAAAGTACTGTCTGTGCTTGGGTTCTATTTAGTGTAACGTGGCATAACTATTGTCTAATTCCTTTTATAACCATTTTAATTTCCCTTGCTTTTATTTTGTGATTATTTTAATTCCTTTGTGTAAAGCACTATGAATTATCAGTGTATGAAATGTGCTATATAAACTTGCCTTGCTCTGCTTTTCAAGCTGTATAATGGAAGAGAATGGTCGTGTCTGTGCATCTATAGTCCATAAAAGTGCATCTATCCATCATAAATGGAAAATTTCACTGTCATTATAAAACTTAGAAGAGCCATGACTTTTTTTTTTTTAAATATAACTCCGATTGTATTCGTCTGAAAGAATACACACCTCATATACATCTGGAATTACTTGAGGGTGAGTAAATCATGGGCTAATTTTCTTTTTTAGGTGAACTGTATCTTTAAGTGAGAAATGATGTCCATGAGAAATAAATGAATAATTTCAAAGTCTTACGGCCGTTTCACACCGCAAGGGTCAGCGGCGCGTGAGCAGCGCGTATTTTTTTCGGCTGCATGTTTATCAATGAGTGCGTTCACACCGCGAGCAGGAGCACCGCGTGAGCAGCAGTAAAGCGGGGGTTTCGGCTTCGAGTCTATTTTTGCTGCGCTGCTCACGCTCAATTAAAGGGAAAGCACACTTTTGATGGACAAAATGAATATTTCTCACAAAAAGTGCCCAAAAACGCATAGAATTTGCTTGTTTTAACAAGAACTGCAGTATGTCAGAAAAGGAAATGAAGAATAACATAAAGAAAATACAATTTTATAGAAAATGTACCCATTACACTTGTAGACCCATTAGTTTGGGCCTTGAACAAACTTCAAATGTGTTTATGACCAACTTCTAAAAACAAATTTTACAAAAGTCTTTGTAAAGAAATGCTTGCTTATATGTAGCCTGGGAGCCGCTGTTCTGACGCTGTACAAACGCTTCCAGTGTGAATACTCGCGCGCGTCTGCAGCTGTAGTGACGATATAGTTGTGCTGACGTGCTGCTCACGCTCATGCTTGCGGTGTGAAACGCCCGTTATAGTAAGTTTACTGAACAGGGATCTGCAGCAAAGCAAGGATCTCCAGTAATATATAAAATAACCCCTTCAAGACAGTAAAGCTCTTGGTCCCAGCAGAGCAGTGCTGTCTTTTTAAATCATCATCCTAATTATCAAAAGCCCCCAGAATGGAAATGTGCAAGCATCTCTATTATATTTCTTTAGCTTGGGGATACAGACATGATTATCTTTTTACTCATAAGGTGACCTCATTCAATTAAAGAAGTTCGGAAGGACATAAAATCAATGGAGGACCAGAACCAATTAAAAAACAGCTAATTGCAGATGCATTTTTAAGTGGATTGACTAAGTAGCCGTCAATAACAACATCTCCTGCCAAGGAAATTATGCTGCGTTCACGCCATGACGTAATTGCCATAAATAATGCTCCATATATGCTTGAATCACTCTCGCAGTACTTTGATGTCATACAACCACCGGTCTGGACAATGCCGCTTCAAGTCGAACACACCTTAAATCTGCAGTGATCAAGTGGTACAAGTCATAGCTCTCAGAAAATTGCACGTTGTAATTGCATGCACGTGAAGGCTTTTACAGTAGTCACGGGCCCACCAGAGGGCCCAAATCCTTTACATTTTAAAACAGTAATATAATATACTAAACTTAAACTAATCTTGACAAACTATATATCATTTGAAAGCTTACAATCTCTAGTTTTCATATTTGGTGATTGATTTTCACAGGCCAATTTGCAACAAGAATATTTTCATACTCCTAAGGCATGTTTAGACTTTTATTTTGAAATAGTGATGAACATGAAAAATCATGAAAGAAGGGTAGAAACCTCAGTTTGTTTTCATGCCAAGAGTTCAAAAGATAGCAACCATTCAATTATTTTAGAAAAAAGGGTCTGACATTTTTTTAAATATAAAGAAAAAATTATAGATTCACCATTTGTGATGTGGCAGGAATCTAAAACGCACATACTTGTTATTTTTCTGTTTCTTAGAGGTTGAATTCATATCAAAATCTGCCAAACTTCTCATATTACTTCTGAATAGGATGTCTACTTCATAAATTGTATGAAAATTGTGGAAATAATGGTTATGATGTGTCACTCAAAACACATATGGAAATGGAGGTGCCCTTATATGGGCAGTAATGGAGTATGGTTGTGACCTAGTGAAAAAGTTTGGTACTGCGTCCAAACAAAATTTTACTGAAAGCTCATTTTTTGAGATATCAACCTAAAATTTGAAACACAACTTGTTCAGATTTTTGGCTTTGATTTTTTTTTTTTTTTTTTTTTTTCAGTTTTAGAGTCACCCAGGTTTTGAAAATATTTATTTTATTTAAAATATGAATAATTACATTTTTTACATTGTACATTTTCATAAACATTCATGCATTTTCTGTTTTACTTAATTTATTTCACTTCTACAAAAATCTGGCAAATGTCTTCTTTAAAACAAGACCAATCTTGCGTCTATATTCCAAAAGCATTCTTGAATTACAACCATTTAAGTTCGAAATGTGCATTTTCATGTATATTAAAAAATATACTGACAGAGACCAGCTGCCCACTCTGCAAGATCATGAGTCTCACACTGCTGAGGACATTGCAGGCCATGCACCATTTTCTGCCACCTGTTGTAGGGGTGCCTACACATCTTTCTGTTGTTATAGTGAATCATATAAAAACAAACTGTGGCGATCAGGATGAGGTCGACGGCCGTGGGAGGACGGCGCGAGACCAGTGCCATGATTACTGATGAGCGACACCCGCGCAACGCACCGGCATCGTATATCTCACGGAGGAGCGGAAGCATAAAAGGAGGAGCGACGACAGTGGAGATCAAGAGAGGCCAGGCCTGGACTATTTTATTTAATGTATTATTTTATTATGTGTGGGGGCAGTTGACCGTGAGGGACTGCCATCATTTTATATTTGTTTACTTATTTATTATCAAAATTGTTGAACATTTGCCGGTTCCCGCCTCCTCCTTCCCATAACATCTGAACTGCGTTACACAAACACATTCACAAACTGGAGCATTTATCCATTTCATGCTGTTGTAAGCGTCAGGCCCCCCGCCATAGTCCGGCGAGCTGCCATCTGCAGCTCTCCAACCCCTTGCTGTGCGAAGCGAGGCTTGGGAAGCCATTCCGGGAGTGTTGAATTGGGTGCTAAAGACAATAATATGGGGTCACTCCCTCCAATTCGCTTACAGACCCACCTCCGCCCATTGACCACTCGGCTAAACCCTGGCTCCTTGCCCCCTCGGCTTCACCCGGGACCATCATCCTTACAGCTCCACCAGGCTCCCTCGTCTTTCCATCCGTCCCTCGTTTTTTCCATCTGACATTATGCAGTGGATGATGTAACATAGTTACAACAGAAAGATGAACATCGTTTTGTGCCATACATTCCAACTATCGGGAAAGTATTAGAACATTGTCATCTAAATGTATTATGAAACATGATAGGTTGAATCTATTTTCCTAAATGGTACATTTAAAAAAGATACAGATATTATTGGACTCCAAAACTACCAGTGAATGAAAGATTATAATACCATTTGTGTGTTTTGAATTTTAATTCAGGGCAGGGTAATATTCCCTCTTATCCAGGCATCTTGTAATCTAATATCTAAAGAGGTAACTGTGGCCAAGTCCCATTACATAGTAATTTGCAGACAGAAGCCCCTGGGCTGCTAAGAGGTGGGAATAAGGCAGCCACTGGAATCTGCATCATTATCTGCATCCTGATATTTCCAACACACTCTCAATTGCTAAGAATGGTGTTTTTCCAAATGAATCACATTGTGCAAATTTGTATGAAATTGCCACAGCGTAAAACAGTTGCATTTTCACAAGCTAAGATTTTTTCTCCCATATGTATGGCAACAGTGGATATCATTGTGTCTCTTGCAGTATCATATATATATATATATATATATATATATATATATATATATATATATATATATAGATAGATAGATAGATAGATAGATAGATAGATAGATAGATAGATAGATATAGATAGATAAATATATTAGCCAGTCTGTAAATATGTCATCGGACATTACCCAAACTCTACCTATTATTTTAACATAATTTACCTCGTCTGCTTGCCTGATATTACCTTATCTTATTTAATTATTAGTTTTTTTTTTGTTTTTTGCATGTTTTTTGCATGTTTTCAATACAGACTGTGGTGTTCATAACCTTTAAAAGAGGTGAACAGCTTGCAACAAAGCAGATATGGACCTGAGCTGCACAAGGTCACAGTCTAGCAAGGAGGGAGGTGGCAATGAACAATCTTGTTTACCATTTAGGGTTGTCATCATTCCTCACTTGGCCTAAATTTGTGACACATCCTAAGACATATACAGGATAGAATGAGGACACTTCAATTAGAAACAGGCAACAAATAGAGCTCACTGAAACGGTGCATTAAAAACCTCACAGTGAACGGAAGGGTGGGAGGGAGTGAGAGGTAAACACAACTGAAACAATCATAGTGACCCTCACATTTCACCCGCTGATCACACTACATTTTAAAGTATGGAAAATGTCACATTTACAGCATGTCTGGGATTTTACTACAGTTGCAAAGCAATTCCAGTGAGGTAAAGATCACGATGAGCAAATCAGATCAGAAGACTCAGGGCATGAGGGACGGAGAGAGAGAGAAAAAGAGGAGAAGGAAATCAAAGCAGGTATAGAATTGAAAGGAGATATAAATGAGATGGGATTACTTTATCGAGCTTGCCAGGGGAAGAGCCTTTTGTGCAGTGGGCTTCATGAGATCCGTGTGCCCTAAAGCCTCGCTTGGGTTACAAAGCTCCAGCACTTCAGGGACTTTATACTTTACTTTGCATCTCTGAGAAATCCCCCCCCCCCCTGCTCCTCCCGGGAAGATGAAAAGGTGAGGCTTATGGTGGTTGGAGATTTTAAAAACGCCAGAGATTTACAACAATTGTGTATTCTTCCAGGGTTCACCATGTAGGTGTTCTCTGATGTGGTTTTAATGTTCTGCCTTGTTTAGGCAATGCAATGCCCTGTCAAATAAATGAGAAACATCCATATGCACCCCAACATACACAGGACTGTCTGCAGCCTGAAAGCATGTTTTGGTACATTGCAGACCAAGATGTAAGACATAAGAGTGTGTACAGAGGTTAAACCATAATTGGTGCTTTTAAATTATAATTTAAAGCTGCAGTCTGTAGCTTTTCCTCTTTGTCGCCATCTCTGTTCGAAATCTGCGATTGCAGTTATTCGCGGAATTATCAACTTTACGTGGGTTGTGCCTCGGCTGGTGCGGATACTGTCATTCAGAATCACAGATTCTACTTTTTGAAAGTATGACCAACATAAGAATTTTCACTGGAAAATGTCTTCTGAACAAGTAAGTAACATCCACTTTTGTTCAGACCAACTAAGGGGAAAAAAGCATTGCAGTAAATCGCGCTGATTTAATCTAACGATTGCGTATCATATCATATCACATCAAACCGTGCAAATTATACTTTGTTCTCAAATTGTTAATGTTAACAACATCAGCACTGCGTAACTACATTCAATGTGTATTAGGGCTACCTGTAGTTCACTACTCCGTAACTGTATGAATTAAGCGAACAAGTGCGCTACTGTTACATAATTGAACCATTGAAATGTCTGACCTGTCCAGCAGAAAAAATTGCCGTTTCTGCATTTGTTTTGAACCAATTTAAAACACGGAGTTCACGCCACCTTTCAAAAGCCCTTACGATATTTATCCTTGTTTTCGCATGGTCCCGGTTGCAGTCTCTTTTTTCTGAAGCCACCCCAAGTTACAATTGGGTGAATTTCCAGTTTTCACTGGTGATTGTTGTTTGAACCTTTCTGGATCCGCCATCAAATTGAAAAGTTCAATTATATCAAGTGCTGTGTGTACAGATGTGACGTAATGACGCAAAGGCATGCTCGAATTTCCCTTGGAAATCCACCAGTACCACTGGAATTAAAAAAATTATTACAAGCTCACCGTTTTTAATCAAGCTACAGCAAGCAAATAGTTTTGAACACTGGCTAGTTATGCACTTGCTCGAAAAATTATTTTGGATAATTTTTAACCCCAAAAAAGTTACGCACTGCAGCTTTAAGCAAATGATATTCAACACTGAAAATAAAAGCCATTATAACTGTGTTGCAGAGGGTTTTAACCTTTACAAACTCTAGGAACTCCATTATAAAAAAGACCTCCTGCAGCACAAAAAAAAAAAAAGAGAGAACTAAAATACATTTCATGAAAACGCTCTAAAACAAATATGGCCACAAATTAATTGTAGTTTAAATGATTGGTACATTTCAACAAGACTGCAGCTAGACACTAGGGTGCTTTTACACTGGGCTCGTTTGCTGCGGTCCGAGCCCGAGCGTGATTGTTCTTGATGCCCCCCATAGCATTGGTCTGGTTTCTTATCATCTTATGTCACCGCAAATGTGTACAGCGCATGATAGAAAACAGAATGTGAGTCAATATATTTTGTTTCTTTATTAATTTGGTGCTATTATGCACAGCTAAGTGAACAACACAGGTTTATTGTGTGTGTGACGTGAAAGGTGGTTTTCTGCTGCTTGCAAACGGACTCTTTTGAGTAGACACTGGATTTCCATTAATTTGTTGCCCTGATTCCACGCATTATGCACGAATACTCTGCAGGCTCGTATCCAAGGTAAATCATCAACACTTTTATCCCTTACAAGTGTTTTATTTAACTATATACATCATCACAATCAGCTAAAACGCATGCGCAGGTCACTTTTCTTCCTGAACAAGGGAGTGCCACCTGATTTGTGTTCCAGCTCGTTAAGGTGTGAGTGGAGCAGTATATATAAGAACCCAGAGAGTTCCAACCCAAGAGAGAGACTGAGGCTTCCGGTCCCAGCACTTGTTAGTTTATTTGGCCCTCATTTATCATTCTTGCGTAGAAACGGGCGTATATGTTGGCGTCAATCAAATGCTTTCACACAAATTAAACTTTGAAGTCCATGTTGCACAAAAATAAACACTGAAGTTTATAATTACTATGTTGTTGTTGTTTTACAGTGGGTCATAATATATCATATCTTTTAGTTTGTCAGTGCGTTTTGTGGTGTTAGGAATTGTTTTACTGCGCATTTCCATACTAACTTAAAACGTGCGTACACCACCTCCTGAGCTGGTGTCGGATTTGAGCGTGCCAGACGCCAACGTCCATATTGATAAATCTCAAAGTCACCGTGGTTTTGGGTGAAATTTGGTATATGCACTTTTGATAAATGAGGGCCATTGTGTTTGTGGTGTCAGTTATATTGGTTAAGTTAATGTTAAAATAAGGTATACTGTGTTCTAACGTCTATGTGACTTTGTGGTGACCTTGTGTTTATAGTTAACATCATCTAACTGGAGTGTTTTTCTTTTAAGTTAATATACTATTTGTTTTTTTGTTGATTGGGATAATTTGTAGGGAGGTGGATGCCATTTTATTTGAGAATTAGTTTTCTCCTGTGTGTGTTATATAGAGAGGAAGTAAGGGAAGTGTTTGTCTTTTTATTTTACTTTTGAAGCTATATTTCTAAAAACCTTTAGTAAGAATTTATTTTGTTTGTTATTTTGGCCGTTTACCCTCCTGAAGTCCTATCTTTATATCCCACTGATTATGTAAAAATACAACTTGTGAATTTTTTTTTACTTTACAAACAGGCGTCCTTGTAATTTGTTCTGGGACCTGGAGACGAGAGTTCTCTCACTCTCTCCCAGCAACTTTTTTTTACCTTCCTTCCCTGCCCCTAGACCTGAAATGGATCATAACAGTCCCGAAAAGAGCTTTTAAGTGATTTATAGAGAAGTGTGTTTGAGGGTAAGATTAAGAGCATTTAAGACAATCCACAGCTAATAATAAATCTGATGGGCTGATTTACTGAGTGTCCTTAAGTGTCTTTTCACATTGGGAACCTAGCTGAAGTAGTCATCTACTCTGGGCTTTTCAAAAATATTTCTTCATGAATATAATAATGACTTAAAATTGAAATGGCTAGTGAACCGATGACTGAGCTGGAAATGTTCTAAATGGCTTTTCAAAGCCATATTTTATACCGTGCTGACATTTTGGAAAAGAAAGGGAAACAGAGTAAGGCTGAATAATATATCCTAGAATAATGTTATGAAAGAAAGAGTCTGTTAATCTGCCAAAAATCAGTCAGTTCTACTACATACAAATTGTATACATCCAGATAATAACAGACTTACTCCAGCTGTCTGCTATAGATGTGTCAAATGGTCCCTGGGCCACCAATGATTTGGAGACACTCGGCAGAGTGTGGAGTGATGTTGATGTTTCCAGGAGAGGATTGTGTCATCAATGCTACACAAACACTTAATGAAATGTGTCTTTGCATTAGTGGAGAGGTCACAATCAAAAAAAGTTGTAATGTTTACTTAAAAACAGTTTAAAAATAGCATGTAAGGAGAATGTGCAGATATGCTCATCTGGCCAGTGAGCTGGTATGATAACACCTGTGTCAGTTTATAGACAGGTTTCAAAAGTACTGTTTAATGAATTAAATGGATAGAAACACAATGATCTTAACATTACCTAATCCAGTTCTATTTTCAAGAATGACTCAAGTCATAAATTTGCACATTATCTTAAAAATAATAATCTTTTTACAGAATTTTGTCACCAATTACTGAGTGTGGAGTGACTAAAAAAAACTGCTTGTAAATATTGCTAATCAGGAACCCAATGGGGTTTAAATAATCAAGCATGGAAAAGGGAGTTTTACCTCTTACTTTTAATGTTAATAAAAAGATGGATTTTCAGCATTCATAAGTATAAAATAAGTTAAAGCTTTAACCATTTGTTTAGACAATAGCATGTGGAAAGCTCGCTGTTGAAAACAGTGCATCAAAATACTGTTTATTTACTTACGGTACAACACAACCAATTCCAGTAACATTTTCTATTTGTTTTGTTTTGTCTAAATTAAAAAAAATATATAATTAGTTGTCTTACATGATTATTTAAATGAAGTAGGGAAAAAGTAGTCAAATTAAAAGCAGTTATAAAATATGCTGGCATGAAGTGAAAGTTGCACCTTCTTTATCGTGACATATCTGAGTGAAATGGTTTTTCAAGCAAGAAAAGAAAATGTAGGGAGGGATTTCCATTTCTGTAAAAGTTTTCCCAACCCTCATACTAAAAAAATCACGTCATCAGACAAGAGAAGAGATGACAGAAAGCAAGAGGGAAAGGAAATTATTTTGATTATAAGGGCACATTAAAACTTTATGAAATGGTGACCAGTTCACGTGTATCATCCACATATTAATTCAGGCATAATATTTAAATGCAAAAACAGTGACATAAGAATGTTCTGGCTAATAATAGCATGTTGCCATTTCACAAATCCATATACATGAATTTAAATATTGCAGTTATAGGACGTGAAAAAGAAGGAAATCAGTGTTACATTGTTTTCTGTCAGTAGGCTGCATTTTTCCTTTCTTCTTTGACCAAGTCCACCAGTATCAATTTGTCCAGTGATTGCAGATGCAAGATTGTAGTCTTAAACAGATCAAATCAGGGCTCCCATTGAAAAGCAAAGCCACTTTACAGCTGAAACACGGCAACATTAGTCTGCTTTCCTGCTACCACATGCAGTCAAAAAAAAAAAAGTCACGCTGGCCTAACAGGCCAAATCACTAAGGAAGTGTGACGCTCTAGCTAAATCCTTGTTCCTGCTCTGCTATCTGTAACGGTCTGGCGGTAATGACGACAGTAGGAATCAATTGGTGAAATCCCTCTCTGTTGCCTTGATCTCTTAAACCACCCATATTGAAAATGCTAATATTATGGAGGAGAAGAAAGACAAGACTTTCTGATAGCCTTCAACTGCACTCAGAATTATGAGTGACCGGCTGATAAGGATAGAGAGCTGCTTGGCCAATGGAGATATGCTGATTGATTCATTCGATTTGCATGGATCAAGAAAAATCGAAAGTTGCTTTGTAGCTTCTTTCATCTCCAATTTCCAACAACAAAGGAACCTTTCAGATCATAAAACAGCACAAAAGGGATTCTGAAGCATGCCTGGAATAACTAGCGATTCACCTCAACCACATGCAAAGCGAAAAAAAACTTGAGGATATGTATTTGCGTGATGCAGAGGACAGCACCAGAACACAATCTCAACATCTTTGTCATTCCAACATCCTCATGTCATTCCAAACACGTATAGCTTTCTATCTTTTGTGAAACACAAAATAATATATTCTGAAAAAAAAGTCTTTTTTTATATAATGAAAGTTTCACATAATGAAATTTGACAGACTCCACAGTTGTTTTGGACCTTGTTGATTGTCATTGTGTGGACAAGAACAGGAAGGACCCTGCCAATTTAGAATGTAATTTCAGCTATTGACCTTTCCACTGTCTGTCTTTCACTGTTCTGAGAGATGAAGCAACCAGATGTAGGTGATGCCATCTTATGATATTCTGATTCAGGTCTGTTCATTGACATGAATAAATGTATATGTTTTTGGAGCTGTCTTAAGGCATAAGTAGCATGATAAATATGTCATTTTACCTTATAGGACAGAGTTTTCAATGGTTTATTTTGATAAGGGCTCTCTGTGATGTAGCGAGTTGATGGACTCACCAGATGTTTTTTGCCTTTCTACTTCTCCACTCACTCACAGCAAACATTTTTCAAAATATATTTTTGTGTGTTCTACAGATGACAGAAGTAAATAATGGCAAAATTTTCATTTATGGGTGAACTATCCCTTTAAGAGGATGAGAAAGAGAGAGTGAGAGAAAATAAAATCCTTTCACACTTAAGAGAAAAGTTAATGGTCAGTATTATTAAGATCATAATGTCCTTAAAGGCAAACTTTGAGACAAGAACATTTGTCAGTTACAATACCAAGCCCACATGAGTTTTCTCTTTAAGGTAAATGTGTTTCTTATCATGTATTATTATGTGTGTGTGTGTGCAATGGCACATCAAAATGTTTCTTCAAGCATGCACCTTGGGGCCACACATGCTTTCACGTGTCTCCACGGCTTTACCACCATTACAGTAAGCTCCCTGAGTTCATTTATCACCATCCTCTCAGTGACAGCACTGTGGCATAGACACATTCCCTTGTGCATTTGTACTCTTTCTTGTTTGGGAACTCTCCTGCACAATCTTTCTCTAAAGTGCTGTGGCCCAATCCAAGACAGTAAAAGTCTTTACGACCAGCCCTGGTTTTAAGGGCCTTCTTAAATAGATATGTGCACGGCTCCAATTTCCCTTGTGGTTAATAAAGCATCATTCTGTGGTGGGCTGCATTTGAAGTTCTACACTCCATATATATTGAACCACTTGTGAGTAGTAAGAGAAAAGCCTACCTCCTTCAATCGTTTGTGAAGTTTAGCAGGCTTTATGAGGGACAGCCTCACCCATGTGAGAGTATTTTACCATTTGCCTTTGGATTTTATCCAGGCACATAGAACAAGGAGGTTCTGCATGGATATTCCAGTAGTTCGTTGATAAAAACATAATCTCGGATGATTAATTAAGGAATTACTAAATTGCTCTTCTGTTGAAGGAATATTCACATATGCTAATGATGTATTTTGATCCATCCTCCAACATAATATATGTAAGTTTGAATGGACAGAATTATCATAAGGTCACCGCTTTGAATATAGTATTTGGGAACAAAGCAAAGACAAACTGCAAGGTTGAAAATTATTAGACAAAATGCCTTCAGATCTCGAAAAGTAGTTGGGCGATGCATTATTCAGCAGAAGGTATTTGCAGTCACTCCAGCCCATTAGAATTTCAGTGGCTCTGTTGTAGGTGATCAAGCATGACCTGTCGCTGTGTTTATGAGGGAATGTATACATGGGAACACTGAGCTGAATTTAAACAGGTTAGAAGGAGTCAATGAACCTCATCTGGCTCAGGGACTGAAACAATTTAAACAACAGAATTATTAATTTAAATACTTGTCAAGTAGTTTTTCGTTTTAAAGGTGGCAAGATTGCATTTAGCCTTTTGAGTGTGAGTGATGACTTGGGGACATTGTTTTTTTTTTTTTTTTTTTATGTCTGATAAAACTGACACAATAAAATAGCCACCAAGACTTAAGATATTTAACTCACAGCAAGTATGTACTTGGTCAGGTCACCACATGTAGTTGCTTGTATACAATTTGGATTAGAATTAGAATTGGAAATGGAAAATTATTCATTATTCATCATGTTTAAGTTGCCTGTTGAATGTGATTCTGGAGCTATTATCAAGATTTGCTTTAATACCTTGTGCACTGCACAGTATATAATGAGTTTCATTACCAGGATTAGGAATTGAGTGTTATTTAGCTTTCTTTTAATAGTGACTCTCTTCAGTTTAAATTATTTTTTGATTGTTTTGATTGGTTAACATCTGGTGGTTATGCATCACTAATTATACCTTTCTGTTAAACTCCTAACAATCTACACAACTGTTTTTCTGAACTTCGAGGAACATCAAAGAACTTAAAGAATCCTTTAAAAATATTCTCATGGTTTTCAGAAAAATATTAAGGAGCACAACTGTAATCAACATTGATAATAAGAAATAGTTCTGAAGCACCAAACCAGCATATTAGAATGATTTCTAAAAGATCATGAGACACTAAAGACTGGAGTAATGCAGTAATAAATTCAGCATGGCTGAGCATTAGAGACTTCTTTCAAAAAAATGTAAAAAATCTTACCGACCCCACAGTTTTGAACAGTAGTGTATATGTCTATGAAAGATTATGTCTGGTAGTATTTGATTAGAAGTCACTGGATTTGTGTCTGTTTTGTTGAAACTCTTTTGCCACATTCACACATTATGGTACTTACAGTACACGTCTGTATACAGGCCGTTGGAAGGTATATGACACCATTTGTTAGTTACCAACTAAGCTTCTACCAGACATACTAAATATGCCACTTAATTTTGAGAATTTATTCTCTAATCAAGGGAGTTTTGCTTCTGTAGACTCAAGACTTAAAAAAAAAAAAAAAGATGGGTTTGGCATTTCTGCCCCCCTCACGTTCAAGAGCGCTATACCTACTAACCGATATTGGCTTATATATTTGACCTGTTCTCTGACACCAATGGGATGGGGGCTCAGATTACCCGGATGAGTATTATCAAAGATGCTTTAAAAATAGTACACCCGACCTGGCACTTAGCATGACTAAAATGGATTAGGCTAACAGCAGAAGTTATAGCAGACTTTTGTCCCTATCAGCACATCGGTGAAGATTCAAAATTTCATCTTTTAATATTATTTTATTATTAAATATTATGTATCTGTATTATTATTCTTTATTAATATTCATAATCAGTTGTATCATCTTATGAAGTTGCAAAAGCATGAGTTTGAATGCATGAGGGAACTATAGATAGCATGGATCCATGGGAGGATCATATGTCAGACAGGGGGAAGCTATATTTTGCTATGGGGTGTGTACAATGTAACATGTTCGACTGATGTAAGTGCATCACAGATGTAAACAACAAGGATAGTTCTTAATATGGAAGTGAATTGTGACATGCTAAACATAACGTATACGTATGACATACGTTCTAATTTTAAGAAGCTCAGAGCAACATGTTTTGTTACCTTACAAGGAAGCTGTAAGACTCTCTGTGATGTATAAAAGCTCAATCTTACTGTACTACCTCAGAGAAACACGGAAACGCATAGACCTGGCATGAATACAACATCTTGAAGTTTCTCTCCTGACATATAAGAATAAAATCTTTCTTGGCAAGATAACTGGTGTCTGGTCCCGTAAATCAAATAATAACGGGGAAACAAAAGAGGCTTTAATTCCAAGTCTAAAATCGGGCTATACTCCAGAATTTGGCCTTGAGTACCTGCTCTCCTCACCACACATTCTGCCCTATTTACAACCTTAAATTGCAATGGTTCAGTTTGCCGAAGCACATTAGTAGTACTTAATCTCTACGGTACATTTCCCAAACCCACCGTTACCCAAGTAGTGTGTAAAAATGTTCATAAATTAACTAGACCCTTGGACCACTCATACTGTAAGTGCATACAACTTAAACTTAAATCTCTCTCCTGCTTTCAAAGTTTATCTTAGACAAAGGGACATGTCAAACATATTGATGCATTTGATCACTGCAAGGCTATTATACATTGTATTAGAGAATAAAGTAATTCTAGTAAAAAAAATTTTTTAA
The DNA here is from genome assembly GCA_030578275.1 of Meda fulgida. Classification (NCBI taxonomy): domain Eukaryota; kingdom Metazoa; phylum Chordata; class Actinopteri; order Cypriniformes; family Leuciscidae; genus Meda; species Meda fulgida. The sequence goes on from CM060622.1 coordinate 24,880,241, forward strand.
TTTTACTTACCAATTTTGTACTGAGATGACAATCGATAAGGCATAACTTTATGTAGGCATACTTTAATAAGCATCGCATTGCAATAGAGAGGTGATCTATTCTTTATAATAATAGAGGCTTCAGAAGAAAACATGCATATATAGGTTTGACATTTTTGGGTCACATAAGTGTTTAGTACTTTTTTACTAACAAACAAACAAATAAATACATGTTAACACATTTCATTTAAATTCAATAGATTTTTTTTTGTTTGTTTTGGGTTTTTTTTGGACCTGACAGCATGTTGTTTTGATGCACTTAATTTCTATTTAAAAACAAAAGACTTTTAATGCAGTAAATGTTTCTAACATATAAGCGTGTTTCTTCATCTGTGAACATTTTTGGTCCTGTGGACTTTTAGACAAAGAAAAAGTATTTTTAAACACAAATGTCCAATACATCACAGGAAAAACCTGACATTTTTGTCATTTATTATGAAAATCACAAACATTTCCACTACAGTGTAATTTACATTGCATATCAGATTTGTATTGTTTTTATAATTATGTAAAAAAAACATTTTATGGTTTAAATTATTTTTTTATATTTTTTATACCACTTTGGCAATTACCAATTTTGTAGCTAAAATTGTATACATTATACACTATAAAATAACATTATTTGAAATGATCCACAATACCAATATGTCTCTCATCTCAAGCATGTTTTTAACTAACACTCCTTTGTGACCATGTACACAATTTATTTTTCTAAAACTTTATTAATGGTAAAACTGCTGGAAGGTGTAGAAATGACAGGAAATGTTCTGTGGATATGTTTTAGTTTTAATAAAAATCAACCTCTGGGACACAGAGTGCCTGTAATTGAAGAAACCCCCTTAAACAGAAGAGAAACAATACATTTCTGAAATGTAATCAAATATATTTTAAAGGAAAGCAGAATTTAAATGTTCACATTCCCCTTGTTTCTATCAGGTATAACTGCTCCTAGCATTTGTGAATGTCTTCATCCTGCCCCATGTTAGTTTAATGTGACATCTGGATTTAAGCATTGATAGTCTTCTTAAGCATTAGAAGATATCAAGGCATTTACTTTTTTCTTGCTTTTTCACAGTTCACTTAACTTCAATACCGGCTCTGGTCCAGCCTATTGCTAAAGGATCAATACTCATGGACGCTGTTACTGTATCAGCTCATCTGACAAATCCAATTCAATTATCTGCTGCTGAAGGAGAAAAACAGATCCATCCAGAGCTTTAAGGACCTGAAGAGCATTTCATTTTCAAGAGAGACCAATAAGAATGTGCATTCTGCCCCACTCTTGGGATTGATTGTTTCACAGCAGGATGAGCGAGGAGAAACCTATCTGATAAAAGAATTGGACAGACATGACATTTGACATGCTTGCGGTCATGTGACCACAAGCAAGCATCTCTCTCAGGACTTTTTTGTTTGCTTTATCCCTGTAGAGAAAAATAATACACCACAAGACCATTTGATTTGACATTTTATGACAATTATTTGTAAAAACTGTATCATCTGATTGGCTGACTCTTCACAAACTTTTCATCACAATTGCACAGGCTGTTCATTCAGTACCCATCGAATGAAGTCATGTTAAGAAGGTACCAATAACATGAGAGGAAGAACTACAAGTGAAAACACTCTCTGGTTGGTAGTTTTAATTGTGAATTAGATTAACTTTCCCTGTCAAAGTGAGCAGATCTCAGTCAATAAGCTGCAATGACCAGATTCATGCAGTAGAAGAAAAAAAAATCCGTTTGACTATGCAAAACTACACAACTCATATCTCATTGTTTTCAGCAAACAGATGAACAGATGTTGGCTGTTACGTAATTTTTGAGTTGAATCTGTTATCACAGCTAATTAAAAAGCATCAGTAAAACCAGAACTGTCAGAAGCAATGGATTTAAAAGTACAGAAAGGTGAGTGTGAATTATAGGTCAACCCTCGTGAGAAACAGGCTCAATAACATATCGGTTTTGACATCTGCTGGCGGAGACACAGCAGGATGCACCTCATCCTCTGTGACACCCACAGAGTGACCTGTTCCCCCACTGACCCCCCCCCCCCCCAACCCCCAGCCCCCCCCCCCCCCCCCCCACTCTCTTCACTCTCTCTGATACAGGCGTGCGAGCGGAATGACAGCTCATCTAACATGGACAGTCAAAATGAACGTTTTGGCTCTTTTCACACAAACAACATGCCAGCTCTTTTTCACAGATAGAAGTACTGTTATCTTAGCAACCAGCTTCAAGTGTTTTAGGGTTCCGATCAACTGCATTATCACAGCTCATTTAATATATCATGCATTTATACTTATTGAAAGAACAATGCAATGGGGCAACCAGTGGTTAAATAATTATATCAGTGTTAGTTGTAGAAGGGTACAACATCTGGGCCACATATAGCGAGGACTTACTTTACATCAGCAAGCCTTGGACCTTAACCAGTGGGCTACTGAAACTACCTTTCTATAACCTTAATTGGCCAGTGCCCTGATCATTTCCTTATTGCAAAGAAAGTGTTACAGAGCAGCCAGTGCGTAAAACTCTATCAAACTCAATTGTGCTAGAGAATAATATCTGACTTACACAAACCTGTGACTCAACCTTCACCCTTTGTTTTAACAACCTTGTTTCTAAGCCACAATGCTACCACCACCTACGCTGCATGCCCCAGTCTTAGAATCAGTTGCAACACACCACGGCCCTTGAATTGAATATCTCTCAGGCAATTGTGAAATCACTGGTTAGTTGACATATTCTGTAACATCTGAAATGGCATATTTGACAACACAAACAAAGCTTTAGTAACCAGTTTGTATCAAATGAAACTGCCACCTCTACTGTTTCATTCCCAGTAAGTGGCTTGCACCCAAACTGAAGATGTGTTCCACTATCTCTCTTTCACTCTCTCTCTCACTCACTCACACACACACACACACACACACACACACACACACACACACACACACACACAAACAAACAAACAAACACTCACACACTCACACACAATGACGGCTATACTTCTGATTGCTTTCACACACACGCATGGACTTTTTTTCCACTGTGTATTCTTTTCTTGCGTACACTATACGGACCCTTGGAAACACATCAGTTGATTTGAGCATACTTGTATTGACATACTGACAGCCGTACAATCACACACACAGACACACACACACAAGGCACAGCTGCTTCAGTAAAAAAATGTAAACAGAACACAAAAGCAGCCTGCTTCCATCCCACCTCCCACCCAACCACCCACACACAAACACAGCAATGTCGCATATTAGCCTGAGTGGCTGGCAGCAGCCAAGGGTGAATCATGGTCTTGCCTGCAGCTGAGGATTATGGGGGAGAGATGCCAGCATTCTTGCATTGCACAGAGGCAGGAGGGCGGACACAATCCCAGCAGGCCTAGAAGCTCCTTCCACACATTCAACACACCCACTCCATAAGTCCTGGAAATACAAACATACAACTTAGTGACAAACAAAAAAGGGACAGCATAAATTAAATATTCACTGATACACAAACTCAACAGTGTAGGACAAATATCAGTGCACACATAAACACAAATAAACAGTTGGACAGCATTTCATCATTCAGGGCTATATACGTGCAAAATACAAATACTAGCCCATGAGGCCACGGGAAAGGAGATGTGAATAGCAGTGAAGCAACACAACCAAAGACTTTATACATAGACAGACAGTGCAATCATTTTACTATGCATAGGAGAAAGTGAAACGTGCAATATTGCGGAATATGGCGGAACGCCTTCTAAATAAAATTGCCAATCGCCAATTGGTAAAGTCATAGCATTGCATAACATTGCAGCTGTCGTTAGAAGCTCTGTATTTACACTGTCGGCCAGTGTGATCCAGGGCTAACAATGTGCCCGATGGGGCCAATGCCCTCGGACTTCAAGCAGCAAGCCCAAAATCAAGCTGCGTTTCCACTGTCAGACCAGTGTACCCGCAGCACTACCCCAAAACCTGCCCTTACCGCCTGCATAGAACAACACAATTTAACCACCATGGGTCTAGCTTACTAAAACCTAGCTATATTGCAAAATTAACATGATTTACGAAAAAAAAAAATGTTACAGTGACCATAATTTATTCATTTGTGTCAGGAGTGCACATTGATCAATCTGAATTAAAGAGAACACACATACATATTTGTTCAGTCGCCCTGCTTCAATTTATTTGTGAGCACAGGGCTCCACAAAACAATTCTTAACAAGGTCCTTAACACAACTTTTCACAGAAAGGGCAAGGAAGAAGACAAGAAGTATTCTTGCAAATAGCTACCATCCTCTCTTCAGCCAGTATGACTCATTGAAATCTGGGAGGCACTATAGAGTTTCTCTGGAAAATAAAAATGTGTTCAGTAAGTCCTTCATCCCACATGCCATTACAATTCTTAACTCTGCATGTAATAAAGTAATAGAATGTGAACTGCACTTTTCTATGTAATGTGACCTTGTCTGTGTATTGTGTTATTATTGCTTGTTAGTTTTTCAGTAGTTGTTTTATGTGTTGGTGAGCCAAAGACAAATTTACACTCAATAAAGAAAATATACAATAAAGATTAAAATTAATTTAGACCAAATATACACTCGCCTAAAGGATTATTAGGAACACCTGTTCAATTTCTCATTAATGCAATCTAATCAACCAATCACATGGCAGTTGCTTCAATGCATTTAGGGGTGTGGTCCTGGTCAAGACAATCTCCTGAACTCCAAACTGAATGTCAGAATGGGAAAGAAATGTGATTTAAGCAATTTTGAGCGTGGCATGGTTGTTGGTGCCAGACGGGCCACTCTGAGTATTTCACAATCTGCTCAGTTACTGGGATTTTCACGCACAACCATTTCTAGCGTTTACAAAGAATGGTGTGAAAAGGGAAATACATCCAGTATGCGGCAGTCCTGTGGGCGAAAATGCCTTGCTGATGCTAGAGGTCAGAGGAGAATGGGCCGACTGATTCAAGCTGATAGAAGAGCAACTTTGACTGAAATAACCACTCGTTACAACCGAGGTATGCAGCAAAGCATTTGTGAAGCCACAACACGCACAACCTTGAGGCAGATGGACTACAACAGCAGAAGACCCCACCGGGTACCACTCGTCTCCACTATAAATAGGAAAAAGAGGCTACAATTTGCAAGAGCTCACCAAAATTGGACAGTTGAAGACTGGAAGTCTGATGAGTCTCGATTTCTGTTGAGACATTCAGATGGTAGAGTCAGAATTTGGCGTAAACAGAATGAGAACATGGATCCATCATGCCTTGTTACCACTGTGCAGGCTGGTGGTGGTGGTGTAATGGTGTGGGGGATGTTTTCTTGGCACACTTTAGGCCCCTTACTGTGCGTTCACACTGCCGCCGGCGAGAGCGGCAAAATTCGCTCTCTCCGCCCTGCCAACGACGCCATGGAAAGATTCGTGGACGCTCTGACGCTCTGACGTAGATCGAATGCTTCGTCTTTTTTTAAACTGTATTCAAAGGGGCCGCAAAGCAAACATGTATGTCGATCATTATTTTTGCAGACTGACAAAGTAGGGTATAAGTTAACCTCATGGAATCTTTTAAATGTGAAAGTAATACATCAATGGAAAGAACTTAACAATTATAGTGAAATGTTTGCTAACTAAATAAACCAATTAAACGCCATTTGTGTGGTGTGGCTTTTGTGTTCATGGTTAAGTGCTAATCTAATTTGCATTCCCGCTGAAAAACAAGCATTCTAGCGCGAAAATATTGCCTATAAATAGTGTTGCGCGCCTTCTTATCAAATTCAAATGATCAAACTATCCTCTATTTTGCTTGGAAACTACTGTGGTTGGAACCTAAGTTTACAGGACTGCGTACCCTGGAATCCTCTCAAACTCAGTGCTTCTACATTCTGATTGGTTGCCGCCGGTTGCCACCGAACCGCGTCATAGCTCATTACCATAAAGTTGACCTGACTTCAACATCTCCTCGCCGCCCTCGGCCGCGCTCGCCGTCCAAGACGCGCCGCGCCGCCCTCGCCGGAGCTTGTGTGAACGCACGGTTAGTGCCAATTGGGCATCGTTTAAATGCCATGGCCTACCTGAGCATTGTTTCTGACCATGTCCATCCCTTTATGGCCACCATGTACCCATCCTCTGATGGCTACTTCCAGCAGGATAATGCACCATGTCACAAAGCTCGAATCATTTAAAATTGGTTTCTTGAACATGACAATGAGTTCAGTGTACTAAAATGGCCCCCACAGTCACCAGATCTCAACCCAATAGAGCATCTTTGGGATATGGTGGAACGGGAGCTTCGTGCCCTGGATGTGCATCCCACAAATCTCCATCAACTGCAAGATGCTATCCTATCAATTTGGGTCAACATTTCTAAAGTATGTTTTCAGCACCTTGTTGAATCAATGCCACGTAGAATTAAGGCAGTTCTGAAGGCGAAAGGGGGTCAAACACAGTATTAGTATGGTGTTCCTAATAATCCTTTAGGTGAGTGTAGATAATATATCATATGTTTACATCGCATTTCTATTAATTTTCCATGGAATTATGTGAACTGAGGATGTTTGAGAAAACTTTCCTGTTTAACTATTCCAGGGATCTCCAACCCTGCTCCTCGAGGGCTACCATCCTGCAGAGTCACCTAATCAAACACACCTGAATTAGCAAATCAAGGTAAAACAGGAAAGTGTGTTGGAGCAGGGTTGGAAATATGTCTGCAAGAAGGTAACCATCCAGAACCAGGGTTGGCTAAGTTTGGTATCAACAAAGATACAGGGAAGAGGCAGGAAGAACATGAAATCAAATACATAACACAATTATAATCATATATTTCTTCAATCAGTCTCTGGTATTGTCCATAAGCACCTGTGTATTTATTATGCCAATGGTTAACATAACTAGCCTTTGGCATCGCATATACTTTTATTTCTGACTCTTGATTGACACACAGAAACATGTTATCGTTTATCTTGATCTGTAGCTTTAAAACATTACCATAAATGTTTCAAAAAGTGAAAAAGTTATAAATTATTTATTGCTACTCTTACATGTTTCCGAATTGTGAACAATAAAAGGAGACTGTGAGCATTTTCATTCATTAAGTTTAGTCATATTGACTACTGTATACTGTACACAGACTCACCGGTATTGAGATGAAAAGGTTCAAACAAACAAATCAGGCTAACACTCTATTATTTGGTAGAATGTGTTATTCCTTGTTAATCATTAATCAATTAGTGCCTTCCTGAATAAGTATGAAGCAATGTCATTATACACAACCATTATCCATGATGATACTTCCAGTTCTACCAGAAAGACTCGGGAGATAAGATACTGTACAATGATGCATTTTATTAACAGCCGAGCATGCCATATATGCAATAAAGTTATTTGGCGTAGGCCCCGTCCATAACTCGCGATCCGAGGGTACGGATTCTGCATATCCTGCCTGAAGATGAAGAAAGGGGCGCAGCCGACCCCCAAGAATGGGTGGAAGAATAATTCCACTGGACGAAGCCCACCCCCAAAGAACATGAAAGAAAAGTATACCCACCAGCCGTATGTTATGTGGTTCCTAAAAATAGAAGAAAAATGAGCTAGCAAACAGCGGTAGACATGGATGTGTCAATTTCCATAGATAGTAGAGTTCCATCGATATCGTCATGGAACGGAACTCTACAATCTAAAAGTGGAGTATGCTTAACTTTATATGAAAAGATACTTTTCTGCTGCTGAATTTACATGAGACATTAACGCATTTGCTGACGCTTGGAATTTATTTATTTAATTACATTTATTTATATATATATAATACTTTTAAAAAAAAAATTATTTTATTATTTATGTACGAACCACGCTGAGGCGCAGAGACAAGGCCACGCTGAGCCACACAGACGAAGCCACGCTGAGCCATAGAAGACGAGGCCACGCTGAGCCACACAGACAAGGCCACGCTGAGCTATATAGACAAGGCCACGCTAAGCCACATAGACAAGGCCACGCTGAGCCACATAGACAAGGCCACGCTGAGCCACATAGACGAGGCCACGCTGAGCCACATAGACGAGGCCATGAGCCACATAGACAAGGCCACGCTGAGCCACATAGACAAGGCCACGCTGAGCCACATAGACAAGGCCACGCTGAGCCACAGAAGACGAGGCCACGCTGAGCCACATAGACAAGGCCACGCTGATCCACATAGACGAGGCCACGCTGAGCCACATGGACAAGGCCACGCTGAGCCACATGGACAAGGCCACGCTGAGCCACAGAAGACGAGGCCACGCTGAGCCACATAGACAAGGCCACGCTGAGCCACAGTAGACGAGGCCACGCTGAGCCACATAGACAAGGCCACGCTGAGCCACATAGACAAGCCCACGCAGGGCCACATAGACAAGGCCACGCTGAGCCACATAGACAAGGCCACGCTGAGCCACCTGGACAAAGCCATGCTGAGCCACATAGACAAGCCCACGCTGAGCCACTTGAAAGACGAGGCCACGCTGAGCCACATAGACAAGCCCACGCAGGGCCATATAGACAAGGCCACGCAGGGCCACATAGAGACACGGTCATTCTAGCCACGCATTGATGAGGTTCGCTTAGCCGCTAGGCTGCTAGTGTTGTGCATAGCGAAAAGCGCATAGAAAGCCACCAGGCTGCATGAAGCCGAGCCCTTAAGGACCGTGTTGCCAGCGATGGCACAAGGCGAATTATTCAACCTGAGACTATTGCCTGATAGATAAGCCACCAGTAATTGCGTAGGAATTACTTGAATCGTTACTGCAAGGCTTGCTGAGTTTCAAGAATGATCTTTAGATCGGGTCTTATGTAAGACTCGAATGCAGAAGAAGACCATCTGCCCAGGATCTTGATAACAGCGGTAGAAACTCCACGTTCAGCTGCTGTAGTGGCAGCACCAATCCTGAATGAGTGGCCGGTATACTGGGAAGGGGATAGACTGCAGTTTTTGAGGACAGAAACTAAATGAGACCTGAACCAAGCTTTGGAAAGAGGAGCTCCATTAGGTAGGGAAAATAGAGGGGAGTGATCTGAAGATTTAAGGCGGATTTTAAAAAATTTGAGCATAGATGAGAAGGGACAAAAATTATTGCTAATTTTAGAAATAGTGATTGAAATGCCAGAACCTAAAGAGTCATTTTTTGAGTATTTGAGAAAGAGTGTAAAGAAATTAGGTGAGAAGTGCAAGTCAGAGAAAGAGAGACCGCGGACGGGGTCAAAATGCAGAGTATGCAGAAAAAAGCCCATTACGCCCAGAAAGAATTAATCTTTGCAATAAAGGCAAAGTCAAAGGCAACCGTTTATCTGGAGAATTTGTAGATGATTTAGCTATGCCTTTGAGCAGTAATCAAACGGGAGAAGCTGTGAAGAGACTTGGAAAATCGGCATTAAAATATTTTGCATAAAATTGAATGCCAGCGAGCAATCCACGGATGGAGGACATTTTTAAATTGCGATTTTCTAAATTAAAAACGAGAAAAGAGCAAACGGTTGTAATCAAGATAGGGAATAGAGGAATCTGAAAGGAAAAACAAAACATTAGAAAAGAAGACCAAGCGGAAGTGTAAGCATTCGAAGTAGAAGGAGCTAGTCCTCTAGACATTTAATGTCTAGCTGATCTTTGCAAATCGACTAATTTAATGTTGTTGCTGATAGGGGAGGGCAGGGCGTTGGTTGTGTATTGGCCGAAGGACAAAGCCGTCTGAACGTCTGAAAACGAAAGCGGGAGAGCGCATCAGCAATGACGTTGCAATGACCTGGTATATGAGCAGCCTTAAGAATGAAATTGAAAGTGACTGATTGCCAGATTAAGCGTCTCAGAAAAGGCATGATCATCTGGCACGATGATCTGCCTTTATTGATTATGGCAACAGTGGCTTCATTATCGCAGAACAACAAGATCCGTTTCCTTGACCACGCTGAACCCCAAATTACACTGGCTAAAACTAAAGGATAAATCTCGTAGAGCGCAAAAGAAACGGAGCCTGATTTTGTCATAGGGAATTCGTTTGGCCATTTCTCTGCGAACCATTGCCCTTGAAAAAAAACACCGAAACCGATAGATGGGGCAGCGTCTGTAAATAATTGTAGGTCTGCGGATGATTCAAAAGCATCATTGTGAAAAAAAGAAATCCCTTTCCAATCGTTAAGCAACTGGGCCCAGAATTTGATATCGAACAAACACCCATCATCCAGCTGGATCGGATCACTTAATTTTTGAACGGAATGGGCCGAAGTTAGTAGCCGAGAAATGAAGGATCTGCCTTGTGGAATGATGCTCATAGCAAAATTAAGGTGACCGAGCAGAGAGAGAATATCGCGTTTCGTAACGCTGCGTAGAGAGGAAAAAGATTCCAGGAACGACCTGATCCTTAGAAGCTTCTGCTGTGGAAGGGAAGCTTGCATTTTAACTGTGTCGAGAGAAATGCCTAAGAATTCTAACGAGGTAGAGGGGCCAAACGTTTTTTTCAGCGGAAAGGGGGACGCCAACGTCGCTAAAAATCTGTTTGAGAATATCAAGAATAGAAGATTGGGAAGATGGAAAATCGATTAGCAAAAAATCGTCTAATAAATGCAAAACGAAAGGAAGCTTACAGGCGTTCAGCAGAATCCAGCATAGAACCTCCGAGAGACTGTTAAATATATGCGGGCTACTTCTGCAACCGAATGTAAGTCTCACGGCGAAAAATAATTTTGAATTCCATTTAATTCCGAAATACGGCTAGTTTAACTAACTGGATAGCATTATCCATGGAAGCGTAATGAAGAGAAAACGGTGTTAGGGGAATGCATTCGTTCACGCTTGCTACGTTAGAGGAATGTGGAGAAGACATGTCGAATATGAGACGTTTTTTGCCGGAATATTTGCGAGTTGCGACTCTGATGGAATTAATCCGAAAGGGAGAAAAAGGAGGAAAAGTGAAGGGGCCAATAACATATCCTTTATTAATCTCTTTGTCGAGAAGAGCTGAAACCACATCAGGTTCGTTTCTGGCAGATTGTAAATTTTTTGCAACAAAATAGGCAGAAATATGTGAAAGGATGCCCACCCGAAACCCTTGAGACAGACCGGTGATTAAATAATCGACGAATAATGGAGCAGGATGGGAAGAGAGGTAGCTTGAAAGATTAGGGATATTGATAGGAGTAGATGGGTGTTTATTCAGAACTTTCTCCGAATTGGGGCTTTCCCTCGGGGAGCAGGTTTGTACCGGCGTGGACAAACAGATTTCGGATGTGGATCCTTGCAAAAACAACAAATGTGAGCAAATTTGCAATTAGGAAAAGAACAAACAGCCTCATTGAATTGAAAACATAGAGGTGCACTATTAAAGTCAGTGACAGAGCGACCTCTGCTGTTTGATGAAAGTCTTACATTTTCAGTACCATGGGCAGCGCCTGGAACATTGCTAGCGAAGGCTTTAGGGCAGAATGAAGCTTTGTGACCGTGAGCACTGCAAATAGCACAGGCCAAGCTTTTTTGGCCTCCGAAATGGCGGACGAGCAGTTCGGTATCAGTATCTGACCAGTCTAGCCTTGAATTGTAAAGGGCGATGAAAGAGGCAGATTTGGCAGAGAAAGACTTGTGGTATTCATAAAATAAAGTGCCCCCGTATCTTTGGTTGAAATCTGCCATCATGGTTAGATAAAGATCTAACTCTTCCCTTCTGTGGGGATAAACTTGACACAGAATATCTCTGTAGATACTAAAAGCAATTACAAACTCGCCAAATGAAAGATTATTCTGTAACCGTGGGTCGGAAGTTTTAAGGAGTACTGCCACGTCACCACAGTCAATCATTTTCCTGTCGGCAGCAGGCGAGGGAAGCAGTAAGGTAGCAAGGTTAATGTCCTTACCTTGGACAATATTAGCTCTTAGAGAGTTCGATATTGTTGCAGCGGCTGGAGAAACAAAATGCCTACCGAACGTTTGTGCTGGAGCTGCTGTGGAGAGGTTGAAATTTGAAGAAGCCGCCGGAGCAGAGACATCTTGGAAAGGCGACTGAATAGGAAGTAGAGGAGCTGGCAGGGTAGTTGAAGTCGAAGGCATGCTTGGAAGGATGCTTAAACCAGAAGGAGAACACGGCTGTGGATTAACAGAAGACTTTATGGCCGTATCTGCGCTGGAAAGAAGGTTGGTAAAGGAATGTTCGAATTTAGTCATTTTGGACTGCAGGCTTATGACTGTTTGAGAGAGGCTTTGAACGGCAGAGAGGAGCTGAAAATTCGTATCGGTAGAATCGTAGGTCTGTGGAGAAGATGGTACGAGGGCAGGCTGCGATGCTCTTTTTGCAGGAATAGGTGAGGAAGATTTAGCGGTTCTTTTCCTTCCGGTTTGGCTAGTTTTAGCTGTCGATGTCGATGCTTTTGGAGTCGAGGAAATAGAAACAGGTGGACTTCCCCAGAGTGTGCTGGGCAAGGAGAAGTAGATCCTCTCTTGAAAGGCCTTGGTTAAATGGTATACCGGCGTCTTCAATAACTTTGACTATGTTTTCGGAGGACCACTGCGCCCATGGGGAAGAACGGCACTGGATGCGCGAACTTCGCCGAGCGGAGATATGAGATGGCAGGACGATTCCATCGTCAGAATCAGAATATTCATAGACAATGTGCGATTCTTGAGACATTTTGGTTGGCTACTGGACGCGAGCACAGAGTGAAAGCTTCAGCATCTGCGAACTCAGACGAGTGTAAGTAAGGATCTTTTATACTTCACATATTAGAACGTGATTGGATAGATGAGAAGGTAATGCATGGCGTAACAATTGAGTCTTCCTGGCGGAACTTACGCTACGCTTTCATGTATATCTCACACAGAATAGGTTATTCAACAAACATTGCATAAAAAAATGTGTCTTTATCCTTTTATTTGCTCGTCCCTCTCCCTTCAGTAACATGTATACATATAACAAAAATCTAATTTTCCTCAACTTTCGAAAAGTTGTTACTCTTCCCCCTGAAACCTTACAAATGAGGTGAATTATAAACAGCCTGCCTGAGTGTGCTGGAGGGGATATGATGTGCCCTTTTATTTAGCTATCTGAGAAGACAAACTATATTCCACAGCCACTGCCTGCACTTATTTCTCGTTATTTTGTGAGGGGAGCCTCTGCTGGCTCAGTTTAGCTTTTTTGCACCTGCTTGTTTAGATTTTTTATTGTTGTGACATTACCTGACCCCTCCGGCTGCAGTAAAGCCAACGTTCTTCAGGTTTCTGTCGCAGAGTTGCTTTATTGTGTCTTACTGCCTCACCCCCAGGCCAAGGCTGGAATGAGGTCATAAATGTCGTCCGCATTCCACCACACAATGCTGCCCATGTCCCATAAAGACCTGTAATGAAGGTGCCCAGACTTCATCAACTGCCCATAACTCTTCAGACACCAGAATGCATTAAAGTCTAAGAATGAAAGCAGATTATGTTCACCAAAGGAAGCGATTATGGGTTTCTTCACGGCTGCATTTCTGAGATTATCAGGTTGGTCGTGTCAAAAACGAAATCCACCGCTTTTACTCTCCACACCACAGTCCCAGATTTTGTTTCTTTTGTAATTTAGTCTGGTTTCACTAGACAACAGTAGGCAGAGTTAGCATAACCTTTGCAAACAAAACAGGCTATTTGCATTTAGTGTGACTTGCTATTATAATGTCAGATAAATGATGACAAAATTAACAAAACTAAGCTAATTAAATGGCGCCAATATTGTTTTTGTGTGTGTCTATGTGAGTTAAGCACATCACAAATTGTACTGTGAGTGTGAGCTAAAAGCTAAAGAGGCGAATCTCACAGGAGAATTGATCAATGGCTCCTTTAAATGCAGCACTGAATGCTGAAGGTGGGAAAAGAAAGAAACCTTCAACTGCATTATGCATTTGATTTTGAATAAATAGCCCTGAAACCACAGAGTTTTCTGAGATTCACCTTTAGTAACCATGGTGTACTGAAGTTTTTTTTTCTAACATTCCAATTAGGATCATGTTTGTATTATGTAAACACTGATGAGTACTATGCACCTAGCCTGGAGTGAAGCTGTAACAACCTCTGGAAGAGAACGTAATTATACCTGACAGTGCTATAGACTAGATTTAAAGACAGAAAATAAAAGAGGTTTAAAAACAGACTAATGACTAATTACTATATATTTAATTAAGAGAGGTCGTTTTATCCAACATCAGCAGGAAATGTGTAATGTTGTTTGTTTGTTTGTTTGTTTGTTTGTTTGTTTGTTTGTCTTGATTGGATTGAAATCTTCAAAAGAAGGTTACATTTTATTTTATTTTTAACAAGGTAATTAATTTACTTCAACCATCTAGCCTGTTTTTACCACCATTCAATTATTGTGAGGGCAAAAGATAATGCTAAATGATTAAGTGTGGCCACTCTTTGGTGTTACTTATAGGATGAATTAAGATGACTTCTATTTCTCAGAGCCAATAAAACCTCCTGCACATTGTTTAACCCTTTACTTTTGACAGTCCTCATAAATATACAAGGACTGCTTGGCAAAGACTGTGATTTACACCTGGTGTAACATGGCATAGGATGGCCTCTTAAAGTATTCTAAAGCAGCTCATGAAATGATTCAAAGGAGATCCGTTTGGCATCATGAGTAATATTAGCTATGGCAAAAGTAATCTCCAGAACTGTACAACAGTATTTATTGTAAGTGTGTTATGCAATAGCAGTGCTAGTGGATGAATGTGGGAATTTATATTTTATTATGCAGCTATAATTAATGCTGGTCATCAGACTGTGTGTTTGATGGAACAGTTAATGTTGCACAGGCACATCTACATTTACATGTATGCGTTTAAAATATACATGTATGTATATATAAGTGACTTGCATTCAAAGTATGCAGAATACACTGATAAGACAAAACTTTATGACCAGTCACAGATGAAGTGAATATCATTGATTCTCAGTGGAAAAAAGGTCTGATGAGTCTTTTTTTTATTTTTTTTACATCAAGTGGATGGTCATGTACATGTGCGCCATTTACCTGGGGAAGCGATGGTACCAGGATGCACTGGGGACAACTACAAGCCAGTGGAGTGAGTCTGATGCTCTGGGCAATGTTGGATGTGTTGCAGACCAGGCTCACCCCTTCATGATAGTGGTGCTCCCTAGTGAAAGTGACCTCTTTCAGTATGATAATGCACCCTGCCACACTGCACACATTGTTCAGGAATGGTTTGAGGAACATGATAAAGAGTTCAAGGTGTTGACCTGGCCAAATTCCAAATATCTCAATCCAATTAAGCATCTTTGAGATGTGATGGATCAACAAGTTTGATCCATGGCGGATCTCCTCTTCGCAACCTACAGGACTTAAAGAATTTGCTTCTAACGTTTTGGTGCCAGATATCACAGGACAACTTCAGGGGTCTTGTAGAGTCCATGCCTTGGAGGGTCGGTGCTGTTTTTGGCTGCAGGCGGAGGACCAAACGGCATATTAGGAAGATGGTCATAATCTTTTGGCTCATCGATGTACAGTAGCCTACATATTTCTCAGCTCATGTATTTCATGGAAATCAGACAATAACCTTGGCATCGTTTGCACCATGCACTACAGTTTGAGCTATAGTCTCTTTCAAAATGAATGTCTGACCATCTGTGACAATGCTATCTTAAAGTCAAATTTTGCCCTAAATAATGTAACCATATCAGTATTAACTGTATAAAGTTTATGTAGTTTTGCTGCTGCACTGCATGATGCAAATAGTGCTTTATAATTATAAATTCTATATTAATAATATATTATATTAATATATTAATTATAATTATAATAATCATGATTTACAACAGTTTTCAATAGATAAATATAATTGTTAGGTAATGATGCTCTTATGAAACAGCCCATAATTGAAATATGTGTTTTATTATGGTTTACATTCATAATGATTTTGTGAAACAGGTCCAAATTAGAACAATGGAGGACAATGAAAAAGATAACAATAGAGTGAGTAGTCCTTTATACGTTAAGTGACAAAAAGCAATTATGAAAAGTAAAGACATGTACCATACATTTTGTTACTAGTACACTAATTATATGCTCTCAATCATCTATTTACATAATTGCATTTTAAATCTCACAAGCTTGTGACTTTTCAATCTGCTAGAGTTGACTTCTGTGTCAAATGATATTGGTTTAAACCATACATTTATGATAGGTAACACTTGAAATTTTGCTTTAAACATCATTCTTGACAGCTAAATGAATATGTGTCACATAAGGGTAAAAAATATGCAGTAATATACTATGGGCGATGATTTTATCAATGATTATTTTGGTGTACAACCCAGGGCGTCAAAAACTGAAGCATGGTCAAGTGCCTTCCGCGTCACAATGAAGACGTCGAAGGTACCCCTAGGCCTCACGTAGTTGACGATCAAGGAAATCCATTGATTTCAACGGCTTGCCTTATGCGTCAGATTAACACGCAAAAGGCACATTTAGCCTGGTATAGTAGACCCTACGTCGTCGCAATTTTCTAAAGCTCGGGTAAGAAATAAATAGGCCTATTAAATTGATATTTTTCTATGGCCAAGTTTCTATAGCTACATACATTTATGTTTTGTTGTCTATAAATCCTCTTTTTTATTATCTATAAAGACTTTTATCTGGAAGCTCCAGCAGCTCCAAAGCGTTAAAATCATGTTAAAATCCATAACACATGTGTATACATATATTTGCGTTTTATATTGCATAATTAAATGATTGTGTAGCCCTACTGTGTATACTTCTGACCTGTTTCTTATTGTAAAAATAATTAAAAATGAAATATTAAAACACACTCACATTTATATTTATAATGCTTGTATTATTATTATTATTATTTTTTTTTTTTTTTACTGCTATTTGGTCTTTAGGCTATTTTTACATTTGATGCCTGGGACATTAATAAATTAATTATCAGCTCGCTATTAATCTTATCTGTAGAATATGATCACGTGTATTATCGATATTACGTCCTTTTACTGGTGTTCTTATGTTGGCCAATCAAAATATAACTCTTACACAAAATCAACAGGGTATTTTTAAGGAGTAAAATTATAATTGTTGGTTTATAATTAAGACATTTAAAATATTGTATTAAAAAAAAACGAAGCAATATGCCACCAATAAAGTTTTTTTTTTTCTTTTTATTCTGGCATCTTCTCGGAGATAGGTCTGGCTGCAGAACCGCAGAACCATTACGTCATAACAGTCTGAGGACGACAGCTGCCAGCCCGACAGTCTGAGGGCGGAAGTGGGCGCGGCAAGGCATTACGCTACTTCCGTGTTTTGGAAAGTTTTAAAGTTTAAAACAACGTTATTATAAAAACTTTGTTTTAAACGATTTAATTGAAAATGTATATTTAAGATGGATAAACAATATTATACATTAAACAAAGCATATAATGAAAAATAAATAATACAATGAAAACAAAGCTTGAGAGTTTGAACATTTTATTCAATTGAAAATGCTTTTAAATACTCAACCAACAAAGACCACCATACACAATAATATGATGGACTGAAAACACAAAAAATATTAATTTAAATAAAATGAGTTTTTTACTCTGAAATATAAAAATAAATCACACACTAGCTGTTTTCTAATTAAATTAAATTACAAAATTAGACTATATAAATAAATAAGTTATATAAAACAAAATTAAACCAAAGATAATAAATCTTATAAAAGTTATACAGGCACAAATTTGACAACAATAATTCAAGAGAAAAATAAATAACAAATTAAAACTCCATACACATGGAGTTTATTCTGAGGTGCCTTTCGTCGTGACATTTGGAAAGAAAAACTTCCATGTCCTGTTGAAACTGGACCAGAAACATGAAAGGCTCTTTGGCCAGTTCCAGAGCATCTTTTCCTTCTTCCTTTCCTTTCCTTCTGCTGATATCGTTAAATATTAACTTACAAAATACTTCGTTTCAAAATACTTCCTTTCAAAAAAAACATTTCAGTACAGAGCCGTTTTGTATAAGCGTAACGTTATTATGTTAAGTATGTTGCATGATCCATATCAACTTTATAACTTCTTTTTACCTCTTTCTCTTCTTCTTTTCCTTGTTCTGCAGTGTGCTCCACCATAATTAAACCTTTTACTGTCTAAAAACATTTTACTGTCTAGTCTAAACACATGTCTAAACATGAACTCCGTACACTTCCGGCATCGGACTGCTACCCGCCCACTTCCGCCCTCAGACTGTCGGGGTGGCGCTGTGGTCCTCAGACTGTTATGACGTAATGATTCTGCGGTTCTGCAGTTGGTTATTATTGTCTTCTCGCGGCAAATCTTGTCGCCACTCGCGCTTTCCAATGCTACACCTCGTCTTTGCGTCTTTGCACGGTAGGTTCTGGTACAGAAATTACATAATTAAGATAAAAAATGTCAGATTCTGGAATCATTGTACTTTTTGGTGCATTATGTTCATACGTCTATCAAGGTTGTTATATGTCAGGGTATATATATATATATATATATATATATATATATATATATATAATATATATATATATATAATCTAGGGTATATATATATATATATATATATATATATATATATATATATATATATATATATATATATATATATATAATCACTTTAAATTAAAGTGATTTTCTTAATTTTGAATGATGTGTTAATATACGTTCTGAATGTGTTTCTTGATAGCACAGAGAAAAGAGGATTACTTGACCATGTTTTTATACAGAGGGATGTGGAGGTGTCTGACTTTGTGGACTTTGTCCGCAAAAACAATGATCATGTAAGTATTATGATTTATGTTGGCAGATATTACTGGATAATTTAATTTACAGCTTTTCTCAAACAATTTTACACATTCCATAAACTAAATGTATTCCTTAGAAAAGAATTAAAAAACATAATGCCCTCTGACAACATGCTATGTGCATTTTACATTATGACTACTTCAGATATTTGTGTTCATTGTTTTAAAATTAGCTTGGATTGAAGCAGTTGGAGATTGTGTAGTTTTTTAAAGAACATAATATAACGGTTAAACTCAGTCAATATGTACAAAACATGGTGAGATGGATTTGTTTGTTTGAAACATTAATTATTTTTGAGAAATCTGTAAACTTATTTTACAAAAGCTAAAGTGAATGTTCTGTAAATATTGAATCTTTTTTGTTGATCAGGTGTAATGTCCTGTGACTGTCACAATTAGAGTGGTCTATTTAGCATCTCTTTTGAGCTTTTTTTAAATGTTTATAATTTATATGATCTCGGTGTCGGGAAGAGGATTGTGTGGTGCATCACAATGGACAGCAGCAAAAGAATTGGCCAAGAAATCAAGCAGCAAACTGGATGAGGAGGGATTAGAGATTGCTGTCTGTCACCATGGCATTCTCCTTATGGCCTTAAACATGTTCCGAGGGGAAATTTTTGCTTACACCCTTTTTCTACAGAAAAAACTTGCAGAAATGTCACAAGGGAGCATCAAATTCTTCTGTTCAGATGTAGCCTGCAAATACTTCCGATATCTCCAACGTGTGTCTAAACAGTGCCCCGAGCTGCAGTCTTTACTGGACATGCATCCTTTTCTGTTTGTGATGCATGCCAAAGCACACTCTTGGAAATGTGAGGTATATTGCCATTTGTTTTTAAGTATGTATTAAGAAGAAGAAATGCAGGAATTTTGAGTGGATTGATTTAGTCAAATTTAAAAACTTGTTAGGTCAAGTACAGTGGGGCCTACCAGGAAGGAGCTGGGTCAACTATTGGTGAGGAAGTGGAGCAGGTGAACAGCTTCCTATCTAGAATTGCTATTACAAGCAAATACATGTCAAAATCAGGTTTGTTGAATTAGGTATGATTAATTCATGACTTTTGTTATATACATATACCTCTCATAAAATATTCTTATATTTATGTTATAGGCAGAACAGACATGATTACAATGCAAGCCATGTCCTGGAATAAGCGGAAGGTCCTCAATTTGGGACAAGCTCTAGTTAACAGATATATAAAGGTATAACTTTCTTCTCAGTCACATATTGCAGTTCGGATTTTTAGGTTTTACTAATTTATTGCTATCTAAATTAAAGGTGTAAAAAGTAAGCAATTTCTGAAGAAAAAAAACCCGCTGTTGAAAGTGGATCAGACCGAGCACCACAACACTCGAATTCAATCAGTAGTAGGGGCCGTGTCCACTCATGATGGGGGAGAAGAGAATGAGAGAAGAAGAGAATGAGAGAAAGAGGGAGGGAGACATTACAAAAGAAGGCAATATCACTGGGAAAAGAGCAATAAAGGAAGGAGCTCGTTTGAGTTGATATTAAATATCCAGTGTTTCTCAGAAATTGCTTACTGCACCTGTAAATGCAGAACTTTTTAAAGTTGACTTTGTATGGTGTAGACTCAGAAGGCTCTTCAAGTGCAGAAACACACCTTGGAGGCATTGAAGACAGAGCTATCACTTCATGATGATAATGTTCATCAGTGGGTTTCAGATGTACAGCAATGGGCAGAAGGTATAGTTTTGATTCGCTTCATTATTATTCTTATTATTGGCAGGTAATACATAAAGCTGTTTTTATGTATTTTCTTGTGTAGAAAATGACCGACACGGGAGTGGTGATGCGAGAAGGTTGCAAGAAGAAATAGAGGGACTAACAGTCAGCATTAAAAGGCGTACACAGCGTCTGTACAGTCAAACAGGTGAAACACAAACATTAGGAATTTACCATGTTATTTTTTAACTATTATATTATTATATGTCACATTGCATCTGCATATTTTTTGTTGCTAAAAAAGTGCTGTAATGCCTAACATTTTTATTTTATTTTATTCAGATAGCAACAAGCGGCGCCATTCTTTGCTTCTCAGAAGGAGTGAGGAGAAGAAGAAGCTAGCGGCTGCCGTGGAAGAATACAACAGCATAGCAGACCCATCCCAGCAGCTTGGCTCAGTCGAAAACTTCTTTACAGCTGAGACTGTTGCTTGGCCGTGGCAAATCCCTTGCAGTACTTGTATGTTCTATATAACAGGGAAATTCAATTATGTTCCCAGAGAGCCACAACCAGCAGAGTTCAGTTCCAACCCCAGGGATTAAAGTTCTCCGTCGCTACGACGGATTTCCGTTAATTGCAGCGAGTCTATGACGGATTTCCGTCAATTGCAGGGTTCCCGTCTGTCCTTAATGTTCCTTAATGTCCTAAATTCACTTTTCATAATTTTAAGGCCGTAAATAGGCTTTCATTTCTCAAATAGTGTGATAAATTTCTTAATTTTAGTTTGAATAGGTCTTAAATTAAGGAAAGACGAGGTGTATTCACCCTGCTGAGGGGGATGTGATAAAGCCTGGATTGGAGCGAAAGCACGTTCCTCTCTCCAAGTATTCTGTAATCACTTCGCTTATGTTCCAGTCCAGGTTTTCAATTCCCGCTCACGGAAAAACTGCTCCGTGTTCACTCCATAGACAGTATAAGGTTCACTCAATTAATCTTTTTAGATAAGTGCATGTCAGCCTACAGCTGGTTTGCTGCGGTCCGAATCCGAGCGCGTTTGTTCCCGGCGCCCCCCGCATTCTTGATCGCGTCACTCGGCTCGCTCTGGCTACTCCGGTTATCTCTTTATGTATATTTTAGACAACAATAAAACGAAATATGGTATAAAATGCAACTCTGTCTCTTTTCATCAACAATAAAACGAAATATATATAAAACACCTCTTTTCATTTATAAATTAACATATTATCATTAACAAACATATTAATGGCCACACAAATGTGGTTCAGGCAACGCACATTGATTATCTTCACTGCATTTATAACAACATGAAATATAAAACACAACCCTACTTATTTTTGTTTTCATTTCAAAAATATGAAATATTATTATTATATAATATTATTAATCATTAAAACTGACATTTAACAAACATAGACAGGGTTGTATCGTTTTATTTTATTATGCATGTACACATACAGTAAAGAGAATGCATAGTAATTATATATATATATATATATATATATATATATATATATATATATAGAGAGAGAGAGAGAGAGAGAGAGAGAGAGAGAGAGAGAGAGAGAGAGAGAGAATATTTTATATATTTTAGAATATATAACATTACACAACCCTGTCTCTTTTTGTTAAATGTCAGTTTTAATGATCAATAATATCCGGTATAAAAGTATAAGTAGCCTAATAGGTAGGCTATAAGAAGCTATACAATGAGAAATAAATCAAACAATTCAGTCAAACATTAGTCAGCTCTCTAATAGGCTACAAAGTTAAAGTTAAATAGCCTAAATATATTAAGTTATGAAACTTCACTTTGCCCTCAGCCAAAACGATTTGCCATTGAGCCAACTATATATTAATATAGTTTAGCATTGTTTTGTCTTATAAGATAAATAAAAACATGTACTGAAAAGTTAGGGAGATGGTTGATTATTTGTCAAGCTAATTAAATTTTTTTCATAGATTAAAATAGCTTTTAAAATACGCAAACTGGCAATATTAAAGCGGTTTAAAACATCTCCCCTTAAAACGCTATTGGTCCCAACTATTTAAATAAAGTTAAAGGAATATGACTTGGCCAGAAAAAAATTTCAGTCAGAAGAATTTTTTTTCACTTTAATCCCTGCAACCCTAATCAAACACATCTGCCTGTAATAATCAAGCAATCCTGAAGACCTTGACCAGGAAAAAATTTGAATAGCCCTATTCTGTAAAACAAGTCTATGTCACTGTTTTTATGAGCAGGTACTGTATATAGTGACTCTTTTGTTAACCTTATTTAAGAATTGGCTTCATTTCTCACCAAGAGGAAGGTGTTTGACAAGGTAATGGCAGTCAGACGCCTTCAGGAAGAGAGAAGTCTAATTTGTAAGGAGATGAAACAGCACTGGATGGTCCTGACACACAAGATGTCCAAATTCGAAGCACTGATTAATGAGATAAGTTCAAAATGTATGTCTTTAAACATTCATTTATTTGCGCTTGTATATATTGCACTGTATTTTTTCTTAATGTATACTTTTGTTTTTCAGCTCTTTTTCCAACACTGTCTGACACTGCATGCAAAGGTCTCCTGTGCATTTTTCAAAAGAAACATTATGAACTTAGGCATTTAATGCAGTTGGTAAAGGCAGGCTATGTGAAAATTTTCAGCCAACAAGATTTGGTGTCTGAAGAAGAGAAGCTTGAACAGGAAGAAGACTTGCAAGAGGAAGGGCTCTCAGAAAGTGACAACAGCTCAGATGATGAACATGATTTTCCTTAATAAGGCACATTTTGGTCACAATTTTTCTGTCTGAGACAGAATTTGCAAATCCTTGAAGATTTCTCTGAAGATTTTACTTCTCCTACGACCGACCACGACCACTTCAAGACAAGTTATTACCAAAATTAACATTACAGATTTATTTGTCAAGTCAAGTCATCCTCATTTATATAGCGCTTTTAACAATTCAGATTGTTTCAAAGCAGCTTTACAGAGATAAACTTAATATAATTTAAGGTAAAAGAGATTGGTTTGGTTTTATAGCGGTCCTTGAATAATGTTATTATCCAGCTAAAGTTAGTTTTGATTGATTCACTTTTAAATGATCATTTGTTATTAAATTAGGGGACGCTAAGATGACACTGTTCTCTCTAAACAGACTTTAAACGCGAACCTGTGATAAATGCTGATTTGTAGCCACCATCTCAATCCTGCGTGTAATGCAGATCGCTGTCACCGAACGTCATTGATTAATGATGTAAAACTCAGGGGACTATTATAAATCGTACAGTGTGCACCCAGCTTTAGAATAAATTACACAATTCTGTTAGCGCAAAACCCTAAATACAAAGATAATTCTACATGATTGGGAATGTGAATCAGACTTTGCCTTTAAATGTCAAATAGAGCTATTAGATCAGAAGGCTTGTTTTTTGTCTGTTGGTGTTCATTGTGTCAACTGTTCTGTAACTGCTTGATGCAAGTGTGTCTTTGTGTGAACAATAACCTTATAAATTCCACATGGCTTATTTCACATCTAACAAAACTATATTGATGATTAAGATCAATGGAGCTGTCTACACATAAAAGATTCAGTTATGCAGTTTACATTCAGTGTGCATATTTTGACACTTTACAGTTACTCAAGGCACATATTGTACTTGTCCAAATGAAATAAAATGTACTCCAAAAATATATATACAATACTCAAAACAAACTGGTATATTCGCACATAGTCTTATAATCCTAGATCGAATGAATGTGTTCTGGTATGTAAAGCACTTTGGCCAACATGTGTTGTTTTTAAATGTGTTATACAAATAAATGTGGATTGATTGATTGAGCTCTTTTTTTCAATTATTGATTTATTTAAAAAAAATCATAAAATTTCCATGACTCTTACTGAGACAATCTTTTTTGTCACATCAATGACATTTGGGACAAAACACCAAAATATTATGATTGCACATACTTAGTAACGTGTTAAGTAAATATGCCAGAGTTCAGTGACATGGATGGAAGGATGAGCAGTGCATTACAAGAGGCTCAAGTGCTATATTGCTAAAAAGACAATCAAGGCACAACTTCAATTCAACATAGACCCTTTACTCAATTATAAGTAAGATTATGCAAAGTACTGATGCCCAACAATTAAAGAGGACATTGTATTCCTGTTCTTGTTCCACAGGGCAAAGTCATTGCTCGAGAAATAAATGGAGAAGCTCATTCCATAGGCCCTTCTGCAATAACAATGAATTGGATAATAATTTGTTGGCTGTAGCCTAGTAATATATATATATATATTTTTTTTTTTTTTTTTACAACATTTCTGTCAAATATTTCTGTATTTTATCCGATAGTCCCATTATACCCATCAACAACTAATATAAGCATGATGTAAGTATAGAAAAGGGTGGAAAGAGAAAATACAGTATTCAAATATAAATGTGATTCAACAGTTCATTGTCCATGATTAAGACTGCATTTATGCATGTATGTATGTAAGCTAACTATTTGTGCTATGTTTACTTAGTAATGTTGGACAAAGTTTTCAGACATGGAAAGGTGGTATAAAGGCGTTTAAAAAAGGGCTCACAGTAAAATCACAGAGCTCCTCTGCTGCTTTACGGATATCACTCAGCATGACATCGAAGACCTTCTAAGATGAAGCCCTCCACCTGTGATCTGGACCCTTTTCCCTCAGCCCTGATAAAAAGTCATTCCTCTGCAATAAGTTCCATGATCACCAATATCATTAATCAGTCTCTCCGATCTGGCCAAGTCCCTAAGTCCCCGAAGTACCTGCCAACTACCGTCCCATCTCCAACCTCCCTTTCTTGTCAAAGGTGCTGGAAAAGGTAGTTTCTGCTCAGCTCCACAATCATCTCGCAACAAACAGTCTATGAGAAGTTCCAGTCTGGATTTCGCTCTGGCCACAGTACGGAAACTGCCTTGGTCAGGGTCACTAATGACCTGCTGATGACGGCTGATGCTGGCTCTCCATCACTCCTCATCCTTCTCGATCTCACCGCAGGATTTGACACCGTGGACCACCATATTCTTTTACACCGCCTCCACTCCTCCATTGGACTCTCTGATACTGCGCTGGCCTGGTTTACATCATATCTCACGGACAGAATGGAGCATGTAGCCCCTGCCTGGATTCAACATGCCTGGAGGAGGTAAAGACGTGGATGGCGGCTAACTTTCTGCAACTCAACAGCTTAAAAACGGAAGCCATTCTTGTTGGCACTCCGCACCAGACCCGGTCATCCACCATCACCTGCATCACCTTTTCTGGTCATGATATCCAACTCTCACCTTCAGTCACAAACCTTGGTGTTACCATTGCAACATTTCTAAACTCTGTTCAATGCTCACTTTCCCCCATGCCGAAAAACTTGTCCATGCCTTTGTTTCCTCCAGGCTGGACTATTGCAATGCACTCCTCATCGGGATCCCAAGCAAGAACATCAAGCAGCTGCAGTACATCCAGAACTGTGCGGCTAGGATCCTGATGGGCGTGCGGAAGTACCACCATATTACACCCATCCTTAAATTGTTCCATTGGCTTCCTGTCCAGTACAGGATTGAATTCAAAGTTTCCCTTCTGTCCCATCAGTGCCTCCATGGCACTGCTCCACCAGGTCATTGAATTGATGTAAAGTGCGTTATAAATAAAATGTATTATTATTATTATTATAAAATAACAAATTTTGGGCTAAAATATGTCATTGAGGTTTGCACAATGAACATATTTTGGCAAGGCTTTGTTCATTAAATATACTATTTATTTTAATTTAGTTACTAAACGTTTTAAACTACATTACCCATACACCTCAGTCATTCAATTGATGGAGCAGGACAACATTTGTAGTTCATTGAAGTGTAAAGTCATGCTTAGGGTTAGGATCTCTGTAAATGAGTAATTTATCTCAACATTGCAACACCCCATTGTTAACTTAATGTATTATTGACATAATAATAACAGCAAAACTTTGTAACAGGAATCGTTTTGAAAGCCATACTAGCCTATGGCTTTAAGACCTCAACAGGTCCAAATGCAGTGAAAACCCAGATTTAAAAATAAATGATACATTGAGTAAGAGGTGGCAAGGTTGAAATCAGATCAAGATAAAGCTGCTGGAATGTAAATTTGCGATAACACCGCGGAAAATACATTTAGGTAGTATATTTGACACTGGAGACACTTAATTGTCCATGTAGATGAGAATGTTAATGCTTATTTGTCTGTCTGTGTTGCCATGCAATGGATTGGTCATCCGTTTGGGTTGTTTCCTAAGATGCTGGCATTGACTCCCGCACCTTACCTTACTATGTGTGTTTTTTTGTTTTTACAGCATTGAGCATTGTAGCCAATCACAGCCATATATGTTGTGCCCATCTGAGGTTTTTACGTTCGACTCCTCGGAATCACACATTAAAGGATATTATTGTGTATTGTAAAAACAATGTTAACAAAGGTCTCGAATATATCGTTAATTTATTAAATACTGCTGGCAAAATGTTAAATACATAAAACAAGAATATGTAAATTCACTTATTCAAGTTACAATAAATAACACTTATCAATTCAATAACATTTACCAGATGATCGTGTAAAGTTTTAATAATGTTCAGCCTTTGTAACACCCAGGTAAAAATATTACTCCAAAATGGAATTCCAGGGGGAAAAAAGAGACTCACAGTACCAATGTTTGATAATTTATTTAACATTAATTACCATAAAAGTGATTTTTAAAGTGAAAAGTAATCAATCGATTGTTAGATTTATTAGAAAACAGTAAAGTCAAGTCAAGTCAAGTGTATTTATATAGCGCTTTTCACAATATAAATTGCATCAAAGCAGCTTCGCAATATCAATCAAATAACATAACAATGATTGTTTCTTAGTGGAAAAAAAACATCCGCATTTGGTAGGGCTGATCAATGGTATTAATGCTTGGTTAATTAATTTGAATATCCCCAAAAGAAACAGTTCCATGCAATAAAAGTAGAAAAGAAAACAAGAACAACAAACAAACACAGTAACTTAACCAAGAACAGGTACAAAAACTTTACACTAAACTTTATTCTGGGAAGAAAAGATTGTAGGGCTCCCAGGTGTCCGTCCATTTCATCCCACTGCAAAACAGTAAAAAAAACCCCTGATCATATACAATTATCGTAGTGCACTCTTATACATGCTTTATGTGATCCATACCATCCTGAACAAGGCTTCCATCTCACTTTGACCTCTCCGACACCCTTTAAGAAACATAAGTAACATTAACACACACACGCACACACGCACACACGCACACACGCACACACGCGCACACGCGCACACACACACACACACACACACACACACACACACACACACACACACACACACACGCACACGCACACACGCACACACACACGCACACACGCACACACGCACACACGCACACACGCACACACACACGCACACTTCTGACAAACATTTACAAAATATGAGTTCATTCTTACTTCCTTTGACATCCTCCTCCTTATGATCTTGTCATATGGAAATGTTTTTAATCTGGGATGTACTTGGCATTCTACAACAGAAAAATATAAAAGGATATAATATATCATTATGAAATGTTTACACTCATGATATATTAACAGTTCAGTAAGCAATTCTTAATAAATAGAATGCATAAATATATCTGTTTAAAGTTCCAGCTGAACTGGGTGTCCTTGCAATGGGCTGGTCACCTGAAACCCTAAAAATGAACTGAAATTAGACCATCTGAAGCACAGTTTGCGTTGAATTGGTTGTGTGGTTTGGTAATAGTGGTCCATTGAGAGATGCAGTGAGAGGTGCAGTGAGAGATGCAGTGAGAGGTGCAGTGAGAGGTGCAGTGAGAGATGCAGTGAGAGATGCAGTGAGAGATGCAGTGAGAGATGCAGTGAGAGATGCAGTGAGAGGTGCAGTGAGAGATGCAGATGCAGTGAGAGGTGCAGTGAGAGATGCAGTGAGAGGTGCAGTGAGAGGTGCAGTGAGAATGCAGTGAGAGGTGCAGTGAGAATGCAGTGAGAGGTGCAGTGAGAGATGCAGTGAGAGGTGCAGTGAGAGGTGCAGTGAGAGATGCAGTGAGAGATGCAGATGCAGTGAGAGGTGCAGTGAGAGATGCAGTGAGAGGTGCAGTGAGAATGCAGTGAGAGGTGCAGTGATAGATGCAGTGAGAGATGCAGTGAGAGATGCAGTGAGAGATGCAGTGAGAGGTGCAGTGAGAGATGCAGTGAGAGATGCAGTGAGAGATGCAGTGAGAGATGCAGTGAGAGGTGCAGTGAGAGGTGCAGTGAGAGATGCAGATGCAGTGAGAGATGCAGTGAGAGGTGAAAAAAACTGATTTGCTTTTTACTGGAATGCTATTGAATATGAACATTACTGTACAGTTCCCAACCAAGAAATGTAGTGTAAAAAAAACTGGCCGCACAGTTCTGGATGTACTGCAGCTGCTTGATGTTCTTGCTTGGGATCCCGATGAGGAGTGCATTGCAATAGTCCAGCCTGGAGGAAACAAAGGCATTGGATTGCATTTTTTTCATGCAAATACCTGTAAAACTGAAACATCAAAGTCTATGCAGTTATTGAAATGTCAACAATAGCTAGTATTTTGAAACATGGTGTAATTTGATTGACTGCATGTACCTTGTGAAGTGAAAACAAGTGTTATTTTTGGACAGAATAATTTCATTTTGAGTCAGATTTCCAGTGTTTTGGTAAAGTTAGTGTGTGCAGAGAAAGATGTGTTCTATTTTGAAATGAATAGTTAGTGTATATTTAACAAAATGAGTATTTGAGAAGAAAATTATCCATTTGGCCAATTGTGTTTTGTAGGTGTGAGTCTGTGTTAAGAGTTTAGAAAAAGTATCTGAAATATGGGTAAGCGCTTGTTAGCGATTGAAAAAAACTGTAATAATAACTTTATTGTTATCATCAAGCCCCCATAGGATGTTTATCTCGATCAAGAATTTAAACAAGGGCTTAAATATAAGTTCAATTAATAGAATACTTGAAATTTGTTTATAACTCATTTGCCATTATTTAAAAACATTTACTTAAAACAGCAACCATGCACACGGGAATAGTATGACGCCTGTACGCATTTAAACACTATTTTACAATCAAGAAGATATAAGTTTGAACATTGAAAGGGATTATTCCTGTTTATGCACATTCAGTTACATACACATATTCAGCTTCATAGACATTATTGTCTATTATTTGTAATGGAATTTAACAATATTTTGCGACTTAAAAAAAAGCCTTTTAAAAATGACATTGAAATAAGAAAGTTGTGTTTTACTTTGTAGTTAGTCCAACGCTATCTCAGGACCAATTGGTACGAGTGATTTAAAGGTGGCTAATTCGTACGACCTCACTCATGTGATTTGTCTAAACCCATGTAATGGGTAGGTTTAGGGGTGGGGTCAGTGGTAGGTCATTTGTACGAATTCATACGAATTTGGTAAGTCGTAAAATATGTACGAATTAGCAAAAATCGTACAAATTTGTACGAGTGAGGTCGAATGAATTCGTACGAATTAGCCACCCCGTGAAATTCGTATGAATTGCCATGAGATCGGGTTGGTTACTCAGTTTTCATTAAAAATGCAAATACACAAAACCTGCTTGTTTATACATCCATTTTCTTTGTTTGGCTCCTGTCCTTGCATTTATTGTGGAGGAATTGTCTGTAAAACACACACAAACACACACACACACACACACAATATATTATTTACTTAAATTTGAGTCAAAATAAAGTCAGAACTAAATCTGGATTAAAACTAAGAAATAATGCATTGACTTTACTAAAATTGGGAATTTAACTTTGTTCAAGCTTAAATAGAACTTAATGCATGTTGTGCAGTTTTTGCATGAAGTGAAAACAAAATCACCTGCATCTTTGGGCTTAGATGGGGCTGCATGACTGTTCTGGCAGTGGGAAGAAGGGTTTGTAGAAGGGTTTGTAGATGGAAGATTTGAATCATAGAAAGAAGGAGGAGGGGTGATGCAAGAGGAGGTAGGAGTAGGGGTGGGGGAAATGGTGTAGGAGGAGGAGTGGGGAAAGAAGAGGTAGGAGAAAGAAGGGTGATGTAAGAGGAGGTAGGATGAGGAAGGTTGGAGGAAGAAGATGGAGGAGGAGGAGGAGGAAGGGTGTAGAAAGAGGAGGATGGAGGAGGAAAGTTAGAGGAAGAAGATGGAAGAGGAGGAAGAAGGGTGTAGAAAGAGGAGGAAGGAGGAATGCTGGAGGAGGAAGATGGAGGAGGAGGAAGGGTGTAAAAAGAGGAGGAAGGAGGAGGAAGGCTGGAGGAAGAAGATGGAGGAGGAGGAATGGTGTCAAAAGAGGAGGAAGGAGGAGGAAGGCTGGAGGAAGAAGATGGAGGGGGAGGAAGGGTGTCAAAAGAGGAGGCAGAAGGAGGAAGGCTGGAGGAAGAAGATGGAAGAGGAGGAAGAAGGGTGTAAAAAGAGGTGGAAGGAGGAAGGCTGGAGGAAGAAGATGGAAGAGGAGGAAGAAGGGTGTATAAAGAGGTGGAAGGAGGAAAGTTGGAGGAAAAAGATGGAGGAGGAAAGGTGTAGAAAGAAGATGGAGGAGGAAGGCTGGAGGAAGAAGATGGAGGAGGAAGGCTGGAGGAAGGAGATGGAGGAGAAGGAGGAAGGGTGTAGAAAGAGGAGAAAGAAGGAAGAAGGGTGGTGGAAGAAGATGGAGGAGGAGGATGAGGAAGGCTGGAGGAAGAAGATGGAGGAGGAGGATGAGGAAGGCTGAAGGAAGAAGATGGAGGAGGATGAAGAAGGCTGGTGTAAGAAGATGGAGGAGGAGGATGAGGAAGGCTGGAGGAAGAAGATGGAGGAGGAGGATGAGGAAGGCTTGAGGAAGAAGAAGGAGGAGGAGGATGAGGAAGGCTGGAGGAAGAAGATGGAGGAGGAGGATGAGGAAGGCTGGAGGAAGAAGATGGAGGAGGAGGATGAGGAAGGCTGGAGGTAGAAGATGGAGGAGGAGGATGAGGAAGGCTTGAGGAAGAAGGAGGAGGAGGATGAGGAAGGCTGGAGGAAGAAGATGGAGGAGGAGGATGAGGAAGGCTGGAGGAAGAAGATGGAGGAGGAGGATGAGGAAGGCTGGAGGAAGAAGGTGGAGGAGGAGGAGGAGGAAGGCTGGAGGAAGAAGATGGAGGAGGAGGATGAGGAAGGCTGGAGGAAGAAGATGGAGGAGGAGGATGAGGAAGGCTGGAGGAAGAAGGTGGAGGAGGAGGAGGAGGAAGGCTGGAGGAAGAAAATGGAGGAGGAAGGGAGGAAGTCTGGTGCTTGCAGACAGTTTCAGCAGTACTGGTGTGGGTTTGAATCCTCTGGTAATCTATGAGAATTTTTTTGAAAGAAAATTAGAAAACATTTCTTTGAATTTTGCATGTTTAGATCATATGAACGAAATACTTACTTTTAATAAAACATTCATAAAGGCTAGTCATCCTTTCAAAGATGGTTTGATTTGGTCCAACTGCAAATGGACCCATTGAAGTGATGACTTCAGCCACAAACCCATTTTTTTTCTCTTTAGAAATTAAGAGAATTGGTTTATAGCCAAGTATTTCCCATTTCTTGACCTGTAAAACAAATGCACAGACAGTCAATAAATATCTATGTATTCATAATGGTAAGCAGGGACTTATCAGACTAGGCTAATTCTGTAGCAAATCAACTGGATTATTAAAGTAAAAAAGAAAGGTGTCTAAATGTTTAATTGAGAAATGTAGCAACTCATAATGTTATAACTGCAGATAATGTAAAAACTGCACATAATGAAATAAGTATTACATATTGAAATAAAATGTTCATGATGTAATAATTTTCTCAAAATGTAATAAAATCTTGAGCTCATAATAACAATTTTTACATTTTGAGAAATATATTAAATTATAAACTTACCAAAACAAATAATATTTTCATTACTGTGAATGAAATTACTTTTCATTAACTTTTAAAACATAAAAATATTAGTATTACCTTACAGTACATTTAAAAAATCTAAATCCAGTCTTAAACTGCCTGCAAAATGCAACATTGAAATATTCATGCAATTGTTATTACATATGTTTATTTAACAAAAAACATTTGTATTCCTTGTTTTTTTTGTGTGTGTGTGTGTGTGTGTGTGTGTGTTTGTGTGTGTGTGTGTGTGTGTGTGTGTGTGTGTTTGATTGTGTGTGTGTGTGTACATCATGTTACACAGAGCGCAATTTAAGCAAACATTTATTCACTTTAATACAAGTTACAGCAAAACAAAGCCTGAATGTACATCAGAGGGCATGTTGAAAAATACAGTACAATTTAAAATCATGTACAGTGGTTATAAAAAGTGTTGCATTTTGCAGGTAGTTTAAGACTGGATTTAGATTTTTAAAATGTACTGTAAGGGAATACTAATATTATGTTTTAAAAGCTATTACAGTAATGAAAATATTATATGCTTTGGTACATTTCTCAAACTGTAAAAATTGTTATTACATTACGAGCTCAGGATTTCATTACGTTTTGAGAAAATGATTACAGTATGAACATTTTATTATAACCATTATGAGTGACTACAAGTAAGAAAAAAAAAAAATATGATTTTGTTTAAAATTAACAGATTTTTACTATTTAATTATTTAGTTTTATATATACAGGTCCTTCTAAAAAAATTAGCACATTGTGATAAAGTTCATTATTTTCCATAATGTAATGATAAAAAATTAAACTTTCATATATTTTAGATTCATTGCACACCAACTGAAATATTTCAGGTGTTTTATTGTTTTAAAACTGATGATTTTGGCATACAGCTCATGAAAACCCCAAATTCCTGTCTCAAAAAATTAGCATATCATGAAAAGGTTCTCTAAACGAGCTATTAATCTAATCATCTGAATCAACTAATTAACTCTAAACACCTGCAAGGCGATTTTGGAGCACTTCATGCTTCCACCTGCTGAAAAGCTTTATGGAGATGAAGATTTCATTTTTCATTATGACCTGGCACCTCACCTCTTCTCGTTGTGCAGCGTTTTTTGCCACACTTTTTCCTTCCCACAGACTTCCCACTGAGGTGCCTTGATACAGCACTCTGGGAACAGCCCATTTGTTCAGAAATTTCTTTCTGTGTCTTACCCTCTTGCTTGAGGGTGTCAATGATGGCCTTCTGGACAGCAGTCAGGTCGCAGTCTTACCCATGATTGCGGTTTTGAGTAATGAAACAGGCTGGGAGTTTTTAAAAGCCTCAGGAATCTTTTGCAGGTGTTTAGAGTTAATTAGTTGATTCAGATGATTAGGTTAATAGCTCGTTTAGAGACCCCTTTCATGATATGCTAATTTTTTGAGACAGGAATTTGGGGTTTTCATGAGCCGTATGCCAAAATCATCAGTATTAAAACCATAAAAGACCTGAAATATTTCAGTTGGTGTGCAATGAATCTAAAATATATGAAAGTTTCATTTTTATCATTAAATTATGGAAAATAATGAACTTTATCACAATATGCTAATTTTTTTAGAAGGACCTGTATGCTTATATTACATTGGCATATAATATATGCATTTATAAATATGAGAATACTTGGATGGGCAAATGCAACATATATATTCACTTCACATATACCCAGTGAATAATGTTATCTGTATAATTTTGTATTTACCTCATTCATTTCAGTACAGTATAGGCTACTATGAACAGAATATAATACATACTAATACTAAAAAAGCAGAACAAGACTTACAGCAATGCGGGCAGAATCCACCACACGAGCAGCATTTCTATTTTTTTTTTGTGCTGGACTTCCATGAACTCTCCTCAATATACTTTTGCTTGTTTTTAACTCCCGGTTTGAGAACTCCCTGGCATTGTTGAGTGCCTGGCAGTGGGGACATGGTTTATGTTTTGGTTTTGTCATTTTGCTCTAAAAGAAACAAAAAAAAAATCACAATGCAAACAAAACAAGTGCAGGCAACTGCTACAGTTTAAAACATGTTAAGCTCTTAACCCATTAACAGACCTCTCAATCATTCGGTAGAGCACAATTTGAGTTTTCTACCTTACGTTTTCTGTTTGGATGTATAGGAGAAGGTATAGTGGTGTGGACAGACAATTAGATAATAATTAGATAATATTTATTTGAATGGATGACAGAATGTAGATCATGTGAAAGAAATACTTTAAATGATAATTCATTCAAACAAGTTTTTGAATTTTTTGATGTATCATTACTGTATGTGTATTAATGTAAATACCATATAAACACATATAAGTCACATATGTATAACAAATGTACGTATACATACACTTGTATAAATTATATATGTCTGTGCATGAACCAAGTCGATATTCTATGTAAATGATAAAAAGTAAACCATCCATTATTTAACTGGTCTATTATGGCAGTCTGACACAAATCTCAGGTCATAAAGTATCTGATAAACCTCAAATTATAAAGTATTAGCTAACATGCTAACACTTGAAATTGATGTAGGCCTCATTGGTACCATTATCACTAACGTTATATACATAGCACCATAGTATCAGGTATCATTAGCACCCGTCAATAGGTTTTGGATATTGCTTATATTATTAATAAATAAATAAAAAATAATAAAAAAATAATATATCTATATCTATCTATACATCAATACATACATACATACATATATATACAGTCGTGCTCAGAATTAATGGTACCCCTGGTAAATATGATAAAAAATGGCTGGAAAAATAAATCTGCAACATTTATCCTTTTGATCTTTCATTCAAAATATTGGCAAAAATCTAAACTTTCATTGAAGTAAAATAATAGAAAGTGGGGGGGAAATCACATTATGAAATAAATGTTTATCTCCAAAACACGTTGGCCACAATTATTGGTACCCTTTTATATAAATACTTTTTGCAATCTCCTTTTGCCAAGATAACAGCTCTGAGTTTTCTCCTATAATGCCTGATGAGTTCGGAGAACACCTGACAAGAGATCAGAGACCATTCTTACAGAATCTCTCCAGATCCTTCAGATTCCCAGATCCATGTTGGTGCTTCTTCTCTTCAGTTCACTCCACTCATCAGGTCTGGGACGGTCATGGCAGAAGCTTCATTTTGTGCTACTTAACACATTTTTGTGTTGATTTTGATGTTTGTTTTGGATCGTTGTCCTGATGGAAGATCCAACCACGGCCCATTATAAGATTTCTAGCAGAGGCTGTCAGGTTTAGATTTTTTATCTGTTGGTATTTGATAGAATCCACGATGCCATGCATGTATCTGAACAAGAAGTCCAGGACCTCCAGCAGAAAAATATGACCACAACATTAAAGATGGTATATTAAATTGTACACATGGGGTACTTTTTATCCTTGTGTGCACCAAACCCATCTTGCATGTTTGCTGCCAAAAAGCTATTTTTTAGTTTCATCTGACCACATAAGCCTGTGCTGTTTGAAGGTCCAGTCATGTCTGACAACTGAATTTGCTGGGGTTTGTTTTTGGATGAGCAAGGAGGATTTTTCTTGAAAACCTCCCAAACAACATGTGGTGATATAGGGTGTGGCGAGGGGGGCGTGGTTCCGCGAAGTCTGTAGCGGGAGAGAAGTCAGCGAGCCGCGCGGTGAGTAAGTGGGTCAAGTGCAGATAACGAACACCTGTGTCTGATTGCAGTAATTGGCGTGGAGACTGCATATAAGCTGCCGGCGGTGAGAGAGAAGCTGAGAGAGACCTGGGACTCGCACCCCGATTGCCGACGCGTGAAGCAGTGAAAGACTGAGTGTTTGTTTTTTTATTGTTTATTGCCTGTGTGCCGTGAGAGTGTCACGGCGGCCGCGCACGAGCGCACCCTTTGCTTTTCCTCGCTGTTTGAGGGTTTTTAATAAAGTGCGAGTCCCAAACTTCGCCGACCCTGTCTTCTTCTTCCTCCAACTACACTGAACACACTACACTGGTGCCGAAACCCGGGAAGAAGAAGACTGCCGCCGC
Source organism: Meda fulgida (assembly GCA_030578275.1). Classification (NCBI taxonomy): domain Eukaryota; kingdom Metazoa; phylum Chordata; class Actinopteri; order Cypriniformes; family Leuciscidae; genus Meda; species Meda fulgida. The sequence continues at coordinate 24,916,827 of CM060622.1, forward strand.
CATGCAGACCCCGCCGGGAACGCCATTTGCGGAGCTCATTCAAACGCTCGCGGGTCTTCACCGGGAGCAACACCACGCCCTGCTGGCCGTAAAAGAGGAGCAGGATCAACGGTTCCAGATGCTCCTCCAAGGCCAGCAAGAAGACCGCGAGCTGTTCCGGAGCTGGCTCGACCGGGAGGTTCGGGCCGTCCCCGCTCCAGCTACGGCCTCGGCCCCGCCCCTGCCTCTCAGCAAGATGGGACCCCAGGACGATCCGGAGGCGTTCCTGGACCTCTTTGAGAGGTCGGCCGAGGCCCGGGGATGGCCCCAAGCGGACTGGCCCCTGCGACTCATCCCACTCTTGTCGGGCGAGTCCCAGATCGCCGCCAACCAGCTGCCAGTCCAGAACCTCCTGGTCTACGAAGATCTGAGGCGCGCCATTCTCCAGCGGGTCGGCCGGTCCCCCGAACAACATCGCCAGCGGTTCCGGTCCTTGAGCCTGGGGGAGTCTGGCCGACCCTTCGTGCTGGCGCAACAGCTCCGGGACTCCTGCCGCAGATGGCTGATGGCCGACGGAGGCGACGTCGAGGATGTCATCAGCAAGGTGGTACTGGAGCAGTTCGTCACTAAGCTACCGAAGAAAACTGCACAGTGGGTCCAGTGCCACCGCCCGACGTCGCTGGACCAGGCCATCCACCTGGCGGAAGACCACATGGTGGCGTGCTCAGGGGTCGGCGAACCCCTACCATCGGCTTCTCTCTCTCCATCTCTCTCTCTCTCTCTCACTACCCCTTCTCTCCCCAAACCTGTGCCCCTTCCCAGGTCTCGCGGGGGGCTGGTGCCCCGGCCGGCGCCGAGATGGAGGACAGGGACACCGGCGGAGCCCGTCCCTGCGTCCCGGGCCCCACCCAGGGGGCCCGCTACAACCGACTACCCCGTCCCGAGTCCGGCAGCCTTGCACTCTCCACGCCAATTCCTTGACCCGCTTCCCGCCACTGGAGCGGCGGGGAGGCCTGGGCCGGCCTGTTGGCGCTGCGGGGACCCGGGTCACTTTGTAGATCGGTGTCCGGTTATGGAGGTGGGGACGCTGATCCGGGTCCCCGACGCGCCGCAGGCTGCCCCCGATCAAACTGGCCTGTACCAGATACCAGTGAGTATCAAGGGGGGTACTTATCAGGCTTTGGTGGATTCAGGTTGTAACCAAACCTCTATACATCAAAGTCTGATACAACCGGGGGCATTGGATAACAGCCGCATGGTTAAGGTGCGGTGTGTGCACGGGGTGGTGGTGAGATACCCGTTAATGCCGGTCGTAATTCAATTTAGGGGGCAAAAGCATAGTGTGGAGGTGGCTGTTAACCCGCACCTCCGGCATCCGCTCATTCTGGGAACGAATTGGCCGGCCTTTAATGAATTATTGGGGGTATTATCAGCGGGTGCCTCTTGGAAAAAGCAAAATAGGCGAAAGACAGCGGTTGTTCAGGTGGGGGATGCTGAGCCGGGACCACTGGGTCCTGCTGCAGGGGAACAGAGGGCTCTGGCGAGAACGGTTCTCTCCGAGCGTGATGATTTTCCCCTGGAGCAGTCCCAGGATGAGACGCTAAAAAATGCCTTTAATCAGGTCCGCTCCATCGACGGCCAGCTCCTCCACCCAGACCAACCGCTCTCTTATCCCTATTTTGCTGTTTTGAAAGATAGGTTGTATCGGGTGACCCAAGACACCCAGACAAAAGAAGATACAACTCAGTTGTTGGTTCCTAAAAGCCGCCGGGAAATGCTTTTTCAGGCGGCTCACTCTAACCCAATGGCCGGGCATTTAGGGCAGGCGGCGACACTAAACCGTCTCATGGCCCGGTTCTTCTGGCCGGGCATTCACGAGAACGTGCGCAGGTGGTGCGCGTCTTGTCGTGAATGTCAGTTGGTGAATCCACCGGCCAATCCAAAAGCACCATTGTGCCCCCTTCCGTTAATGCAGGTCCCCTTCGAGAGAATTGGTATGGACCTCATCGGGCCATTAGAACGGTCGGCACGAGGGCATCGCTTTGCGTTGGTTATGGTAGACTACGCAACGCGATACCCAGAAGCAGTTCCGCTTCGCAACATTTCGGCTAAAAGTGTTGCGAGCGCGCTCTTCTCGTTAATCTCCCGAGTGGGAATCCCCAAGGAGATTCTCACTGATCAGGGCACGGCGTTCATGTCACGAACGATTCGCGAACTCTACGAATTGTTGGGCATTAAATCGATTCGCACTAGCGTCTACCACCCACAGACAGACGGCTTAGTGGAAAGATTTAATCGCACTTTGAAGCCCATTATTCGTAAGTTCGTTCACGAGGACGCCAAAAATTGGGATAAATGGCTAGAACCCCTCTTGTTCGCTGTACGCGAGGTCCCACAAGCCTCCACGGGGTTCTCCCCCTTCGAGCTCCTCTACGGACGGCAGCCCCGCGTGGTGCTTGACGTTCTTAGAGAGACTTGGGAGGACGGACCGTCCGCTGCTAAGAATGAAATTCAGTATGTCCTGGACCTGAGAACAAAACTCCACACTTTGGGGCGGCTATCAATGGAGAATTTGTTACAGGCCCAGGGCAGACAGAGTCAGCTTTACAACAGGGGAACTAGACTCCGCCAATTTGCACCGGGAGATAAGGTACTTGTATTACTCCCTACTTCCAGCTCTAAATTACTCGCAAAGTGGCAAGGGCCCTTTGAGGTCACACGGCGAGTTAATGATCTTAACTATGAGGTAGCCCGTACAGACAGAGGTGGAGCACATCAAGTTTATCACCTCAACCTCCTCAAAAAGTGGGTTGAGGCAGAGTCAGTGATGCTGGCGACGGTGGTGAGCGGAGAGGAGGATCTCGGGCCTGAGGCGAGTTCAAAATCGCAATCTCTCGCGCTGGCTCTTGGTGGAGATCACCTCTCGCCCTCCCAGCTCACTGACGTGAAAAATATTCAAGCTGAGTTTGCGGATGTGTTTTCTCCCCTGCCTGGTCGGACGAACCTCATTCAGCACCACGTTGAGACAGAACCTGGGGTAGTGGTACGCTGCCGCCCGTATCGTTTGCCTGAACATAAAAAAAAAGTAGTTCAGACTGAATTAGAGACTATGTTGGAAATGGGGGTAATAGAAGAGTCGAGCAGTGACTGGGCGAGCCCGATAGTCTTAGTTCCTAAAACTGACGGCTCGATCCGCTTCTGTGTCGACTATAGAAAGGTGAACGCGGTGTCCAAATTTGATGCTTATCCAATGCCGAGGGTTGACGAATTGCTTGATCGGCTGGGTACGGCTCGTTTTTATTCGACATTGGACTTAACAAAGGGTTATTGGCAGATCCCCTTGTCTCCAATGTCCAAAGAAAAAACAGCTTTCACGACGCCGTTTGGATTACACCAATTTGTTACCCTTCCTTTCGGGTTGTTCGGGGCTCCAGCGACCTTCCAGCGTCTGATGGACAAGATTCTCCGGCCGCATGCTGCATATGCCGCTGCCTACTTGGATGATATTATCATCTATAGTACCGATTGGCAGCGTCATATGCAGCATTTGCGGGCTGTCCTAAAGACGCTGAGAAGGGCGGGGCTCACGGCCAACCCGAGGAAGTGTGCAATCGGGCGTGTGGAAGTGAGGTATCTGGGTTTCCACTTGGGTCACGGACAGGTGCGTCCCCAAATTGATAAGACGGCAGCAGTTGCGACCTGCCCGAGACCCAAGACCAAGAAGGAGGTTAGACAGTTCCTGGGGCTAGCGGGATATTACAGGAGGTTTGTGCCTAATTATTCGGACCTCGCTAGCCCGCTGACTGATTTAACTAAAAAGGAAGCGCCAGATACGGTCCAGTGGACGGAGCACTGCCAGCAGGCCTTTACCCAGATAAAGGCTGCTCTGTGTGGCGGCCCGCTTTTGCATGCTCCTGACTTCTCTCTTCCTTTTATCCTACAGACGGATGCATCGGACAGGGGGCTGGGCGCGGTCCTGTCCCAGGAGGTGGAGGGTGTAGAGCGGCCGGTGCTGTACATCAGTCGTAAGCTCTCTAAGAGAGAGACGATGTACAGCACCATTGAGAAAGAGTGCTTGGCCATCAGGTGGGCTGTTCTCACCCTCCGCTACTACCTCCTGGGGCGGGAGTTCACCCTCTGTTCGGACCACGCTCCCCTGCAGTGGCTCCACCGCATGAAAGATACCAACGCGCGGATCACCCGTTGGTATCTAGCTTTACAGCCTTTTAAGTTCCAGGTGATCCACAGGCCGGGTGCACAGATGGTTGTGGCTGACTTCCTCTCCAGGAGGGGGGGGGGGGGGGGGGGGCGGCAGGCCGGACGGCACCCCGGCCTGAGACGGGCGGTGGGGGTATGTGGCGAGGGGGGCGTGGTTCCGCGAAGTCTGTAGCGGGAGAGAAGTCAGCGAGCCGCGCGGTGAGTAAGTGGGTCAAGTGCAGATAACGAACACCTGTGTCTGATTGCAGTAATTGGCGTGGAGACTGCATATAAGCTGCCGGCGGTGAGAGAGAAGCTGAGAGAGACCTGGGACTCGCACCCCGATTGCCGACGCGTGAAGCAGTGAAAGACTGAGTGTTTGTTTTTTTATTGTTTATTGCCTGTGTGCCGTGAGAGTGTCACGGCGGCCGCGCACGAGCGCACCCTTTGCTTTTCCTCGCTGTTTGAGGGTTTTTAATAAAGTGCGAGTCCCAAACTTCGCCGACCCTGTCTTCTTCTTCCTCCAACTACACTGAACACACTACATAGGGGTTGTTCAATTTTTTTTTAATAGGCTTTCTGAACCCAAGACTCAACTAATCTCTGCAATTCTCCATCTGTGATCGGAGAGTCTTTGGCCACTTTGACCATTGGAGAGTCTTTGGCCACTCAAACTTTCATCCTCACCATGCATTAAGACAATATAGACACACGTCCACTTCCTGGCAGATTTGTAACATCTTTAGTTGATTGGAATTGCTTAATTATTGCCCTGATGGTCAAAATGGGGATTTTCAATGCTTTAGATATTTTCTTACAGCCACTTTCTATTTTGTGATGCTCAAGAATCTTTTGATGCACATCAGAACTATATTCTTTGGTTTTACTCATTGTAATGGATGATTAGGGGAATTTGGCCTTTGTGTTTCCCCGTATTTAAACTCTTGTAAAACAAAAAGTCATGGCTGGACAATTTCATGTTCCTAGTCACCCTGGTGTGCAAAAAAAAAGGTAAATATGAATGGGAATATTCTTCAGAGATATTTTACTCGTAAACAATTCTAGGGGTACCAATAATTGTGGCCAACTTGTTTTGGAGAAAAACATTTATTTCATAATGTGATTTCCCCTCCACTGTCAATTATTTTACTTCAATGAAAGGTTCGATTTTTGCCAATTTTTCGAATGAAATATCAAAAGGATAAACGATGCAGAATTATTTTTTACAGCCATTTTTCATCATATTTACCAGGGGTACCATTAATTCTGAGCACGACTGTATATATATATATATATATATATATATATACCCTGACATATAACAACCTTGATAGACGTGTGAACATAATGCACCAAAAAGTACAATGATTCCAGAATCTGACATTTTTTATCTAAATTATGTAATTTCTGTACCAGAACCTACCGTGCAAAGACGCAAAGACAATAGGCTTGTTTGAGATGCGCCTTGCCTCGCCTGAAATGTAGTCGAGAGTAGGCGGCTGCAGTGAGAGGAGGAGTGAAAAAAGCGCAGGCAAGCCGGACAGATCGCTCTTCTCGCAGTGGATCTAACACCTGTGAGATCAAAGGCGGATATCGCGGGATTCACACTCGTGCACGGTGTTACTAATAAACTGGAAATATAAGTTTTGTTGCTTGAATATGTTTTTTGTTGCTTTGGGGATATCCACACATAATTTATACACATAAAACATGATATCAGAGTTTTAAAATCAAACATTTTAAAAGAGAACAATACATCACGGTTGTTTAAACCAATGAGCATTAAGCTGTGCCGTCAGCAAGTCGTTTCCCATCATGCTTTTGATCAGCGCAGTCGGTAGAGAGCAACTGCGCGCGACTGCAGAATCCGACACGTGCGCCTTGCGGTCGCGAGAGTTTTTTGACACACGTCAGCATGACATCAGAGCAAGGCGGACCGCACTCGGACACATTTCTAACCGGTATGCATCTCGCGCTGATCACCGGTGATCAGTTCTGCGCAGATTTTGCTCATCTCAAACAAGCCTGAGGTGTAGCATTGGAAAGCGCGAGTGGCGACAAGATTTGCCGCGAGAAGATGCCAGAAAAAAAAAAGAAAAAAAAAAAACTTTATTGGTGGAATTGCTTCGTTTTATTTATTTTTATTTTTTTAAATACAATATTTTAAATGTCTTAATTATAAACCAACAATTATAATTTTACTTCTTTAAATACCCTGTTAATTTTGTGTAAGAGTTATGTTTTGATTGGCCAACATAAGAACACCAGTAAAAGGACGTAATATCGATAATACACGTGATCATATTCTACAGATAAGATTAATAGCGAGCTGATAATTAATTTATTAATGTCCCAGGCATCAAATGTAAAAATAGCCTAAAGACCAAATAGCAGTAAAAAAAAAAAAATTACAAAAAAATACAAGCATTATAAATATAAATGTGAGTGTGTTTTAATATTTCATTTTTATTTATTTTTACAATAAGAAACAGGTCAGAAGTATACACAGTAGGCCTACACAATCATTTAATTATGCAATATAAAACGCAAATATATGTATACATATGTGTTATGGATTTTAACATGATTTTAACATGATTTTAACGCTTTTGAGCTGCTGGAGCTTCCAGATAAAAGTCTTTATAGATAATATAAAAAAAAGAGGATTTATAGACAACAAAACATAAATGTATAGAAACTTGGCTATAGAAAAATATCAATTTAACAGGCCTATTTATTTCTTACCCGAGCTTTAGAAAATTGCGATGACGTAGGGTCTACTATACCAGGCTAAATGTGCCTTTTGCGTGTTAATCTGACGCATAAGGCAAGCCGTTGAAATCAATGGAGTTCCTTGATCGTCAACTACGTGACGCCTAGGGGTACCTTCGACGTCTTCATTGTGACGCGGAAGGCACTTGACCATGCTTCAGTTTTTGACGCCCTGGGGGTGAGAATGGGTTGTGGTGTATGCTCTCATAATCAAGTTTAAAGTAGCAAACTTCCAACCACTGTTAGAGTCGCTGCCTCGATTGTAACTTAACATCTTGCATAAAATTCTAAGTCCATGTAAATATCAATGTAAATATGTTGTACTACTGGTGTCCAATCGTGCTCCTGGAGGGCCACTGCCCTGCAGAGTTCAGCAGTGGCCCTCCAGGATTGAGTTTGGACACCCCTGTACTAGAGTAAAGCGAAAAAAAAAGGCCTCCCATAAAATGCTAATGAGCAGTTCGTTAAGTCAGTCTTTTGTTTTCGAACAATGTTCAAACAGATGTTACCTAAATTTGGCAAAGCTTCTTGTAAATGCGACGCATTGGCCCTGATCATGGTGTAGCCACCCTGTAAACATTAGTAATGTTGTTTTTAATGTCCAATCAATAAAATTAGAAAGCACAGCACCGTAAAATATTAATTAGTAAGCAAGACACAGAAGCACTGATGAATGGTAATAAGGCATCGGCTTGATTTTGCAAGCCATATATTTCTGTAATCCCATCACGGTCCAAAGCTTTGCAGTGTCATGGAGCACAGAGGTCTTAGCCCTTTGTTTCACCCTGAGCTCATTACGAGGAGGTGTCAACTGACTCCCCTTTTCATCTTACTACTGTGACACCGGACAGAGCTGTACACATGAGCCAGTCTCCTTTAGCCTTCCCACCTCACAGATGCTGCAAATCACAATTCCCCCGCTCCTCCTCTGGTTAGGTTTTAATTTCATCTAAGGAATCAAAACATTAGCCCAGGTGAATTTAAAAGGGCACTACAATGCAGTATGATAATTGTACCATGTACTTTTGAATGAACAAATTTACATTACATTACAGCCATTTCAGATTTTATTGAAAGATGTGTGGATCACTTATTACCAGATTTTTTTTTAATAACTCCCTGTTACGGAATTATCTATTCCTTGTTATCGTTATTTGTTGTGTGTTTGTTCTTTTTTGTTGTGCTATTGCTGTTTGTTCCAAGCAGGATCTTCCAATCAGCTGCGGGATGGCTCCACCTCTTTCATTGGCATGGCTTTAAAACGTCAGCGTCCGCCCTCTGAAGTCGAGCTGTTGCGATTCTGGGCAGGTCGCACTTCTCCTGTCTCCTCTCCAACCGTCAGATCATTATTAAACCTGATTTAGATTATGTTATGTCTTTTATTTCTCAGTGATGGTGTTTTGTAGGGTTGACCTGCCCTTTTCTTTGATATTACGTTTGCTCTGTTTTGTTAGTGTAGTTAGGGTAATTTGTTGTATTTTGTTTTGAATACTTTGAGGGAAGTTAGTTTGAAATTTTGATTGTTATCTGTTTTGTTTGTTATTTTGGGCCTTGGGTCTTCCTGAAGATTATACACCCACTGATTTATGTTACTCTGGAAATATTCTCACTTTATATATATTACTTTCTTCATCTTAATAAAAACGTTTATCGTTTTTTCCTGAATTTTGGGCTCATTGGTTTCTTTTGGTCTGGCGACTGGGCGTGGAGTCATGTTTTATTTTTTTGTTACGATTTAAAACCTAGACGGATCGTAATACTCCCCTAAGTAGAAGCTTTTAATAAAATGCAGACATTCACCTCTGACTCTGGCTGAACTTCTTTTAATACTTTATGTGTTAAGGCCAAGCAGGCAACATCAAGCAGAAATGTCCTTGATTTACTGGTGAGGTCAATCACTGCTTAAATCAATTAGGGCAATGTTACATCGGGGTTGTAATTAGAGACAAACCAATCGAGATTTCAACATAATTATGATTATGCATCTAATAAGATATTCATCAGGAAGCAAACACAACTTCTTAAATGTCTTGACCTTATAAGTGAGAAGTCTGTTTGAGGCAAAGCTTTACGAGTGCAGTTTCCAAATACCAGCAGTGTCCACGTTTTGTTCACTGTCACAGCTGAATTTAAGGAAATCCAGCCTTTCACAAACCTGTAAACATGCTATCTGTCACCTGGGGGAAGAGTATGTGTTCTGCTTCAGAGCATTCATAATAAATCAGGCTGATCAAGGCAAAGGGAATGGAAGGAGGTTTCGGTTTGCTGCATAGCCTGTAGTTAAACAAACAAGAAATTGTGTTTAAAGTGCCAACCTTTTGTGAGGCAGTCTGTGAGGATCTTGTCCCGCAGGCATATTTGAATTTCTCATGCAGTAATTTGGAGGGAAGTGAAAAGAAAAAAAGCAATGCCTGGGTGCTTAAGTGGTGGGGTTGTGGGGGGAGGCGTAGGAGAACACAAAGTGATGTAATGCTGCTCACATAAGCAAATTTTGTTTTGAGCCTTTTGAGCAGTCATTTCCAAAATACATTTTATGTTTTAATTGTTTCCCTTTCATTTCATTCATCTTTCTGCATGCTTGAAGAACAGATATAAAGGCAAAAAATAACATATATTGTTTTACATATTTTTAGGTTGTTTTAATGTGGCTTTCATGAAAAAAATTGGCAAATTATTTATTTATTATTATTATGTCTCTTTGAAATCCATTGGAATGTGGAGCCTGATTTTGAATAGATACTCTAGTTTTCTCCCAAATAAAGAAACTGCAGTTGACTAAAGAATGGCCTTTTAAAAATTGGAGAATGGCCTTTGAAAACATGACTCTGCATCTCTCTGATTCATTCGTTGGAGCAAAATGATGGGCTTGGTGACGACCAGAGAGATCAAAAAGAATCATTAAAGAATCATTAACATTATCATATGACTCGAGTGTAAAACCAATCAAAACTTTCGACGAATTCGGCTGGGGATGGGGCGTTCAAACCGCGCTTTGACATTCAATGGCTGCGTTCGGAATCGCATACTCAATGAGTAGGTACTTAATTTCAATGAGTACTTACTTAACGAGCGCTAAAAGAGTAGGTACTTAATGGCCAAATCTCGTTAAGTATGAATGCGATCCGGACATCATCCGCCATGTTGACGTTATCATAAGATATGAACGAAACATTTAATTCTTCTATCTGTAAATATCTTGATATTGATGAAACAATTGCTCATTTTGTGATATTGTTGAAGAAACAGCTGCCCATTTATTTTGTGAATACATTTAGGGTTGATTTAAGTTGTTATATTTTAAACCCTAATGTGACATAACCCACAGTTTTATCCTTTTAATTTTAACGATATTTTTTTTTATTAAGAAACCCCAAAATCGTCATCTCTTGAATAGGTTGTTAATTTCTTTATTTTATACCCTTTCCGTCATGTTTGAGTATGAAATATCTACTTCTTCTTGTTCTTTTTTATATCGTATCCTCTCGCGTGGCCTCCTGGGATAGATGAGTACAAGCTGAAAAACACTCAAATGTCTGGGCGAAAGCAGATCATCCGGGAACTTCTCGCCTACTCTTTTAGCAATACTGATGTTTCGAACGTACTGCTTCCCTCACGTACTGTTTTCGCCTACTATATAGTAGGAAAGTAGGCATATTCGAACGCACTATCGTCCAAATCTCGCGATAATTAGTACGTCAACCGGGTAATTCTCGCCTACTCTTTTATGAATACTGAGGATTCGAACGTACTTTTTCGCTCGCCTACTCTTTTCGCCTACTATATAGTAGGGAAGTATGCGATTCCGAACGCAGCCAATCACTGGCGCTCGTGTTTTGAATCCGTATCGCTAACGTTTCAATATTTCAGTGAATATAAGTGAGCTAGCTATGCTCATATTCTGATTTTAAATTTTAATTATGGCAATTCCCAAAATGGGTCATCCCATTGATAATACCAGAGCATTGAGCAGTTGAAGTAAATAAACTCGGCTCATAACATGGACAGTTATTGCATGGACGGAGCAAGAACAATGTAAGTGTCTAAAATACATGAACACAGTTCAATTAAATGGTAAATCTCTCCCTCTTTAACAATACAGTTAAACTAAATGTAAAAAGCTGAAACAAAAACTCAACAACCAGGGAAATAAGATCGCATGATATATCTGTCAATCAGATGCATGTAAAACTGTAGTTTGTTACTATAGCAACAGTGGGCTTCCAGCACATTTTCGGTTGAACAAAAAAAAAAGATAATTTAATCTTAACCATACTTAATTTTAAACTTAATAAAGCAGAACTAAGCAAAATTGTGCTGTGTAGGAAAACGGTTATTGAGGTTATACCAAAAGTTATTGGGGTAAATAAATAGTCAATTTGACACCTTCATGCTCAATAACGAAAATTGTTTAATTGTTTCATCCATAAGCATTATTTTGCTGTACATTATTCAACACGCCGTTTTAGTTTAGGCTATAGAGATATTAAAAACTAGAAACAACTGTTTAGTTCCCTTAACCGCTTTTGAATTGGAACCGGTATCGTTCAATTCTATGACAGCTGTGTTGCGTTCAGTCCAAGATGGCGGAGCCGCAGCTCTGCGCATGGGTGCGTTTGTTGCAATGGAACGTTCTATTGAGTTTCGCCTCTTGGTACTTCTATACTTTTTGGCACTAGCGTTGTGTTCTACGTTACGGTCCTTCATTGATTGTGTCACAGGACAGCGGTTAATTGCCTCAGCAACTTCACGCGTATGAAGTGCCAAATCAGGCATTTCCTTAAACAGCCACAGGTCAGATTTTTCCGCTAAAGTAAAGAGCTTATTCATCACGGAAACTAATAATTTTGCTAATTATTATTTTATTTCAGTTAGTTTTTCAGTAACTGTTGTTAGTTTCATTTAGTTTTAGTTTTTCATTTATTATGAATTTTTTTTTTCAGATTACGAAAATGTTTTTTGACCAATAGGTTTAATCTTAGTTTAAGTTTTTGTTTACGAAAATAACCTTAAATCTCACGTGTTTTCAAATTGCAGTTGCATGTGCTTGTTTTATTGATGTTGTGTGCTGTGTGTTTGAGGAGGCGGGTTTGTGCTCTATTAACTTGGACTGTTACCATGCTCTCTGTGTTTGATTATTAATGCCTGTGCATCACGCGAGTTGGACACAGTAGAGGAAAAGGTTAAACGTTCAGTTCAGCCTCGATTCTGTATCGTCATCATTAGTGTTAAAAGTTTTAAAGAGGACCAAATTGAAAAAAACAATATAACTGCAAAATTTGAATTGATGAATATCTACGGTATCCTCGGTATTGCAAAATCCATATCATGGCACAACATAATACCGGTAGTTACGTTCATACCGGTATAGTGCCCACCCCTGCTCTCAAGTCCTTCTAGGTGTATATTACATTCTTCTTTCAGACGGATACAATCAGAGTTATATTAAAAAATATCCTAGCTCTTCCAAGCTTTATAATGGAAAAAACAACAACATTTTTTACACAGCTACAGTGGGTTAATAAAGGCCTTCGGAAGCGAAGCCATGGGTTTTTGTAAGAAAAATATCCATATTTATAATCTAAAATAACTAGGTTTCGCCAGACGACCGATCGCATACTACACAATTCAACTTGTGGCGCATTTATGACGTAGGATGTAGGAGTATTGTAAGCTTAGAAGCCTCTCGCGGTTCTTTTATATAGAAATCCTCTGACATTTCTCTTCAAAATTGCTAATTCGCGACCGGTGTTTTGTTTAGCTCTCCTCTGAGCTTCCGCGTTCGTCACTACGCAGTGCGCCAGGTAAGGGGTTAGTCATCCACCATAAATCGATGCGTACGGTCGTCTGGAGTAAGCTCGTGAGTTTATACAATTTTAAATATGGGTATTTTCCTTACACAATCGCATGGCTTCACTTCAGAGGGCCTTTATTAACCCCCCTGGAGTAAAAGTGGAGCACTTTTATCATGGATGGGTGCACTTTTTTGGGCTTCAAATTTTCTCCAGCCATTCACTGCCATTATAAAGCTTGGAAGAGACAGGACATTTTTTAATATAACTCTGATTGTATTTGTCTGAAAGAAGAATGTCATGATGTACACTAGGATGGCTTGAGGGTGAGTAAATCATGGGCTAATTTTCCTTTTTGGGTGAACTATCCCTTTAAAGACATACATCATTCTTATGACAATACCTGAGATAGCTTGAAGAACACAGATACATTATCACTATCATCTGTTTGTCATTATGTTTCATCTGTCAAAACGTCTCTAATTGCATGTTTTTATATCCATTTAAGGCATTTCCTAAAATATCATAAGTTTAATACTTCTATGAATCTCACTTGTGGACTTTCTGTGTGAGGTATGAATCAGTATGTACTGGGCTTCCATTATGAATTAAACAGATATGACATGAGAGTGTTTAGCGCTCCATATCGCTATCATCTCCCCATTTTGGGTAAAAATAGAACTGAAGTACTTTGTAACATAGTTAATTGAGTAGTTCTCTTACGAGAGGTTCTCTCGTATTGCGTAAGTTAGCTTACGCTACGGGAAAGATTCATCTTTTCGAGATATTGAAGCTAAAAATGATCCTTAATTTTGTATTTATTGTCAACACAGTGCAGCAGCTAGCAGACCTAGAGCAGGCTGTCTAGCGTGCTCAATGGCTGCCCTGCGGCAACTGCAGCAGCCTACCAGTGAGCCTGACGTGACGTCACGTCCAATGAAGGGTGTTCATCGCGTCACAGCCCGCCAGAATGGGCGTGGCCTAGCGTATATAAGCTGGGCTCGGAGGCTGCTTCCCTGATTTTCATCTCTTCAGCGAAGCTCTTCGCATCGCTGGACTTTGAGAAGCCGCGCCGCCCTTGAAAAAGCGACACAGCCAGCTAGGAAAGCGCCTGAAGAAGCTGGGCCGACTTCACTGCCTTCAGCCATCCGTGCGAGCTGAGTTATCCGGCGACGTATCCTTTTACAAGCTCTACTCTCTCGGTGTGTGTTCGCCTCTGCGACCCCCCCCCCCCCTTTATTCCTCCTCCGTCTGGAGGCTGCGAGCACAGCGAGGAACTTCCGATGTCGACCTTGCGGGCTCGACTCAAAGTTTTCAACCCGGAAGCCGTCACTCCGCCCATTTGTGGTACCGCACAAGAAGAAGCGCCGTTCCCAAAGACTACTGGAGCCTGTGGAATCTGCGAAGCCCTCGCTCGAGCCCCTCCCTCGAGCTTGGCCCACGCCTTCTCCGCCTCCTCTCCCGGACGCACAGCCGCCGGCTCCCACCCGCGCTGTCGTCACTTTGGATGATAAGGCGTAAGGAAACGCCACAGGACACTGCTGTTCCATTCTGGCGTCAGACAGTGAGGCGTGGTCGGGTTCTCAACACTCCGCCTCTTCCTTCCAGGAATCTGGCCGGACTCGTGCTGGAGTGGACGCTGAGCTGATGCGCCTCCTTTCCCAGGCCATCGACCGCCTCGAGTGGTCACCGCCTAAGGAGCCTGCGCTTAACAGACTTGATGGCTGTTTTCTTCAGAACCGCCGCCGCCAAGTGCCTGCGTCCAGGTCTGCACCCTTCCTTCCAGAACACTACATGGAACTGGCTAAGTCGTGGAACGCACCAGTCTCCGCGAGGCTGCATTCTCATGTTTCCGCGTCGCTCTACCAAGTGGACGGCGTTGCCGAGAAGGGGTATACATCTATCTCCGCTGTGAAGGAAGCGGTCGCAGTGCACCTTTGCCCACCCTCCGCGAGATGGCGCTCAAAGTCTGCCCTCCCATCCAAAGCCTGCAGGACCAAGTCTGCTTTTGTTGGCCGCGCTTACGCCGCCGCCGGACAGGCCGCGTCCGCACTGCATTCTATGGCTGTACTCCAGATCCTCGAAGCCGATCTCCTCCGTGAGTGGGACGAGAAAGGCCCGGATCCAGCTGCCGTCACGGATTTAAGAAGCGTAAAGGACCTTTCCCTTCGCGCTACCAAGTCCGCAGCTCAAGCCTTAGGGAGGTGCACGTTAACCGTCACTGAGAGGCACCTCTGGTTGACACTCGCCGACATGAGGGAATCTGAGCGCGCCACCTTTCTCAATGCACCGCTCTCCCCTACTGGTCTCTTCGGCCCAGCGGTGAACGGGATCGTCGACCTCTTCTCACGAAGTGCAGAAGACCACTCATGTCATGAACTTGTTCCTGCCGCGACACTCTAGTTCCTCTGCAGGCCACTCACGTGACCAGCCGCCTGCACGAGCCGCTTCACAGCGCCCAGCACAGCCTAACCAGCCTTCGCAGCGACGCCAGGGCGGCCGCCCTAGATCGCGCTCGGCCAGCCGTCACAGGCCGCCTCCCCCACGGGGCCCTCGGCCAAAAATCATGCTGAAGACTGAGCACGCGAAGCCCTCCTAGCGGCAGCAAGAGGGAAAAGACGGCTGAGTTCCGCCGTGGCCGAATCACCGTCAAAACTCCTTTCCCTGTCAGTCCCCTTCATACAGGATACTGCAGTGGTACATTCAGGAGCCAACGAGCTGGTAACAAAACACGCTCGCCTGCACATAAACGCCATTTTTCTCATAAAGAGTGTAATGTCTGGTTATCCGGCTCACGCCGATGGTGTTTTAAGTGTAAAAAAAGTGCCCACATCTCAGTGTTCACCCCTACACACAAGCACAACACTTCCCATGTCATTCACAGAGCCCACTCTCATAAAGCAGGCAAATGCCGCTCGAGTGTTAAATGTAGTGAATGTGCCCACGAGTCCGTGCTCACACCTACTATCTGCCCGCTCTATCACACGGCCAAAACAGCCCTACATAGGTTTAAATATTTCTGTAAGTCCAGTGCCTGCTCACAAGCGCTCATGCTTACTGACACACACTTCCCCCAAAGCACCGCTCGCGCGTTACAGGGTTATCAAAGGGCGCTCCCCGTCCCAAGTGGTCGGGGCGTCACTTATGAGTGTAAAACGCGTGCCCGCTCAGACGCGCTCACGTATGTTAACAAACACCTCACCCTAGGCGCCGCCCGCGCGTCTAAGAATTGTTACAAAGCGTCCCCCATCCAAGGCGATCGGGGCGTTAGAAATGAACATAAGTCCCGTGCCCGCTCACGAGCGCTCACGCTTACTAATAAATGCTTCGCCCAGAGCGCTGCTCGCACATCACAAAGTGATGACAAAACACTCCCCATTCTTTGCGATCGGGATGTCAGATATAAAACAGCCTGTTACTGCTATCAGCGAGCTGCCGTATTCAGGCACGAGGGCGCGCGCGCCGCGCCCATACCTCCGAGTCAGTTTCTCGAGCACGCGCAGTGCGGCGATCAGAAACCGGAGGTCATTCTACCCCTCTCTACACACATCAAAGCGTGGGAAGCGATCCCAGGGGTATCAGAATGGGTGCTAAGCACTATAAGGCAGGGTTATTCACTACAGTTCTGTCGCCGGCCTCCGCGCTTTCGAGCGCGGACCGTGACGTCAGTGGGCATGGAAGTAGCACATCTACTCCGCGCACAAATAGTGAAACTGCTGTACAAAGGGGCCATAGAAAGGGTGCCGCCTTCTCTGAGCGAGTCAGGCTTTTACAGCAGTTATTTTCTCGTACCCAAGAAGGACGGAGCCCTCAGACCTATTCTAGATCTGAGACATCTGAAAAAAATTCTTATGAAAAGACCGTTCAAAATGCTCACGACCAGAAAAATCCTCGCGCACATTCGCCCGAGGGACTGGTATTTATCTCTCGATCTGAAAGACGCCATTCAGATTCAGATAAAACCCTGTCACAGGCCATTCTTGAGATTCGCCTTCGACGGTCAGGTATATCAATACACTGTCCTGCCGTTCGGCCTGTCCTTGGCACCCCGTACATTCACAAAGTGCATGGACGCGGCTCTCGCCCATATGAGAAATCAGGGGTTGTGAATAATGAACTATCTGGACGATTGGCTGATTCTGGCTCAGTCAGAGATAGAACTTTTATCTCACAGAGCAGTGTTCCTCAGTCATTTGGAAAGCCTGGGTCTCACGGTCAAGCGAATCAGAGTGACTCAGAGCTGCATTACGGCTCTGCAGCCCTGGTTAGCGGCCGACTGGTATCGGCGGGGAGTGACTATGGGAGCTGTCTCGTATTGAAAGGTCATCTCGACAGATGCGTCCAACTCGGGTTGGGGCGCGCTCTTCGAGGGCAGACCGGCCCCTGGCCTGTGGTCAGAGCAAGAGAAGCTTTTCCATATAAACTGTCTGGAAATGATGGCGGTCGAGTACGCGCTGAAGCGCTTCCTCCCGTTCATACAGGACCACCATGTTCTAGTCCGCTCGGACAACATGTCTGTGGTTTCATATGTGAACCGTCAGGGCGGTGTCAGATCCAGGAACCTCTGCTTCTAGCAGAACGTCTCCTCGTTTTGTCATAGCATCATCTGCGCTCACTGAGAGCAGCGCATTTGCCAGGCCACTTGAACGACGATCCAGACAAACTATCCAGGGACAATGTCCCCCCGGGAGAATGGTCCCTGCACCCCCAAACAGTCCAGTTGCTATGGCGCCTTTTCGGCAAAGCGGAAGTCGACCTCTTTGCGTCAAAAGACAACGCTCACTGCCAAAAGTTCTTTTCAAAGAATGAGGACTCGCTGGCCCAATCATGGCCCACCGCCTGCTATACGCTTTCCCTCCAGTCTCATTACTGCCACAGGTGATCAAGAGAATCAGGGAAATGCGCCATTCGGTGCTTCTCATAGCCCCGCGATGGGAGAACCAAATGTCACAGACAGCCCCGTGGCCGCTTCCGGTGAGGGCAGATCTCCTCTCTCAAGCTCGCGGCTCGATCTGGCATCCCCATCCAGAGCGCTGGTCCCTGCACGCATGGGTGATCAACGGATACCCGTTGTCCTGCCAGAAAGTGTGATGAACACGATCACGCAGTCTAGAGCTCCATCTACTAGAAAGCTCTACGCATCTAAATGGTCTGTGTTCTCCAAAAGGTGCACCGACAAAAAATCTGGACCCACGTACGTGTGGGGTATCGCGGCTACTTAGCTTCCTTCAAGAGCTGTTGGAAAAAGGGAGGTCCCCTTCCATGCTTAAAGTCTATGTGGCGGCCGTCGCAACATTCGCAGAAACAACACGCGGCCGGTCACTAGGAAGAAACAAGCTCGTCATCCGCTTCCTTATAGGAGCTAGGAGGATGAATCCCCCGCGCCCCCCGTCGGTTCCTGTGTGGGATCTTTCTTTGGTCTTAGAGGCTCTGAAAGCATATCCCTTTGAACCGTTAAGTTCCGTGGATCCAAAGTATCTGTCACTAAAAAACGTTTTTCTGATTGCTTTGTCATCAGTCAAGCGTGTGGGAGACTTGCACGCGCTGTCTGTCGGCGCTGCGTGTCTTGAGTTTGGACCAAATGGCTCTAAAGTCATACTCAAACCTAGACATGGTTATGTCCCAAAAGTGATTGACACTCCTTTCAGAGCGCAGGTTATTTCCCTATCGGCTCTGCCAGCATCCGATAGCGAGAGTGATGGTAATCTCCTCTGCCCGGTCAGGGCGCTGAGGGTTTACGTTACGCGCTCTGCGCTGTTCAGACGCTCGGAGCAGCTCTTTGTTTCATTTGGTGGGTGCACTAAAGGTCTTGCCGCCTCGAAACAAAGCCTGTCCAGATGGATAGTGGACGCTATCGCAGCTGCTTATGCGTCGAAAGGTCTGCAGTGCCCTTTGGGCATCAGGGCTTATTCCACTAGAGGCATGGCCTCGTCGTGGGCATGGTACAGCGGAATTTCTTCCCGTAATTTCTTTCCCGTTGCGTAAGCTAACTTACGCAATACTCGTTCCCTCTTCTAGAGAGAACCGAGGTTACGTTAGGTAACCGATACGTTTTTAAGTAAACTACTTATTTACTCTTACTTGAGTCATATTATTTTTTCAGTAGCCTACTTCTGGAGACAGGATGCTGAAAATTCAGCTTTGATCACAGAAATAAATTACACTTTACTATATTCAAATAGAAAACAGCTGTTTTAAATTGTAATAATATTTCACAATATTACTCTTGCTGTTTTTTTGTTTGTTTTTATCAAATAAATGCAGCCTTGGTGAGAAGATACTTATGTTACTTACACACATAAAACATCTTACCAATCCAAAACTTTTGACTGCCTGTAATATTTATTTTTTATTTCTTTATGTCTAAATTATGTAACTAAAAAAATGTAAAAAAAAAAAAAAAAAATACCATAAAAGAAGCATCTGTTTGTGCTTTATCTGCTTTATTCCTGTTGCCAGAGCATTTAAAAATCACCATGTTATTTGATTGGATCAATGTCGTGTTATCTAAAGTATCACACAGGGCTTCCCAATTCTCATAAGACACCCAGGGTTTCCCCCAGCACTTTGGAACCCTTGACCTAGAGACGTGCGCCGTGGGACTAGATTTGATGGCTGAGTGCGGGCGCGGGCGGTAAGAGAATAAAACGATTCGCGGGACTCCCGCAAAATAGAAATATCAATGAATAAAACATAAAAACGAATAAATTGTTATTCATCTGTAGCACAACTAAAACAAAATAGAAACGATTTACGGGCCAGAGTTTCTATTTGTAACATGTTTGCAGCGTTGAGCGATGTAGCCTGCTTGCTTTTACATTAACAGTTACATTAACAGTGGTTTGTAAATTCCCACCTCTGCATTTTGACAATGTTGTTTTGCACTTTCTTTTGCACTTCATTGTTTTATAGTTGTATAGTTGTTAAAATACAGTTGTTGTTGTTTCAGTTGTTATGTTGTTTTGCACTGTTTAGCACAAATATTTTTAAATATTTGTATAGTTTGTTAAAATTGCACATTGTAACTGTTATTTTGAAAAGCTGGTTATTTATTAATCTAAATTGTTATTTAAATGTTATATTTGGTATTTAATAATATTTAAATTTAATATTTAGTGTTTATTAATTGTTAAATTTAGTACAGAGCCTGTAGTCTATCACACAAACAAGCCTCCCAAATGTTGATAGAGTAATCCATGAGTTTTGGTTTAAAGGTGATAAAAAATAAATTCATACTCCACATTCCATACCAGATGGGGGCAGTATACCTCCAGAAAGTGAGTTGGTCTACTCTAACGTAACAAACGAGAAACGGCATAGTCTCTATGCTCCGCCCTTACAGTCTATGGCTCCGCCCCACCTTCACGCCGTAGCAGAAGCCGAGCCAACTCCTATTAGAGGACGATTTGACTCCAGACTCCAGAGGAACGTTAGCTGATGTCAAGTGATTTTTAAATGACATCTTCAAGCTACTCCCCTTCACCTTTACCAGTGAATATGTTCATATTAGTTTTGTTTATATTACATATTTATTGTTAGTTTGAATTACATTTATTTGACAGACAGCATTCGCTGATTTAGACCAAGCTTGCGCCATTCAGAGCTACTAACTCGCAATTGACACTTTTCACACGCTCTCACGCCACACATAAATTTTCTGACGCACAGAAAAATCGCAAAGCAAAGAGGACACGTAGACCGACAGATTAGACAGAGCAGGTTAGTTATGATATATAAAAAACTAAGCTCTCAGATTCTGTCAATTTTATTACGCAATTCAAACAATATGTTTTTTGGCGCTTGTAGAAGTTAAATGAGAGATCCCTAGCGCACGTGAACCGATCATCTCTACTAACATTAGCTAATAGTAAAAAAACACGAAGACTGTTAAAAAATACAGTAGTCTATGCTACAAATTACCAAAATGTATTCCTCATACATAATATCTATCCAATCCTTTTTTTAATCAGTGTACAGAAGGCAACAACATAGCTGGAGAACAAATATGTCAGATTTACCTCAGGAAATACATTTAATAAAGATAATATAAGCCACGTAGTTAGCAAGAAAAAAAGAGTTATAGTGTATTTTGCTATATATGTGTAGGCCTACTACATATTTATTATAATTTTACTTATATCATTAAATAAAGTTGTTATAATAAAAAGAATGCATTAGATTTAATATTAACAGCTGATAGGGCTCTCTATATGTTTACAGCATTAGGTCAGTTGTTTTTTTAATTTTTCAAACATCCTTCGATACATTTCTATAACTTCCCGAAAAAATTACACAAACATATAAAACAAACTTCTAGTGAAATACTAACAGCATCTTACTTACCGATCCAAAAGAAATGTTGCAAGTTCAGAGTCGAACTTCATTTCTTTCTTGTCCATTAAAAGTCTCCAGCGATGGAAAGCAGTGCCTATATTGACTCTGGTTCTGCTCCTTTTTTTGTCCGATTTTTTTTTGAGCATCTGTGCGACGTTTTTTCCCTGCAGCGGGTGGTTGTGGTGTGGCTAAGGCTCTCTTGCCAAGGGCTTCAGCCATTTTTCCGCTCTCGTCTCTTCCCTGAACTGAAAGTATGGGGCTGTACTTTTCACGTGATTGACATCAGGTTCAAGTACGCCCACAAGCCATGCGAGTTATTAGTGTATTACAGTTTGAATGGTGGTTATGTTCCCCGCATACCGCCTCCCATGGCCGAAACTGGTATTACGACACCAGTCGGGCCGGTGCTAGTAATTTAGCATGCTAATTTAGGTTTATATCTCGGCAGCACTATAACTTGTCAATTTTTTAATAACATCATTGCACTTATTTCTTCTCATTATTTTGATGCGTGTAGCTCATTTTTTGGATAATTTTTTCCTCAATTTTTACATAGGGCACCTTTAACAAGGGTGTGCTTTTTCCTTGATTGTGATTGGATGGGACATTTGCACGCATATCTTAAGTGTGTCTTTACTTCTGGCAACAAGCTGTCCATCAAACTTCAAATCACTCTACAACGATACAGCAGACCCTCCTTTAAAAACCATTGGATACACTTTTACCTCAGGATACCATTTCAGATTAGAATTTATTTCTACAACAGATGTGAAAAGTGACTAGCAGATCAGTGGGGGGAACGCTAGATAAATCTGACATTACAGATGCCTACAAATACCTATTTACACTGCTAAGATAAAGTAATCATAATAATTTTGTTGTTACCCCAAGGTCATTTCAACTCTGAAAACTAATTCCTCCTTCACTGTTTCTAATATCCCAAGGCTGCTTTTTAAAACATGAACTAGTCTGTTGGCGATTATAGCTTGGTAGATATGAGATATGTTGACTTAAACCCCATTCTGCTCAAAGGCAGTTTTAAAGCCTGGGAAAATATCCACAAACCTGTCCAAATTTGTTGCTTCAAATGACCTCCGAATGCCTTTATCAACATCTTTCTTTGAGTTTGAGTGAATTATATATCTGTTGGTTTGTGAGCAGGCATGAGACTGTCCTCTAGCAACCCGTCTCCAGGGAGGAGTCTGTCCATCTGTCACGCACACAGGGAATGACTTGCTGAATATTCACTACTCACTACTATTCACTACTTTACAATGACAATGTAAAGCTACTATCAATGCAATATTTCCCTCCTGAATTTTATTTTCCTCAATTCTCCTCCATATCTCCAACTTTCTGCTACATCATCCAGGTTCTGTCTACAGAAAAGTGTATTGATTACTCGAATCAAGCTGGTTACTCTTTTTATCTCTTGTAAATGTATCACTCCCCACCTTCTGCGGTGCTACATGTCTCAGAGGACAGATTAGCGAATGTGTCTGACTTTGAATGTCTGACTTTGAGCTAAAATTATTCAAAGAAGAATATGATCTGATCCATTGTGACCCACATAAAGACTCATTACCCAGAAAATATGCATATATTTATCATTAGCCATGCAGAACAATGTTTTTTCCCAACAGTACTGTGTGTGATTATTTAAAGGTCTTAAGGGTGAACAAATGCATGAGGCGAAGATGTTAATGCCAGTCTGGTTTGCATTGCATAAACAAAATAACATAACTTCATTATCATACTAAGTATTAGAAGATAATCAAGTCTCATTTTGCAGTTGCTTATCTTGAGGGGTGAGTGGGGTAATTTTAACACAAATCTTTCTATTATTTAAATAAGTCAATTATTCATAATCCTAATAATGTTTTCCATAATAAAGTATATGGGTTCATTAGTGTCAGCAGTCCTGCGATGTGTAATCCTGATGCAGGCAACAGTTGAAATGCAGGAGGACATGCTTTAAAATGCTTGATTCATGCAAATGTAGATTAAAAAGAATTATTCATTTTTGCAGCAACAAGCATTTATTGAGTATTGTTCCTTGATTAATTTGTATGGTATTAGTATTCCACATGTCTTCCCTTTGGCATTGTGTGTGTGTGTGTGTGTGTGTGTGTGTGTGTGTGTGTGTGTGTGTGTGTGTGTGTGTGTGTGTGTGTGTGTGTGTGGAGAGGATAGCTTTTACATGAATACAGATGAAATAAAAGCAAAATAAATTATTTTCAGTCGAAGTTGCAGAGGCGACTTTGATGAAGTTTAATGTTGGGTTTGCCATATTCTGGAGAACTGTGTCCATAGCCTCCAGGCACAAAGGCTTATGTTCAGACTTCATAAATCCATTGTAGATGGAAGTCTGATGTTTTAAGATATTTAAAAGAAGCATGGCCTCCTTCAAAGCTCACATATTGGAGCTCATTTCAGAGGTCTCTCTGTTCATGCTGATATTCAGTAGATGAATCCGTCAAGAGTGTGTGTGAGAGTCTGTATGCATGTGTGCATTTTTCATAAGCACGGGGAAATTATGTCCAGAGACTCCATTCTAGATAAATGACACAGACTTTAATTACAATAAATTGAGTACCCCTCAGATCATTAAAAGAAATGAGTTTTACTGAAAGAGCTGACTTTTTATGAGATCACTAATGACAGAGTACAGACACAGAAAAAGAGAGAGTGTGTACGTCTGATCAGTAGAATCTGTACATGTTAATATGTGCATAAGAGGGATGAGGCAAATGCCATTTTTCTACCCCCTGTTTACATGTATTCTAATAATCTGGTTTATAGCTCAACTGGAACTGAAAAAATGATTTGATAGAGCCTAATCCCAATGAAATTACTTGCAAGAGGTGACGCAGATCTGAAATGAATCATTAAATAGATAAATATTTGCCATGCAAACCTTTGAATCAGACTTTGAAAATCTGATTAAAAAATACCTTGTGCAGTGATGTGTTCGCATTTGTATCACAACAATAAACATGGCAAAAGCGAGTGAAGGACTGGGCGGTAGGGAGACTACCTGTCTTCTTGACATTTGAAGGATAAAAAGATTGTTGAGAGATAAAAGGTGTGAAAAAGTAAGAAACAACAGCTGATATATTTTTTAGATATGTTGGCGTGCACAATTACAGAATGTGTACATTCTTTCTGTACACACACAAAAAAAACAGTTTCTCATAACGTTGACATTAGTGTGACAAAAATTAGTGTGACATTAGTGGCATTCACATGTGCAGAACTATAGTTTGGAATGTATACGTGATATGCAAATGTATTCTGGCATTTCCATTGGATTATGGAGTTTAGAGAACATAGAAACATTGTAAACACAGCTATAGTGTCTTATACATTCAGACTGGAGAATCTGGTCCAGCAGTCTACATCAGAAACAACAGCAATAGAGTCTAAAATGAATAACAATAACTTTCAGAGATTATTAAATAGATAATACGATCTTGGACCATTAGTCCTTCCATTAGCAGAACATTAGTTCATGTTCAGCATCCTTTATGGTCTTATTACATAAAAGCTAAAAGGTGAAGTATGTCATTTCAGTAACACTAGCAGGACCAAATGGAATTGGGAAAAAAGGTATTCCACTCTAAACTCACAGCACTAGTTGTGCCAGATAAAAGTGGCACAGAGCCACAATGTTTGCACTTTTTCAGGGAGTCAACCTCTTTCCAAAATTATCATGACCACTATCAGAAAGTCAAAAGAATAACTCTCTCTCTCTCTCTCTCTCTCTCTCTCTCTCTCTCTCTCTCTCTCTCTCTCTCTCTCTCTCTCTCTCTCTCTCTCTATATATATATATATATATATATATATATAGGTCATCTGATTTTCTAAAATCTGTTCAAATGTTACAAGATGTTAAAGCCCCACTGAAGTACCTTGAAATACATAGCATTATTCAATGTGTGTTGAACAGCCCCTCCCCTTTTTAAAAGTAGCCAATACAGCTCGGCCAGAGCCTTTGAGGTCGGTAAAGACGCAGTTTTCTCCTAATCGCTTTAAAAGAAGTAGTTTTAGTATTTAATATTTGTTTTTAGTTTTGTTTTTAATATTGTTTATATGTCTATGTGGGGTTTTTAATATGCTTTAAGACAGACCATGTGCAAATTCATAAGTCAACACCATTGCTGAGTATTTTCTCCTTAAAACTGCAGTGAACCAAAGATAGTCACAAAAATGTGGTTTGAAATCTACAAAATATGTTGTAATCAATCCCGTCAACGTGCGGGCAGGAATTAGAATATCATTAACTGCTCTGAAGCAGGGGAGTCTCAAGAGAAGGTTATCCCTGTGTAGCCTATATTTTTCTGATGATATGAAAAATGGGCTAGCCATTTAGTAATATAGCAGGTGAATTATGTATATTGCTGTGATGTATATTATGATAGTTAAGATATTATGTTAAGATTAACTATATGCCTTTCTCCACTGACGTTCTGAGTTGTTCAAAGCGTTTCTAAGGATGCTGATATTTAAAAGGCAGCTGTTTGACTCTGATATGGTGAATGGGAACATGGTTTGTGTAACATTAGCAACACGTTATTAGATGTTTGATAACGTAGTGAAGCAAAAGGCTGATCATATTAATTGTTGTTATGTGTCCAATGTTATGGCAAGCGATACATAAAACACATTACTATTAAATCGACTTGTAGACGAACCTATAATTCACTCTTCCACTTCTTCTGAATCAGTTTCTGGTTCAAACATATGGCACTTAAGACTCTGACTAACTTAAGTAAGACTACACTGCAATGCATTCTGGGTAAAATAAGACACTTTTCAAAACAAAAAACATGGCGGATCGAGTAAGCGCATTCAACCGCTCAGTGCAGTTTACCCCAGCAAAAAAATGTGTTTGTTGGAGGAGCATAACAGTTACAAGGAAATTTTACTTGGGAAATTTAGCGGAGAATGTAACAAGAAGACATGTTTAATTTGGAAAAAGATTGCTACGACAGTTAACAGCGTTAATCTGACCGTTGAGTAGAGCGGTAAAGACATACAGAAAATATACAAAAACATGGTACAAGATGCCAAAAAATAAATATTTAAGAGGAAATATCCAAAGACGGGAGGAGGACCCCAAGAAAAACTTAAAGACACCACTGAAATGGTGATGAATATATATATTGGACAGTGGAATATGTTCTGGGGGATAACCGGAGGACAGGAAAGTGGAGTGTGGCATCAACATCGACGTAAAGCTCTCTCCATAACGCCGTCAGCAAACCACAAATTATGAGCCATTTTCCCTTTTCTTTTGGCTGTTTGTAATGTAACTGATTGTTACTGCTGGTTGCCAAGGTAACATAGAGTCTTAGACCTAAGTTAGCCTAGGGGTAAGATGTCTAATTTTTTTGGCGCTCCCCACAGTTCTGGTCCCGTGTCTGTTGAGGCAGCGCGGCGGTTGAGATCGTGGGGATCGCAAAAAGATCTTGCAGAGGAGAATGAGACTGCTGAGGCACTTTCTCATTCTTCCTCTGAAGATCATGAGGCTCCTGTTCATGGTGCAGAAGCGCGCTGCAGCTTCTTCTGCCCATGATCAGGGCCCGATGCTTGAGCTTTCTCCTTCCGAGGAAGTGGATGTGCTCAGCATCGAGGCGGATGATCGTGAACCAGACTCGCCGGTTCACGGTCATGCGTATGAAGAGCTCATCGAGGTTGTGACTCGTGCTGTGGCCAGACTTAACATCAGCTGGCCACAAGATGAGCAGGGAACGCAAATAAAGAGTAAAGTGGATGAGCGTTTCCTGCAGCACAGGTCACAGCCTCAGCGCCGAGGCTTGCCATTTTTTCCCGATCTCCACAATGAGATCTCGAAATCGTGGGGAAAACCTTATTCATCCCATGTCTTTAGTCCAGCGAGTGTTGACTATAGCAATGTTATAGGGGCAAGGGATTTGGGATATGGGAAGATGCCGAAGGTAGAAGAGGCATTAGCTGGATACATCTCTCCCGAGGCGGCATCTTCTCTTAAAGCCCCGGCACTGCCCAGTAAACCATGCAGAGATACCTCTGCATTGGTTGGTAGGGCTTATATGGCGGCAGGTCGGGCCGGGTCCTGTCTGCATTCAATGGCTGTTTTGCAGGCATACCAGGCCGACCTCCTGAAAGATTTGGATAAGGGGGAGGGACCGACACCAGAAGATATTGCCGAACTTTGTAAAGCCACAGATTTGTCTCTCCGTGCTACTAAAGAGACGGCCCGTGCTATTGTCCGCTCTATGGCAGCTATGGTAGCTACGGAGAGACATCTGTGGTTGAATCTCTCTGGTATCAAGGAGAAAGATAAATCGTTTCTCCTTGATGCGCCGCTCTCATCTTCTGGCCTGTTTGGTGACGCAGTTACATCTGTCGTCGACAGGTTCCGGGAGATGAGGAAACAATCCGCGGTGTTCCAGCAGTTCCTCCCCCGACGATCTGGACTCAAATCGAGTCGGGTGGGGCAAAAAGGTCAGTCCCAGCCGTCATTGAGCTCCTCATATCGTCAGCAGCAAAAAGAGAGCGTTTCCTCTAGAACCCCTCCCTTGGGAGCTTGTCAACAGAGGAAACGCTCTCAGTCGAAGTCTTCCGGCCAGAAGGGCGACTTGAGGGACGGGAGGCTAGGAGGGCTTCGGGAAAGAGGTCCAAACCGGAGTGGTAGGACCTCCGAGGGTTGCACCCCCCGCTGCAGAGCAACCAAGGTTGTTCTCGCAGCGGAGCCCTCAGGAAATCTATGTCGGGTTCCCGCCGTCTCTGACACTTCGGGCCGCATCAATTTCCAGTGAACGCACACCGTGTTGTTCGCGTCAGAAAATAAAAAACGAGCATCAATTATGATCACAAAAACCGTATCGACTAATTCCTGCCGGTCTTCCGCTTCAGGAGGTCGAGAACAGTGCTCGGAAAACACCCGAGGCAAGCCTCGAGAGGCTGGTTCCCTTAGTAGATTTTGTAGAGGCATGGTGTCATCTTTACATATCTGCATGGGTCCTGCATATAATAAAACTTGGATACAGACTGCAGTTCAGTCACCGCCCCCCCAGATTCGCTTGGGTGGTGCAGACTGCAGTGGTTCCAGAGCAGGCTCAGGCTCAGCATTGCTCAAGATCGTTTCTCTGTGGGTCTCTCCCTTTCCACACTTAAGGTGTACGTGGCTGCCATTGTGGCTTTCCATGCACCACTGAGTGATGGGCCTCTGGGGAGGCACCAGCTGGTCATTCGTTTTTTCCGTGGTACATGGAGGATGAGACCGACGACCAGGTCCAGGGTTCCTGCCTGGGACCTGGTGGTGGTACTCAAAGGGTTATCCCTGGCCCCCTTTGAACCCCTTCAGTCGGCTTCGCCCAAGGACCTGACGTACAAGATGGCTTTTCTCTTAGCTATTACCTCTCTAAAGAGGGTGGGGGATCTTCAAGCCCTGGCAGTAACACCAGCCTGCTTGGAGTTTGCCCCTGGCGGAGTTAAGGCCATTCTGCACCCGAGACCTGGCTATGTGCCTAAGGTGCCACACAGAAAGATACGCTCAGGAGAAGTGAGAAACATCATGGCAGTCTCACCCATGATTGTGGTTTTGAGTAATGAAACAGGCTGAGAGTTTTTAAAAGCCTCAGGAATCTTTTGCAGGTGTTTAGAGTTAATTTGTTGATTCAGATGATTAGGTTAATAGCTCGTTTAGAGAACCTTTTCATGATATGCTAATTTTTTGAGATAGGAATGTGGGGTTTTTATTAGCTGTATGACAAAATCATCAGTATTAAAACAATAAAAGACCTGAAATATTTCAGTTGGTGTGCAATGAATCTAAAATATATGAAAGTTTAATTTGTATCATTACATTATGGAAAATAATGAACTTTATCACAATATGCTAATTTTTTGAGAAGGACCTGTATTTCCAGCAATTCTCTCTGATCTACCTCCAATCTTTGGAGTTAAATGTTGTACTGAAACCCACTCTCTATTTGTCAAATCAATCAAATCTCCAACTTTAGTTACACCAGCTAAACCAAAGCTAGAAATATCAATGCTAGACATAATAAATGTATGGGGAAACCAGGGATTGTGAAAACGTGGTTCATCAAAGCCATTTCGCTCCGGCTTAAAATGATTCCAAGCTTCAAATACAGATCCATAAAACTTTATCTTAAACATGTCCCTTACAACATTTTCTAAAATCAGAAACATTTGTTTATCAAAACCTATCTTGTTTTTCCCCTGTAGAATGGCAAGACTAATCCATGGTACAGAGTCCGAAGAATAAATCAGTTTTTGGGCAGTTTGTAACCTCACGGCTTTCACCTTAGAGGCTAGATGAATTAGTCCTTGACCACCCTCAATAACTGGAAGACAAAGAACCGCTGGGGAAAGCCAATAATGCCCCCCCACCCCCCCCCCCCCCCCCCCCCAAAAAAAAGTCAACAAAGGCTTTTTGAAGTTGCGATAAAAGCTCTTTCGGAGGGTCCAACACTGTTAGCCGATGCCAGAGCATTGAGGCGGCTAGATTGTTCACTACTAACACTCTGCCTCTGTAAGAAAGCTGGGCTTGAATTCATTTCCATCTCTGGAGCTTACTTGTCACTTTTTCTAGAAATCCTTCCCAATTCTTTTTCATAAACTGTGCAGTCCCAAAGAACAGTCCAAGTATCTTTACACCTTCTTCATTCCAAAGGTACTGATGTGGAAGTTGCGGTAGATTCTGATTCGACCAATGACCTAATAATAAAGTGTCCTTTTTTTCCCAATTGACATGTGCCAAAGAAGCACTCTCATAGATGTTGAGGCATGAGGTTAGATGTTTAAAATTCTCTTCAGTTCTAATGATCAATGTGATGTCATCGGCATAAGCTGTTAGTTTCACTGATGGGGTATTCGAGAGGCAAGATGATTGAACCGTCAATCCTTGCAGCTTCTCTCTCAACATCCTCAACATTGGTTCAATGGAAATTGTGTACAAGAGGCCAGATAAACTACAGCCTTGTCTCGTACGTATGTACGTATAAAGGTTGTGGCGAGGGGGGCGTGGTTGCGCGAAGTCTGTAGCGGGAGAGGAATCAGCGAGTCGCGCGGTGAGTAAGTGGGTCAAGTGCAGATGACGAACACCTGTGTCTGATTGCAGTAATTGGCGTGGAGACTGCATAAAAGCTGCCGGCTGAGAGAGAGAAGCGAGAGAGACCTGGGACTCGCACGAGGCTCTGAAGCTGAACCGAGACTGCCTTCAAGTTTGTTTGTCTAGTGGTATATTTGTTGTTTTGTTTTTGCCGTGTCGAGCGACACGGCGGCCGCGCACGAGCGCACTGTTAATTATTGTTGTGGGAAATAAAAGTGCGAGTCCCAATTTCGCCGACCTCGTCTTCTTCTTCCTTCCATTACACTGAACCTCACTACACTGGTGCCGAAACCCGGGAAGAAGAAGACTGCCGCCGCCATGCAGACCCCGCCGGGAACGCCGTTTGCGGAGCTTATACAGACGCTCGCGGGTCTTCACCGGGAGCAACATCACGCCCTGCTGGCCGTGAAAGAGGAGCAGGATCAACGCTTCCAGATGCTCCTCCAAGGCCAGCAAGAAGACCGCGAGCTGTTCCGGAGCTGGCTCGACCGGGAGGTTCGGGCCGTCCCCGTTCCAGCTACGGCCTCGGCCCCGCCCCTGCCTCTCAATAAAATGGGTCCCCAGGACGACCCGGAGGCGTTCCTGGACCTATTTGAGAGGTCCGCCGAGGCCCGGGGGTGGCCCCAATCGGACTGGCCCATGCGGCTCATCCCGTTGCTATCGGGTGAGTCGCAGATAGCCGCCAACCAACTGCCAGTCCAGAACCTCCTGGTCTACGAAGACCTGAGGCGCGCCATCTTGCAGCGGGTCGGCCGGACCCCCGAACAACATCGTCAGCGGTTCCGGTCCCTGAGCCTGGAGGAGTCTGGCCGACCCTTCGTGATGGCGCAACAGCTCCGGGACTCCTGCCGCAGATGGCTGATGGCCGACGGAGGCGACGTCGAGGATGTCATCAGCAAGGTGGTACTGGAGCAGTTTATCACTAAGCTGCCTAAGAAAACTGCGCAGTGGGTCCAGTGCCACCGCCCGACGTCGCTGGACCAGGCCATCCACCTGGCGGAAGATCACATGGTGGCGTGCTCAGGGGTCGGCGAAGCCCTTCCATCAGCTTCTCTCTCTCCTTCTCTCTCTCTCTCTACCCCTTCTCTCCCCAAACCTGTGCCCCTTCCCAGGTCTCGCGGCGGGCTGGTGCCCCGGCCGGCGCCAAGGTGGAGGACCTCGACTCCGGCGGAGCCCGTTCCTGTGACCCGGGTCCCACCTAGGGGGCCCGCCACGTCCGACCACCCCGTCCCGAGTCCGGCAGCCCTGCACTCTCCACGCCATTTCCTTGACCCGCTTCCTGCCACTGGAGCGGCGGGGAGGCCTGGGCCGGCCTGTTGGCGCTGCGGGGACCCGGGACATTTTATAGATCGGTGTCCGGCGATGGAGGTGGGGACCCTGATCCGGGTTCCCGACGCGCCGCAGGCTGCCCCCGACCAAACTGGCCTGTACCAGATACCAGTGAGTATAAAGGGGGGTACTTATCAGGCTTTGGTGGATTCAGGTTGTAACCAAACCTCTATACATCAAAGTCTGATTCAACCGGGGGGCATTGGATAACAGCCGCATGGTTAAGGTGCGGTGTGTGCACGGGGTGGTGGTGAGGTATCCGATAATGCCGGTCGTAATTCAATTTAGGGGCCAAAAGCATAGTGTCGAGGTGGCCGTTAACCCGCACCTCCGGCATCCGCTCATTTTTGGGGACGAATTGGCCTGCCTTTAATGAATTATTGGGGTCGTTATCAGCGGGTGCCTCTTGGGGTAGAAAAAACAAGGGAAAGACAGCGGTCGTTCAGCTGGGGGGATGCTGAGCCGGGACCTCTGGGTCCTGCTGCAGGGGAACAGAGGGCTCTGGCGAGAATGGTTCTCTCAGAGCGCGATGACTTTCCCCTGGAGCAGTCCCAGGACGAGTCTCTTAAAAACGCCTTTAATCAGGTCCGCTCCATCGACGGCCAGCTGCTTCAGCCAGACCAACCGCTCTCTTATCCCTATTTTTCTGTAATAAAAGATAGGTTGTATCGGGTGACCCAAGACACCCAGACAAAGGAAGATACAACACAGTTGTTGGTTCCTAAAAGCCGCCGGAAAATGCTTTTTCAGGCGGCTCACTGTAATCCAATGGCCGGGCATTTAGGTCAGGCGGCAACACTAAACCGTCTCATGGCCCGGTTCTTCTGGCCGGGCATTCACGAGAACGTGCGCAGGTGGTGCGCGTCTTGTCGTGAATGTCAGTTGGTGAATCCACCGGCCAATCCAAAAGCACCATTGTGCCCCCTCCCGTTAATGCAGGTCCCCTTCGAGCGAATTGGTATGGACCTCATCGGGCCATTAGAACGGTCAGCACGAGGGCATCGCTTTGCCTTGGTTCTGGTGGACTACGCAACGCGATACCCGAAGCAGTCCCGCTTCGTAACATTTCGGCTAAAAGTGTTGCGAGCGCTCTCTTCTCTTTAATCTCCCGAGTGGGAATCCCCAAAGAGATTCTCACTGATCAGGGCACGGCGTTTATGTCACGAACGATTCGCGAACTCTACGAATTGTTGGGCATTAAATCGATTCGCACTAGCGTCCTACCACCCACAAACAGACGGTTTAGTGGAACGGTTTAATCGCACTTTGAAATCCATGATTCGTAAGTTCGTTCACGAAGACGCCAAAAATTGGGATAAATGGCTAGAACCCCTCTTGTTTGCTGTACGCGAGGTCCCCCAAGCCTCCACGGGGTTTTCCCCCTTCGAGCTTCTCTATGGACGTCAGCCCCGCGGGGTGCTTGACGTTCTTAGAGAGACTTGGGAGGATGGACCGTCCGCTGCTAAGAACGAAATTCAGTATGTCCTGGACCTGAGAACAAAGCTCCACACTTTGGGGCGGCTATCAATGGAGAATTTGTTACAGGCCCAGGGCAGACAGAGTCAGCTTTACAACAGGGGAACTAGACTCCGCCAATTTGCACCGGGAGATAAGGTACTTGTATTACTCCCTACTACCAGCTCGAAATTACTCGCAAAGTGGCAAGGGCCCTTTGAGGTCACACGGCGAGTTAATGATCTCAACTATGAGGTAGCCCGTACAGACAGGGGTGGAGCACATCAAATTTATCACCTCAACCTTCTCAAAAAGTGGGTTGAGGCAGAGTCAGTGATGTTGGCGACGGTGGTGAGCGGAGAGGAGGATCTCGGGCCTGAGGCGAGTTCAAAATCACAATCTCTCGCGCTGGCCCTTGGTGGAGACCACCTCTCGCCCTCCCAGCTCACTGACATTAAAAATGTACAAGCTGATTTTGCGGATGTGTTTTCTCCCCTGCCTGGCCGGACAAACCTCATTCAGCACCACGTTGAGACCGAACCTGGGGTCGTGGTACGCTGCCGCCCGTATCGTTTGCCTGAACATAAGAAAAAGGTGGTTCAGAGTGAATTAGACGCTATGCTGGATATGGGGGTAATAGAAGAGTCAAGCAGTGACTGGGCGAGCCCGATAGTTTTAGTTCCCAAACCTGACGGCTCGGTTCGCTTCTGTGTAGACTATAGGAAGGTGAACGCGGTGTCTAAGTTTGATGCTTATCCAATGCCAAGGGTTGACGAACTGCTTGATCGGCTGGGTACTGCTCGCTTTTATTCGACATTGGACTTAACGAAGGGTTATTGGCAGATCCCCTTGTCTCCAATGTCCAAAGAAAAGACAGCTTTCACAACGCCGTTTGGATTACACCAATTTGTCACCCTTCCTTTCGGGTTGTTCGGGGCTCCAGCGACCTTTCAGCGTCTGATGGACAGGATTCTCCGACCGCATGCTGCGTATGCCGCTGCCTACTTGGATGATATTATCATCTATAGTACCGATTGGCAGCGTCATATGCAGCATTTGCGGGCTGTCCTGAAGACGCTGAGAAGGGCGGGGCTCACGGCCAACCCGAAGAAATGTGCAATTGGGCGTGTGGAGGTAAGGTATCTGGGTTTCCACTTGGGTCACGGACAGGTGCGTCCCCAAATTGATAAGACGGCAGCAGTTGCGACCTGTCCGAGACCCAAGACCAAAAAGGAGGTTAGACAGTTCCTGGGGCTAGCGGGATATTATAGAAGGTTTGTGCCTAATTATTCGGACCTCGCTAGCCCGCTGACCGATCTAACTAAAAAGGAAGCGCCAGATACGGTTCAGTGGACGGAGCAGTGTCAGCGGGCCTTTACCCAGATAAAGGCTGCTCTATGTGGCGGGCCGCTTTTGCATGCTCCTGATTTCTCTCTCCCCTTTATCCTACAGACGGACGCATCGGACAGGGGGCTGGGCGCCGTCCTGTCCCAGGAGGTGGAGGGTGGAGAGCGGCCGGTGCTGTACATCAGTCGCAAGCTCTCTAAGAGAGAGACGATGTACAGCACCATTGAGAAAGAGTGTTTGGCCATCAGGTGGGCTGTTCTCACCCTCCGCTACTACCTCCTGGGGCGGGAGTTCACCCTCTGTTCGGACCACGCTCCCCTGCAGTGGCTCCACCGCATGAAGGATACCAATGCGCGGATCACCCGTTGGTATCTAGCTTTACAGCCTTTTAAGTTCCAGGTGATCCACAGGCCGGGTGCACAGATGGTTGTGGCTGACTTCCTCTCCAGGAGGGGGGGGGGGGAGGCTGCAGGCCGGACGGCTCCCCGGCCTGAGACGGGCGGTGGGGGTATGTGGCGAGGGGGGCGTGGTTGCGCGAAGTCTGTAGCGGGAGAGGAATCAGCGAGTCGCGCGGTGAGTAAGTGGGTCAAGTGCAGATGACGAACACCTGTGTCTGATTGCAGTAATTGGCGTGGAGACTGCATAAAAGCTGCCGGCTGAGAGAGAGAAGCGAGAGAGACCTGGGACTCGCACGAGGCTCTGAAGCTGAACCGAGACTGCCTTCAAGTTTGTTTGTCTAGTGGTATATTTGTTGTTTTGTTTTTGCCGTGTCGAGCGACACGGCGGCCGCGCACGAGCGCACTGTTAATTATTGTTGTGGGAAATAAAAGTGCGAGTCCCAATTTCGCCGACCTCGTCTTCTTCTTCCTTCCATTACACTGAACCTCACTACAAAGGTCTTGTCAGAATTCCATTAATTGTCAGCATACTATAAACATCTTTATACAGTAGTCTTATCCATGAAGTAAATTGTTTTCCAAAGCCTTCAAGTATTTCAAACAGATATTCATGGTCAACTTTATCGAAGGCCTTTTCCTGGTCCAAAAAAAACAAGACCAAGATCAAACTTATTCAGTTTGGTTAAACACAACATGTCCCACACAAGAAAAAGATTGTCAAATCTAGACCACTTTGGTACACAATAGGACTTATCTTCATGAATAATGGATGCTAAAAATTCCTTGAGACGATTTGTCAGAGCTTTAGATAATATTTTATAGTGAGTTCCCAAAAGAGAAACTGGTCACCAGTTCTTTAATGGGCCAAGATCTCCTTTCTTGGGTAAAATAGTGATTATGCAACTCAGAGGTAAGATTTTTGATTCAAAACTTTCACAAAATACAGCATACAGATCCTGTCCGATGAGGCACCAGAAGGCTTTGTAGAAATCCGAAGTCAAACCATCTAACCCTGGTGATTTTCCTGAGGATTGCTGTTGAACAGCCTTAGTTAACTCGTGAAACGACAAGGCTTTGTCTAACTTAGCTTTATCTTCTTTGTCAAGCTGTGGAAGTCCATTTAAAAGCTGATTAGTTGTTTCAAGGTCAAAAAGTTGTGCTGTATAAATCTTCATAAAGTAAAGTTTGTGAAATTATTTCTTTCTTTTCTATTATTCCTTTTCCATTTGGCAATTTAAGATCATTTATATTTTTCTCTAATATTCCTCACCAATGAAAAAAAAGAAAGTTGTTGAAGAATCAATGCCGTTCAATTGAACCGATATTTTCCCCTTATAGATACAAATTCTTTAAATCAAATTGTACTCTTTAGGCATTTTTGCATTTTCTGTCTCTTCACCATCACTGATGGAGCTGCTTAGCTTGAGAATTTGCTCTTCCAGGAACTGGACCTTTTCTTTCAGTTCCATCATACGACTTCCTGTATATTGATGACAAAGGAACTGGATCTGTACTTTTCCAGAATCCCGGCGTAAATTTTTATACTGTAACTTTCTCTCTCTCCACTCTCTCCAAAACAGAGTAAAAAATTGGACAAAAGACTTATCTTGCAATAATCTCTTGTTAAAACGCCAAATATTATGGTGGGAAGTGCTCTGTGTTATGGTCGTAGTTACCGCAATATAATAACGATTGTCAGAGTAGATTTTTCTACATGACTTGCCTGATTTACAATCTCCTCACCCCTATCATGATTCTCTACGTCTCTTAAACCTACATCAATGTTTTCTTTAGGTGCAGTTTCGACAACATAAACAAGAACATAATTTTGTCCAACGGGTTGCTCAATTGTTTGCGGATTAGACTGTTTGTTTATTTGGACATGTTTGTCTAACATGTCCGTGTTCTCCACACGAGAAACACCGCATGTGATCCGAGCTAATAAAGACTGTATAATCTTGAAAAAAGTTGAGCGGATCTTGTTGCAAATTCAATATCATGTACGTAAAGCGTTTAAAAGATATAACGTGCTTGATATTCCGATTTTTCAGACCCAGCGGAATAATTTTTATAGGTGCTGTTAATCTACCATATCTTTCAAGAACGCCTTGGATGGTTTTGTTCTTTATGAACAGAGGAATGTTCGATAGTATGATTTTCTTTGATGGACTCGATAACGGCAGTACTGGCACAAACGTGTCATTAATCGTAATTCCACGTTCAACCAAACCGTCAACCATCTGAACATCGGCAAGAAAGACAACAACAGCTTTGTTCATCCTTGAAGCTGACTTAATATTTAACCCACCAACCTGTTCGCTGACTGCAACCACCACATCTTACACAGATATTGAATCATCAGGGGGCCCATGTACAAAGACTTGCGTTGAATTCATACTAAAACATTGCGTACGGACAAAGCTGTAAATGTGCGTACGCACAAAAAAAAAAACAGATGAATCTCTGCGTACGAAGGATCCCACGCATATTTTCTTTGTACATCCCAATTAACGTAAAAATGAGCGCACATGCACGAGCACAACGCCCCACCCAGTCTCCTCCCTTAATTAAATACATTTAAATATGGTAATGAGTCCACTTTTTGGACTAAGAAAGAGAAAGGAGTAAGAAAATGGCTAAAGCAAGCGGCAAGAAGCGAAACTACAGAAAGTGAATCGGAGGTTTTACTAGCGGAGGTAGAAACGAGGAAAAAAAAATATTTGGAACTTTGTCCTCCGGAATTAATAACAAAAGGAAAAAATATGAGTGGGAGAGTTTGGCTGATGCCGTCAATGCGGTGGGATCTGAAAGTCGCACTGTAAATGACCTTAAAAAGAAATGGTCTGATATAAAGGTGGACGTTAAATGGAGAACTGCTCCGCACTGACAAAGTGTGGGCAGAACAGGCAGTGGTAAAGGGGTCGATGAACTTACACCCTTTGAGCAGAGAGTTGCCTCAATTATATAATTATAATTACAAGACACTTTACTGTCTGGAGTAGTATCTGCTGCTGTGGGAGACTCGGATTTACTACAGGACTGCCACGAAGGTAACCAATATTATCTGCACATTTATTGAATGGAAATGTTTCCGATTCACATGTGCAAATTCTTCTTCAGATGGCGCCTTTATAGCAATGTGTGTGGTGATGTGCAGTCGATCGCTCCGATTACATTAGGAAAACCGGCTATCGCTGCAAATTGCGTTTTAATGTTTGGCTGGTCAACTGCATCATATGGGAACGTTATATACCTGGTAGACATGCGGATGATCCCGACCCATACCGCTGGCATTGCGCGGCTCAAAGACGACTGGCTTATTCCTGAGCGGTCTGCCAGTTCCCTTTGGAAAGAACCAGTTGCCAGGAAACCAAGTGTTGTCAGCACCTGCAAGGGAACGGGTATTGCGTGGCTCCCCGCCGTCTCTCTCTCTAGATTCGGACTCAACTCAGCACAGAGCTCCAAGAGGATAACCCTTGGAAATCTGAAACGGCTGATAAGCCAGTCATCATCCTGGGCCAGAAAATCATTGTGGTCCCTAAAAACTCGTTCTCTTCTGCCATTAGCAATGTCCTCTAATAAGGCCAAAGCTGCCATTGCCATAGACTAAGGGTTGTATCAATTTGCATATGCTTTTATATGTTCTTACTTAATTGCATAATTGATAGAATATTCCCATAAGGCTCATGTGAGAATATATGTAAATTATTTTATAAATTGCAAATTAATAGCAATGCTTCCCACAGGTGGTAGTGCGATAGACTTGTAGAACAAATCGTTGTGTAATGTTTGCAACTTAACTTCATTGCCTGTAACAGTCGCCAACGGACAAAAACTATGAGAAATGTACGTACGCCAGACATGAAATTGGCGTGGACGAACGCACATTCTCACTTTAATTTCACTGTTAGTACATCCGACCGTGAGCGTGAAAGCTGGTGTACACAAGATTGATACATGAGGCCGCAGGTGTACATTTCAAACCATGTCTAAGAGTAAAGTGTGAGTAATCTCCGCTTCAGCCTATTTGTTTGCCGACCTCAGCCGGTGCTCAAAAAAAAGTTTAAATAATTTAAACCTTTAACGAAATCTTTAAAAAAAGAAAACGAAAAAACAAGATTAAAGTAAACAAACTCTTATGTGCTCCCGAACTCAAATTCTTCCCACTACCCACGAGAGAGAGCGAGAGAGAGAGAGAGAGATTTTTAGAAAATATTTACTATACAGTAATCATTCACACAGTAAGGTTCATCTCAATTCATCAGCAAATAGTAGAACATTATTTTCAACTTTACAAAGTACATCTCCGTAAGTCCAGATCATTTCAAAATCCAAATGATTTTTCATATAAAAATAAAAATCTTGTTTAATTCTCACTTTTACAAGCCCTTTAAATACAATAACTATATTACATTAATTTCCATATTCAATATTGTTTTCTACTTAATTAAATATACATTTTTTGCTTGACCAATAATAAAATTGAGCAAACACCCCATTTATATTTTTGCTTTAGATTCCTTAAAAACCATAAATAAAAATTACATTCCAATTACATTTATATTAAACATTTCACCAAAGTCATCAAAAATCACTTTCAACAGTTCAAACAGAGGCTTCAACGTCTCACAATATAACAATGAAATATAGTTTCACTCTGCTAACAAAAAAATATAACGGTCTTTAACTAACGGATTAAGAATAGAAATAAAACCATTAACGGCAATAATGCCATGCATCCTTCTCCATGGCAAATCTCCAGTAAACTTCGTCAATGGTGGCTTGTATAGTGTACCCTAGTGTACACTGGTTTAAAACTAGAATCCACACTTAAATGACATCACCAAGGATTATCAGATTGATGCATCAACTGTTCTTTATTCAACACATTTTACACACATTTTATAAAAAGATTTTCCACCAATAACAATATTTCGGTCCTTCCAATCTTTTGACACTGTTAAAGGACCGTTAATGTCTGTACCTGGAGAAATCATCATTGCTGGAAAGTCTTCAGCATTTAACTTGCTTTTTAATGTTGAAAAGTTATATAGAGAAGCATCCATTCTTCTTCAGATAAAGAGGCTCGACATCCAACATTTGTCCAACTACTCTTTCGGACTGAAGTTCAAGTCTTTGAGTCAATGCAACAGTATTACTCAAATTCCATCCAGTCACTTCCACCAAGTCCTTCATTGTTATGATCTTCTCGTTCTTCAATTTTTGCTCAAACCATCTCACTATTTCACAGGACCAATTCAAACGAGATCTATTAATAAATGGTTATAGCATTAATGCATATATCCATCAATGCAACGATTTTTCTTCAGTGGACCTTATTTTCATCAAACTCCATGATTTTCGAACACCTTCATAAAAACGTGAAATCTCTTTCAAATCCATTTTTGTAGAATTTGTCCAAAATAATTCTCTCTTTAATCCTAACTTCCGAACCCCACTTGGAAGTTTAAAAGCTATGTTTGTCCAAGACAGCTTTTGATACAATAGCTTTTTAACAAACTGTAGTCTAAAAGCGGCTTTCCGGCTTCCAAGGTGTATTAAACCTTGTCCTCCCTCCTCTACAGGAAGGTACAAAACACTCTTTGGAAGCCAATGTAATTTGTCTCAGAAAAAAATTAAAAGAGAGGTTTGAATCTTCTCTAGCAAGCCCAATGGGGGTTCTAATACCGGTAGGCAGTGCCATAACATGGATGCCACTAAATTATTAATGAGAAGAATTCTCCCTCTAAAATACATTTTTCTTAAAAGCCACTTCCACATCCCCAATCTTCCTTGATTTTTTTTCTAAAACATTTTCCCAATTATTTTGCACTGTTGTCTCATCACCCAAAAATACCCCCAAGTATTTAAAACCTCCATTTGCCCATATCATTCCACCAGGTAAAATTGTTTTTTCAGCCTTCCTATCACCCATTAAAAATGCTTAACTCTTTTACCAATTAATGTTTGAAGAGGAAATTTTACCCAAACTTTCAACAGTTTATGTTAGTCTGTTAATATCTTGTTGATCATTAACTAAAACTATTACATTACAGTAACTATTACAGTAAAAATGCTATCATATTTGAAACCACAAATACTCTCCCTTATTTGACTTAACATAAGTTCCATAGCATTTGAATATAACATACCATTGAACATCCTTGTCTGATTCCTCTTCCTGCCTTAAAAGGAGCACTCAAGCCACCATTGATCTTCAATATGCTTTCAATATCCTCATAAAGAACCTTTATCCTGTCTATAAAACCAGGAGGAAAACCAAAAGCTTTAAAAGTATCCCATAAGTAAAAATGTTTCACCTGGTCAAACGCTTTTTCCTGGTCCATTGAAATGAGACTGGACTTTAGGCCAAAAAGCCTAAACCTCTAAAATATCTCTAATTAGTGAGATGTTGTCCACAATCGATCTGTCAGGTATACAATATGACACATCTATGCGTACCATCATTCCCATCACTTATTTGAGCCGATTAGACAAAGTCTTGGATATGATTTTATAATCAGCACAACAATGCCACTGGTCTCCATTTTTAATTTCCTTGAAGTCACCTTTTTTTGGAAGCAAGGTTAAAACTGCCCTTCTAGAGCTCTGTAGTAGCTTTCCTACATTTAAGCTGTCATTCAAAACTTCGGGCAAATCTTCTCCCAAAAACTCCCAATAGGCTAGGCCTTATACAAATCAACAGGTAAACCATCAATTCCTGGTGCCTTGCCATTTGTTTAAGCTGTGTAAGGAAACATATAACTCCTCCTTTGACAAAGGTTTCACTAATTTTTCAAACACTTTTTTAGGCACCCGAGGAAGATCTTTATAAAATTTTTGTGCCAATAAATTATCTTCACTGTTAAAAATTACTTGTAGATTTTACAGTAAAATACTGGCAGCAGGGTTGCCAGCCAGTTACTGTATTTTTTACAGTAGCGTCTGTAATTTAATTTTACAGAATTTTACTGTATTCTCTGATTACAGTAAATAACAGTATTTTTTACAGTGAGTTACACGAATCTCTGTATTTGCTATATCTAGAGGAAGTATGTAAAATGCAGTATATACAATATATTTTCCTGATGTCTGAATATTAATGACTGGCAGCTGAATTTGAAATGTTAATTATTCATCAAATGCAAATTGTTTTTAAATACATTAAGTGTTGTATAATGCACAACTTAATTCCCCTATTACTTCACAAAACAAACAAATTATTCAACATCCTAATCTTGAAAAACAGGTCAACATTTATTTAATTTATAACTTTAAAATATGCATGAAAAAAGTAATAAAACAGTGTATTTTGTATATTTTGATTTAATTTTTATTTACAAACTTGTATTTTTAAAAAAAAAATGGACATAAAATTAAATATTTTTTAATTACTTGAAACAAATTAGCCGTCATGGCCCTTCACACAAAGAAGAAATACGCAAACGACATACATTTAAAACCACAAGTTGACCAACATGATCATAATAAAAGGTTCTGAAAAACACAGACACGGATGAATTTTCACCACTTCATTACCAGACAAACATATCCAAACAACAAGGCCCCAAGTGAGTCCAACAAACTTCTGATCAAAAATGGAGAATAATTCAGCTCCAGATGCTGTTCCATCACAGGATGCAAAGAATGGCTAGAAATATTGAAAAGGACAATATATTAGATATATTACAAAACATAATGATACAGTCAGAGACAGATAGAGGGATGACAGATACAGTTAGAGACAGATAGAGAATATTAAAAGGTTACAATTAAAGAAAAAATAGATATTTGTGTGTGTGTGTGTGTGTGTGTGTGTGTGTGTGTGTGTGTGTGTTACATTTCAGAAATTCCACTGATAACCCATCACTTTGCTGGGAAGAGTGGCAACATGTGGGTTCACTGCAACCTGTTTCTTCTGTACCATTTGCCCTGTCGTTTTAGATGGCAATTTTCCTCTCGACTTCTTTGTTCCTCTCTCCGGATTGATACATACAAAGCACCTAAAGGGCCAGGAAACAGACAATATGTAATTAAGACTCATTAACTCAACAGATAATATATCTAAAGGCAAGTTCTGATATTGAATACATGTGTAAAATGCAGGTACTGAAGTTGTTAAGAATTCAATCATTACCTTTAAATAAACTCCAAGGTGCAGGCTGCCTCCTCCATGTAATATGCAGTGAACAGTATGGCAAGGCCAGACAGGAAGCTGGGCTGAATGCTCTCCTCACACACAACTTGGCCTTCCAGTGTCCACTTGTCAAAGTGTCTCTGTTACGTCCCTAAAACGGCTCAGGGAATGAGGGGACACAACATAAAGTATTTTTTTTTTATTATCCCGGATTGCTTATTTCTGTTAACGCAATTAAGATGCTGGATCAACAAGACATGAAGACAAAAGGAGGTTTATGTTGAATAAATGAATATATTTATTCACTGCAACCACGTGCAAAAAGGAGAGAAAGACAAAACAAATCCAAATACCGTACCCAGGGAGTAGGAATCTGAACGGGGCTTAAAGCAAAGAAATAATCAAAACAAAACCTACATTCTAACTACATTCCCATTCCCACTAAACTGCGGCATCAAAGAAAAAAAAAAGAAAAAAAATCGACGGCGTTCAACACGCCCTCGCTAACCTACTCTACATAAAAAACTCAAAATACACAAAAGTAGCACCCGCTCCTTACCTGATGTATTAACAGCGTGCTTCCCAGGTGTTGCATGAATGGAAGTCACGTGACATGCTTGCCTGATTACTACTCCCTGGCCGGTTGTAAAGCAATACAAAAACAACCAAAGAAAAACATAAAGACTCAAGTTTCCAACATAATCCAAAAATAACGTTTGACAAACCGTTAACTCAAAACACTAACTTTAGATAACAGAACAAAAAGAACGACACGCAGACATCACGGCGTGACCCGAAACGAAAACAAACAAACAATTCTCTCTCTCTCTCTCTCTCTCTCTCTCTCTCTCTCTCTCTCTCTCTCTCTCTCTCTCTCTCTCTCTCTCTCTCTCTCTCTCTCTCTCTCTCTCTCTCTCTCTCTCTCTCTCTCTCTCTCTCTCACTTCCGGTGTGTCTGGGTGCGAGTTGACGGAGTGTGTGAGCGTGTCAGGAGGGTTTGTGAGTGAAACTGTTTTTCTTTTCTTTTCTTTTTTCTCCCTTTGCTGTTTTTTCTGGTCTTTGTTAGTTAGTGTTTTGTTTGTTTTTTGGGCCGCGTGCTTTCCACTTTATCTGGGAAGTATGTCGGCCCCACTTGTGCAGGTTTTGAGTTCACTCACGCGGCGTAATGCGGTTAAAGTGGCCGCTGCGGTGAGTGTGGAGGAATGTTGTTTGGCCATTGGTGAGGTAGTGGGGCATGAGAGCGTGCTATCTGCCTCCAGAATGAATGGTGCCATTGTGGTGTTTCTTAATAGCGTAGATAAAGTCAATGAAGTAGTCGAACACGGAATAGTCATTGGTGGTGATTTTGACTCTGTTCTTCCTCTTTCATTGCCAGCTAAGAGAGACACTTTGTCAAATGTTCCACCATTCGTAAGTGATGAAATTTTGACACAAGCTTTATCTCGATATGGAAAATTGGTATCTCCTATTAAAAAGATCCCAATCAATAGCGGATCACCGCTGTTGAAACATATCGTTTCGTTCAGGAGATTCGCGTATATGATCATTCAGGACGATGTCGAGCTAGACATGACACTAACTTTTCGGATTGATA
This sequence comes from Meda fulgida, assembly GCA_030578275.1. Taxonomy (NCBI): domain Eukaryota; kingdom Metazoa; phylum Chordata; class Actinopteri; order Cypriniformes; family Leuciscidae; genus Meda; species Meda fulgida. The sequence goes on from CM060622.1 coordinate 24,961,281, forward strand.
ATTTTGAATACGTTGTTTTTGTCACTACCGCGAAATCTAAGTGTTTTGGTTGCGGTAAATCTGGACATTTAATTCGTAATTGTCCCGTCAAAGCTACAGAAAAGGAAACGAACGCAGTGAATGAGAGTACTGAAGGTGGTGGTGTTGCGGAGGGTGTTGCCGACATAGTTGAGGCTGCATTGCCGGGGCCGAGCTCGGCTGTGGCGGCGTCGGCAATAGGTGTTCCCGGTGAGAGTGTTGTTGCGTCGATTTCACTGCACTGTGAAAAATTGGGCACGATAGGCAACAAAATAGTTTCAGAGGCTAGTGTCAAAGATTTACCGAGCTTGGCACAGTTCTCTGAGGATAAAGGAGATGAGCAAAATGAAAGTACTGTAGAGAACAGTTCAGTGACATGTGAGACGGATTGTGTGGAGGAAGAGCATTCTTTCAAAATGCCACATAAAAGGAAGATGATTGAAAAAACCTTTGATGCCAAAATAAGTAAAAAGGGTGAAGTGCAAGATGTTATGGATCAGGATACAGAGAGTGATGGTGGGTCTTCTGACTCTAGTATGACACTTTCTCAGGGGGAGTCCATTGGTCGGGATTACGGACTTGATGACATTAAGTTATTCCTTAGTTCAACAAAAAATAAAAGAGGTGTGCGCGTGCAAGAATATTTTCCTGATGTCAAACAGTTTGCTGAAAAAGCAAGAAGCCTAATGGCAGAGAGTTGCTTTACTAACAAAGAAGTCTATCGACTTAAGAAAATTGTGAGGAATCTCAATACTGCTTTAAACAATGATGTCTGTTCATTTTAAAAATAGAATGGCTGTTGTTTTTTGGATTTGTGGGTGTTTTTTCTTTTCCTTTTTCTTTTTTATGAGTGAAATTCATGTAGCTACTTTGAATGTTAACGGTGCAAGAGAATCTAGGAAAAGAACTACAATATATGAAGTAATTAAACAGAAAAATATTGATGTTGTTTTGTTACAAGAAACTCATAGCGACTTGAAAAATGCTGCTGACTGGGCGAGGGAGTTTGATGGCATCCCTGTGTTAAGCCATAACACTTCAATAAGTGGGGGAGTTGCCATTTTATTCACAAAAAAATTTAATCCTATCTCTTATGATGTTGATGAAATCGTAAAAGGTAGGCTTTTAAAAGTTAGAGCTGTTGTTGAAAGTTATGTGTTTATTTTTATTTGTGTATATGTTCCAACTGCACCAGTTGAAAGGATGGTTTTTTTAGACATACTGTGTTCAACTTTACAAAACTGCTGCCCTGAAGATTTTTTGTTCATAGGCGGTGATTTTAATTGTACTGAGCACAATCTAGATCGAAATCACATTGAGCCTCATTTGGCTTCGCGTAAACGTTTTATTCATATTGTTAAAAAGTATGATTTATGTGATGTTTGGAGATCTTTAAATGGTAATGAGAGACAGTACACATGGGTTCACACACGTGATAATGTTATGTCATTAGCTAGGCTGGACAGATTTTACAGTTTTAATTACCATTTTAGTATTTTTACTAAATGTTATATAACACCAGTAAGTTTTTCAGATCACAGTATGGTGCATTGTAAGCTTATTTTAAGTTCAATAAAACCAAAAAGTGCATACTGGCATTTTAATACCAATTTGTTAAATGATATTTTTTTTAAGGAATCATTTAAGTATTTTTGGGAAGTTTATAGAACAAAGAAGTTTTCTTTTCATTCCTTGCAACAGTGGTGGGATGTTGGTAAGATACGAATAAGACAATTTACCCAACAGTATACTCACAACGTTACTAAGGAGTTGACCCGTTCTTTAGAGTATTTGGAAAGAGAGATAATTGAATCTCAAAATTTGGCTCAATCTACTGGTGAGATATTTTATTTAGAAGCCTGCTCAAAGAAGAAAGCCCAGTTAGCTGATCTGCTGGGGCATAGAGTACAGGGGGCTCTGGTCCGTTCACGCTTTCAAAGCATTGATCAGATGGATGCACCATCCCAATACTTTTTCAATCTGGAAAAAAAGAATGGCCAGAAACGGTTCATTCATGGTTTGCGCTCCGAAGATGGAGTGTTATTGTCGGATTCTGCTGGTATTCGGAGAAGAGCAGTTCTTTTTTATCAAAATCTGTATATGAGTGAGCTCAAGTCAGGGTGTTGTGTGGAGAACGTTTTCCTTGACAACCTACCAAAGGTGTCAGAGGAGGCTAATAACGATCTCGAAGGAGTGTTGACCCTGGAAGAGCTCTATAAGGCCCTGCAAAGCATGGAGTCTGGGAGGGCACCAGGAATGGACGGCCTCCCGGTGGATTTCTATAAGGCTTTTTGGTTGGAGTTGGGTGTAGATCTGCTGGAGGTACTGAAGGACAGCTTGTCAAAGGGCGGGTTGCCGTTGAGTTGCCGAAGAGCGGTGATCACTCTTATTCCAAAAAAAGGGGACCTTACAGATATTAAGAACTGGCGCCCTGTCTCGCTTCTCTGCAGCGACTACAAAATACTTTCTAAGGCTTTGGGTAACAGATTGGCTGGAGTGTTGGGTCAGGTTATCCATCCGGAGCAGACGTACTGTATCCCTGGTAGATCTATATTTGACAATATTTCTTTAATTCGGGATATTTTTCATGTCTCTAAATTGTTAAACTTGGACTGTGGTTTGATATCTTTGGATCAGGAGAAGGCTTTTGACCAAGTAGAGCACTCATATTTGTGGAGTACTTTAACAGCTTTTGGTTTTAGTAAAGATTTTATAGACATGATTAGAGTACTCTATTGTGACGTTGAGAGTATGCTAAAAATAAATGGCGGCTTATGTGCTCCTTTTCAGGTTCTTAGGGGTATCAGACAAGGTTGCTCCTTGTCTGGAATGTTGTATTCCTTGGCCATTGAGCCTTTGCTTCAACAAATAAGAGGTCAATTAAGTGGTTTGTTTTTACCAGTTTGTAATGATAAGATTTGTTTGTCAGCCTATGCCGATGATATTGTAGTGATGATTAACAAACAAAGTGATGTGCAGATTTTACTTAATTTAATTGAAGAATTTAGACTGTTGTCTTCTGCAAAGGTTAATTGGAAAAAGAGTGATGCTTTATTGTTGGGACAATGGTCTGATGGTAAACCTTGCCTTCCTGAGGGGTTGTGTTGGGGGAGTGGGGGTGTAAAATATTTAGGAGTTTATCTAGGGGATGACAATGTGTTACAAAAAAATTGGGAGGGGCTGATGGAAAAAGTTAAGGGACGCTTGGATAAGTGGAAATGGTTATTACCAAATGTCCTATAGGGGGCGAACTCTCATTGTCAACAATTTAGTGGCATCTTCACTTTGGCATAGATTGGCATGTGTAGACCCTTCACCACAGTTTTTAGCAGAAGTTCAAGCTGCTCTTGTTAACTTTTTTTGGGATAAACTGCACTGGGTCCCTCAGAGTGTTTTATACCTCCCCAAAGATGAAGGTGGGCAAGGTTTGATTCATTTACAAAGTCGAATGGCTGCCTTTCGTTTACAGTTTTTGAAAAGATTACTTGATGGTTCTACAGATTTCAGCTGGCGTGCTGCGAGTTGCACCATTTTGCACACTATTGGGGGTTTCGGACTGGATAAATCCCTTTTTTTAATGGATCCAACCAAATTGGATCTATCGGAACTGCCTGCTTTCTATCAAAATCTTTTTAAAGTGTGGAGCTTTTTTCGTGTTCACAAGACTGAGAACTTTTTTTCTCTCCACTGGCTTTTGCAGGAACCACTGATACTTGGGGCCCGTCTGGACATTGCTACTCACTGCTATCTGCCGGGGTTCAGCACCATATTTTTGAAATCCAAGGTTTTTACTTTGGGACATTTGTTGAATCTAACTGGGGCTCATTTTGAGAATGTGGACGTTGCATCCAAATATTTAGGAATCAAATCTGTTCGTTTGTTAACACGTTTTTTTGTCAAACTTAAATCATGTTTTACAGTTGATGAAGAACATTTGTTAAGAGACTTTTTTACGGGGATTTGTACTCGTGATGTTGAGGATCCCTTTCCATGTTTGATTATTCAACCCAATCTTGAAGAGGGTATAGTTTTTTTGTTGAAATCAGGTGAATCTTTGTTTTTAGATTTCATGTCAAGCGAAGGTAAAAAACTGTATAGAGCCTGTGTTTTGGTTTTTAACAAGAAAATGTTAGGAAAAAGAACCGATACACCATGGCGTTCTGTTTTTAAACTAAGAAATGATGTAAAACCTGAATGGAGATCATTATATAAGCCACCATTGTCAAAAAGGTTTGGTGATTTACAATGGAGAATTCTCCATGGTGCCATTGCTGTCAATTCTTTTATTTCGGTGTTGAGTCCAGAAGTTAATTCTGCTTGCCCTTTTTGTCTTCAAAAGGGAGACTGTTTTTCATGCTTTTATGCATTGTTTGAGATTAGAACCTTTGTTTATGACATTAAAAGAATTGTTTTGCAGGTTTGATGAAACTTTTTGTATTGAGACTTTCATTCTGGGTTTTAAGTACTTTCAGAAAAAACGCTTCACTTGTCAGTTGTTGAATTTTATTTTAGGGCAAGCAAAAATGGCTATTTATATCAGCAGGAAAAACAGAGTGGAACAAAAGGGTAGCGATGATGTGAATGTATGTTTTTTATCTTCGATAAAATCTAGAGTTTTGATTGATTTTCGGTTTTATAAAACTATGAGAGACCTTTCTACTTTTGAATCAATATGGTGCAGCTATGGTGGTTTGTGTACAGTTTGTGAAGGTGATTTGTTTTTTTCTTTGTAATTGCATTAGGTATTAATATCCTTTGTGAAATGTGTTGAATGTTTTAGCTATTGTTGGTCACGTTTTTTGTGAAGAAAATTTGTTAAAAAAAAAAAAAAAACTGTAAATAAAGTTTTTTTAAAAAATCAAATCTCTCTCTCTCTCTCTCTCTCTCTCTCTCTCTCTCTCTCTCTCTCTCTCTCTCTCTCTCTCTCTCTCTCTCTCTCTCTCTCTCCCTCTCTCTCTCCCTCCCCACGTTAGTCTCTTATAGCAAGGACGCCCAATCCGGTGCGCGTCGCAATGATGACGGACAGCCCACAGCACCGCCCTGAGAGATGATAGCAGAGAAAGTAAAAGCAAAAACAATAACAAAAGAACAACATATCCTCGGAGCACGTAACAGTCTCCTAAAACAATAGCACATGTGACAAAAGTTATTTTTTACTATACCATTTTTATTTTTCAGCTTTTTATATTTAAACTATATTTTAGTATTCAGAGTGCAGGAACACTTTCTTTTAAATAAAATGAAAAGGCATTATACAAACAATAAGCTAATTACACACACAGAGTGGGCTATTATATATATATATATATATATATATATATATATATATATATATATATATATATATATATATATATATATATATATATATATATGTATATATATATATATGTACTGAAATGTAAGGGATTTTTACACCGGCATATTAAACATGCGACAAAACTGGTATTACAGCACTATTCAAAATGTAGGCTAACGTTAGATGACACACATCCTCCGTGAGTCTGACGCAAGGTTTTTACCAACGCCGTTTTAATTTCGGCGCCCATTTTAACAGATTACTTGATTTTTATTTGATTTACACCATAAAATAATCACCACGAAGTGTGCTGATCAACACGAAGCTCGTGTGAATACCGACTGTTGTCATTAAAGCATGTAATTCTTAACATAGGAGCCCATAGAGGAATGTGTGAAATACTACCGCGTCCGCGCTGCTGAAGCCCCGCGCAAGTCTCCCTCGCGCCCCGCGGTCGGAGGATGTGTGATCCGGGGTTAAGTTACCAATATGAACCGCGATTCCGCGAATATCCGGGGTTAAGTTACCAATATGAACCGCGATTCCGCGAATCACTCCTCTTGCCGCCGCCGACACGACCGTTGAAGATCACAATGCCTCTGATGATTTGAAATTTACAGCAATATTCTGTATTTTGAATCAAACGGCCGCGCGACCCCAGAATGCATTGCAGTTTACAGCAATATGCTGTAATATTAGAAAACAGCCAGCTGCTGTAAAATAATGCTGTAATTTTTACAGCAATTCATTACAGTGTTCTTTATGCTCACTGGCAGCTCATAATACTTAGGAAAACTGCTGATATACGCAGAAGAACAACCAAGTTTTTTTTCCATCATCAAATCTTAAACAATGCATTTACTGGCTTTGGACATTTTTTCTTTGCAGGCTAAAAAAGAATCTGGATGTGGCATCCATTTCAGATATATTCGGAAATCTTGATCTCCCTGTGCTCTAACTCCAAGTAGATCAGCCAAATTGCTTTTTAATTTTTCAGTGCCTTAAAGTTATCTTGATTTCCTATGGATCCACATACATTTGAAGTTCCAAAATTTCACGTTCAATTTTCTTTTTTTATAGATCCTTTTCAGTCACGCTGAAATATTGATTAAAAAACTGTTCAATTTGAAGCTTTCCAGCATCCCACCATTGTTGCAATGAAATAAAATGTTATTTTTGAAATCTCCATTTTTCCCAAATAAACCTAAAATTCAATTCAATAAAACCACAACTAAAATATCAATATGCACTCTTTTTTAAAAATAATTAATATAAACAGAAGTAATCACCATAGAATGATCTGAAAAACCTGCTGGACATATGTGACAACTTTTATAGCATTGAGGCTGAAACTTATAACAATAAAATCTGTCCAACCTTGCCAAAGCAATGTGATTTTCTCTTACATGTGTCCATGTGTATTGTCTTGTATTGTCATGCAAGTTCCTCCAAACATCACAAAGATAATTTAATTCAATAAATTGTAACAGTTGACGTCTTGAGGCACTATGAGGCTAATGATTTCTATCAATATCACTGGTGGTACAGTTAAAATCTCCACCAAAAATAATGATCGTCACATTGCTGAATTGTATTTGCAAGTGTATCTAAAAAAAATAATATCCTTATTTTAGATGCATTGACTGGAACATAAACATTGATTAACTCCAAAATAATCTTGTCATATTTTGCTGTAACTTTTAATAACCTTCCTTTTACTATCTCTTCTACATTACAGGAATCTGGCAAGACATTTTGGGGAAATAAATTCCAACTCCTGCACTAAAAACACCGTTATGACTAAGAAAAATTTACAAATGCTATATCTATACCTTTTATTTTCAAAACATCATATAATTGTGCTCTTTTAGCAGCATCTCTCGCTCCATTTAAATGAATGGATGATATTTTAAAATTACTGACTAGGAGAGAGCAAAATAAAAGGCACAAAACATACACATTACTATTATTCCACCATTTGATCCTTTTCAGTAAGCATTATTTGAGAACACAAACTTTATACAACTTTCTTCAGCCAATACACATCTGGATTTGACAGACAATTGTCCCCTCTTTGTCTCATCAAAAATCTGGCTGACTCAATAAACAAGGCCCGATCTGAAAAATGATCAGTGAATTCAACATTTCGCTTCCCTTTAGTATATTATAGAAAATTCCTTATTCGCTCCAAACTGTAACCACTAAAATCTTTCAGATTTTATTAGTGAGAGAATCAACGGATTCTCTTTCACTGTCCAATCCTGAGACCTCATCAGCACTGCAGGATTCTCCATCATCAGTTGCACCAACATCCTGCATTTTTTTTTCTTCGATGTAGGCACAACTTCCCATTGAGTTTTTCTCTTGATTGTTGGAACTTTGAAAATTGTTTCATCATCTCGAAAATGTTCTCCTTCTAGCTCAATCAAATTTATCAGCTTCGCTGTATGAGTCTGTGTAGGTCTTGTTCTCGAGATAACTTACAATAAAACAAAAGCTGTTGGATTTAAACTAATATCTTATTTGATCTATTGGCATATGGTTCGAGAGAGCTCCAAGGCACTTTCTTTCTCTTTCTCTTTCCTCTTTCACACAGTCTCTCCTGCTCCAACCTCTGTTAAACACTATGAGAAAGAACACTTCCAGTGCTCCATGAGGGTTTGATATAATCTCATTCAAACATCGACCCCCCAGGCTGCTGGCTCACTTAGACACATCGCTGTATTGCTGTCTGGTTATTTTTCTTATGGCTAAATATTTTATAAAGCCTTTTCTTAAACAGAGCTTCGTAAGTTTCTGCCTCTCATAATGCAAGCAAAGACAAACACCTTGCCAAATGTTTTTGAGTCACCTCTCATTTGGGGTGGTATAAGGCTGTTGAAATAAGGGTCTATCATTTCTGGCAGATGAAATGGAGGCGAAGAGCCTTTGATGTGCGAATAGTCTGAAGCCACATTTTTTGACTTTTTGGGAGTTTTCAGAGGTTGAAGTCAGAAATACCTTTTACCGCAAAACGCAAAAGTTACCATTTGGTGATTGGCAGTATAGTCAAGAAGTAATTTTAAAACAGCTTTTCAATTGATCCCTTCTGGTAAACTAAAAGTTTCGGACAGCAATTAAATAACACAATATTGGTGTTTGTCAAAAAAACAGGTAATTTGACATGGAATTTTTTCAGTCTGGAAAATCACAGACTAGCCCTTGTAAATTTTAAAATGACCTTTGTCCCTGTGAGAAACAATTATTGTCCAAACAGGGCTAAAAAGAACAAAAACGTTTTTGTGTATGTTTAGTGCCGAGTATAACTGAAATAGACATCTCAATAATAGGCTACAGTACATTCACACTGTCAGATGCGAGTCTCAAAATGTCCTGTCTACACAGCAGCATACAGTATTGACTAGAATACTGTCTGTATGAATGAGTAACGGAAGTCAAACCTTTATTCTGTTTGTGACTATCACCTGTAACCATAGGGACAGAGACTAAAGTACTATTAAAGATGGCAACATTGCCCAGTTTGGTTTTGTTCACACAGCAGAGATTCGCCAAAAATGTGATGACAATGTACAGGCGTGAGTTTGAGTATCAAATGCAGTGTTTGCTTAATACAATTTTGCTGGCCATGGCCATAGACTGGCGCAAAACTTTTTTTTTTTTTGCCCAACTGTCTGTGCAGTCCCACACAAAATAAATAAATAAATAAATAAAAGAAAAACGAAAGATTTTTTTTTTTTTTTTTGCGAGAAGTGTATGGACATCTTCATCAAAATTTCAGTCTATCTAAAAAAATAACAAGTACAGATTAATTCCCAGACAGAAAGCAAAGTGGAAAATACAGTTATGTTTGTGACTCAAGTTTGGTTGTTACCAGGTTAATGGGGGAACTGCATATTTCTTTAAGATGGAACTGATAACTGATAACTTTTTGTCGTTGTTTTATTTTTTGTTGTTCAGTGTTTCAGAGCAATGAGACATGCACACGCTCAAAAAAGCGCGCGCGTGTGTGTGTGTGTGTGTGTGTGTGTGTGTGTGTGTGTGTTAGAGTAATGGATGCGTGTGTGAGTGGATTTCACAACCCTCAGCGCGACGTGGCAGAGGCACAAATGAAGGCCGTTTATCTTGTCTCTCCAGAGCCAGTTATTTTTAATTCCCAGCTTATGGGAGAGATAATAAGACATGTTCAATTTATGTCAACTGACAGAGAGCTTCCCTTGTTAACAGACATGCCCCCAAAATATTGCCTGGAAACCTAGAAGCACGCTCTACACCTGCACACGCTCGATTTATTCTGCATCAGCTACCCCAACGTGCATGTGTATGATTAGTCTCCTGACCCAAGAGCCTGTGGTGCATGAACTCCTCCAGTTCCTTATTCTCAGCAGAGCTCAGTTCCACCTGTCAGAGGCGCACATGAAGCGATTCATGAGTGATGAGGTTTGGGCAGAACATCAGATAGCATTATTATGAGGGGGAATGCGTGTAGAGGAACAAACGAAAGATAACAGGATACATGATAGTGAACTGTGGGGTGTCGCCATTGCTAACATGGAGGAGCCAGGGATCTTAATTCGGGCACAATAAATTGCAAACCTATAGTTCCCTTTCGAGGGAACGAAACGCTGCGTCGAAAATCGACACTATGGGGAAAGCCTTCAGCGTGACGCGTCTGAAGCCTGTATGGAACTATTCCAATCTTGATTGGTGCTACGTGATGACGTCACTCATGACGCCGCATGTGACGGTGAACCGGAAACTATAAAAGGACACCGGCAGCATAACAGCGCTAGCTTTCTGATCTTCAGCAAGCGTTATATGTGAAACTGTGTCTTATTTGGTGTTGTTTGTGATTTATATATATAAATATGGCAGCTAAGAAACAATTCAGGCAGTGTGCGTCCCCTTGTCCATGCTTTTTGAGCGAGGGTGACACACACTCGCTCTGTGTTGTTTGTTTGGGAATGGAGCATGCACAGGCAGCACTCGAGGGTGCTGTCTGTGCAAATTGTGATCTCATGCCTATGAGAGCGCTCCGTTCCCGCCTGGGCCTGTTTAATGATAAAACAGGTCAGGCACGCGCTCCCAAGGGATCAGGTCCCGCGTCTGTCCAGGCAGCGCGGCGCTTGCATTCATGGGGATCGCAAAGGGATCTGGTTGGGGATGTTGAGACGGCTGAGGCCCTTTCTCAACATTCATCAACCAGTTCCCATGGTCCCGCTCATGGTTCGGGAGCCCGCTCTGCGGCTTCTCCCGCCCGTGATGAGGACCAGATGCTCGAATTGTCTGCCTCTGAGCAGGTGGATAATTTGAGCATCGGTGCAGGGGAATGTGGGGATCTGCCACCCCATTCTCCTGCATCTGAGGAGCTGCTGGAGATTGTGACTAGGGCTGTGGCCAAGTTAAATATTAGTTGGCCATCAGAGGTGCAGGAAGCGACAGTAAAAAGCAAACTCGATGAGCGCCTCCTGCAAACCCAGTCGCAACCTTCACGCCGGATTCTTCCATTTTTTAACGATCTTCACACCGAGGTGTCAAGATCGTGGAATAAGCCCTTCTCCTCTTGACTTTCCAGCCCCAGTGTAAATATATATTCCAACATAATGGGGTCGAGAGAGATGGGCTATGGGACGATGCCTCGGGTTGAAGAGACATTTGCATCTCATCTCTCGCCGAAGCTGCATCGTCCCTGAGGGCTCCGGCGCTTCCCTCCAAGCCCCGTCGTACAACATCGGCCTTGGTTGGGAAGGCATATATGGCGGCAGGTCGGGCTGGTGCATGCCTGCACACAATGGGGCTCCTGCAGCCATACCAGGCCGACCTGTTAAAAGTGGTGGACGATAGCGGGGAGGTCGCCCTCGACGATATTCAAGAGATGCGTCGAGCGGTTGACTTGTCTCTCCGTGCTACCAAGGAGACGGCCCGCGCAATCGGCCGTTCTATGGCAGCCTTGGTAGCAACGGAGAGACATTTGTAGCTGAATTTGTCGGGCATCGGGGACAGGGACAGGGCCTTCCTCCTCGCCGCCCCGATTTCGTCTTATGGCCTCTTCGGCGACGCAGTCGACACTGTCGTCGAGAGGTTTCAGGAGACGAAACGCCAATCAGCTGCATTAAAACAGCTAATCTCCCGCCGTCGTCCCCAGTCTTGTGGGTCTGCTGCCAGGGGGCAGTCCCATGGGGCGGTCGCTGGCTCCTCCCAAATGCAAGTGCAGAAAGAGAGTGTTGCTTCTCGTGCTCCCCCGAATAAGACTTGGAGCCAGAGGCAACATTCTCAGCCGAAGTCTTCCCTGCCGAAAACGGATCTGAGGACCCTTATTCAGGCAAGGAAGGCTTCGGCGAAGAGGTCCTGACGTGTTGCGCAGGCCTCTGAGGGCGTTCCCCCCCATGATCGAGTGTCAAGAACTCACTCCTTCGCGGAGCCCTCAGGAAATCGATGTTCGCTTCCCGCCGCCAAAGGTCCTTCGAGCGCGGATTGCAGCGTCCACCCGTAATATTGGTGGCCCGGTCGAGTTCGCTTCCTCTCATGAGGCCTGCAGAAAAATTATTTCGGTTAAGACCTGCCAGTCATCTGCTTCAGGTCACCGAGGTTTTAAATTTAACACCAGAGGTCAGTCTCGAGAGACTGATCCCCCTAGTAGAATAGTTAGACACCTGGAAGGGTCTTCCAAATATATCTCAGTGGGTCCTGCAAATTAATAGAGAAGGGCTACAGAATCCAGTTCGAATATCGCCCGCCAAGATTCAACGGGGTCGTGCACACACTGGTCAGCTCCGAGCAGGGTCAGATTTTGGAACTGGAAGCTCAGTCCCTCTTAGCAAAGGAGGCCATAGAGTATGTTCCTCCTCAAGAGCAGGAAACCGGGTTCTACAGCCGGTACTTCATAGTTCCCAAGAAAGATGGGGATTTACGTCCCATTTTGGATCTCAGGGTATTGAACCGGTCTCTGAGGAGATACAGGTTCAAAATGTTGACCATACCTATTATTGTAAGTCAAATCAGGTCCGAGGACTGGTTTGTAACGATAGATCTAAAGGATGCATACTTCCATATTTCCATCCTTCCGCAGCACAGGAAGTTTCTTGCTCCTCTCAGACTTACAGGCATTCGCATCCTCAATTACATCGACGACTGGCTAATTCTAGCGGAGTCGGAGGTATTGGCAGTTCAACATTGAGATATTGTTCTGCACCATCTAAGGTGCTTGGGATTGAGACTCAATGTCAATAAGAGTTTATTGACTCCCCTGCAAAGGACTATTTTCCTGGGAGTAGTTTGGGACTCATTTACGATGCGGGCGCAGTTGTCTCCTGCTCGCGTAAATACCATCTTGACAATAGTAAGGAGTGTCAGGCTGGGCCAAACCATTACTGTCAAGCACTTTCAGAGAGTGCTGGGTCTCCTGGCAGCGGCGTCCAACGTAATTCCTTTTGGCCTGCTGAACATGAGAGCTTTACAGTGGTGGCTCAAGACCAAGGGGTTTTCCCCGAGGGGGAACCCTTTTCGCATTATCAAGGTAACGCGCAGATGCCTTCATTCCTTGATAATGTGGAAGAAACCTTGGTTCCTCTCCCTAGGTCCTGTGTTGGGGGCACCATGTCAACGAAAGATTGTGACCACGGATGCTTCCCTAACAGGCTGGGGTGCGGTTATGGAAGGCCGCCACACCAGGGGTCCTTGGAAGGACCACCATCTATCTTGGCACATCAACTGCCTGGAGATGTTGGCGGTAATTCTGGCTCTAAAGCACTTTCTTCCGGACCTCAGAGGCCATCATGTTCTGGTGCGAACAGACAATACGTCAGTGGTCTCCTACTTAAATCGACAGGGGGGCCTGAGATCGCGCCCTCTATGCAGACTGGCGCACCAGGTCCTCCTGTGGGCCCAGGGCAAACTTCTTTCAGTCAAGGCTATGTTTATCCCTGGAAGCAGCAATGTGGGAGCAGATATTCTGTCGAGGCAGGGGCTGAGGCCCGGGGATTGGAAACTCCACCCAGAGTCGGTGGAGCTAATATGGAAGGAGTTTGGACAGGCCGAAGTGGATCTGTTTGCCACTCACGAGAATACTCACTGTCCACTCTGGTTCTCCCTATCACATCCAGCTCCCCTGGGGCTGGATGCCTTGGTGCAGACGTGGCCGAGGCTACATCTGTATGCGTTTCCCCCTATCGCTCTGCTCCCAGGGGTTCTAGAGAGAGTCCGGCGGTACAGGATCAGCCTACTCCTAGTAGCCCGTACTGGCCGGCCCGAGTATGGTTTTCGGACATCATGGTTCTTCTAGCAGGCCCTCCTTAGCAAATCCCGATCAGGAGGGACCTTCTTTCTCAGGCCGAGGGCACAATATTTCACCCTCAGCCGGAGTTGTGGAAACTGTGGGTCTGGCCCCTGAGGGGGACCAGCTCATAAATACTGGTCTCTCAACTGAGGTTGTGGAGACCATTTTAAACTCTAGAGCCCCCTCCACAAGGAAACTTTATTCTCTAAAATGGAATGTTTTAAACCTATGGTGCAGAGAACTTCAGTTGGACCCAGATAAGTGCCCGGTGGCTTCAGTGCTGGAGTTCCTTCAGAGTCGCTTCTCTGACGGGCTCTCCCCGTCCACGCTTAAGGTCTACGTGGCGGCCATAGCTGCCTTCCACACGCCTCTAGGGGTGGGCACCTTGGGGAGACACCCACTTATTGTTCGTTTCCTTCGCGGAGCAAGGAGGATGAGGCCTGTCATCCAGTCCAGAGTTCCCTCTTGTTATCCCTGGCCCCCTTCGAGCCCTTGGATGAGGTGGCTGAGAAATGTATGTCCTTTAAGGTAGCTTTTCTGCCTGCAATCACGTCCCTCAAGAGAGTTGGGGACTTGCAGGCTTTATCGGTTGCTCCCTCTTGTCTCGAGTTCGCTCCTGGCCGGGTAAAGGCCATTCTCCACCCTAGACCTGGCTATGTGCCTAAAGTGCCGTCAAATGTGGCACGGTCTATAATTCTTCAGGCGTTTCATCCTCCACCGCATGTGTCGGTTGAGCAAGCTAAGCAACATTTATTGTGCCCGGTCCGAGCCCTGGAGGTCTACACTCAGAAGACCTTGGGCTGGAGAAAGTCAGACCAACTTCTTGTGTGTTTTGGGTCAATTAAAAGGGGCTCTCCTGTTTCTAAACAGACTATCAGTAGATGGATAGTAGAGGCTATATCTTCAGCTTACGAGGCGCGCAGTTTGCTTTCGCCTCTTCTAGTGAAAGCCCACTCGACTAGAGGAGTGGCTTCCTCTAAGGCTCTTCTGTCAGGAGTCTCTCTTCAAGAGGTCTGTGATGCCGCAGGCTGGGCCTCCCCTCACACCTTCATAAAACATTAGTTTGGATCTGCCCTCTACACCGGAATCACAAGTTCTCTCGTCTTAAGTATGCCAGATTTCATACCAGGGCGTTTCTCTCAGGAGTGGCACAGTGGGCATTCGTTCCCCATAGTGTCAATTTTCGACGCAGCGGGAGTTCCCTCGAAAGGGAACGTCTCGGGTTATGACTGTAACCCTCGTTCCCTGAGAAGGGAACGAAACGCTGCGTCCCTCGGCCACTCCTTCGCGCTCCTGAGAACGACTTGCTTCGACCAATTGAAAGCTAGCGCTGTTATGCTGCCGGTGTCCTTTTATAGTTTCCGGTTCACCGTCACATGCAGCGTCACGAGTGACGTCATCACGCAGCACCAATCAAGATTGGAATAGTTCCATACAGGCTTCAGACGCGTCACGCTGAAGGCGTTCCCCATAGTGTCGATTTTCGACGCAGCGTTTCGTTCCTTTCTCAGGGAACGAGGGTTACAGTCGTAACCCGAGACGTTTGGTAAGTAGATGTGAGAGATATTATTGCCTTGTCTTTCTCATTTTGCCGCTGAACTTGGCCGTTGCTTGAGGGTCAGGACATGACCCATGACAGTGACCATTTTTACAGGTTTCAACATGAAAATTGAATTGTGTTAATATTTTGTCATGTTATATTATTTCATCTTAACCTTTACCATTAAAATTTAGCCAACAGAAAAAGCATTTTAGTTAATGATAAAAAAAAGTTTAATTTTTTATCTTAAATTAAACATCCACTATACTATTCAAAAGTTTGGGGTCAGTAAAATTAATAAACGTCTCGGTTATGTATGTTACCCTAGTTCCCTGAAGAGGGAATGAGATGCTGCAGCGAAACGCTGTGGGAACGCCTCTGCGTGATTGCGTCATTGTCCAGGAAACTATAAAGCACACCTGAACCAAACAGCGTCAGCTTGTGATATAGGCTGAAGCAAGTCGATCACGGGCATGCTGGGAATATGGCAGGGTAACGCAGCGTCTCGTTCCCTCTTCAGGGAACTAGGGTTACATACATAACCGAGACTTTCCCTTTCAAGGGAACTCGAGCTGCGTCGAAACACTGTGGGAATGCTAATACCCTTTTTTTTCTCCTACAGCTCCTTGGTATGATACTTTCTATGGGCCTTATTACTTTCTATCACGCCGCCATCAATGAAATCAATGTGCACATATAGGCGAAAGCACCTGTGCCCCTGGATTGGTGCAGCCATACTCCTAGAGGAGTGGGCCCGTACAGCCAAAAGTGAAGGCTAACTCATAAGCAAGTGAGAGACCCCTTTGTGGGTACCCCAAAGCAAATGAACAGTGTTCAGACTTTCTCCACAGTTCTGTGGATGTAAGAATCTAAGACCTTAACTGCGCAGAGCAGATAAAGTTTCTCTAGGTCTGACGTCCGGAGGAGGACAGAAGGCATGCATTACTCTAGGCCTTACAGTATTAGTAGGAACCTTAGGAACGTAACCTGGTCTTACGTTTAAGAAAAACCCTTTACCATACCAGGAGCAAATTCCATGCACGAGGGAGATACTGAAAGTGTTTGAATGTCTCTAATTCTCTAGAGAGATGAAATAGCGAGAAGAAAGACAATCTTTAGAGAGATATTCTTAGAAACTTCCTCAATGGACTCGTATGGAGCTAGGGAGAGACCTTCTATACAACAGCCAAGTCCCATTTTGTCACCCTCATGCGGACTGCTGGCCTCAGCCTCAAACTGCCACAAAGGAAACAAGTTATCAGTGGGTGTCTCCCCAAAGATACTCCACTCCAAGGGGTGTGGTAACCAGCTAGTGCCGCCACGTACACCTTCAGTGTGAAGTGGGAGAACCCTGCGGAGAAGTGCTCTTGCAGGAACTCAAGCACTGCACCCACTGGGCAGATAACCCCCTGGGGTCGGCTTTTGCGCCGGCGCGATTGGCTCCCTTTTTTTCCTATCAGTGCAAAAGAGACTCAAATAGCTCCGTCAATTTTTGTCATACAGGCAAGTGTTATACATCATTCAAAACATTTAAATGTCTTTTATTTGTGTACACTAATAATAAAAACAAAATGTTGTGTTTTTCGTAAAATAAAGAAAATAAACATGATGCGCGCTCTGTCGTCTCTCTCAATGTGAAGTTCATTCTGAAACGCGTCAGAAACTGTTCTTTAACTCAGCGAATGCTTGCCACACATAAATGAACCATATCTCTTTACAAAGCTTGAAGATTTTATTTTATTTTATTTTTAAATTATGTAAATCATATAAAAAACAAATATTTTCTGTTTAACTAGCTCGGATCTCACGCTTGCCGAGCCAACGCGTAGATTATGGGTCCTCTGAGCTCAATAAGGATTTCCCCTTTCTCTCTTCATCCTATTATCACAACTAAAATGTGTGTTTGCAAGCTATGTTTCTTTTTGTATTCAAATATGGATAATCAGCCTGTAATTCAGACTATGATATACTTCTGATTGTTATTGGCTGCATTTCAATTTGAGAAATTAAATGAAATAGCTTTCTGGCCTTTTAGCTGCATAAAATACTATACACTTTCTAAAATCCATGTTATGTTAAGGGCACACGCCAAGTGCTTTGTGCCCTTTCTAAAATCTATGTTTATGGTTTTATTTAATTTTGAGGAATTAAATGAAATATCTTTCTGGCCTTTTAGCTGCATAAAATACTATACACTTTCTAAAATCCGTACTTATGGTAAATCGAATCTGACGACTGTTATTATCTCTAAGTGGGCCAAGAAGCCCTGACGCCAGTGGTGTCCGGCTTCTGAGGGTACACCCCTCCGTGGGGAAGACGGTTTCCACCTCATTATACGGTATCCGTCTACACTCGATGCCCTCAGCGGGCCGGTCTGCCAACCCCACCTTCATGCAGGGGGGCAGAGGGTCCTAGCGAGTTTTTACCCTATGGTTTCTCGCTCGCTCCGAGGAGGGCTCTAGAGGAGTAAGGCCAGTTGTTTCCTGCCGGTGTGCCGCTTCAGGGCACTGTGCCTGCTGTTGGAAATACACCAGAGGCCAATCTCGAGAGACTGGTATCCTTAGTAGATCCTTAGTAGTTTCGTCTGGTTTTAGATCTTCGCTGTTCTGTGCCATCGCCACCGTCTGCGATTGCACCCCTTATACAAGCTGGCTCACCAGATGCTCCTGTGGGCCCAGGGGAAGCTACTTTTGTTAACAGTGATAAGTATCCCAGGGTACTTAAATCAGGGGTCACACATCCTGTCGAGGCAGGAGCTGAGGCCCGGGGAGTGGAGACTCCACCATAAGGTGGTGGAGCTCCTTTGGGAGAACTTCAGTCAAGCCGTGGCCGACCTGTTTGCATTCCAAGAGACCACACATTGTCCACTGTAGTTCTCACTCAGCCATCCAGCCCCTCTGGGGTTGGACGCTATGGTGCATACGTGGCCGAGTTCACGTCTGTACGCATTTCCCCCGATTGTTCTGCTCCCAGGAGTTCTGGAAAGGGTTTGCCAGGATGGGGTCAGTCTACTGCTAGTAGCCCCATTCTGGCCGGCCCGAGTGACCTAGTGTCTCTCCTTGACAGCTCTCCTCTGGAGATTCCGATCAGGAGGGACCTACTCTTTCAGGCGAGTGGGTCGATCCTTCACCCCCGCCCAGAACTGTGGAAACTATGGGCTTGGCCTCTGAGGGGGCCCAGCTCATAAGTCCTGGTCTCTCAACCGTGGTTGTTGAGACCATTCTCCACTCCAGAGCTCCCTCCACAAGGAAACTGTATGCCTTGAAGTGGAGACTTTTTACTTCGTGGTGTGGAGAGCACCAGTTGGACCTGGTTAAGACTCAACAGGGGCAAAGCTAAAACTTCCGATAGTGCGTGTTTTTTTTTCTACACATAGGGAAAAATGTATGAATGAAACTGTCAGCCCACACTGACGTGCATGCACCGTCCCCAAAAAAACACTTTAACCGCGTGTATACCCAATCGTAATGTAGTGAGGGCAGGGAGGGACTTGATTCAAAAGGCTGTTTGCTTCACATGAAGAGGTGAATCTGTTTCGATAACTACAACATTCAGCTCCTCAGAACTGGATAATTGCAGTACCGGTGCCTCATTCGGGGTGGAAGTAACTGCAAAGCGTGCTTCCTACCCCGAGATGAGACACTGGACCTGGTAGGTGAAGACAGAGAAAGGACGAAGCCCGTCTCTAACCCCTCTGCCAGATCCATTTGCAAACCCCACGACTCGAGCCGCCGCTCTGCCTCGAGGATGCAAGCAGAGTCGCCCTCCTCAAAGAGCGATCGGCGTGAGCACAGCGTTCTCAACTGTCTCACAACAATGCTCATATCCAGCCCCCTCGAGGGCTGACTGAACGTGCTGCACTCCCAAACGATTATCACACAATGCATGTGTATCTCCACCCATGATGTAGATTGGGTAGGGATGAACATACTTTTTAGATATTATTTGCTCGCCATTATAAAGTTTATTTTATTTTATTTACATATATGCCTAGCAAATTCTAAGACAGTCTAAAAAACAGCAGGGACATAGTTTCACACTATGCACTTGCTGAAGACACAGAACCTGACGCTGTTTGATTCAGGAGTGCTTTATAGTTCTACCAGAAATACTCGGGAGCAGACATGTGCACAGGTAGGGCTCAAACTGTGCAGAGCACATGCCCTTTTTGCCTTACACTCCGAAGTTTTTTTTGGATGTTTTTTTTAATTTTTTTAATTTTATTTTTTATTTTTTATACATCAATGCTATTGGTCACACTTTACGTCTGTCGGTCTGTTTTACAAATGTTTAGTCAATGAAAAAGAGCTTGTGCAAATCTTGTTCGATCCTGATAACTCCGCCCCTCTATCTAATAATCCGCCCTCTATCTGATTAATCCGCCCCCTCTATCTGATAACCTCGCCCCCTCTATCGTCGTGACTGAATTAACTGAAGTTCTGCAGCAGCCAGCTGAACGAAGTTTTGCAAGGGTAAACAAAGATCTTGTTGTTTGAATAAGCACTAAGTACTAATTTTTTTATTTATTTGATGCCTGACTGAGACATGCGGGACCTGAGAGAGAAGTCTAGTATTTGCCATCTAGTCATAGCCAATACATAGCCTACACTTAAATAGCCTGTGCATACAGTAGCCTAGCATTTCATCTTTTATAAAATTAGATTTTGGCCAAATGTATTTTGCTAAAACAGAAAAAACTGAGCGCCCATAAAGCTACAACAAACTAGTTTGTAACCTGTTGATGAAAATGTAATGTGGCGCCACCAGTGCCGTTTTAATGACGGACATTTGCACACATGCCCCCGTGCTGTTTCGTACTGGAACTTACTCAAAGCGACTGAGTGATCTTCGTCACCTAGGGAACATATATTTCTAAGAAATTGCTTCTTTACTTTATGATTGCTGCATTTAATCATTAAATCACGTTATGGCAATAATATTAAATTATGGTTAATTCAAGGGTGTTAATATGCACGTATTCGCTATCTAGCTCATTTTTTATAGTATTCTATAATCTCTGCTCGGCCCTTTATATTATATATATATTATTATTATTACTATTATTATTATTATTATCGTTGTTATTAATAGTAAATAAATCTAAAGCTTTTGAGACTATTATTTTGTGTTATTGAATTTGTCAAGATAGGACCATTTCTTTCTTTTATGTAGTACTAAAAAATCTTAATATAAAAGAAAAGTGAGGGGGGTGCCCTTTTTCAGTTTCAACACATGCCCCTCAAAAGGTCTGTGCACGGCCCTGCTCGGGAGATAGAATGATGTAACAAAGCATCAATTTATTGACAGCCCAGTAAATAATATAAAGTTCTTTGGCATAGGCCCCTTCCGTAGTTCATAAAATTGTCCATCACAGAAATTACATTTTTTTTCTTTAAATATTCAAATAGAAAATAGTTATTTGTAATTTTAATAATATTTCACAATATTACTGGTTATACTGTATTTAAAAAATATATATATAAAAAAAACAATTTTAACATGATTAACAAACAGGATTTCCATAGCCAGATCCTTCCCAGTTTCATTGAGGATATCATTGTGGATTACCAAACCTTTTTTTTCTGTGGGCCAAACAAGAGCTATGGAAACTTGATCACTGACTGTATGGCAAAGATAAGGCCTCACCAGCACCAAACCATCCTTCCCCACCTTATTGCTCACACAAAATGGATCTTTACTCAAGAAATTGCAGAGACAAAGCAATAACTGAAGAGTAAACAATCATGTTGTGTCCCTGACAGAGAAAAATAAAACATTTATATAATGTGAGTAAGAGGACAGAATTTGGAGGAATGGTTAAAGAATTCTAAACTAAGTGCTTAGTACATATTAATATGGAGAACTGCGAGGTCTAATTTGAGGTCTAATTTGTCTCAGGATCTTTTGATGAGCTATTCAAGAGCCCTTCCTCTGGACCA
The DNA here is from genome assembly GCA_030578275.1 of Meda fulgida. NCBI lineage: Eukaryota > Metazoa > Chordata > Actinopteri > Cypriniformes > Leuciscidae > Meda > Meda fulgida. The sequence continues at coordinate 24,982,349 of CM060622.1, forward strand.
AAAGGCAAACATTGACCCAGACAGACTGTAGATAAAGCCAAAGCCTGAAAAAGGTTCATAAGCTTTTTTGTGGAGATGCCATGGCCTTAATTAAAAAAATAATAATAATAATAAAAAAAAAATTGTTAATGTCAAACACTAAGGGCTTTTCAGTATGTCTCCTGCAATCAGCCAACCAAATAATCAAAACAATGCACTTCAAGGTATTCGTGTGTGTGTTTGTGTGTTTAAAGCTAGGGTCTGTTTGTATTATTGAACAAGCCTTTAATTGTAATTATAGGCACACCACTGAGCACCCGAGCGGAAAATGAGAGATTTTTCTTTCCTCTGAAATTGTCATTTGAAGGGTTTAAAAGCAGTATTAATTGCTCATCTGTTTTTCCAAAGGAAAGGTTAATTAGAAGCATAATACAAGGTGGTGGCTGGGAATAGGAAAGTCTTCACCCTCCTGTACTCTGCATGAAGCCTACGCAATGCCACAACATGTAATTAACAACACAGTGATTTCTAACCTTTGACACAACACATTTGCATTGGTGGTGTATTTATGGCACACTGTGTACTCTGACACACAGGAGTTAAAATGCACAGAAGTAATTAGAATGTAGTTACGTGTGTAAATACACATTTTGGGCTATTCAGCAGATGGCCAAATATTAAAAAAAAAAAAATTGTTAAGTCAATATCCTGATAAAATTCCATTTTACTAAAGTACTCAATTTTATTCACCAGCGGTAAACACCTACACAACGTACAACCTACACAAAATCAACATTGTGGATGCAGGAGAAAGGGGTCTGAGGAAGGTCTGAGAGACTTAGTGTTGGCAGCCCAAGGTTCATCGATGCACAAAGGCAACAAAGACCATCCTGTCTGGACCGAGCCAAAAGAAGGTCTACTGTGGCACAAGTCACACTACATTTTTAAGATGGTTATGGGATGAATGTGTCAACACAGAGCATCACACTTTGCTGCATATCAGAGTGTCTATGATAACCCCTGTCCACCGTTGAAAGCGCCTACAATGGGCACACAAGCGTCAGAACTAGACCTTTGAGCAGTGGAAGAAGGTTGGAAGTGATGGCACCAGGATGCAGGGAGTGTGATGCTCTGGGCAATAATCTGCTGGGAAACCCTGGGTCCGGCCATATATGTGGATGTAAATTTGACACGTTCCACATACCCAGTGGTGTAGTCCAGGGTATACGCAGGTATACGGCGTATACCCACTTTTTTTTTTTCAGTCGGCATTGCATATACACACTTCTAAATCCCCTCTGATGCGCATCATTTAGTAGCTAATCCAATCTCATGTGAATAAAAAACACCCAGTCAGGGTCGTTTTTTTGAGTGGAGCCTATATATTTAAAGTTGTGAAATAATTCCCTAATATTAACTCTAATTTGGTGCTGCAATGATTCGCCCATCGCGACGATAACTTGTTCACAGAAGCGCGAGCCGAGCGCGAATCCCAAAGCGACGCTTCACTTCAGTTAACGATCATACAGTGTGGGATAAGATGCAAGTAGCTAAAATAAACAGCTTTTTTTCGATAGAAGTTTTAAATGACTGACAGAAATAATCAGTTTGATCAAAGACAGGGGGAATTATAGGCTCAATATAACAACACAAGCACCCTATTAAATATATTGCCATTATTATTGTATAAATATATTTGTATAATGCTACCTCGAATGTATTGTTTGTAACACTCCACTTGTCTGTTTTGCGCAACTTGCATCATTAAGCCAGAAGGTGGCGACAAGTGACTATCTTTATGAGTGAGCAATAGAACCATTCATTAAATGAACAGATTAGTCCAAAAACATTGATTAATTTAGGAAAGAAAAAGTAGCTGAAACTGATCTTTGATGCTCATACTAATTGCTCATATGCCTCTGGGCACAGAAGGATTGCATTGGCTTTTGTTTGAAATGTAACATCTATGCAAAATAATCCTTGAATCATTTCTTATTCAAGGCCATTCCCATTTTGAATATGTGATTGTGTATTGTCAACAATAAGCATAAATATTCTGCATTTCCATTTTGTAGAGTGGATCATTCATTGCGACATTTAAACTGATTCTCTTAAGAATCTGACCAAATTCTTCATGCTACTGCCCACTGACATGCTTTTAAAGCTACTGTTGTCCATTTTTTTGGCCTTCAAAACACCTTAAAATTGTCATATCGAGATCAGGAAAATCAAAATGTTCAAATTTATGGGAACGCTGTATTTATAAAACACTGTGTACGGCCCTGATATGCAAGAATACTAATAATTATATGTTCTATTCTATATATTCTTGCATATTCCATACTAATATGCAAGACTAGTCTTACATGTCACTGTTTATAACATAGAGTGATCATCCTTTGCTGGGACACTTAAAAAAATATTGGGGGCATAACTTAAGAGTATACCCACTTCTCCAGGCACCACTACATCACTGTACCTACCTAAACATTGTTGCAGACCAGGGGCCCGTTCTTCATACGACGCTAACTCACTTAGCTGGATTTGATTGTTGGCGATTTGGCATGATCTTGGATTGTTTGGTTCTTCAACGCTCATCCTGGACTTGCTGTCATAGCAACAGGTGCGCAAGCTTGAACCTGCTCGCGAGCAGGCTTATTTCATGTAAATAAGATTAGATTGCGGCTTTATAAGCGGAGGAGATAGGGAAGTCTGTCGTGGCCACGTCTTGTCCATTTTTACAACAGCAACCTGTTGCGGAAGGTGCAAGAATAATTCGCAGAGCTTTTCGAATTAATCGCGTATTGCAGGATAGACAGGATCCTTTAGCGCAACGCGAGAGTGTAATTGTTGAGAGATATCGTTTTTCTCGTGAGGGTGTTATTTACATCATTAATTTGTTGGAACCACACGTTAAGTGTTCAACACGGAGGAGTCGGGTTTTGACAACTGCACAGACTGTGTGCATTGCCCTGAGATTCTTTGCGAGTGGCACGTTCCTTTACACTATTGGAGATGCAGATAACGTAGTGAAAAGTGCTGTCTGTCGTGCCATTCGCAAAGTTTACCTGGCACTCGAGCAGTTTTTAGGGTTTTTTGTGGTATTTCCAAGCCACTTAAGACCCCAGGTAGTAAAGCAGAATTTTTTTGCTCTTGCAGGTACATTTATAATTGTTAATGACATGCAATCATGACCATGCCAAAAAGTATGACTAACAGTAATGTGTCCTTCAGGCTTCCCTAACGTGATTGGTGCCATAGACTGCACACACGTCACCATCAAGGCCCCAATGAAGGGGATTTTGTGAACCAAAAAGGGGGTTCACAGTGTAAATGTGCAGGTAAGATACTATTACAATTTATAATATTCCAGATTAGTAATATATTACAGTTAAAAAAAAAGGAATGGAATCAAAAAGTATGCAGTTGACTAATTAAAATTTCTTAGATGGCGTGTGAATCTATGTTCCATATAAAAAATGTGGAAGCAAAATGGCCAGGATCAGTGCATGACTCAAGAATTTTCAGAGAGTCACATGTATGCACATTATTTGAACGTGGTAAGGGAACATATACATGTCAAGCTCAAAGTATTACACACACTCATGCTGAGCACACAAACCCGTTACAATGCAGCTCTAGCCAGGACAAGGGCACGCATTGAAATGACCTTTGGGCAACTAAAGGAAAGATTTCAGTGTCTGAAGGGTCTGAGGGTTACACCTGACAGGGCCTGTGACATAATTGTTGCATGTGCCATATTGCATAGCATTGCCACTATCAGAAAGGAGAGGACCCCTGTGGTGGAGGTGCAGCCTGATGATGACCTCCAGCCAGTGCACTTGGACCAACCTAGTGGCAGAGCTGCACGGGACAGAATTGTGGAACACCATTTTTGTATGTGTAATAAAAGACAAGACAAATATGCTTAGTTCCTGGAGTTATATTTAAACAATTCTTTATAAAGAAAATCCAGCAAGTCATCTTTTGCCTGCAATAAGAGATAGTTATGTAAAGTCAGCAACACTACTATTTGTCAAATGGTGTATTAGCACTTACTCTGAAGGTCCTTTTGAAACAACTCTATCTCTAGTGCAATTTTTCTCTTTTTCAAGTTGTCGAGGTCAATTTCTCCTCTTAATTTGTGTTTTTTCAGGTCAAAATACTCAATTTTTTGTTGAAGATGCCATTTATATAGGGAACGGATGTCACCCTGTGTCATTTTGTGAAAGAAAAAGAAAGGGTCAAAACATGCCTCATGCAACAAAAGTAAAAAGTAAAAGTACAACACTGTCCACCTCTCTATCAGTTCTTTGTGCAGGCTCTTCTGCAAGCCTTTCTGTAGGCCTTTCTCTAGGTGTGGACTCCTGCAACTCATATTGCAGACAGAAAGAATAGGTACACAAGTACAAATTAGTGTAAAGTTATTTATGCACATACAGGTTCTTCCTCCAAAGGACAGTCATCTGAGAGGGTTTCTTCACTGTCCTGTGCAATGGAAATAAATGGGTATTACAAAGTTTTGCATTTTCTTAGAAAAAGTTCACAACTTACTGCATATGCTTCAGCCAGCACTTGCTTGGGAACAGGTAAAAGTGTTGGTGTATTATGTAAAACTGCACAAAAGAGGGGCAAACAAATTGTCATTACCACTGTAAAAAATATAATGTGATCAATAACTCATGGCATCATATTTTATATTAACTAAAAGTTTAGAAGTTTTCACTTTCACAAATGGTTATAATGACTGTCCCAGCCATTTGGATTATACTTCATTTAATGCAGAAATAAATAATTTTACAGTGTACTAAGATAATTGAAAGCTCATTTAGCCTACCAGTAATGAAGGTGTTGCTGCTGCTGGTCTCTGGTTTGGGGTCTGAGGAAGAGCTGCCCCCAGGGATGCCCTCCACAATGGGTCGGTTTTCATTCAGCCCAAGGGCCAGCTCCTCTGCTGGGGTATATGGTGGTGGTGCAGGACCACCACCTGTTTGTTTGTTTTGTCAGCCTTTTTCTTGGTGGCTGTTATAAACAGACAAAGACCTTATTTAACAGTGGCTTTTAAAAAGAGGGAAAAAAAGTGGCTTTTTAAAATAAAGACAGTACAGGTCCTTCTCAAAACATTAGCATATTGTGATAAAGTTCATTATTTTCCATAATGAAATGATAAAAATTAAACTTTCATATATTTTAGATTCATTGCACACCAACTGAAATATTTCAGGTCTTTTATTGTTTTAATACTGATGATTTTGGCATAAAGCTCATGAAAACCCAAAATTCCTATCTCAAAAAATTAGCATATCATGAAAAGGTTCTCTAAACGAGCTATTAACCTAATCATCTGAATCAACAAATTAACTCTAAACACCTGCAAAAGATTCCTGAGGCTTTTAAAAACTCCCAGCCTGTTTCATTACTCAAAACCGCAATCATGGGTAAGACTGCCGACCTGACTGCTGTCCAGAAGGCCATCATTGACACCCTCAAGCAAGAGGGTAAGACACAGAAAGAAATTTCTGAACAAATAGGCTGTTCCCAGAGTGCAGTATCAAGGCACCTCAGTGGGAAGTCTGTGGGAAGGAAAAAGTGTGGCAAAAAACGCTGCACAACGAGAAGAGGTGACCGGACCCTGAGGAAGATTGTGGAGAAGGACCGATTCCATAGTGATGGGCAGATCGAGGCTTCGTGAAGCAATGAAACAGTCGAAGCAAATGTGCCATTTTGTTTCGAGGCTTCGAATCAATCCGAAACCCGTCTCCACGGTGACACCTAGTGGTCACTTGCAGGTGTTGATCTGAAACAACCTTTACAAAGAGCTAATAAAAAAATGTGTTGGTTTTTTTTTATTATTATTGTATTTTTGTAATATATGAAGCTTGTAACCTGTAGTCTCTTCACATTGCATAATGTGATTTTGGTCATGAAAAATGAATATTAATAAAAATAAATCAAGCCACAATGTCTCCCTTTCTTATAGATTTTTATTCAAAAATATTAATTTCTCTGCTGTTGAAGGACTCAGCCTACTTCTTTTTTTACAGATAATTTCTCCAGCCTTTGAAAAAATTCTCTCACAAGGGACACTTGTTGCTGGCATACAAAGATATTTTTTAGCTAGGACATACAAATGAGGAAAGATTACTGCTCTCTCTTTCCAGTAAGTTAGAGGATCATGAGTTCTGGGCAAAAACGCATCGCTGAGGTATTTTTTCACTTTCACTGTGGCATCAGCTGTAGGATTGTGTATCATCTGGGTCTCACGGATACGATTGTCAAAATGTTCCCATAAACTGTCTTGTTTCAACTGGTGTTGATGATGATGGGCCTGATGTTGACATTTGTGGTTCTGAATTAAAAGAAAACGGCAATTAGTAACAAATCATAAACTGACAACACATATGAAGTATACATTTCATGAATCACATTACATAAGATAACATAGACTGAAACTCACCAGGAGTTGTGTTTGAACGCATCATTGAAGCACACTCCAGTGTGATGTGCTTTTCAGCATCCAGGGCTTTGGCAGGAATTCCAAAAGCCACATTTTTAAACCTTGGGTCCAGCAGTGTCAGTAGCAGGCCTTGGTACAGGGGGAACACTACCATCCTCTGCACCCTGCAGAATGGCAGGAGGAATGCTCCTCAAATGGCGCATCATGGATGATGTATTGTTGCAGTAGGCTAGCTGCTGATCACAATACACACATCTCACTTTATTTGGGGTTTCCAAATGGAAATGCTCCCACACCACAGATGTACGGCATCTCTTCTGTGGAGCCTCCATTTCTATCTATCTATCTATCTATCTATCTATCTATCTATCTATCTATCTATCTATCTATCTATCTATCTATCTATTTTATATGTAGCTAATCTATCTAATAATCTATATGTATCTGTAATATATGTATCTATCTATGAATCTATATATATATATTTCTATCAATGCATCTATTAATGTGTCACTATATGTACTCTGTGTGTCTCTAAGTGAATGTGTAAATGTAAATTAAATCCTAAATATAACTAAACAAATCGCACTATAAATGTCACTATATCACCAAAAATCCGCTATCTCAAAACCAAACTCCTCTCACAAAAACCCACGATATGAAAATGCGTTGACAAAACTTTTATACTGTGTGATTGTGTGATTTGTTCCCGAACCGACCAATCAATGAAACCCTGATTCGGCGGAGCACTCCACCTGATGAAACACTTAGACGCTTCATTTAGCCGTTGTCACGTGACGTGGGTGTTTTGAATCACGCTTCGGATCAGTGTTTCGAATCATCTTTGCTTCGGGATCTCGCAAAGCTTCGGAACGTCTGTTTCGCGCCAGCCATCCTTACGATTCCAGACCTTGGGGGACCTGCGGAAGCAGTGGACTGAGTCTGGAGTAGAAACATCCAGAGCCACCGTGCACAGGCGTGTGCAGGAAATGGGCTACAGGTGCCGCATTCCCCAGGTCAAGCCACTTTTGAACCAGAAACAGCGGCAGAAGCGCCTGACCTGGGCTACAGAGAAGCAACACTGGACTGTTGCTCAGTAGTCCAAAGTACTTTTTTCGGATGAAAGTAAATTTTGTATGTCATTCGGAAATCAAGGTGCCAGACTCTGGAGGAAGACTGGGGAGAAGGAAATGCCAAAATGCCAGTGTCAAGTACCCACAGTCAGTGATGGTCTGGGGTGCCATGTCAGCTGCTGGTGTTGGTCCACTGTGTTTTATCAAGGGCAGGGTCAATGCAGCTAGCTATCAGGAGATTTTGGAGCACTTACACCTGCTGAAAAGCTTTATGGAGATGAAGATTTCATTTTTCAGCACAACCTGGCACCTGCTCACAGTGCCAAAACCACTGGTAAATGGTTTACTGACCATGGTATTACTGTGCTCAATTGGCCTGCAAACTCTCCTGACCTGAACCCCATAGAGAATCTGTGGGATATTGTGAAGAGAAAGTTGAGAGACGCAAGACCCAACACTCTGGATGAGCTTAAGGTCGCTATCGAAGCATCCTGCGCCTCCATAACACCTTAGCAGTGCCACAGGCTGATTGCCTCCATGCCACGCCACATTGAAGCAGTCATTTCTGTGAAAGGATTCCCGACCAAGTATTGAGTGCATAACTGAACATAATTATTTGAAGGTTGACTTTTTTTGTATTAAAAACACTTCTTTTATTGGTTGGATGAAATATGCTATTTTTTTTAGATTGGAATTTTGGGTTTTCATGAGCTGTATGCCAAAATCATCAGTATTAAACCAATAAAAGACCTGAAATATTTCAGTTGGTTTGCAATGAATCTAAAATATATGAAAGTTTAATTTGTATCATTACATTATGGAAAATAATGAACTTTTATCACAATATGCCATTTTTTTTAGAAGGACCTGTATAAGAATTAAAGGCTACCATTTTGTAGAATATTATTGTACTTCACTTTTACTCGTCCCCATGTTCTAGTGGGTCCCGTGGAGGCTCTGACATAATAGAACAAAGTAAATATGAAATTTAAAAATGTAGAAAGTAAACTGTAGAAAGTGATGGAAACATCTACCATGGACAGCACTTACGCATTTAATTTGTCTGCTACTTTTTGCCAGCCCTCTCTGCTGGCTTTTGCAGACTTTGAGGTGTTCCCTGTCGTTTTAATTAAAGACTCAAATTTGGCATAACCTACCATTAAAAGCTCTTGTCCTGCTTGGGAGAAAATCTGGGGGCGTTATACAAATCACAAACTGGTGAAGTAGTGGCAGAGGAGATTGCAGACATTTGGAAGAGCTTGAGATAGAGCAGAGCAAGATTGTAGCTGTGACTGTTGATAATGCTGGCAAAATGGATATAGCTATCAAGAATCTACAAATCCTAAAAATAGGATGTTTTACACATCGTTTTTTTTACAAAATCACATCCATTGATAAATGGGCAGCCTGCATCTGAGCAGTGGTCGTGTGGTTCAAGAGATTCTCTATGTCCACAACAGTGTTGATGGAAAAGAATCAGCTCCTTGGTAAGTGTTATTTTGAAATTCACACATCTAACAATTTAATTCAATTTTCAAGTGTGTGGTAATTAAATGTGTGTTGTTTTTTGTTGTTGTTGTTGTTGTTGTTGCAGGCCTTCCACAACACTCACTCACCCTGGATGTCAAGACCAGGTGGAACTCTCTCTATCTAATGAAAGAGAGATTCATGGAGCAGTATCCAGCGATCCAAGCAGCAGCCTTGGACCCAGACTGCGAAAAGCATTGTCGAAGGACAACCTGGACCATCTGAAAGATGAGGAGTTTGACCAGCTCATGAGAATTCTCTATACATCCACACTATGCGTGTCATGTGAAAAGAAAGAACCTGTGGACAGATCTTACCCATCCATCAAAAACTGGAAGACCATTTTACTGTGAAGGATGAGGATACCATTTTTGTGGCATCAATCAAAGAGAAGGTGTGGGAGAGCAATGGACCCCAGATTCAGTCAGTCAGTGATGCAACTTGGGACAGACTGAGGAAGAAAAGCTGTTGACAATGTGACAGTACCAACAACAGGGCTGGTACAGACAGACAGAGCACAAGCAAAAGGAGGATTCGTCTGAAGGAGAAGGTGAGGAAATGGAGGAGACAATTCCTCCATTGTACAAAACAAGGAGTACCTTGAAGGAAATTATCAGAGAAGGACAGGAAATTGAGGTTGATGATCCAGCAGGATACCTCGGCCCTCACCCTCAGCAAACGTGTTGACCCAGAGGTTGAGCTCTACAAAAGCCTGCCTCAATCCTTTGGCTGAAGATCCTGTGATGTGGTGGTGGGAGAAGAGGCAAGGCAAGGCAAGACACTTTTATTTATAAAGCACGTTTAAAACAGCCACTGCTTACCAAAGTGCTGTACAGTCAGTTCAAACAATATAAAATACATAAATACACCAACCGACACAAACACAACATGTTTCTGCCCCTCTTCACAAACATTGGAACAAGCTACCTCTGTGCTCAACCCTCCTCCACCTCAAGTGAGAGGGTGTTTTCAAAAACAGGGAACACATTAAAGTGCCCCATTATGCTTTTTTAAAGTTTCGTAATGTTATTTTGGAGTCTCCTACTACAGGTTTACATGCATCAAAGGTCAAAAAATGGTTTCATTTCCTCATAATATATATTTGCACATTACCACATTTTCAATGATTCTCAAAACGACTCGTCATGAATCAATCTCTCTAGATCTCTCCATTCCGCAAGCTACTCTGCTCTGATTGGCCAGACGGCTCAGTCTGTTGTGATCGGTCTACCGCATACAGCTCGCATGTCGAAAACAAAAACACCCATTGCCATAACTTGACTTCAATTTTCCACAACTTCAAGAATTGTTCCCACTACAAATGCAAGTATCCAATTCAATGAAATGTGAAAATGAAAGGCTGTTGGTTCTTCTCATAGTTAGATGGATCTTCTCCATTGTTACATCATTCTATCTCTCACTCCTTTTCCTACACATGTATTTATGTATGTTTGTTTAGTTATTCATGTTAATGATTTAGTTAATAAAACTTTTGCACTTTATGTATTTGGTTCTGATTTGCTTGCAATACGAAGTCCCTTTACGGTTTTTGTTCTTGCTACATGCTCAAAACGCTGTACATGCTAAGAAATAATTATTCTTCTGTGGCCAGGGAAGATACCCTTTTCTTAGAATAAATTAATAATCAAAAGAGTTTGTTGGACAAACTGATTAATTGATTGTAATAATAATTTAGCCATGTCAAGTTAATCCAATTAACTGACCCAAATATTCATAATAATAACAAGTTATTATTGATTATTAATATTTCATAAAGCTAAGTTCCTTACAACGTTCTGGGAACATTGCCTTTAGGTTATAAAAATAGAACCTAAAAAGAGCCTACAGGGAACATTCCCAGAACGTTCTCCTTAGGTTATAAAATTAAACCTACAAATAACCTACAGGGAATGTTCCTAGAACATTCTTGTTTGGTTCCCAAAAAAAAACCCAAATGGGAACCATACGGGAACGTTAGGGGAACTTTCTGTGTTACCTGAGGATATTAGAAGACATGTTTGTCGTAAATTTTATTTTATTTTAAACATATAGGATATCAACATAATGATGTAGTTGTTTTAATTTTTAGCTTCATTGCAAGTGTATGACACTTGGTATAGAAATAAACTATGGTAATTAAGTGCTTTTCCTAAAAATGAGAAAGAATATACAGGGTATTAAAACAGTATTCATGAACTACAAATACAGTCAGCATGTGAGGCTAAATAGATGTGTTTTAGTCTGAATTAGGTAAGATGTGTGGTTCCATTTCAGTTTCAGCAATCCCTTCACTTGATTGGGATGTTATTTTGTGTTCTGGGCGGCAAGTGCAGTAACTGTAACATCGGGCATATTTTGTAGTATTAAACAGATATTTATACCGACTTCATCAGGCTACGAAAATTCTTCACAAAGAATGGCCTTCTCACCTGCCATAGTTGCAACTCTTGTGTCATCAGAACAGTGTGTTCAACGCATCACCGTTTCTGTTTAAAAAATGTTACGCAACGTTAGCCCTGATGACGAAACAGTTGATCTTCGGCTGACAAATCAAAGGAAAGGGGCGTTTCATTCCCGCCCCGTGTAGAAATCAAATATTCCAGCTGTTATTCATTTTTCTACCTCAGAATGAAAAACGCAAAATCAAGCTGAATTCTTGTTTTTTGGAAAAAAATTGAAACACGAAAAAGGAACCGTTTTCTCGTTTTTCTACTTTCAATATAGATCCATGTGCTTTTTCGTTCATTCATTATTCTATTTCGGAATGAAAGATGAAATTTAAAAAAGGGTGCAACCACCTTTTTATTTTTTTTAATTTTTTTTTAAAAACAGAAATGGCTGTATTTTGTTTTCCAAATGTAATTGTCATCAAGCAGTATTAGAAAATTGGACAACATTTTCGATTGTTTTTTAATTTGTAATATTTATTTGTAGCCTATGTTTAGCCTATTGTATTTCATTTCACTTGATTTATAAAACAACACATTTCAGCGCTAGAACGACTCTAATTTGACAAACAAACAAAATGAATGCTCTGCTATAGTTAACTGGATATGAACCAACAGCTGAAGCTTTGACGAGAGGAGCGGTTACTTTCAAATCCGATGATGATCAGCTATCAGCTTCAGCTGATTTTTGTTCCGCGCGAGTAGCGCGAGGTTTACTAAGCGATGACAGCAGAGGAATAGCAGCAATTTCGTGACAGAATAAACTGTTTTCCTCCTCCTGCTTCTTCTTCTTCTTCTTCTTCTTCTGCTTCATATTATTAATATTAACTATTTATTGTTGTTTAAGGTTTAAATTAATCATACTATATTAGCCTATACTAAATAAATGTAAACCTATGTATACTGAATCAGAAGTATAATTTATGAAATATATTTATGAATATTTATTTTTAAAACTTAAGTATAATAATAGGATAATAATAATCTTACTCTGGCCTCACAAAACCATTGGGTTTCTCCAGATGCTGGCTTTAACATAAAATATCTTCCAGGAGCCACTTAAATGTTGAAAGAGCTTACAATAACCCTTTTATAGCATTCAAGATCCTCTAATTCATACTTTGCACATGACGTCACAAGTACTGGCTTGCGGGCAAGGATCTCCAGCAACGAAACCCAGTAAACTAATCAAGGATCTTGCCAGGACGTCGCCAGTTTTACTATACAAAAGTTGATGTTTTGAGGTGTAAACGACATGCCAGATAGTTGTTGTGCGATTGGTTGCAGTAACCAGATGAGATAAGCAACCTTCACAGTACACCGTGCAGTGATCATTCCGTCACTCCATCAAAGGTAATTTCAATGTTTTAATACAATGGGTAAGTATGCAAAATATGAATTTCCCCCAAAGCACTTCGAGGTCTTGTGGTAGTGAAAAGGTGACTCCAGAACCTCTGAACTGAATACAAAGTGCATAAATGATCCCATAAGTTCCAGCAAGAACCGCAAAGATTGTCAATGCTCCTCCAGTAACCCTACTAGGAGAAAGAGCTTTGAGGCACTTAAATTACATTTTGAAGTTTCTTGAGTATCCGAAAGGATATTTGAGGCACCTTTATTTTTTATAGTGTATTATTACACGGCTCTGTGGAATTCTTGATTCTGATTTTTTTAAATTTATTTTTTTAGGCTCCGGTAATCAAGAGTGTACTAAGTATTCTCTTTTTTTTTTCTTGAAACATTTTCCTCCTTATGAGTAAAACTACACCAGTGGATCAGCTCAGAATAGTCTTCAGAATATTTAATGACAACTAATGGATGTAATGTACTGTGAAGGGAATCTGGATTACTGGCCAGTGGAACAGAGAGTGTTTAATCCTTTTGTCAGAATTAGTGTTCAACATAGTCTTCAATTAAGACTCAGTTCAGATTTTAACAGACGCTAATGTGCTCAAATATGAGCCAAGCTTTTAAAAGCTGGAGTCAATTAACACATTAGCCTCAACGAGTGAGCTCATGCTGTCTCATAACTAGTTGTAAACAAAACAACGGTATATTTTTTTTTAGATACGCTGTCTGTAACATTATCTTGTTAACGACTCCTTAAAAGAAACTAGAGCAAAGTGATTACAATGCTTGGCTGCTAAAATTTTTGAAATGGTCAAAATGTGTGTTGATCTTATTTAAAGAAATGCCAATTCTGTGAATGAAAACAACCCACAATTGTCCTCAAATGCTCCCAAAAATATGCATCATGGATTATATTGTGCATTATGAATCATAAAGCACTATTAATTATATACAGGGCCGCTCAGGAAGTGTTCGAAAGGTTACTTTATGGTGCACTAACCTGACACAGTCCAACCCGATCACACTAAATGCGTCTCTTTAGCATGCAGTGTGATTATCGTGCAATTTAAATACGCGAAAATGAGTTTTTACGTGCATAGGATACGCATGGGTTGGTTTAGTTGTGGGGTGCATGTGTATTATACGTTTGGGTAGAATTATTGGTGTGGGGTGCGTGTGTATTACACGCAATGAACTGCGTATCAAATGCACGCGAAAACTGCTTGTCATATGCACGTAAAAACTAATTTTTTGCATATAAATTGCACGATAAACACAATGCGTGCTATAGAGACGCATTTACGTGAGAACAGGCTACACAGTCCCACACATGATACATTTCACAGGATATCACTTTACACACAGATGTAAAGTAGCAAGTGATATTTAAAAATTATAAACGCAACACTTTTGTTTTTGCCCCCATTTTTCATTAGCTGAACTCAAAGATCTAAGACTTTTTCTATGTACAAAAAAGGCCTATTTCTCTCAAATATTGTTCACAAATCTGTCTAAATCTGTGTTAGTGAGCACCTCTCCTTTGCCGAGATAAAACATCAACCTCACAGTTGTGGCATATCAAGATGCTGATTAGACAGCAGGATTATTGGGTCCAAAAAACCAGTCAGTATCTGGTGTGACCACCATTTGCCTCACGCAGTGCAACACATCTCCTTCGCATAGAGTTGATCAGGTTGTTGATTGTGGCCTGTGTAATGTTGCTCCACTCCTCTTCAATGGCGGTGCGAAAGTTACTGGATATTGGCAGGACCTGGAACACGCTGTCGTATACGCCGATCCAGAGCATCCCAAACATGCTCAATGGGTGACATGTCCAGTGAGTATGCTGGCCATGCAAGAAGTGGGATGTTTTCAGCTTCCAGGAATTGTGTACAGATCCTTGCAACATGGGACCTTGCAAAGATGAGCTTCCCTGCAACGGTTTCTGACAGTTTGTGCAGAAATTCTTTGGTTATGCAAACCGATTGTTGCAGCAGATGTCCGTGTGGCTGGTCTCAGACAATCTTGGAGGTGAAGATGCTGGATGTGGAGGTGTGGTTGCACGTGGTCTGCGGTTGTGAGGCCGTTTGGATGTACTGCCAAATTCTCTAAAAAGCCTTTGGAGACAGCTTATGGAAATGAAGACATTAATTAACATTTAATTCTTGGGCAACAGCTCTGGTGGACATTCCTGGAGTCAGCAAATGCACTCTCCCTCAAAACTTGTGACATCTGTCGCATTGTGTTGTGTGATAAAACTGTACATTTTGGAGTGGCCTTTTATTGTGGCCAGCCTAAGGCACACCTGTGCAATAATCATCCTGTCTAATCAGCATCTTGATATGCCACACCTGCGAGGTGGATGGATTATCTCGGCAAAGGAGAGGTACTCACTAACACAGTTTTAGACATTTTTATGAACAATATTTGAGATAAATAGGCGTTTTGTGTACATAGAAAAAGTCTTAGATCTTTGAGCTCAGCTCATGAAAAATGATTATACCAGAAAGACTCGGGAGATAGAATTATGCAACAAAGCATCAATTTATTGACCGCCCAGCAAGCAATTATTTATTACGTTCTTTGGCATAGGTGCCGGCGGTAGTTCATAATCCAAGGGTAGCGGATGTGCATTTCCTGCCTGAAGACAAAGGCAGGGGCGCAGCCAACAAGTCTATCTCTTTCTCTATCTATCTCTCCATTCATCCATTGAAAGTCGCCAGTCAAAAGTACTGTTGCCTCAGTCAATATAAGATAACTCTTCTGTTATTATCCTTCATATTCTGTCTTGGCAATTTAAAAGTATTTTTGAGCTAATGTGTATTTGTTGATGTGTTATTTTTCTGTTTTCGTGTTAATAGTAGTTTTGTTTGACGTCACCTATATGTGTCACGTTTCATCTTCTTCTTCTTTCAAGTTTAATGGCGGTTGGCAAACCAAACTTTAATGGTGCATTCCCGCCACCTACCGGATTGGAGTGTGGATAACATTATGGTAGTAGTGATCTAAATCCTGTTACATAAATGAGTGTCTCTTAAAAAATTAAATACTTCCTCATATATTTTCAATTGCTTTGGGCCATTTCCTAGTAATGCTTGGATAGAAAAAACTTCCATTTCCAATTCTCTTAATGCTTGAATTAATTTAAATCTTTCTATTGCATAAGCCTCACATTTTAAAAATACATGTTCAACTGTTTTCATAATTTCAGAACTACATTTTTCACAATACCCAGTCTGGTGTTTCCCAATCCTGCCCATATTTTGATTTAGTAGACAATGGCAAATGCGCATTCTTGAAATTATAACGTGTCACGTTTCAATGTGTTTGAGTTCAGTTTTGGGATCTTGTCCCCCCCCCCCACCCCCCACCCGTCTTATGTGATTTTGGTTCAGTCCTGTTAGTTTTTCCTGCTCCTCGTGTGTTCAGTTTCTTCACCTGTGTTCAGTTAATTATCCCATTAGTCCCAGTTCTTTTTAGCCTTGTGTTTTCCCAGTGTTGGTTGGTCGTTGTCCTTCTTGTATGGTTGTGTTATTGAATTTCTGGAGTTTGTTATTTTGTTCCTGTATGTTCCTGAAGTTAATTTTGTAAATAAATCAACTACTTTGAAGTTCCTGCATCCTCGTCTTCAGCTACCTGCACACACCCTGACAGAACGACCAACCTTAAAGAAAAAAAAAAAAAAGGAAGATGGAGATCTGGAATCAAGCCTTTGTGGGAACCCGCCAAGCTGTGTTCCGTGGGAACCGTGGAGGCCCCAGGGTAGGATATGGGCGATATAGTCTAGTTCCGAGTCCAGTTCCGAGTCGAGTTAAACCAGAACCAGTCATCTGCACAGTCAAGTTTATTTACGAGTTTGATGACTTCACCGATCTCCTTCCTCTCATCGGTCCAGAAGAGCCAGAGCCAGTCTTTGAGCAAGAGCCAGGGCCAGTCTTCGAGCCTTTGCGGCTGGTCCTGCTTAGCTCAAAGCCCTCTTCACCGCTGGCCCTGCCCAGCCCAAGACCCTCTTTGCTGCCGGATCCCCCCTTTCCTGTAAATTTCCCCATTAAGGGCGCCCACCCGAAGGGTCCTCACCGCCATGGCCACCCGAAGGGCCCTGGACGCCCGAGGGTCCGACAGCTCCGCCCTGGACGCCCGAGGGTCCGACAGCTCCGCCGTGGCCACGCCCGAGGGTCCGACAGCTCCGCCGTGGCCACGCCCGAGGGTCCGAAAGCTCCGCCGTGGCCACGCCCGAGTGTCCGACAGCTCCGCCGTGGCCACGCCCGAGGGTCCGACAGCTCCGCCGTGGCCACGCCCGAGGGTCCCACAGCCTGCTCCGCCGTGGCCACGCCCGAGGGTCCCACAGCCTGCTCCGCCGTGGCCACGCCCGAGGGTCCCACAGCCTGCTCCGCCGTGGCCACGCCCTCAGCCTGCTCCACCCCGGTTCCCCGAGCTACCAGCTTCGCCCTGGAGGGTTCCCGCTCCTGTGCAACCGCGCCCTCGTCAGCCTCCAGGGCGCCCACCCTCCCACCCCTTTGGATGTTATACGGCGTGAGGACGCGCCTTCGGGGAGGGGGGAGGTACGGTCACATTTCAATGTGTTTGAGTTCAGTTTTGAGATCTTGTTTCCCCCCGTCTTTTGTGATTTTTGGTTCAGTCCTGTTAGTTTTTCCCACTCCTCGTTTGTGTTCAGTTTCTTCACCTGTGTTCAGTTAATTATCCCATTAGTCCCAGTTCTTTTAAGCCTTGTGTTTTCCCTCAGTGTTGGTTGGTCGTCGTCCTTGTATAGTTGTGTTACTGGACAGTGGTGTGCGGGTGACGTTTTAAAATGAGGCAAAGTCCTGTATATATCAAATGTATGTCCCTGTCACGCTTACTTGTCCTGGTTAAATAAACATTACCTAAAAATTAGAGACCAAGTACAATTCTATTTTGTATTTTTACACTAGGCTAAAGTAAAGTTCTATTATTAAAACAAAGTATAAATTGAATCAAGTGTTTTTACACATTTTAAATGTATATAATAACTAAAGGCAGTAACAGTTTAAACAATATACAGGTCCTTCTCAAAAAATTAGCATATTGTGATAAAGTTCATTATTTTCCATAATGTAATGATAAAAATTCAACTTTCATATAATTTAGATTCATTGCACACCAACTGAAATATTTCAGGTCTTTTAATGTTTTAATACTGATGATTTTGGCATACAGCTCATGAAAACCCCAAATTCCTGTCTCAAAAAATTAGCATATTTCATCCGACCAATAAAAGAAGTGTTTTTAATAAATAAAAAAGTCAACCTTCAAATAATTATGTTTAGTTATGCACTCAATACTTGGTCGGGAATCCTTTTGCAGAAATGACTGCTTCAATGCGGCGTGGCATGGAGGCAATCAGCCTGTGGCACTGCTGAGGTGTTATGGAGGCCCAGGATGATTCGAGAGCGGCCTTAAGCTCATCCAGAGTGTTGGGTCTTGCGTCTCTCAACTTTGTCTTCACAATATCCCACAGATTCTCTATGGGGTTCAGGTCAGGAGAGTTGGCAGGCTAATTGAGCACAGTAATACCAGTATTATGGTCAGTAAACCATTTGCCAGTGGTTTTGGCACTGTGCGCAGGTGCCAGGTCGTGTTGAAAAATGAAATCGTCATCTCCATAAAGCTTTTCAGCAGATGGAAGGATGAAGTGCTCCAAAATCTCCTGATAGCTAGCTGCATTGACCCTGCCCTTGATAAAACACAGTGGACCAACACCAGCAGCTGCCATGGCACCCCAGACCATCACTGACTGTGGGTACTTAACACTGGACTTCAGGCATTTTGGCATTTCCTTCTCCCGAGTCTTCCTCCAGACTCTGGCACCTTGATTTCCAAATGACATGCAACCACTGAGCAACAGTCCAGTGCTGCTTCTCTTTAGCCCAGGTCAGGCGCTTCTGCCGCTGTTTCTGGTTCAAAAGTGGCTTTACCTGGGGAATGCGGCACCTGTAGCCCATTTCCTTCACACGCCTGTGCACGGCGGCTCTGGATGTTTCTACTCCAGACTCAGTCCACTGCTTCCACAGGTCCCCCAAGGTCTGGAATCGGTCCTTCTCCACAATCTTCCTCAGGGTCTGGTCACCTCTTCTCGTTGTGCAGCATTTTTTGCCACACTTTTTCCTTCCCACAGACTTTCCACTGAGGTGCCTTGATACAGCACTCTGGGAACAGCCTATTTGTTCAGAAATTTCTTTCGGTGTCTTACCCTCTTGCTTGAGGGTGTCAATGATGGCCTTCTGGACAGCAGTCTTACCCATGATTGTGGTTTTGAGTAATGAAACAGGCTGGGAGTTTTTAAAAGCCTCCGGAATCTTTTGCAGGTGTTTAGAGTTAATTAGTTGATTCAGATGATTAGGTTAATAGCTCGTTTAGAGAACCTTTTCATGATATGCTAATTTTTTGAGACAGGAATTTGGGGTTTTCATGAGCTGTATGCCAAAATCATCAGTATTAAAACAATAAAACACCTGAAATATTTCAGTTGGTGTGCAATGAATCTAAAACATATGTAAGTTTAATTTTTATCATTACATTATGGAAAATAATGAACTTAATCACAATATGCTAATTTTTTGAGAAGGACCTGTATATGTGTTAATATATATTATTTAATGTTCAGCTTTTCTTTTTAAAAGTCAACATTTTCAGCAGTCAACAAGCTTGTATACACTGGTCACAGACACGAAGATGTACCTTTGATTTCACCTAGCTGATTGCTCACTAAAAAAACCCACAGTCCGCTGTAGATCATTAAACTGTTACGCTGCCTCAGAAGTCTGTCCTAAATCAGTTTTGTGATGTACCTTCATGGGCAAACACTGCCTACAAAGTCATTACCTGATAAGGCAGCAAGGCAACTAGTCAGTTGCCTAAATTTTCGAACGCAGCTATAATTTTTAGACCAGACAGAGATTTCTGCAATTCTTCCTATTGAAATGTTGTGAAATGTGTGACACCCCATGTCACTTATCCATCATGTAATGTGCACATAACAGCAACTAAATGATACTCCAGACAGTTGCGTAGTATGAGAAGAACAGCGATCCGATAATTTGTCATCTTGTGGAAAACAAACACGAAAATGACATGAAATTACCCTGTGTGTTCGTGTCAATGTCTGTGCTGGTGTGTCCGCGCTAATGTTCGTATCGGTGTGTCGGTGTGTCGGTGTCTGTGTCCTTGTGCCCATGCTGGTATTCCGTGTCTGTGCCAATGTCCGTGGCAGTGTTACCGTGTATGTGCCGGTGTGTCCGTGTCAATGTTCCCATGCCGGTGTGTCCATGCTGGTGTGTCCGTGTCGATTTCCATACCGCTGTGTCAGTGTCTGTGCCGGTTTCCGTGCCGGTATGTCTGTGTCAGTGCCAGTTTCTGTGTGTCTGTGCCGGTGTGTCCGTGCCAATGTCCGTGTTGGTTTGCTCGTGCCGGTGTGCTCGTGCCGGTGTGTCCGTGCCTTTATGTCCATGCCAGTGTGCCGATGCCAGTTTCTGTAACGGTGTGTCCGGTGTGCCGGCTTCCGTGCCTGTGCTGGTGTCTGTGGCGGTGTGTCCTTGTTGGTGTCCATGCCGGTGCCAGTGTGTCCGTGCCGTTGTGTCCGTGTCAGTGTCCATGTTAGTGTATGTAAATTATGACACTTTTTTATTTTTGTGGGAACTATCCCTTTAATGTTAATAAAACAACGACAAAAACAAAGAAAAAAAATAACACTGCTCTGAGAACTTTAATAGTTGCTGTAATAATTATCAATGTATAATGTATACAGTGAAGTCTATGCAGGGTTTTATTTGTATATTTCTTCATTTAATTTCTTTCTTGAATGCTTCTGTTAAATACACCTACTGTAGCTGAAAAAATAAACCGCTGTTTATTTAATTTCTATATTGTATGTTGTGTATATGTAATGTGTATCTTTGTTATTATCTTTTAATAACAAAGAAAATAATGACAAAGATTTTTATCTTTCGCCACTTTGGCCTAAATGTCTAACATTCTTTTTTATTTTATATTGTGTTACCTTGTAAGGCTTTGTATTTAAAATAGGGACATTAGTTTGGCTGTAATGCTCAGTCACTTGCAAAATGTAAAACCAATATGAAAAAGAATAGTGATAAAATCGTGAATCGTGATTTTCCTGAAAAAAAATCGTGATATGATAGTTTTGCCGTATCGCCCAACCCTAGTCAAAAAATTACATTTACAAACAAACTGACCACCAAGCGCAACTTTCAGACACCATCTTTATTTTTAGTTTAACATTTTCACAGAAATTCGTACAAGCTCACGAAACTTGCATACTCCCATATAGTGGAAAGAAACCGAAGCCATTCACCAAATAAACAAATAAATAAATAAATATATATATATATGGCCCGGTGTGGAAGATAGTGACAAAGCCGGACACAGAGCTAGAATTATAAAGGGGTTTTTATTCCAGACTGCGTTTTGAACGGCACAGCATTAATTAAGCAGAATTTCAGGAACTTAAATTAGACAGGATTGTGTAAATTGAACTAAAACAATAAAGTTGGCTTTTCACATCAAAATGAGTCTCACTATCTATTTTGTTTTCAGTCACAACATCAAATGAACCCTTCACAAACTCAGTCTGACTAACATAGACAACAGTAGCAGCCTTTCTCTCTAGAAAACACATACACAAACGGTTATAGCATTTGTCATCACATATTACCAGGAAAGCTGCTTTGTCACAATCAAAATACAGTACAATGAATATTAGAAATCACACTTCCGGTATTTGCATAAACCTTTCAAAATGATCACACTTTTACACTCAATATCTCACGTTCACATAAACACTTGTACATTCACGTGAAATGTACTAAGTTCATACTTACTCTTTGTCACCACTTTATGACCCATAAACAGCTTCACAGTGGAAGACGTACTTGAATTTCCCCCTGATGTCTCACTAGTGGTGGAAATTTTGTTTCTTTCCAGAGACTCGTTCATTTTTAGTCCGTTCACCAAAATGATTCGTTCAGATTCGTTCACTGATTCGTTCAGTTTTTTTTCCCCCATATTACACAAATACGTCAGCAGCAGGTGCGGCAAAATGTGTTGTTCAACTAACTATTTATTTGTTACAAAATAAAAACTGATTTGACTTTATTAAAAATGGTGCCCTACTCCTTAAATGGATAAAATAAGTCTAAGCGATCAAAGTCTTTACACTCTTTTTATCTTTTAAATTACACTCTTTTCGAATGACCAAATCACAAGTGTTTTTTATTTTTTATTTGTTTGCATACTAGGCAGGCTAGTTAACATTTTATTTGTTTAGTCAGAACGAATTAAACGAGGAGTTATGTTCTGTATGGAAATATATGAATTGCGCGTGCACAGTACGGATACCTGCGCTTTGCATTCACTTTCTGCTGATTGATGAACTAGATTGACAGAATGGCTGACCTGGTACACGAACTGGGTATAGCAACCAGTTCGTTCAATTCGTTCACGAACGGGAGATCTCTCTCTCGTTCAGACTCAAAACAGAGCAATATGATATAATCTCTCATTCACGAACGAGATGTATGTAACAGTTCATTTGACTCGTTCAAACTCAAAGCAACTCAATAAAGGGCGTATTCGTTCACTAGATTCAACAAATCACATGCTCCGTCCTCGTATCATACTCGAATGCTATTGGCTCGAGGTTTAGTCACTCTTTGTCTTTGACAGATGAAACGGTCCAAAGAGCTACACGGTTCATTGAGCTGCGCATGCGCGCAATAGCGGCGCGCAGTGGTGGAGGGAGGAATTTCAGTGAACGAGAAATATGAGTCAATGGATAACGTGAATGAGAATGATTCGTTCACCGAAAAGATTCGTTCAAAAAGAACGATTTGTTCACGAACGTAACATCACTATGTCTCAACACAGATCACCCTTCTCCCCTCTAATTTATTAGACAGAAGAATCACAGATCAAAAATACTGTTACACATTACATTATACACACAATAGTACCCCTTTCACAGTAATGATAATGTTTTTATCACTCACGCTTCTCATGAATTGTGTTGTTGGAATTTCCCCACACCGAGATGATTCTCGACAGAAATCACCATCAATTGGCGCAATACACGACCATCCGGTTTCGCAAAGCACTTAAGAACACTTTACACACCCTAAAAGTCCTTATTTCTCACTATTTATATATATATATATATATATATATTGCTAACTTTAGTGACTATATTTATATATATAAGTCACTAAAGTTAGCAATATATATATATATATATATATATATATATATATATATATATATATATATATATATATATATATACAGTTTCCAGGTGTTAATGCTTTAATAGCATTTTAATATCTGGTACATGTCTGGATTTCAGTGGTGTAGCAATAATGTATAGTTCCTGCAAAGTATGGCAGATCTTTTGCTCTATCTAGTACTCACAACCAACCTGCAAGTTAGATTAATCCATGTAAATTGCATTCTACACACATTTTTTTTTCAGTGATGTTACCCAAATTGCTAAATTATTAGTGAACCTCTTACTAAAACTATAAAGACAACTGGTGCAAATATACAACAATATCAGTAGGTGCAATTCATTCACAGTGAATTGCACTCACAAACATTACCTTCCTATTCGCAGCAGCATCTGTTTAGCAAAGCATTTGTGTCTTATTCAGTACGCCCCAAGGCATAATATGTTGCTCCCTAGACCGTCCATTCAGCAGGAGAGGTTGTTCCATCTCCATCCAAACCCCTCTGTGCCACCCCATGGGACTTGATTCCTGGCAATTCCTCAAACATCAGGAAAGCAGACCCAGGCAACAATCAGTCCCTCATGTCTTTAAGCCTAGAGTGAAAAGTAGGACATTGTTTTCATTGGACAGCAAAGTTAAGGAGTGCTTGAGGAAGAATGCTTGCTGAATAATGCATGTATAGTCATTTGCAATGAACACAATCATACATTTACATTGATTTAAACATCCCACACAAGTTAAAACCAGCTTGTGTTAATTTATGTCTCTACTATTAAAATGTATGTTTACTCCATTATTATGTCAGAAACATATAAAATAACAAAGTTTGTGTTATTTATTTAAAAATAGATCAAATTACTGTGACACCCTGTTCAATTTTCTGAAAACCGTGGTAGGATCTGATGAGATTTTTGGTATTGGAATCAATACTATTATGCACGTGACACCATTCACTTCCCTTGCTGCAAGTTAATATGTCTTTTGATTGAAGCTATAATGATAATAAATGAAAAAATGAACTAGTACTGTTACTGTAATGAGCATTTTAAGATTTACAGCTAGTTTAAATCCGATGATGGACAGCGCAGACAGAAAGAATTGAGGAAAGTGAGAGAGTTAAAGTTAGAGAGAAAGACCGATGCATCTTCTGACAGACACGACAGTGAGCTTATGTTTCAAAAGACTGCCACAGGTTGAAAATGGGTAGGTAATCCCTGTATGGAGCTCTCCCATCATGGGAAACATCCATTTTTATTTCCATCAGATGTGTGAAGCACCTCAGCTGCTGGCCGATGCCTCTGACATGTAGAGATTTGAGACTGATAAATTCTCTCACCTAGTCCAAGCACACATTTGCTCTGCCTTCAGCGTAAATCAAGAAAATGTCTCGGGTTATGACTATAACCCTTGTTCCCTGAGAAGGGAACGAGACACTGCGTCGTTGAAAACGACTCTTTGGGGACGCTCCCTCAGCGTGCGTCTCTGAAGTATGAATGAAACTATTCCAATCCTGGTTGGTGTTGCGTCATGACATAACATGTGACGGCACAACCGGATGTATAAAAGCCACGCCGGCACACACACACATTAGCCTAGTGATGAGGCAAGACGCTCTCAGGCCTCGAGGGGCGTGGCAGGACGACACAGTGTCTCGTTCCCTTCTCAGGGAACAAGGGTTATAGTCATAACCCGAGACGTTCCCTTTCGAGGGAACTCGCACTGCGTTGTTTAAAACGACTCTTTGGGGAACGAATGCCCACTAGGCCACGCGCCGAAAAAGGCCTGGCCTGGAGTAAACTGACCTCAGGCACTCAGCTAGGACGAGAGCACATGTGCGCCAGGCGTACTAGGGAGGTGCAGACTATAAAACCTGACAAAAGTGTGTGGGGTAGCCCAACCGGCTGCCTCACAGATCTCCTGGAGGGGCACTCCTGAGAGGAAGACCCTAGAGGACGCCATGCCTCTAGTCGAATGAGCCCTTGTGGCCAAAGGTGAAGGCAAACTGCGCACCTTGTAGGCCAAGGCAATAGCCCGAACAATCCAATTACTAATGGTTCGTTTGGATGCAGGGAGCTCCTTCTTAGGTGACCCAAAACACACTAACAGTTGTTCCGACCTCCTCCAAGAACAGGACCTCTCGAGGTAAACGCTCAAAGCTTTGACAGGGCGGAGTAAATGGAGCCTCTCTTCTTCTGCCGACACATGAGGTGGAGGATGCAATGCCTGCAGGACCGTAGACTGTGCCGTGTTAGAAGGCACCTTAGGCACATAGCCAGGTCTCGGGTGCAGAATGGCCTTAACTCAGCCAGGGGCAAACTCCAAGGAGGCTGGTGTTACTGCCAGGGCTTGAAGATCTCCCACCCTCTTTAGAGAGGTAATAGCTAAGAGAAAAGCCATCTTGAACGTCAGGTCGTTGGGCGAAGCCGACTGAAGGGGTTCGAAGGGGGCCAGGGATAACCCTTCGAGAACCACCGCCAGGTCCCAGGCAGGTACCCTGGACCTGGTCGTCGGTCTCATCCTCCAGAAAACGAATGACCAGCTGGTGCCTCCCCAGAGGCCCATCACTCAGTGGTGCATGGAAAGCCGCAATGGCAGCCACGTACACCTTAACCCTCTGGGGTCTGAGGTGTTTTTGGGACCATTGGGATGTTCTGACATGCCCTTACATTTGTGTTTTTTTCAGTTATTTATAAACATGTTAATGGCAAAGGTGTAAATTCACTCTATATAGCACAAACAGGGCTACCATAATATGTGAGCAACATAAATGTACATGTTTGAATTTTTGAGAGAATATTGTTTATGCGTGGTTATTGAAAAACTAAAAAATAAACGTTAAAGTTTAAGGCCACAAAACACATACTAAATATCTGTCCACAAGACTTTTGACTAATGGATGTTGTCACCTAGAGTTTTTGCTTCAAAATGATCTGAAAATCATCCTGCATTATCATTCACATAAAACAATAGATTGTTTTAAATTGTGAAAAACATTTTTTTGTTTGGGAAGTCAATATGCAGATGGGCGTGAACGGCCCAACCCCATCATGAATAATTTGGCAGTTCTCACCTGAGCAGACTGCATACTAATGAGCAGACTGCATACTAATGAGCCTTTCACTCAGGGGTGTCACACAAGAAAGAATGCAATATATATAAGGACAATATGTATAAAAAATATATACATACACACACACACACACACACATATATATATATACATACAAAATCAAAACATAAATGAAAGTCAAAAGCATATTTATAGTCACACCTGGAAACAAATCCTGGTCAAATAGGCTATATGGGCCATTCTACAGAATTGGTTCGAAACATCTTGAAAAGAAAATTTTCTTTATCCATATATGTCTTATAAAGTATTATTTTTTAAAGTAGGCCAACACATTTTATTATCATAGGTATTTCAAAGTTAAGAATTCATTATTTTGATATAGCTTGCATTAGAACAAACACTATAAAAGTTGATTAGTTTATTTGTGACAAAACATAGCCTACTAGCAGTATATATTTAACATATGAGCAGAAACTGTCTAACAAAAGCTTATTTGATGTCTATTTTATAAAACTTTATAAACTATCCAAAACTAGTGAACGAAATGTTGTCATTACAGACACTATATCGCGATTAGAAGAAATCTCAGTAGGCTATAGTTTGGATGTGTTCATGTAAAAATAACGTTTACTAATGTAGGAGCGAGAGTGAATGAACGGCACAGATGCGATGGACAGCTGTAGTAACATCGCGCGCGCGTTTGTGCCATTCATTCATTCACACACAGACACGCAATTCTTATTTAAACAGTCTTTGTGCAGTTTACGTACACTATACAATAACGCGATTAGAACAAAGCACTTAAGAATAAATAATTTACTTCATCAGCTGAATCCGCGGTCCTTATTCTGAGCACTTCTGAGGTAACTTTTCCAGTATTATTAAGATAACAGCGCAGCAAGACGAGGTAAGTAGCCTACAAGATTCTTATTAAACTGGATGTTTTATCCAGCTGATGTGGGCGTTAACCGTTTGCATGGCTTGCCTCAGATCATTTGCGTTTGAATAGCGCGCGTCCTCCGTGGGCGTGTCAGATTAACGCGTAATTAAGTGTAATGTTCGGGGGGGGGGGGGGGGGGGGGGGGGGGGGGAATACTGACATACTCTCTTTTCATACAGATTACATAAACTGAGAATATTTGTTTTTTATATAAATTACTTCATTGAACAGAAGAGAATTTAAGCTTCATAAAGAAAAAACTCTCTTGCCTGTATGACAAGTATTTGCGGAGTTATAGTTAATTTTCGGACGCGATTCAGAATGGACTGCACTGACAGAGAGAAGGCAAAACTCGCATAATGTTTGTTTTTCTTTATTTGACAAAAAGCACAACAATTTGTTTTTATTGTGAGTATACAGAAATATAATAGACACTGAACAGGATCGAATGATGTCTAACACTTATATGTAAGATCAAAATCAACAGAGTATTTTGAGTTTCTTTTGCACTGATAAGAAAAAAGCAAGACTATCGCCGACCTCAGAGGGTTAAGTGTGGAAGGGGAGAGACCCGCAGAGAAATGATCTTGAAGAAACTCCAGAACTGAAGCCACCGAGCAGTTAACTGGATCTAACTCCTGTTCTCTACACCAAGTGGAAAACACATTCCACTTGAGGCCATACAATCTCCTAGTTGACGGAGCCCTAGAGCTAAGTATGGTTTCAACCACCCCGGCTGATAGACCAGCATTTAGGTACTGAACCCCCTCAGGGGCCAGACCCACAGTTTCCACAGCTCTGGGCGAGGGTGGAAAATTGTGCCCTCCGCCTGAGACAACAGATCTCTCCTCAGAGGAATCTGCCACGGCGGAGCTATCAGGAGTGAAATTATGTCTGAAAACCATACTCGGGCCGGCCATAACGGGGCTACCAGAAGAAGACTGATGCCCTCTTGACGGACCCTCTCCAGGACTCCAAGAAGCAGAGCGATCGGGGGAAAAGCATACAGGCGTAGCCTCGGCCAGGCCTGTACCATGGCTTCCAACCCCAGTGGGGCTGGATGTGTGAGGGAGAACCAAAGTGGACAGTGGGACGTCTCTCGAGATGCAAACAGATCCACTTCCATTGGTCCAAACCTCTCCCATTTTAACTTCACCACCTCTGGGTGAAGCCTCCATTTCCCGGGCCTCAGCCCCTGCCTCGACAGGATGTCTGCTCCCCGATTCTGAACCCCTGGGACGTATATTGCTCTGATAGACAACAGTTTCCCTTGGGACCAAAGTATAATCTGATGTGCCAATCTGGATAGAGGGCGCGATCTGAGTCCCCCTTGTCGGTTCAGATAAGCTACCACTGATGTATTGTCCGATCGTATCAGGACATGGTAGCCCTTGACGTCTGGGAGGAAGCTCCTCAAAGCCCTGAACACAGCCAACATCTCCAGGCAATTTATATGCCAGGAATGATGATGGTCCTGCCACAGACCCCTGGCAAAGCGGCCGTCCATGACCGCGCCCCAACCCGTGAGGGAGGCATCTGTCGAAACGGATTTCCGGCGACATGATGCTCCTAACACTGGCCCTTGGGACAGGAACCAAGGTCTCTTCCATATTACTAGAGAACGAAGGCATCTGTGCGTTACTCTGATCATACGGAACGGATTCCCCTTGGGGGAAAACCCCTTGGCTTTCAGCCACCACTGAAGGGGCCTCATGTGTAGAAGGCCCATAGGAATAATGTTGGATGCCGCTGCCATGAGGCCCAGCATTCTTTGAAATTGGTTTACAGTGATGGCCTGGCCAAGCTTTATCCCGGACATCATCTGCAGAATGGACTCGATACGTGCGGGGGACATTCGTGCCCGCATCGTAACTGAATTCCACACCACGCCCAGAAACGTTGTGCTCTGGGATGGTTCCAACATGCTTTTCTCTGTGTTGAGTCTCAACCCCAAACTCTGATTGTGGCCAAGGACGACATCTCGATGCCGAACTGCCATCTCTTGAGACTGGGCCAAAATGAGCCAGTCGTCGATATAATTCAGTATGCGGATGCCCTGAAGTGTCAACGGAGCTAATGCTGCATCCATGCACTTGGTGAACGTGCGGGGAGAGAGTGCTAGGCCCAACGGAAGAACCTGATATTGGTAAGCTTCGCCCCCGAAAGCGAACCTCAGGAACCTCCTGTGACATGGAAGGATGGAGACATGAAAATAAGCGTCTTTTAAATCTATCGTGACAAACCAGTCCTCGGATCTGATTTGATTCACGATGATGGGGATAGTGAGCATTTTGAACATGAACCTCCTCAGAGAACGGTTCAACTGCCTTAGATCTAAAATTGGCCTCAGCCCTCCATCCTTCTTTGGAACTATAAAGTACCGGCGGTAAAACCCGGATTCCCTGTCTAAAGGAGGAACACGTTCTATGGCCTCCTTTAAAAGCAGAGACTGTACTTCTTGCTACATCACCTGAGCCTGCTCTGGAACCACTGCAGTCTGCACCACCCCAGCGAATCTGGGGGGGGGGGGGGGGGTGACCGAACTGCAGTCTGTATCCTTGTTTTATTATATACAGGACCCATGCAGATATGTTGGGAATATGACACCATGCCTCTACAAAATCTACTAAGGGAACCAGCCTCTCGAGGCTGGCCTCGCGTGTCTTCCGAGCACTGTTCTCGATCTCCTGAAGCGGAAGACCGGCAGGAATTAGTCGATACGGTTTTTGTGACCATAATTGATGCTCGTTTTTTTTTTTCTGACGCGAGCAACACGGTGTGCGTTGGCTGGAAATTGTTGCGGCCCGAAACGTCAGAGACGGCGGGAACCCGACATCGATTTCCTGAGGGCTCCGCTGCGAGAACAACCTCGGTTGCTCTGCAGCGGGGGGTGCAGCCCTCGGAGGTCCTACCACTCCGGTTAGGACCTCTTTCCCGAAGCCCTCCTAGCCTGGAGGACGTCCCTCAATTCGCCCTTCTGGCCGGAAGACTTTAACTCAGAGCGTTTCCTCTCTAGAGAGCGGCGCATCAAGGAGAAACGTTTTATCTTTCTCCTTGACACCAGACAGATTCAACCACAGATATCTCTCCGTAGCTACCAAAGCTGCCATAGAGCGGCCAATAGCACGGGCCGTCTCTTTAGTAGCACGGAGAGAAAAATCTGTGGCTTTACGAAGTTCCGTAATATCCTCTGGTGACGGTCCCTCCCCCTCATCCAAATCTTTCAGGAGGTCGGCCTGGTATGCCTGCAAAACAGTCATAGAATGCAGACAGGACCCAGCCCGACCTGCCACCATATAAGCCCTACCAACCAATGCAGAGGTATCTCTACATGGTTTACTGGGCAGCGCCGGGGCTTTAAGAGAAGATGCCGCTTTGGAAGAGAGGTATCCAGCTAGTGCCTCTTCTACCTTCGGCATCTTCCCATATCCCAAATCCCTTGCCCCTATAACATTGCTATAGTCTACATTTGCTGGACTAAAGACACGGGAAGAATAAGGTTTTCCTCACGATTTTGAGATCTCATTGTGAAGATCGGGAAAAAAGGGCAAGCCCCGGCGCTGAGGCTGTGACCTATGCTGCAGGAAACGCTCATCTCGTTTACTCTTTATTTGCGTTCCCTGCTCATCTTGTGGCCAGCTGATGTTAAGTCTGGCCACAGCACGAGTCACAACCTCGATGAGCTCATCATACGCATGACCTTGAACCGGCGAGTCTGGTTCACGATCATCCGCCTCGATGCTGAGCACATCCACTTCCTCGGATGCAGAGAGCTCAAGCATCGGGCCCTGATCATGGGCAGAAGAAGCTCCAAGAAGCTCGGTGCTCCCAGAACCGGGCCTTGAGACAGGAACCATGGTTTCTTCCACATGATGAGAGAACGAAGGCATTTGCGCGTAACTCTGATCATGCGAAAGGGGTTCCCAGCGGAGAAAACCCCTTGGTCCTGAGCCACCACTGCAAGGCCCTCATATGGAGCAGACCAAAAGGAATTACGATGGAAGCTGCAGCCATGAGGCCCAAAACCCTTTGGAAGTGTTTGATAGTGATGGCCTGGCCTAACCTAATACTCTTCATTGTGGTTAAGATAGTATTTATACGAGCAGGAGACATTTGTGCCCGCATTGTGACTGAGTCCCACTCTACTCCCAGGAACGTAGTCCTCTGAAGAGTAGTTAAGGAACTTTTCTTCACATTGAGTCTCAACCCCAAGCACCTCAGATGAGGCAAAACAACATCTCGATGTTGAATCGCCAGTTCTTCTAACTGAGCCAGAATGAGCCAGTCATCTATATAATTTAGGATACGGATGCCCTGAAGTCTCAGTGGAGCAAGGGCAGCATCCATACATTTAGTGAAGGTGCAAGGAGATAAGGCTAGGCCGAAAGGAAGAACCCTGTATTGATAAGCTTTTCCCCCAAAAGTGAATCTAAGGAACCTCAGATGTGGGATGATGGAAATATGAAAATAAGCATCCTTAAGATCTATCGTCACAAACCAGTCCTCGGATCTGATTTGTTGAACGATCATAGGTATAGTTAGCATTCTGAACTTAAATCTCTTCAAAGATTTTTTCAATAGCCTAAAATCTATAATGGGACGCAGCCCACCACCCTTTTAGGAACTATGAATTAACGGCTGTAGAATAAGGACTCCCTCTGGTGGGGGCACATACTCTATGGCCCCCTTGGCTAAGAGGGACTGGACTCCCTGTTGGCCCCCTCAGAGGCCTGAGCATCGCGTCAAGGACTCTTAGCCGAAGCCTTCCTAGCCTGAATAACAGTCCTCAGATCTGTTTTCAGTTTAGAAGGCTTTGGCTGAGACTGTTGCCTCTGGCTCCAGGCGCACGAGAGGCAACCTTCTCAAAATATGAGGAGTTGGGGGCTGTCTCATGAGGCTGCCCCCTGGTAACAACCCCATGAGACCTGGACTGACAACTGGGGATAGCTGATTGTCGCTCTGCCTCCTGAAGCCTATCGACAACGGTTCTTCCCGCGTCGCCAAAGAGGCCAGAAGGTGAAAGGGGGGCATCGAGAAAGAAGGCCCTGTCCTTCTCTCCGATCCCCAAGCGATTTAGCCATAAATGTCTCTCTGAGATGACTAGTGCTGCCATAGAATGGCCAATGGCACGGGCCGTCTCTAATAATACGGTGAGATATGTCAGCCACTCTTCAGTAATACCATCGAGTGAGACCTCCCAGTTATCATCCACCTCTTTGAGGAGGTCAGCCTGGTATGCCTGTAATAACCCCATCGTGTGTAGGCATGCACCAGCTCAACCCACCACCATATATGCTTTCCCTAACAAATTTGATGTATGAGATTTGGAGGGAAGTGTCTGAGCTATCAGGGGTGACGCAATGTCGGGGATAAAATATTTTGCAAAATATTCCTCTACCCGAGGCATCACCTCATAACCATTCTCATTAGATTCCCTAATGGCTGAGTAAATATATACATGGGGGGAAAATAATTGAGATGAACATGGATTTTTCCCACGATCTCGATTCCTCAGTATGGAGATCAGTGAAAAAGGGAAGGCTCTGACACGAATATTGTGACTGGGTCTGCAGGAAGCGCTCATTCATTTTATTTTTCTTAGTCGCTTCCTGCTTATTGGCCATTCACTATTTAATTTAGCCACTGACCTTCTTACAATCTCCAGCAACTCCTCAATAATGGGAATATGGGGTGGCGAATCCCCATATCCACGTGATTCTGTGTTGAGAATATCTAACTCCTCGGAGCCAGTTAAATCAAACACCGGGTCTTTAACACGATTGGAAGAAGCCGCAGCGCGGGCTTCCGAACCATGCGCGAGACCAGTGGAGCTGGTTAATACACACTGAGAAAGGGTCGCAACCGTCTCTGTATTATACCAGCCCCACGTGCGAATCCCATGCATACAGGCAGTGCGCTGCCTCGACAGACGCGAGACCATCTCTATATTCGCCATATATATTGAAATAGACAGACAACACCAAATAAGACAATACAGTCACACAGAACGCTTGCTGAAGACAGAAAGCTGACGCGGCCATGTTCCGTTGTCCTTTTATAGCTTCCATAATCACCCTCACATGTAACGTCTGTAAGGAAACCTGGGTCAGGCTTTGGGAATATGTATTCAAAATTTAGTAATTTTTCAATTAACAATCATTCATACGGGTGGACCCAGATAATCATACATGTTAAATCTCCCAAAAAGGGATAATATTTTCCCTGCATCTGTATTCATATGTGTACATAGAAAATTAATCACAAGGGATTATGATTAATGGCATATGTAGACTATATTTTACAGACAGGTTATTATCAGCCCAATTGTATATTAATACTCAATCACAACGGATTATAATTAAATATTTAATATATCAATTATGTCTATCATAGATCTATCGTCAGGATTATCTTAAAGGGGATTAATTTATAATCGAATCATCTGTTTGTCCAGCAAACCTGATCATTCGATCTAATCAAACCTCACCAAAATTATCCTACTTACAGACTTTCAAGAGAAGTTATCCCTCTGGCCACAAGGGACAACCTTCCAGGTCTATAACGATACTGTTTAAGTATCAATAAATGTTGTAAAGCACGTAGCTTTGGATCTTTATACATTAAAGGGACTTGAATGAGCAGAGACAGAATCAATAAATGAATAAAATGTATTTACAAACACAATAATGGCAACGGCACAATGAAAGAGAAAGCATCAATAAAGAGAGAGAGTGAATGACAGAGAGAGAGAGAATCTGGAAGGATCAATGGCAAATTACAGACCTTAAAACCTTTGAGGGACAACACGGGGAAACACATCTTAATGCTCTCAAAGTCCGGTACGAATACGTGCGCTGGCTCGTTGTGTGGCTGCTTCGAAGGCATGTGGATGTGTTCCGTGGAAGAGTCACGTGGCCTGCGGATGGGTCCGGAGCGCGCACTTTCGAACGAAGGCTTAAAGGTCTTGGACGTAAAATTACCAAAGAAACGATTCAGGCTAAGTTCACTTACTCGTCTGAAGAAATGAACAAAGTGGAAAGGAAAAGTAAAACTTAAACGAACAAAATAAAAGATCCCGGAGGGGGGATCACGCGGAGCAGTTACATGATGATGCGAATAGAGGAGAAGTAAGAGAGAGAGAGAGAGGGAGAGAGAGATCCGTAACGATCACAGTTTTGCAAAATTCACCTGGACAAAACCCTCTGAGAGACCACAAGAAATTAACATCACCCTAAGCGGGGGTAAACAAATCTTAATGCTATGAAAGCTTAGTAAGCGAAATACTTGCATATATATATATATATATATATATATATATATAGCTCTTTTGTGTGGCTGATATGAAGAAGGCGTGTGTGTCTCGATCCTGGGAGCGTCACATGTTCACTCGTTCTTCCAGAGCGAGCCAAGCGCGGGGATTTTGAATGTCCGTTTGAGGTGAAGTTGCCGGTTGATGATTCAGGCTAAGTTCATTTCACTCGTCGGTGTAAATTAACAAATGAGAATTCGAAAATGGAAAATAAAAACTTAAAGAAACAAAAGAAAAGATCCACTGAGGGGGAATCGCGGATCCGTTACATGATGCTAGGAGGAGGAGAGAGAGTAAGAGAGAGAAAACTGATCTTGATCTGTCATTTAAGAGGGTGAAGATGTCACACCCTCTGGGGCATGTGAGCCAATCCAAAGCGTTTCCTTTGGAGGGAGATTTTATGACTCTTTGTGTTCAGACACCACATTTGAATCTGTGATTTCATTGGGTGTTTTAAGAGAAATAATCTTCGATTTTTATAATACCCCTGTGTCACAAAGGTAACAAAATGTAATGTAAATTAACAAATGGGGAACGAAGTTTGGAATTCATAGAGACCAAATATGGTTCACATATTTGTCAACAAAGTCTAAAACATTAACCCATTAGAGTTTACAAGAAAACAAAGGCCAAAACAACATCCGAAGGAAAATCATGAGATGTGAAAATTAGATATGTTTATACATTTCTCAAGGGGTTTTATATATATATATATATATATATATATATATATATATATATATATATATATATATATATATATATATATATATATATATATATAAAAAAGATTAACAGGGTTTATTTCTCCTCCTCAGGAGAATTAAGTGAGTGTCACATCTCTCAGGAATTCCCTTCTAGAGGTCGTAAAAATCCTTATCTATTGTAACAGGATATTCACTAGGCAAAACCAACACTCTGTGTGTGTGTGATTGGTCCAGACGCTACAACTACTTATACACTCCCAGATACCTTCATAGGACCTGGGCAATCGGACGAACATGACCACATATTAAATATATTTCGGTAAAGTCTTTATATGATGAAGTTAATAAAGGTCCATGTGTGTGTGTGTGTGTTGGAATGTCTTCACCCTGAGTTCTTCCTTGCCGGAAAGGGGTAGTTGGGTGATAAACATCTCTGTGAAGCTCGTGTCTTGTTGTCTGTTAAACCTCTGGGTGCCATAAAACTTTTCACCAAAATCATCTAAGGTAGACTGGCTGGAGCCTACGTCTAATTTACCTCCATGAGTCCAAAGTTTAAAAGCTTTTTCAAATGTTTTGGACTGCATGAGTCAATCTGACATGGTCCAGATACCTTACACATCACAAGTGAAGAAAGACATAGCACCAATCAAGATTGGAGAAGTTCCACTACAGACTTCAGACGCATCATGCCGAAGGCATTCCCCAAAGCATTGAGTATCGATGCAGCGGGAGTTCCCTTACGAAAGGGAACAAAAAATATAAGAAGAGTAGAAGTAATAATAATAATAATTGTAATAATACTACAAGCATTAGTGATTTAGAAAAGAAATATGATCCACTGCTAAAATTACTTGGAGAAAAATATATATGAAGAGAAAGGCAAATGTTAGGACTTAAAAAAAAGGGTTTCACTTCATTTGGATGGTCCCTTTAACACATTCTGTTGACTAAGTAACGTTGCACCTACATGTCTACTAACTCTCATTAGAATGTCAGTAGAGTATTAGTAAACTGGTAGGGTTAGGGTTAGAATAAGTTGACATGTAGTTGCATAGTTACTTATAGTCAGTAGACTGTCTGTTGGAGGACCATCACAATAAAGAGTTATCAGATATTAAGCAGACAGTACACTAATACTCTAATGAGAGTTAGTTGACATGTAGTTGCAAAGTTACTTATAGTCACCAGAATGTTCAAAAGGGACCATCAAAATAAAGTGTTACCATAAAAAGATTCTAAAGCTCTGCATCAAAATCTTATTTGTGTAAGCCTTCAAAAAAAAAAGAAAAAAAGGAATGAAGGCCCTTTCACACCAAGACGATAATTAATGATAATGACAGTTTAAAAAATCCTCAGTACTCATTTTGCTGGATTTGTCTTCTGCTTTTGAAACAGTTAACCACCAGATCGCTCTCAATGCTGTCAACGCTCATGACAAAGGGTATCTCAGGAACCGCACTCCAATGGTGTCTTACCTCCTTCAGGGTGTCGTGGAGGGGTGAGGTGTCTAAGTTGCAACATCTAGCTACTGGGGTGCCTCAGGGCTCAGTGCTTGGACCACTGTTCTACATGTTATCACTATGATATGTCATTCAGAAACATGATTTTTGCAACGGCTGTTGCAAATAGGCTGAGTAGTTAAACTTCTGGCTACATACCGGTTCCCGCAGCTGTCATTTGGGTGGATAACA
This sequence comes from Meda fulgida, assembly GCA_030578275.1. NCBI lineage: Eukaryota > Metazoa > Chordata > Actinopteri > Cypriniformes > Leuciscidae > Meda > Meda fulgida. Next base: position 25,019,173 of record CM060622.1, read on the forward strand.
TCCTTGCAGTGGCAGTACCGCTGTCTCGTCCTAGGTCGACCTGCATTGAGCCCGTGTTTTTTGGGTCACGGCTGTGTTGGACCCGTGCCAACGAACTTTGTATTTAATGTGTACATGTTTTGTCTCTCAAACAGTGTTGAGTGTCCTTATTTTGTGTTGTGTTTAGTCTTGTTTAATTTGTTTGGTACTTCCTTGTCATTTCTCCCCATTCATTTAATTCAAATCAGTTTATTATTTTGTGTATCAGTTATTTTGAATTATTTTTGGTTGATCGTGGTTTTGTGAATCTTTTGTATTGTTTTTGTTTCTTGTGAACTTGAGTTTTCCTATTAATGTGAAATTGTTTTATCATTTGAATTTAGTTTATTTGATTTAGCTTTTCTTTACCTGTCTTAATTTCAATCTTGAGTTTATCGTTTTCGTTTGAATTGATTTATTTATTTAAAAAAAAATGAATTGATTTATTTTGTTTAATAATGTGAAACATTGTTTTGTAGACTTTGGGTTTAGTTTCATTCATTCACAATATACATTTTCCATTGAGTTAAAGTATATTGTATTGATGTGTGTGTGTGTAAGTTATTTTTCATCTAGGAGCTGCATGCCTTATTTACCGGGGCGACCACTCCTGTAGATGGTGGTGGTGTTTCTTCATTGTGTGCTGTGGTCTGTGGCGTGCACTGGGGTTCTTTAATCGGTATGTGAGTGTGCTGTGCAGATTTGGAGATCTCTTATTATTGGAGTATTCTCCCGATAATTTGGCCGCAGCTCCATGACATTTGAGTGACTTGATTTGTGTAGTTCTGTATTAAAGTTGATGTGTGAGGTTTTGTTTAATCTAAACTTTTATGTTTTTTATGTCTATTTAATAAAACTTTTGTATTTGTCTGATACCTGTGTCTCCATGTTTTGCTTGCCACTGTGTAGGGAACCTGTGTAAAGCTTTATGTATTGATTATTTGGGTGAAATTCCCAAGGTGGCGTAGTACTTAATTTATTAAGGCATTTGCTTAATTTGATTGTTTCAGACTTATTTTAAATTTACCTGGGCCACACCGGGCCAAGGTCACACTATCACTGCTATGCTGATAACACACAACTCTACCTCTCATTCCAGCCAGATGATCCGGCATTGACTGTTCACTTCTCAGCCTGCCTGACAGACATTTCTTGCTGAATCAAGAACCACCACCTTTAACTCAACCTTGCGAACACAGAAATGTTTGTGGTTTCAGCCAACCCAACACTTCATCACAACTTGCATTCAGCTAGGTTTGTCAACCATAACTCCATCCAGGACACCCAGAAACCTTGGAGTTGTGATTGATGATCAGTTGAACTTCACAGACCACATTCTAGAACTGCCCGCCCTGCAGATTTTCCCTATACATCATAAGGAGGATCAGGCCCTTCCTATCGGAGCAGGCTACACAACTCCTTGTCCATGCTCTTGTTCTTTTCAGACTGGACTATTGTAATGCTCTCTTGGCAGGCCTTCCAACATGCACTGTCAAAATTCTGCAACTGATCCAGAATGCTGCATCAAGAGTGATCTTTAGCGAGCCGAAGAGAGCACACGTCACACCTCTCATAAAATTGCACTGGTTGCAAAGTGCCTTTTGCATAAAATTTACGGCACTGTCTACAGAACAACCACTGTCTTTGCACCCCTATACCTAAACTCACTACTCCAGACTCAGCCCTTCAAGTGAACGGTGCCATGGTGAAATCCCAAAGAGAGACAAAATCACTTTCACGGACCTATACCGTGACTGTTCCAGGCTGGTGGAATGACTCACCTAACTCAACCAGAGCTGCTGAGACTTTAGACATTTTCAAGAAACAGCCAAAATGCATCTTTTTCATAAACACTTGATTCATTAATACTAACACTTACTATTCTAAATATCTGAAAGACAAAAACATTGCTACAAGTACTGTGCTATACTAATCACAGCACTTTGGTTTGATTGCTTCTTTTGTAAGTCGCTTTGTATAAAAGTGTCTGCTAAATGATTGAATGTAATGTAAATATAATAATAAACAGAACTTTGTCATGCATTGGTGTGCACACTTATGTAGTTATTTCATTTAAAGCATTTTAATTCAGAAAGGTAAATAAATCAATAGGAAATATCCTAGTCTGGTCAGCTGTAATATTTCTACATAGAATTGTAGTATTATTGTTATTATTATTATTACTACATTACAGGTGAAAATGTAAGTAAATGTTAAACATCATAATTAAAACAAGATAATCTGCTTAATCAGGCCATACACATTTTGTCATTAACCATTAATCATATTTATCTCAAATTATAAACCAGAAATTACCATGTAATTAACCCAAACAGTAAGGTTTTACACAAAATCTTCCAACTTCCTCAGGAGGATGGATATAAATATATTTATATACTTATAATCATAAGTCATGATGGAGTTATATTTTTGTGCACATATGTCTAGCACATTTTCAAGATCAGCACTGGTATACAGAATGTGTGAGCTCATCAAATTCATTAAAATGTTCCTCTGTATGAGTGAGATAACCTGTGTGCAGCAGCAGAATAAAGCATTTACACTTTACAGCATATGGTCCTCAGTCAATGACTCTGTTATGTAAGATCCACTGTATTATATAACAATATGACATCTGCAAGGGATAAAGCTCAGTTGATTATACATTATCCCAACTTTTACTCAACTACTTACCAAATAAATAAATGGATGTGAAATATCGTTTTGAGTTTAAATTACTTTGTGAAATGTGAAGAAACAGACCACAGTGACATGTGAGACACGGAACAAACAGCTATTTATGAAGTTTGTTGATTGGCATAATGGTCAGTTATACAATTTTAGGATGAAGTGATTTTAAATTTTACAAATTGTAAACAAGAGTCATTTAATCTGTGTCTGAAGACTTTCTTTACTATGAGGCCACAGTCTACATTAAGTTCTTTCATATGCTGTATTTGTTCTAAGTTGGGATGTTGGTTTGATCTTTCTCTTTCTGTCTGGAAAAACATCTCGGGTTACGACTGTAACCCTTGTTCCCTGAGAAGGGAACGAGACACTGCATTGATGGTGACACAAGGGGGAACAGCGTAACGTGTCTGAAGTATGAATGAAACTAATCCAATCCTATTGGTGTTGCGTGATGCATGCGTTTGACGGCATACACGGAAGCTACAAAAGGATGCCGGCATACTACAATGTTAGCTTGACGACGAAGCAAGCCGCTCCCAGGCAGGAGGAGGCATGGCAAAGGGACACAGTGTCTCATTCCCTTCTAAGGTAACAAGGGTTACAGGTCGTAACCGGAGACGTTTCCTTTCGAGGGAACTCGCACTGCATCGATGACGACACTATGGGGAACAAAATACCCACTATGCCACAACGAAACCTGCCTGTCCCATTGTGAAGCTGCCTCAGGCACAAGTAGGACACGAGGACTCGTGCGCCGGGTGTAGAGGGGAGGTCCAGACTATTAAATCTCATGAATGTGTGCGGAGTGGTCCAGTCAGCCACTAGCCTGGTTAAAACCAGACTCTTCTCAGTCGTAACTGAGTTAGGGTCTGGGGAAGGTTCATTGACAGCTCATTTCCAAAGGGGCGTCACCAGTGGACGTCGCTCAAATGCCTCTGGGCGCAATTGGATAGACCTAAAACCAATCAGATCTATTGTCATCTTGTAAAGCCTGCCTCAATGTTTGTGATTTGTGCCTCGATTTGGAAAGATTGGAAATGAGCTTGAATGGGCTCTTTGCCAGACTAACTTGCAGAGCAAATCTAAATTTGCCAGAAGTTTGTCTGGGTTTTCCCAGGCTAGTCCCCCACATCACATATCTCATAAATAGGTGCCCCTGAAAGGAGGGCTCTAGAGGATGCCATGCCTCTGGTAGAGTGAGCCCTCACGACCAAAGGTGAAGGCAAACTGCGCACCTGATAGGCCAGGGAAATATCCTAAATTATCCAGTTGCTGATGGTCTGTTTAGAAGCTAGCAGACCCTTCTTGGGTGACCCAAAATACACCAACAACTGGTCCGCCTTCTTTGACTGAGACATATCCTTAAGGATATAGCCCGGGCGGGGGTGCAAGATGGCCTTAATTCTCCCAGGAGCAAACTGCAGGCACTGCGGAGATAGGGAGAGCACCTGGAGATCTCCTACCCTCTTGAGAGAGCTAATGGCAAGGAGTAAGACCAACTCAAGTGAAAGGTTCTTGGCCGCAGCCAACTCCAGAGGTTTGAAGGGGACCTCAACCAGCCCTTCATGAACCACTGCCAGGTCCCTTGTGGGAACTCTGGTCCGAGTCGCAGGTCTCATCCTCCAAGCCCCTCGGAGGAAATGTACGACCAGCTGATGTCTTCCCAGAGGCCCAACCCCCAGAGAAGTGTGGAAAACCACAATGGCAGCCATGTACACCTTGAGTGTGGGGAACGGGGTAAGACTAGCAGAGAAAGCTGTCTTGGAGGAACTCCAGCACTGAAGCCACCGGGCAGTTAACTGGGTCCATGCCTTGCTCTCTACACCAAGTGGTGAAAACATTCCACTTTAGGCTGTTCAACTTCCTGGTGGACGAAGCTCTGGAGCTGAATATGGTCTCGACTACTCCTGCTGACAGGCCAGCTTCTAGGTAGTGTGCCCCCTCAGGGGCCAGACCCATAGCTTCCACAGCTCTGGGCGAGGATAGAATATTGAGCCCTCTGCCTGCGAAAGCATGTCCCTCCTGATAGGAAATTCCCATGGGGGGCCTGCCAGAAGTGATAACATGTCTGAGAACCATACTCTGGCCGGCCACAACAGGGTTACCAGGAGTAAACTGACCCCGTCGTGACAGACTCTCTCCAGAACTCCCAGAAGTAAAGTGATCGGGGGAAAGACGTACAGGCGCCGCCTCGGCCATGCCGGCAACATAGCGTCCAACCCCAAAGGGGCTGGATACATGAGGAAAAAAACACAGTGGACAGTGTGTCGTCTCTCGAGACACCAACAGATCCATGTCCACTAGGCCGAACCTCTCGGATTTCGACTCCATCAGGATGTCTGCTCCCCGATTCTGGTCCCTTGGGACATACATTGCTCTGAGAGACAACAGTTTCCCCTGGGATCACAGGAGAATCTGATGCACCAGTCTGGATAGAGGGCGTGAACTCAGACCCCTCTGGTGGTTTAAATAGGACACCACTGACATATTGTCAGTTCTCACAAGAACGTGGTGACTCAGAGCCCGGAAGACTGCCAAAATCTCTAGGCAGTTTATGTGCCAAGAAAAATTATGGTCCTGCCACAGACCTCTCGTAAAGCGGCAGTCCATGATTGTGCCCCAGCCGGTGAGGGATGCACCTGTCGAAACTTTTTCTCTGGTGACATGGCGCTCCCAGCACAGGACCTTGGGACGGGAACCAAGGTTTCTTCCATATTGATAGGGAACGAAGGCATCTGTGCGTAACCCTTATCATGTGGAATGGATTCCCCCTCGGGGAAACCCCTTGGTTTTCAACCACCACTGTATGACCCTTATGTGTAGCAGGCCAAAACTGCCGTGCAAAGGCAAAAGGACGTAACTTTGTTTTTGGTCGAAAATGAGTTATTGATATTTTTGGCACATTCAGGGATGGTGTCGAGTGTTTTGTGAGAGCCCTTCACGATAGCCTGAAGCGGAAGACTAGCTGGGAATAATCGAAAACGACTTTCGGTGTGCGAGCGCTACCTGGCCACAAGACTGTGGGGCAGACAGAGCAGTGTGCATTCACTGGAAACTGATGTGTCCCGAAGCACCACTGACCTCATTAACGGCGTCGCCGAACAGGCCAGTGTGCGAGACAGATTAAGCCACAGATGCCTGTCCTTGGTTACCAGTGCTGCCATGGAGTGACCGATGGCACGGGCCATCTCTCTCACGGATAGACAGGTCTGTGTCTGTGCGCAGCTCGGCAATATCTTCAACCGTAGGACCCTTGCCTTCATCAAGGTCCTATAATAGGTTGGCCTGGTAAGCCTGCAAGATGGCCATATTATGCAGGCTTGCACCAGCCCGACCCGCCGCTATGTAAGCTCTGCCCACCAAAGCAGATGACGTACGGCAGGGTTTGGTAGGCAGCGCCGGGGCTTTAAAGGATGACGCAACGTCGGGGGAGAGGTAAATGACCAAAGCCTCCTCCACACTCGGCATCATCCCATGACCGTTCTACCCACGATATTGCTGTCATCCAACACCGGAGGATTCAACAGGCGCAATGACAATTACCTGTTCCATGACTTACACAACAAATTGTGCAAGTCTGGGAAGAATCAGCAAACCCCAAATTGAAGGCTGTGAACTGTGCTGCAGAAAGCACTCATCAAACTTAACTAAACTTTTAGCCTGCGCTTCCTACCTCTATTGTGGCCAACTAATGTTTAATTTGACCACTGCACGCATCACAACCTTCACAAGCTCTGCAACTGTGGCTGGTGGATTCCAAAATCTACCAGCCACTCAACGTTTTTACCAGCCACTTTCTTGTTTTTAACTGCATGTGAAAATTAATATTACAAGACCTACAATACTTAAGCCGTTTATTCCATAGGGTAAAGTTTTAAGGTGTGCCTCGTCTAAAAGTTTCCGGGTGAAACAGCATGCTACTTTTATTTACCCGCCACGGTGGCTGGTAGGTGAAGCGAGTTTACCAGCCACAACACAAAATCACCAGCATTTGTCTGGTGGCTAGTGCTAATTTCCATCCCTGATGCCATCACACGCGAAGTCATCACACAACGCCAATAGGAATGGATTAGTTTCATCCATACTTCAGAAGCGTTACGCTAAAAGGCCACGCAAGGCAAGTTTATTTGTATAGCACATTTCATACACTGGCAATTCAAAGTGCTTTACATAGAAAGGAATTCAAATATCATACTATAGCAATTCAAAGTGCTTTGCATAGAAAATAAGCACAATATAAAAGCAAGGGAAATTAAAACAGTTATAAAAGGAATTAAAAGAGATAAACGCTCGTGGGTGAAAACTTAAAAATATTTTATCAGATGTGCCTTTCGTTTACACGGCAACGACATTTTTGGGGCTTAAAAACGCAAAAAAGTGAAACCACCCTCCAGAGTGGAAATCTTAAAAACGCTCCGCCGTTGCTTTCCCGTCTAAACGGGGGCTCTTGCCGCGTACGCGTTTGCGTCACAGGCATACACCAGTACAGGAAAATAACAACCAACATGTCGGATTATTTCCATACGGCAGACCTTCAAGTTGCCCTAGTAGCTCTGATAAACTTACTAGAGTCTTTTCAGCAGTTGTATGAAATATTCTCAGATATTGGTGTTGTTGTGTGGCAGTGCTTCACATTGCCACCTAGCCACCTGGAGTGCATACTACATCGAATTTCACACACTTTTGCGTCCCCATATGCACGCAGATTTCCCCCTCATAATGCTTGTCTAAACGCAGAATAAAAAGTGATGACGCAACACCACTTTTGCGTTTTCTCTTCAGATCGTTTCCGTGTAAACATAGCCTAAGAGGCGTTCCCCATAGTGTTGTCATTGACGCAGTGCGAGTTCCCTCGAAAGGGAACACACACATACTGTATAGCGATCTATGGGTGAGATTTGCGTTGTGTGCCACTCTTCAGAACTCTATTGCACTAAAGTCAATAAACATGCTGGGTTATATTCCTTATCTCCAATCCAGTTTCATCGGCGTGTACTTTTATTTATTTTCCGTGCTTGGGGCCCAAAAAGCTCTGCCTCAGACGTAGTTCTCATAGTTATTTTATATCCACAAATGTGTATTTCACACCAACTGTCAGACAAAAGCCACACTGTATTTTTACTGGACAGTAATAATTACTTACAGGGTTAGTGTGTGTTCTTATGTTATTGAATATGTCTCTAAATAAAAGCTGCACATTGTGTTATGGATAATATTTGTATTTCTCTTTCATTAAGTCAAGTTTCCTAACAGAGTGTGATGATGCAAATTCTTTATTATAAGAGCTCCCATATAACTGGAATACACTTTCTCGATCTAGTAAGATCTAATCTGACTGGCAGGTTTTATAACACTTCCAAGAGTAAAGATCTTTTTTATGTTAGTCCATCTGTAAATAGTGTTGTTTATAAGCTATAAGGATGAAATAACCAATTGATTTTCCAAAGTATGCAAGGTTAGCAAGAAGTCAAAACTTATGAAATGAAATTTCTCTTGAGTCCAAAGTATCGACCAAACTTGGAAAATATTACTTTACTTCTTAACACAGAATAATGGTTATTATAATAATGGTGTGGCACCCACAAACAAAACATTACATTTTTACATTTAAAAACATGAAATATCTTGCAACGTTTATATTGTGCAAAGATTTGATATTGCTTATGCCTTCTTGGCATAAGTTAGACTCCCGATCACCATGCAACATGCGTTTGCAACATGCAATTAAATGAGTTGGGAGTGAGTACATGTTGCACCATCAGATAATATACATACATGAACGCAGGTGGTTTTGAAACCAAATATTAAATACCCAGATCCTTCACTGTCAAACAACAGAGGTTAATATTAGAAACATCAATAATAAAGAGAAGAGTATAACTATAAAAAGTATACACTGCCATTCAAATTTTTTTCGCAAGAAATCGGCATAATATAATTTCTGAAGGGTCATGAGAAACTGAAGACTGGAGTAATCGCTGCTGAAAATCCAGCTTTGCCATCACATTGAGAATATTGCTGTTTTACTGTATCTTTGATCTAATTAATGCAGCATTGGGGAGCATAAGATGCATTATTCAAAAACATTGAAAACATCTCACAGACCGCATACTTTTGAACTGTAGGGTAACTTCTGCTTTTCCACAAGAAAAACTTAAAAATGTCCTTGCATTACAATGGTCTTTATCACATAATCTTGTACAGAATCATTTTCCTCAAAGTTGATCCACTCAACCTCTGCCTGTGAGACCCATTTGTTACACAATTCAGCTAAATTAGGTGTATGAAACTTTTTTTTTTTTTGTGGTGTGGCACTCCAGTCACCAACTAAGACTTCTTTAAAGATTTTCAGGCCCAAGTAAAGAAGTATTTGATGAAGCTCAGTACAATTGAAATGTGGAGCATCTTCATTGATGAACCTGATTAGTGCACTAGAACCTAAACTCTCTTTCTTCTCCCGTTTTTGTTATACTGCCATTCTACCATGTCTCCCTTTCATCACCACAACATTGTAATCAAGCCTCTTTGAATTTACAGGTAACCAAGACCGTTAAAACAACAAAACAGCTCATTACACACACTTCCCTGCGGTAATGAAAACACTGAATGGCAGGTTGTTTTTTGAAAACGTGTCCATAATAGCCTTTTAACATTTTTATTATTTACGTTAAAGGTGTGACGGGCAGTGTGGGCCACTTCCTTATGCTGACATGCCTTACAATATTCTAGCTCAGGTTTGCTAATGTTAATTAGCGCAGAGAGCCCATCAGTCAGCCCCACCATCAATCTCTCACCCTCCCCCTCTCTCTCTCACACTCTTTTTCTTTCCAGGAGAATTTTTTTTTTTTTTATGAGTAGCAATTGCAATGCAACAATCTAGACTCAAATGTAGGTATGAAGAAGAAGACTAAAAGACAGTCAGTGACCCAGAGACTAATAAAACAATAATATAAAGACTAATACGACTAACTTTTATGTTTTAAAAATTCTCTTAGTTGAAGAGCTTCTAAATGGGTTCAATTTAATGAAATCCCACATGCCTCATTGATTGACTTATTTTGTCCAAACTAATAATGTCAATAAATAAACATGCAGTGAGACAGAACAGAACAAAAACAGAAGAAATCTCATATATTGTGCAGCCTCCATCTCTCGCTCTGCCTCTCATATTCACAAAGAAAGAAAATGAGGTAAAGCATTTTTTTCTCTTTAGGAACTTTTCTCCTCTTTCCTGAGGCAAACCCTGATGATTAATCACACAATTCCTTGAAAGTGCTACATAAGATGTTTACGCCATCAAACATCACACCCCTCCCACCCCCTTCCCACCCCCCTCCCTCACCCACCCTCCCTAAAAACCCCACCAACTCCTCAGAAAGCCAGGCTAGGGTTAAATGAATGGGTGTTGTTGTAAAATGGGTGAAATGTGTGTGTATGTGTTCTGAGCTGACTGTCACACACTACAACTGGTGCCAGACTGTAAATTAGACTTCCTCCACTGCAAGGAGACTAAATAATTTGCCATTCATGCCATTTGAGCAAGTTTTTGAAGCAATTATTGTTCATTTGGACCAATTTATATAGTGCTGAGTGGACTGGGAGTTTACACAGACCTGGGAATACTGACAGCTCAAATAAATGAGAGCACTGGACAAGCGAATCAAAGGGTGATGAATGGAACATTTGCTTTTTAAATAACCTGTTAGTGTGGTAACTCTATCCATTTGCGGCAATTACGTAAGCCATAAAGATCTACACATGATATGCGGTCAATAGCTATATTGATTTGACTCTCTCTTTGTCCTTAGATATTCTCCCTCAAATAACCTCCAAAGATTTATTTTTTTCCCCCATATTTTTCCTTGCCACTTCTAACATCATTTGTTTGGTAATTCCCACAGGAGCAGAGAGCGATTTGTTTGTAGTATTAGTGTATTAATATATTAGTTCTGTTCTTTTGTCAGTTGTTCCATTGATTGTGTACTGGCCACATTGTTAACAGAATATCTGACTTAGGCCTATGAATTTGCATACTGGCCCTTAGAGAGACTGCAAATGTCCTATCTACTCAAATGAAGTAGGATTAGACGAATAAGACAGAAATGAGTTTTCTATGTATGTCTAAGAGGTATTATTTCATTCCGCAAGCAAATTTTGTTAAAGCTTAAGCATGCTTCTTGTTTCTTCCCCTGCCTAAAGATATCATATGCATTTGTTCTGCATCTTCGGTCATCTGTTTTAGGTGCACATCAGTTCATTGGGGAGTTTATTGGGGATTTTAAAAATTAACAGCTCTATCAGCAGAATTTTTTTTTATGGAGTGAAACAGTGTCGCTCTCTGTAATAGTAATAGTGCCTTAATTTGCTCTGCCATCAGGTCACATCCAATTCTATGATCTGAATCACAGCTCTTAAGCTCTGATGTACAGTGTGCTAGCATATTGTTACTGGGTTCTTTGCTCAGCTGCATCCCCTGATCCACATTTGGTTGACTATGCTGAACTGCGAAAGTTGCCATCCAAAGCCTGATCCAGTGTCTCATCTCTCCCTGCCAAAGCCATTGTCATCATAATACACTGTGGGAACACTTCTTCATTCATTTACAGGAGAGTTTGAAACAGGGGAAGATGCTAGACTATCAGTCATAGGTGGGCTCAGCCCCTCTCAATGAGCTGTGACCTATCAACTGAGGATGGTCTGTCATCATTTACTCAAATGCATGTCATTCGTAAAAACCCAAATGGCTTACTAACTTCTGAGGGAAAAAAAGAAGACATTTTGAAGAATGCTTTTCCATGAAATGGGTTAAGTATGTCAAGCTCCAAAATACAAAAATGCAACAAAAAAAAAACACAAACAAACAAACAAACAAACATTTGGGTTTTAATGACATGGGGGGTGAGTGAATGATGACATAATTGCTTCAAGTGTGATTTATTGGTGGTGGTCTGTCTGAGCTGAATTTGTTCTAACATTATGTAAATAAATGTAAAAAAAAAAGACAGGAGTAGAGTTTGTTGTGCAGACAACTACCACAGCTTTAGCTCCACAGTTAGGCAGAAAGGGTCTGTACATGCATATAAATAAATGCACACATAAGCATACAAGCTTGAATCACACAAAAAAAAATCCTTGGCTTTTCAGTTACTTACTTATTTAATTTATTTATAAAGCACTTTACAACTGCACCTGCAGACCAAAGTGCTGTACAATCAGCAGCATGAAAACAAACATACAACTTACAAATGCAGATACAAGCCCAACCTCTCAAAGCCAAGAAATCATTTTTAACACAAGCTTTAAAAACATTTAAAGATGGGATCTCTCCAAGTTCCAAGTTCGGACCCGCAACAGCAAAGGCCTGATCGCCTTTTAACTTGAAATGAGATTGAGGGACAGAAAGCAATGACTTTTTATTTGATCTTAAAGACCTAGGTGCTTGATGAAGAGCAATAAGCTCAGATACATAAGCATGAGCTAACCCATGCACTGCTTTAAAAAAAATATACAGTAGAGTTTTGTATCCTGAAATCCACTAGTGGCCACCTGAGAGAAGCTAAAATAGGAGAAATATGATGACTTTTCTTAGCACCCACCAGCAGCCGAGCCACCGCATTCTGAACTAATTGCAAGCCTGATATAGTGGTGCTACTCTTAGTGGTGGTTAAATATCGTATCCAACGTAGTAAACTCTGATTCAACAAAAGTTTGAATGTATTCAAGAAAGCTACATTTAGCTAAAGATAAATATACATATTTTCATAATCTTGCATTTTATTTTAATTTATTTAGTTTTACTATCAATGTACTGTAACCATCATTAAAGCAACACTATGGAACATTTTTACTTTAAAATAATTTTTCCAAAATCTTATCAGTGGTTCATCAAGTCATAACAGGGTGAAAGGCACATCTGGATTCGCTTTGTGGTCCTATATCTGCTATAACCACACTATGCAAGTTTGCCAGATCAGGTCGCGTTTCTGTAGTCCGAATGAGACACAAGAAAACTACAAATTTGACTTGCTTTACATCAAGCGTTACAATAGTCATTTCTTCATTTCTGATGTCGCAATACATCATACTTTCATGAAATCATGTAACATACTCTACCTTGTCTGTGGACATCGTTCATCCTAAAGCCGGTGCTGGATAAACAGCGAGCGTGCGTGTAGGCTAAATTATTTATGACAACGGTAATGGACAATTTAGTTTCCAACAAGTAGGGCGACTGAAGAGGAAAAGTTCCCATGGTGTTGCATTAAATATTTTTTTTGAGTGTGTTTGAGTTGGTATGTCTGTTCACCTCACCTCCTCTCATTTCTCCCACCTGGGAGATACCACCTGGAGAGAGTGATTTTATGGACGTGAATGTGCATTTGTGTTGAACAAAGATCATGAATCACAGAAGTAATATTACGACTTTCTCTTTGTGATTTCAGAATATGTCAAGTTTATGCTTCCAACCATGGTTAGGTACTTCTACATCAGTGTTATTCACATATCATTTCCCTCTGATTTTATGGACACGTTATGCTACAGTAGGGTTAGGTTTAGGGGTAGGGGTAGGGGTAGAGATAGAATTAGGGCTACATTTTCAGACAGAAATGTTGTTCCAGGATCAAAAAAAATATGTTGTTGCAGGAACATGTCTTACTTGGCAAAATCACGGTGACCAAAAAGATATTTCGAAAAAAAAAAATCTGCCCAAAAAGGAAAAAGGTATGGTAATATTCTGCCAGATCATTATCCGTAGTTATACGACATTTCCTTTAACCCTAAAACACCACAAAATGTAATGTGTAATTCAAAATACGGGTAAGCACACCTGTGAAAAAATGTATATAATTCCTTCATATTAGCATTACGCCCTATTTTTAGACTTTTTTTTAGACTGCACAAGCAAAAGCCACTTTGAATATGGGTGTATAAATGTGATACTTTTATTTGGGATCTTAGTAAATCAGGGCCTTTTGACAGAAATATTTCTGTTTTTGGGTGGTTGACGTGACGACGCTCCATTTTTGTGTTCATAGTGACAAATATAAATAAAAATGTATAATATTTAATTCAAATATCTGTTTTTATATACAGTTTCATCTTCCAGAACTATACATCTGTAATTAATGAGCATTGTAATTCAAATATGTAAATATTTTGTTTTAAACATGACATTTGTCCACTGGCGTGACTGTCCGGGGTAGCGTTCCTTATCTTAAAACTACTTTAATTAAATGAAAAATAAGTCTAAATACATTAAAATACTTGAATAGATATTATAGTAGTGTTAACTTAATGAAACTAAAGGTTATAAGTCGTAAGGTCCCCATTTAGAATAATTATGACACATTACATTTTGTCCGCAAAACTGGTGTCCACCTGGTGTGACGCCATTCTATAGCTATAAAACGAGCATTAATTTGGGCACCCTATTACTGAGAGGGGCCCTTCTTCATCCAGGAAGTACAGTAGACCTCACTGGAGCACATGGACTGCACACAAGTTGAGCTCTGTCTCAAATATTTTGCATTGGTATTTCTGTGCACTGCTGGAAATGGGATCCATTATGCAGTCCTTTGGTGTGATGTAATTTAAGTATTGATCTGAAAATTTTCATCAATTTATATTGATTGACTATTGAAAATAATGTAAACCTTAACACTGTTAGTCAGGATTGAAGACTGTCTCTCATATAGCTAGGCCGCAAACTGGCCTTGATCTTGAAAACGTCCACTGGTGTGACAGCACTGTCCTGTAGTGTGACATGAAAGCAGCGTCACACTGGTGGAAATGGCTGTCACACCAGTGGATGTAGGCTCTATCAAGGGGTGGGTCACTCTTCATTTGTGGTGGCAAGTGGTGTCCCTCTACTTTACAACAGTTAAAATTAACTTTAAATACCAATCTATTCACTGAATCTATTCACTATTTTTCTTTTTTTTATGTTTTGTATTAAATAAGTTTGTGGATCCATTATTTATACACTGAAGATGTTCTGATTTTTTTGTTGTTGAATGCTTTGTGTTAAATAGGTCTGTATACATGTTTTATTCACTGATGATTTTCTGATTTTTTTTTTATTCTTTGAAACAGATTCAAACATTGTGATTGCAACAATCCATTGTGCAGACCATTTTTGAGAAAGTGAGAAACAGGTTGCAGGTTTTTTTTTTATTATATTTGTAATCCTACTCATGATGAATTTTATTATTTTGCTCAATACATTTTTAATTGTTAAACCTTTCATGCAATATTACATCTGTGGTGTTATATTACGTCTGTGGCGTTACTTCAAAACGTATCAGACATTTCTTTCCTTCAGAGCCATTTAATCTTATAATTTAACGTTTTAAGACTGTAAAGTGGTTTTAATATTTTAGAATAAAGACTATAAAGGTAGCACAGACCATGCATTTTTCCTGCATTTTTTATGTATACGTTAAAAAAAAATCTTCTTTGGCAAAAATAGGGGCCAAGATGAACAATTAAACATTTATTTTAAAAAATGAAATTTAAATTATCAATGAAACTGAGTCCTTTTGCCTTTTTCTCTTACTCTCAGAATTGAAGGACACCACAAGTCAAACCTTCCTAAATAATAAGAAATAATAAATGTGACTTTGTACAAAACAAGGGCGTACCGATACTTTTTGTTGTCCAATGGTGTGACGGAATGTCCTGTGGTGTGACAAACTGAATTATAAGTGGAAAAGGCATTTTAATGCACAAATTAATGTAAAACGTGTTGAATAGTATAATAATGATATCATCACTATGCACATATAAGGATGGAATGAAGCTTCATTAGGTTTTATACTAATTATAATGAATATAATACAGACATTTGGGTAAAGTCCCTATGTGTACATCTTATAGTAGGATAATAACATGATAGTGAATTTTTATTGGTTACTTTTGATGTGGGAATATAGTTAGGACAAATTGTTAAGGATTGTACATATTTGTCTTATCTGTCACACAATCTCTGAATTAAATGTTAACATTAAAAATGATGTCACACCGGTGGACAATATGTGGGACTACCACACAAAAAAAAAAGTTAATAAAATGCTAAATAAATAAGGAATTAGAATGGGACACATTCAGTTTTGAGTTTTTCACATATTTAGCAATAGAATGATATGTCATATCTGACATACATTTTAGAAATATATTTTTTTCCACTTTGGATTTGAGTTCACGTCAACCACCCTTTTACAGCTGTTGCTGATCATTTAAGGTTTATTGGGAAAGGAAAAGATCAATGAACAATGCAGACAGCCCATAAAAGTAATTGTCAATCTCGCCTCCCTTTTTAGCACTGTTTCCCACCCTACCTCTCTTCTGCCATCTGGTTGCATTATGAGTTATGATCAGCACAATGGAATCAAATTAAATTAATCAAACGTTGTTAGTTGGAGCATTCAAATTGATCTACAAGCCTTGCTCTGAACTATAAACATAGCTGTGCCAATAAAGACATCTTTCTCATTGTGTCTGAGCCAGTGTGCCTGTGTTCCTCCCTCTCCCTACTCCTTCATTTTGTTTGCTCTGTGACAGGGCTATTAATTAACAAAGTTCATCAATTCGTGGCTGCCTTCATTTGTTTTCCTGTCATGAGTCCTGCCATACTGTGCATGCTATAGGAACAGAAAATGGCATCAATAGTACCATCTGATCTGCATGCAGAGGTCACTTTTAATTATTAGAAATTACCTCTGCAGTTTAAGAGGACAGGAGTAAAAAATTCTAGCAGGGAATAGAAGGTGAGAAAAAAACAAAGGAAAACCTTGGAAAGTTGAATGCATAAATGTCAGCTAACATAACAAAAAAAACATGCAGTAAGACATCACACAACAAAATATATTACTAAATCCAGTCTCCTTTTACAACATGGATAACGTCAGCCAGAACGAATGAGCATAACTATCAATACAACCAACTGTCACACGTCTGTCCTGTCTTGTGATGCACATGGGTGTTTTGTTATTTTGGGCCATGTGCTCTTGTCATTGTCTGGTCCCTCCCCTTTGTTATCTGATAATTGGTTTATTTGTCTCACCTGTCCTCCTTGTTACCCTCCTTTGTTTGCCTCCCTATTTAGTCTACCTGTGTTTGCTGTCCTGTGCTCGTTCGTTGTTATTGTTACGTGTGTTAGTCACGTGGAGTTCTATCCCTGCCCTGTCCTGCCCTGTCCTGCCCTGTCCTGCCCTGTCCTGCCCTGTCCTGCCCTGTCCTGCCCTGTCCTGCCCTGTCCTGCCCTGTCCTGCCCTGTCCTGCCCTGTCTGTGTTGGAATAAGTACTGAGACCTTGGATTTCTTTTGTTGGTTTGTTTATTTTGTGTTTTATCTTTATTAAACCTCTTCATTTCACTCTGCACTTGAGTCCTCTTTCCATTCTCCACTACCTACCATGACACCAACATATGTTTGTTGACACCTTAGGCAAATTATTAGAAATTATGATGAGAGAAAACAAACAAGATATATGCACAATGTACATATGGTGGTTGAGGAGAGATCCCTCTCCCTAAAAGTGCTTTAGGTGTACAGTACTACATATGAAAGCGCTATATAAATGCTTAATTCATTCAATGTATTATGAGGATTTTTTTATTGCTTTCCTTATTTAAAAGTGACAATAAAAACTTTTGAATTGTAAAAAAAAAATACATTTAAAATAAATGGTGTTCTTTTATTTGCAGCGTCTCGTGCACGAACCAGCATTCTAAAAACATGGCACTCAAGTTAAAAGAATTTCATTTTTAAATCTCTTTCCTATTCATCAAAGAATCTTGAAAAAAAAAAAAACTATTGTGGTTTCCACAAAAATATCAAGCAGCACACTTGTAACGGAGCAGGCTCCCGCACCACCTCCTCTTCACCACCGGAGGGAACCGTCTCCGGAATATTAACTTTGCCCATCGAACTCCATTTCCCATCATGCCTCATACCTGGGACTGATTGCACTCACACCTGCACCTCATTCACACACTCATTCAGTGTGAAGTCTTGATCTGCCCCGGCCATCATTTCTGAGCGTTATTTCCCTGAGTTTGTTTCCTGTGTTTGATCTTGGATTGTTTATCGTTGCTGACCCTTCTCTGCCTGCCCTGACCCCAGACTGTTTACTGGACTCTGATTCTCTCTGCCTGCCCTGACCTCGGATTGTTTACTGGACTCTGATTCCCTCTGCCTGCCTCGACCCTTTGCCTGGTTACCTGGTTTGTCTCTGCCTTGCCTTCTCTGTTCTGTTTGCCACTGTTTGACCTTGCCTGTTTTGACTATTCTAATAAATGCTGCAAATGGATTCTCCTGACTCCGCCTCTTCACAACAGAAGACTTCGCCAATACTCGATCCAGCAGCAGTCAGGCAGCTCGCCACCGAGGTATCTGCTCAAGCTTCACAATTATCCTTGCCTCACCATCAGCTGAGCCGACTCACTTCTCTCACCGATGATCTAGTTCAATCACTACAGAACTTACGAGTATCATCCTTCAGCGTGCCCGCTGAACATTCACAAGGTGCATCTTCCCACGCTGTCAACACTGCTGGCCACCCTCGTCTTGCTTTTCCAGAGAAATTTGATGGTAACCCAACCAAATGCAAGGGTTTTCTGCTACAGTGCACGCTTTACATCGATCAGCAACCATCATTCTACCCCGATGACGCTGGACGCATTGCATTCGTTTGCTCACTACTCACCGGCAAGGCGTTGGAATGGGCTACGGCAGTTTGGAGACCCGATGGTTCTGCATTTCCCTCATTCACGGGATTTCTTCAGCGTTTCCGTGATGTCTTTGAACACTCCACTGCAAAAGGGAATCCGGGAGAACAGTTGTTAAACCTCTCTCAAGGACGAAACACCGCTGCCGAGTATGCTCTCACTTTTCGCACTCTCACGGCTCAAACCAACTGGGTCGATGATACTCTTAAAACACTCTTTCAGAAAAGGACTATCAGTCGAGTTACAGTCTGAGTTGGCCTGCCGAGATGAGGGCCGAAACCTGAATGAATTCATTGATCTCGCCATCCAGGTCGATAATCTGATGCGTTCTCGCCGCCACCCTCGAGCCCCACCACGATACACACACGAAGCCGCCATGGCACCCGAACCCATGCAACTAGGGTTCACCCATCTCTCTCTAGAGGAACGAGAACGCCGTCAGCAAAACCGCCTCTGCCTGTATTGTGGTCAGCCAGGCCACATGAGAATCGATTGTCCTGTTCGCCCGGCCAATAGGACCCAAGCGGTGAGTCACAAAGAAAACCAATGCACATCCAACCTCTTACTACCCATTCGTTTGTCCGTCTGGGACCAAATCATTTCAACCACTGCCATGATCGATTCAGGAGCTGCGGGGAACTTCATTTCCCGCGAATTCGCTTCTTTACATCAGCTAAAACTAAAACCCTGTTCTTCTTCTTTGACAGTGGAGGCGCTAGACGGACGCCCCATCGAAGGAGGAAGAATTCACCGGGTGACCGAAGAGATCACAATGCACATCGGGGCCCTGCACTCAGAAAAAATCCAATTCTACGTCATTCAAGCTCCGCATCATAGCATAATACTCGGCCTGCCTTGGTTACGCATCCACAATCCACACATCTCTTCGAGGGAAGGTCAAATCACTCAATGGGATGTGACATGACACGAGCACTGCCTGACTAGAGTCACTCCGATTCCGCAATCCGTCTCAACTAACCCCACTTCTGATCAACAAGAAATAAAACTCCCTCCAGCATACGCAGATCTGACTGAAGTCTTCAGTAAGAGGAAAGCATCACAACTTCCTGAGCATCGATCCATTGACTGTGCCCTCGAACTCATGCCCGGAGCCACTCCACCTAAAGGTCGAATGTTTCCATTATCTCAGCCAGAATCTGAAGCCATGAAGCAGTACATTGAAGAGGAGTTAACCAAAGGTTTCATTAGACCATCAACATCTCCAGCATCAGGAGGTTTCTTCTTTGTTAAGAAAAAGGATGGAGGGTTGAGACCCTGTATTGACTATCGTGGACTCAATGAGGTGACTGTTAAGTTCCGCTATCCGACTGTTTACTGGACTCTGATTCTCTCTGCCTGCCCTGACCTCGGATTGTTTACTGGACTCTGATTCCCTCTGCCTGCCTCGACCCTTTGCCTGGTTACCTGGTTTGTCTCTGCCTTGCCTTCTCTGTTCTGTTTGCCACTGTTTGATCTTGCCTGTTTTGACTATTCTAATAAATGCTGCAAATGGATTCTCCTAACTCCGCCTCTTCACAACAACACTGTTATCAACCTTGATAATAATAAATGTTTTTTGAGCAGCAAATGAGCATATTAGAATGATTTCTGAAGGACAATGCGACACTGAAGACTGCTGTAATGATGCTGCAAATTCAGCTTTGCTTAACTCAAAGGAATAAATTACATTAAAAATATTTTGAAATAGTAAATGGTTATTTTGAATTGTAATAATGTTTTTGTATGTGTAAAAAATGTGTATTACTGTTTTTACTGAATTTTTGCTGTAGTTTTTACTGTGCCTTGGTGCGTATAACAGACTTTTAAAAACGTACTGACCTTTGAATCATGTATTATATCTAAATCTAATAAATTTCAAAGCGATATTCTTGAGTGTTTAAATTTCCTACCTTTTTATTTTATAAAACCAATTACCAATTATTTTAGTCATTGGTGAACTAACTCATCCAGCAATTCTCAGCACATGTTGAGAATTAAAGGAATGGTGTGGCTTAATAAAGCATTTCCATCAGCAGGGATAGACAAGTGTGCTCTCTGGTCTCTGCACGTGCCATCGCTTGGATCAAGGCAGTTATTTCACTCCATATCTACCTCCTGGGGCTCAAAACACTCTGAGCTGGAGCCTTCACCCGTCTTCTGTGGCTAGCCGTGGCCCCAAATGGGAAACGCATGCAAATTAGATGATGAATTAAAGGTGACCAATTGAACCCATTCCGTCTAGTTTTTGCCTGCTCATTCTCCCTCTCTCTATCTTTTTCATCTAGTTCTTGCCCTTCCTGATTATTTCGCTCTCTTTTCTCTTCCTCACTCACTCAGTATTTCTGCCCGATAGGCATATACAAGGACCTGATTGAGAACAAAAGGCACGCCTCGTTAGCCCTGCAGCCTGCCCTCCCTCGGTAAATTGCCCTATTCTGGTGACAGAAAGGAAAGGATTGATATATTGAACGAATTAGAGCTGAGCACGTCTATCTGAATGGACAGAGGGAAAGAGACAAAGACAGAGAAACTAAACAGGAGACATAGGGAGAGAGATAGTGGTGGAAACATACCTGGGGTGTTTTCTCCAAGAGAAATATGAGGCAGTCTTTTTTAAACAAAGAGAATGTAATCGGCAGTAAAAAAGGAAAACAAAACATAAAAAAATATTAGATTAAATTATGTATAAACCATTCATGTTTATAAAGGAACACTGTCCAACAGCGAGACCAGAGGATAAAGGCAGGCAGCATCTTTTTTGTCTCCCTTGAGCTCATCAGGTTCTCACGGAGATCACAAAAAAATACAAGCGAGAGGAGGTAATAGCTGTGATAGGCTAATTACGTTTTTAACAGGATAATATCCACCTACGATGTTTGCAACTGGTTCGACAACCACCCTGAAAATGGATTAAATAATTACTAAATTAAAAAAAAACATGGACATCATAATTTTAGGTAACATACAAATCTAACTGAACTGGAACACATGAAACATGAAATGTGTCCATTATATCAAATTATTAATTTCAATGTAAGTGGGACCACAAAAAAGTTAAATATGTTAATATAAAGTGGGACCACATCATATTATATTATTAATTCACAAGCTATAACTTTATTCTATTCTTCTCTCACATCACCGGTCACTTACTTTCATGTATTTCAGGAGAAATGGATTAATTTACATGTTGTAAATCTGACAGATCCGATTCTCTGAAGGGCAGCACCCATCACGCATTATAGATCGACTAAGATCATTATAAAATGGAGGTAATTGAAAACAATGGCACGTTTAGTCATGTGACGCATACTGAACTGATATTCATGTTTATACCGGTATTGTGTCTGCTATGTGCTATTGTAACTTTTCAAAATGCTTGAAAACACCAGTGTGAACAAGTTTGTAAATATTTTTAATAAAAAAGGATAAGCGATTTTGTGGCTGCGGTGTGTCACATGAAAAGTATGACGCGTCATCATGGATATAATAAGGTAATACGTTCTAAAATAATGGTCGAGTAAAATAGCTCACGCTGGGGGTTCAGCTACAATATTTTTAACTTATGTGTGAAAGGGTTAAGTATTAAACCTTGACCATCAATAGCCTACACCTGCGCCATTTAAGGATTTGATGACTAATGAGCAAAAGTGTCTGTTAATATAAAGTTTTAAAGTTTTTCGAAGTTCGTAATGATGTTATGTATCTGTTCTCATACACTTCAGCATTGCGGTCACTAGTTTAGACTAACACTGACACCCTGTGGTGAAATAATGGCGTATTTTTAACACTCACTGCTTTGGATTAAAACTTCATGTTCCGATAAATTTGGAAAATTCTGCACACAGTAAACATCAGAATTTATCTTCTCCTATTAAAATATATTAGGAAAATATACCTGCTCAATAAAAATTGCCAAATTAACAAATTTTTCAGTCTTATTGCGGACACTCATTTTAGGTGGCGTTTTTTCAACTCATTGACCACAGTACATTGAAAGAAAACATAACCGGAAATAAGTGAGATGTACTATTTCCAAAATGGAAGTGTGTCACAAAGCTCAATGCAAGTGGTACATAGCTAGGGCTGGGCGATAAAACGGCATTGGTATTTATCGACGGTACACCATTGTCGGTAACGATATAATTTTTTTGATATATATAGCACATATTGGCGCGACCACCACAAGGTTGCCCAACATCAAATGTCAAGCGTAATGAAAGCGGAACTGTGCTATTATTTTGTGCTTCACTGACCGTTCATCTAGCCTGGATGCCAGCCGAACATAGCCCCGCCCACAACATTTGAGGGTGGGAAGTTCGGTCTGGACTTGGAACAAATCGCCTACCCTGTCTTTAACTCTTCCGAAGGTTTGCCTCAGAAGTAGGTAATACAAGGTAATCCAACAGGTGATGCCCATGAGACTCCATATGAAAAACACTTTTCGTTCCCCAATAAACAATTTCTTACACAGACAAGCAACAGAAAATAATCTCCCATACAACATGTGAGAGCAAACACTCTCAAAAAAACTGCAAACACTGCTGTCCTTTTCAATTAGGCCCTCCTGCTCTGCCTGGTACAGGGGGCAGCCAAGCGCAGCCATGCTGCGAAGATTACTACAGCAGCTACTGCATCTTAATCTCTCTACTCACCCACAGCCCAACCAGAGAGGGCCAAACAAAACAACACCTCACAGATCCCAATAATTGCACAGCAATATCTGTGTGGCAGCGAGGCGTGATGAGGAAGTGAGGAAATAAAAGAAAGAGAGGCAGGCAAAGATAGTGAGAGACCACAAACTGATGTGTGTGGTAGGAGAATTGATGGCCAATGAGCTGTGATGGATGATGGTAAATGTGGTCAAATCTAATAAATCTGAATAATTCAACCATTTGTATGAGGGGGAGGTGAAGGGGAAAGAAAGAAGTCTGACATTTCAGGCTGTACTATTGTGGCTCATAGTGGTGACTTCCTGTTCAACAGACGTTATACAACGATTCTATACCGCCAGGAGCAGAGCTGCCCTACTGTTTGATATGAATGTCTGTGGGTTGTCAACCTGACCTGAGCTCACACTTTGCCCACTACTCAAAACTTTCTGTGAGCATTACAATGTCTTTTACGCCTTGGTGAACATATAACAGAAATGTAAGGGTTCCCTAAGTTCTCCCCATAAAAGCAGGTGTGTAGTTCCGGCTCAGTGTGTCCTCTTTGTCACACCGACAATGTTGACAGAGGCACAAAGGAGCCTTATCTTAGGATAGGCAAATATTTTAAATCCTCTACTCCCTTTTCTGTTTAACCATCAGATAGCTTAAATAAAAGAGCCTGGGCGCTGAGGTGGCAGGGCTTAGCAAGATTCAGTAATTCTCCATTAATCAGGATGCTTTTTTCATTATTAGCCTTTTGCTTCATGATTAATATCACACCCCCTCATTAAAGCGGATTAAATATTGCAGCTCTAAAAACTGACTTTCCTCAAACCAGTGGGAGAGAAAAGGAAAAAGGAGGGAGAGAGGGGCTTTGTAGACAGTCCTTTTACTTACAATGTCTAATTGTGAGTGTTCACAACCACCCGGTAAAGGTCAGAGGCTCTGCCCAACTTTCTTTGCCATATATTTGCATAAAACATTTGAAGTACCTAGCTGAATTTGGTGTTCATAACCTTTATAAAAAGCATTCGCAATGCAAAGCTCTCTATGTTTTATGAAAAGTCATCTAATTTTATTGTCTGGATATGAGTAAATGACCGCTGTGTTGTGTTTCTGGTGACATTGGCCTTTGATAATTAGCCATGTATACTGTTGGTTACGTAAATCAAAGTCTGGGATATGAATACGAAGACAGTCAAATCTGTATGACACAGAGCATGAATGAGACAAATGAGATTTCATGCTTTTAAATAGCAATTTTTATGCAAATATCTCCAGCTTCATAACCTCACTTTCATTATTCAGGGATGTGTGGTATTCTGCATAGCAGGGGTTCAACAAAAAAAACCTGTGTGGCTTTTTCTTCTTGTTTATTAGTCTCTTTTAGAAACTTTTGGGGTCATGAGAAATTTAGTAGTCTCCTACAGGCAATTTAATATGTACCGAGGTGGTTCCTTTTTCTATTGTGTAACTGGCAGTAAACATTTCATGAGTGCTGAGTTACTCAGCATGAGTAGTACTTGTGCTGAAACCTAAAGGCTTGGATATTTTGTCACCAATGTATTATAGCCTATACTGTACAATACAATGTAAAGGTTTGAGGTGGGTTTGATTTTCTTTTGAAAGAAATTTAGTTTATTCAGCAAAAATGCACTCAATTAATCAGAAGTGATAGTAAAGACTTTTGCATTGTTACAAAACATCTAGAAAAGAAGCTCTTCACAGTTTCCACCAAAATATTAAAGGGCACATAACGCACAAACAATAAGTTTCGGCCAATCTCATGTTAATCTTGAGTACCTATAGAGTAGTACTACATCCTTCATATATTGAAGAGTCTTTAGTTTTATCAGATTTATGAAAGACAGATACAGCTGTATCGATTCCTTCCGAAAACAGTCGAGCTCATAGAAGGCGTGCCGTGGGCGGAGCTAAAGAGTCACGAGCACGGGGTGGTTTTAGAACAAACATTTGAAGCAGTTTTGCCTGCGTTTCCGACTCATCATGACAGGGATATTTTATCGCTGAGACTGCTCCATCTTTTGGTTTCAAACGATCTGCGAATCCAGCATCGGGCCTTGTTTATAAAACATTTGTCACCGAAATGCCAGGAAACATAGACTGCCCGGAACAAACACACATGCACAACTCCATTGCTGCCCCAGAAAAACAAACTGCATCCACTGTTCCCTTAACGCTGGGTTCTTTAGGAAGCTGAACAAGGTTATCTTTCCCTCACAACCAAAAACAAACTTATTTTGTGTTCCTAAACTTATACAAAAATATAAAGATTATCCAATAAAAAAGATCCATGAAAATAACCTTCACTTCTGAAAAAGTACCTGTAGGCTACATTAGACCTCCCCAGATTTGTCTGTTCAGTGAAAAATCCTTTTTGTTTGGTACATAGTGTAAATTATTTGTGGATCTCTCTTGAAGTATGAAAGATTAAAAATGTTAATCAGCAATTCACTTCACAGAGAAGACTCTTATCTGGAGCTTGATGATCAAATGAGCACATACCCATTGAAATGCCCACCGCACACTCTTCTTTACCAAGATCATTCTCAGATCTCAAAATGTAACTTGGCATTGAGAGAACATGAGATATAGTCATCTCCTTTGATTGAATTTTCCTCTAAACCACTAGGTGGCACAATAACTTGCTGAGGCACTTTCCAAAACATCCGCTTTTCAAGATACACATGGATTTTTGACTGATACTTGGGAGCTTCCCTATTCTTATTTGTGCATCCTCGTTTCCACACCTGTGCATCCTTGCTCATAACTTCCTCAATCCTCATTCCTCGCCTCAGAGACTGGATCCCAAATTGCACACTTCATGTGGACTCGTGGACTTGCGGTCTCGTGGCCTTAAATTGCACGTGCTCGCCAAGTGTACAAGTCTGTTGGGTGTCCCATTTGGCATTTCAGCGCTCAGAAGTGTGCTCGCGAGCATCGCCAATGTGCCCTCGATGCGGACTTCGGCGAAACCCGCACTGTCGCACCCTCCACACGAGTTACCTACCAGGAATCATTGCGAACGGCCAATCAGATAAATGAAAGAGTTTTGTGGCTGTTTGACTTTCGGTGGCTTGATGTCATTAAGCCTGTCCCAAAATACACTCTCGCATGGACTCTAGGCCAGCGCCCCTTAGGTCTGCACTTCCTGACCTCACCAAGTGTGAACTCGAAGGAGGTCCACAAGACGGGAGAGTGCCATTTGGGATCCCACCAATGAATTGATATGTCCTTCAAGATGGCTGAGCTCGTAGGTCATATGATGGAGGACGGAGGAGCAAGGAAACGAGGAGGGATATTGAGAAGTACTCCTTGATGAGATCGCGGGCAGCAGTGAAAAGTTGATTCTGTGCCACTTCTCTATAAAAATTTAATTTTTGAAAAAAATATATTTTTAAAATATGGCTAAATCTGGTTGTGGCGAGGGGGGCGTGGTTCCGCGAAGTCTGTAGCGGGAGAGAAGTCAGCGAGCCGCGCGGTGAGTAAGTGGGTCAAGTGCAGATAACGAACACCTGTGTCTGATTGCAGTAATTGGCGTGGAGACTGCATATAAGCTGCCGGCGGTGAGAGAGAAGCTGAGAGAGACCTGGGACTCGCACCCCGATTGCCGACGCGTGAAGCAGTGAAAGACTGAGTGTTTGTTTTTTTTATTGTTTATTGCCTGTGTGCAGCGAGAGTGTCACGGCGGCCGCGCACGAGCGCACCCTTTGCTTTTCCTCGCTGTTTGAGGGTTTTTAATAAAGTGCGAGTCCCAAACTTCGCCGACCCTGTCTTCTTCTTCCTCCAACTACATTGAACACACTACACTGGTGCCGAAACCCGGGAAGAAGAAGACTGCCGCCGCCATGCAGCTCATTCAAACGCTCGCGGGTCTTCACCGGGAGCAACACCACGCCCTGCTGGCCGTAAAAGAGGAGCAGGATCAACGGTTCCAGATGCTCCTCCAAGGCCAGCAAGAAGACCGCGAGCTGTTCCGGAGCTGGCTCGACCGGGAGGTTCGGGCCGTCCCCGCTCCAGCTACGGCCTCGGCCCCGCCCCTGCCTCTCAGCAAGATGGGACCCCAGGACGATCCGGAGGCGTTCCTGGACCTCTTTGAGAGGTCGGCCGAGGCCCGGGGATGGCCCCAAGCGGACTGGCCCCTGCGACTCATCCCACTCTTGTCGGGCGAGTCCCAGATCGCCGCCAACCAGCTGCCAGTCCAGAACCTCCTGGTCTACGAAGATCTGAGGCGCGCCATTCTCCAGCGGGTCGGCCGGTCCCCCCGAACAACATCGCCAGCGGTTCCGGTCCTTGAGCCTGGGGGAGTCTGGCCGACCCTTCGTGCTGGCGCAACAGCTCCGGGACTCCTGCCGCAGATGGCTGATGGCCGACGGAGGCGACGTCGAGGATGTCATCAGCAAGGTGGTACTGGAGCAGTTCGTCACTAAGCTACCGAAGAAAACTGCACAGTGGGTCCAGTGCCACCGCCCGACGTCGCTGGACCAGGCCATCCACCTGGCGGAAGACCACATGGTGGCGTGCTCAGGGGTCGGCGAACCCCTACCATCGGCTTCTCTCTCTCCATCTCTCTCTCTCTCTCTCACTACCCCTTCTCTCCCCAAACCTGTGCCCCTTCCCAGGTCTCGCGGGGGGCTGGTGCCCCGGCCGGCGCCGAGATGGAGGACAGGGACACCGGCGGAGCCCGTCCCTGCGTCCCGGGCCCCACCCAGGGGGCCCGCTACAACCGACTACCCCGTCCCGAGTCCGGCAGCCTTGCACTCTCCACGCCAATTCCTTGACCCGCTTCCCGCCACTGGAGCGGCGGGGAGGCCTGGGCCGGCCTGTTGGCGCTGCGGGGACCCGGGTCACTTTGTAGATCGGTGTCCGGTTATGGAGGTGGGGACGCTGATCCGGGTCCCCGACGCGCCGCAGGCTGCCCCCGATCAAACTGGCCTGTACCAGATACCAGTGAGTATCAAGGGGGGTACTTATCAGGCTTTGGTGGATTCAGGTTGTAACCAAACCTCTATACATCAAAGTCTGATACAACCGGGGGCATTGGATAACAGCCGCATGGTTAAGGTGCGGTGTGTGCACGGGGTGGTGGTGAGATACCCGTTAATGCCGGTCGTAATTCAATTTAGGGGGCAAAAGCATAGTGTGCAGGTGGCTGTTAACCCGCACCTCCGGCATCCGCTCATTCTGGGAACGAATTGGCCGGCCTTTAATGAATTATTGGGGGTATTATCAGCGGGTGCCTCTTGGAAAAAGCAAAATAGGCGAAAGACAGCGGTTGTTCAGGTGGGGGATGCTGAGCCGGGACCACTGGGTCCTGCTGCAGGGGAACAGAGGGCTCTGGCGAGAACGGTTCTCTCCGAGCGTGATGATTTTCCCCTGGAGCAGTCCCAGGATGAGACGCTAAAAAATGCCTTTAATCAGGTCCGCTCCATCGACGGCCAGCTCCTCCACCCAGACCAACCGCTCTCCTATCCCTATTTTGCTGTTTTGAAAGATAGGTTGTATCGGGTGACCCAAGACACCCAGACAAAAGAAGATACAACTCAGTTGTTGGTTCCTAAAAGCCGCCGGGAAATGCTTTTTCAGGCGGCTCACTCTAACCCAATGGCCGGGCATTTAGGGCAAGCGGCGACACTAAACCGTCTCATGGCCCGGTTCTTCTGGCCGGGCATTCACGAGAACGTGCGCAGGTGGTGCGCGTCTTGTCGTGAATGTCAGTTGGTGAATCCACCGGCCAATCCAAAAGCACCATTGTGCCCCCTTCCGTTAATGCAGGTCCCCTTCGAGAGAATTGGTATGGACCTCATCGGGCCATTAGAACGGTCGGCACGAGGGCATCGCTTTGCGTTGGTTATGGTAGACTACGCAACGCGATACCCAGAAGCAGTTCCGCTTCGCAACATTTCGGCTAAAAGTGTTGCGAGCGCGCTCTTCTCGTTGATCTCCCGAGTGGGAATCCCCAAGGAGATTCTCACTGATCAGGGCACGGCGTTCATGTCACGAACGATTCGCGAACTCTACGAATTGTTGGGCATTAAATCGATTCGCACTAGCGTCTACCACCCACAGACAGACGGCTTAGTGGAAAGATTTAATCGCACTTTGAAGGCCATGATTCGTAAGTTCGTTCACGAGGACGCCAAAAATTGGGATAAATGGCTAGAACCCCTCTTGTTCGCTGTACGCGAGGTCCCACAAGCCTCCACGGGGTTTTCCCCCTTCGAGCTCCTCTACGGACGGCAGCCCCGCGGGGTGCTTGACGTTCTTAGAGAGACTTGGGAGGACGGACCGTCCGCTGCTAAGAATGAAATTCAGTATGTCCTGGACCTGAGAACAAAACTCCACACTTTGGGGCGGCTATCAATGGAGAATTTGTTACAGGCCCAGGGCAGACAGAGTCAGCTTTACAACAGGGGAACTAGACTCCGCCAATTTGCACCGGGAGATAAGGTACTTGTATTACTCCCTACTTCCAGCTCTAAATTACTCGCAAAGTGGCAAGGGCCCTTTGAGGTCACACGGCGAGTTAATGATCTTAACTATGAGGTAGCCCGTACAGACAGAGGTGGAGCACATCAAGTTTATCACCTCAACCTCCTCAAAAAGTGGGTTGAGGCAGAGTCAGTGATGCTGGCGACGGTGGTGAGCGGAGAGGAGGATCTCGGGCCTGAGGCGAGTTCAAAATCGCAATCTCTCGCGCTGGCTCTTGGTGGAGATCACCTCTCGCCCTCCCAGCTCACTGACGTGAAAAATATTCAAGCTGAGTTTGCGGATGTGTTTTCTCCCCTGCCTGGTCGGACGAACCTCATTCAGCACCACGTTGAGACAGAACCTGGGGTAGTGGTACGCTGCCGCCCGTATCGTTTGCCTGAACATAAAAAAAAAGTAGTTCAGACTGAATTAGAGACTATGTTGGAAATGGGGGTAATAGAAGAGTCGAGCAGTGACTGGGCGAGCCCGATAGTCTTAGTCCCTAAAACTGACGGCTCGATCCGCTTCTGTGTCGACTATAGAAAGGTGAACGCGGTGTCCAAATTTGATGCTTATCCAATGCCGAGGGTTGACGAATTGCTTGATCGGCTGGGTACGGCTCGTTTTTATTCGACATTGGACTTAACAAAGGGTTATTGGCAGATCCCCTTGTCTGCAATGTCCAAAGAAAAAACAGCTTTCACGACGCCGTTTGGATTACACCAATTTGTTACCCTTCCTTTCGGGTTGTTCGGGGCTCCAGCGACCTTCCAGCGTCTGATGGACAAGATTCTCCGGCCGCATGCTGCATATGCCGCTGCCTACTTGGATGATATTATCATCTATAGTACCGATTGGCAGCGTCATATGCAGCATTTGCGGGCTGTCCTAAAGACGCTGAGAAGGGCGGGGCTCACGGCCAACCCGAAGAAGTGTGCAATTGGGCGTGTGGAAGTGAGGTATCTGGGTTTCCACTTGGGTCACGGACAGGTGCGTCCCCAAATTGATAAGACGGCAGCAGTTGCGACCTGCCCGAGACCCAAGACCAAGAAGGAGGTTAGACAGTTCCTGGGGCTAGCGGGATATTACAGGAGGTTTGTGCCTAATTATTCGGACCTCGCTAGCCCGCTGACTGATTTAACTAAAAAGGAAGCGCCAGATACGGTCCAGTGGACGGAGCACTGCCAGCAGGCCTTTACCCAGATAAAGGCTGCTCTGTGTGGCGGCCCGCTTTTGCATGCTCCTGACTTCTCTCTTCCTTTTATCCTACAGACGGATGCATCGGACAGGGGGCTGGGCGCGGTCCTGTCCCAGGAGGTGGAGGGTGTAGAGCGGCCGGTGCTGTACATCAGTC
Source organism: Meda fulgida (assembly GCA_030578275.1). NCBI lineage: Eukaryota > Metazoa > Chordata > Actinopteri > Cypriniformes > Leuciscidae > Meda > Meda fulgida. The sequence continues at coordinate 25,050,107 of CM060622.1, forward strand.
GTAAGCTCTCTAAGAGAGAGACGATGTACAGCACCATTGAGAAAGAGTGCTTGGCCATCAGGTGGGCTGTTCTCACCCTCCGCTACTACCTCCTGGGGCGGGAGTTCACCCTCTGTTCGGACCACGCTCCCCTGCAGTGGCTCCACCGCATGAAAGATACCAACGCGCGGATCACCCGTTGGTATCTAGCTTTACAGCCTTTTAAGTTCCAGGTGATCCACAGGCCGGGTGCACAGATGGTTGTGGCTGACTTCCTCTCCAGGAGGGGGGGGGGGGGGGGGCTGCAGGCCGGACGGCTCCCCGGCCTGAGACGGGCGGTGGGGGTATGTGGCGAGGGGGGCGTGGTTCCGCGAAGTCTGTAGCGGGAGAGAAGTCAGCGAGCCGCGCGGTGAGTAAGTGGGTCAAGTGCAGATAACGAACACCTGTGTCTGATTGCAGTAATTGGCGTGGAGAATGCATATAAGCTGCCGGCGGTGAGAGAGAAGCTGAGAGAGACCTGGGACTCGCACCCCGATTGCCGACGCGTGAAGCAGTGAAAGACTGAGTGTTTTTTTTTTTTATTGTTTATTGCCTGTGTGCAGCGAGAGTGTCACGGCGGCCGCGCACGAGCGCACCCTTTGCTTTTCCTCGCTGTTTGAGGGTTTTTAATAAAGTGCGAGTCCCAAACTTCGCCGACCCTGTCTTCTTCTTCCTCCAACTACATTGAACACACTACACTGGTTAAAATTGTTGAATATATTTTTTAAGACAAGGGTCTTTTTAATGATTTTCAGTTTTGTTCAAGCTAATTAAAGCAACGGTGTGGTATTTGGGCTAAAAGGCACCCCTGCTGTCTGGGCAAAAGGCACATTAATTAACACTATAAGAAATATCTGGCTGACTTTTCCATTTGTTGACATTGCATTTACATTTATTCATTTAACAGACGCTTTTATCCAAAGCAACTTACAAATGAGAACAATAGAAGCAGTTAAACTAAAAATAGGACAATTATGTTATGACCCTTCCCAGTTTAATCTAACGCAGTACGTGTACAGCTTTATATATATATATATATATATACAGTCGTGCTCAGAATTAATGGTACCCCTGGTAAATATGATAAAAAATGGCTGGAAAAAATAAATCTGTATCATTTATCCTTTTGATCTTTCATTCAAAATATTGGCAAAAATCTAAACTTTCATTGAAGTAAAAAAATAGAAAGTGGGGGGGAAATCACATTATGAAATAAATGTTTATCTCCAAAACACGTAGGCCACAATTATTGGTACCCTTTTATTAAATACTTTTTGCAATCTCCTTTTGCCAAGACAACAGCTCTGAGTTTTATCCTATGATGCCTGATGAGTTCGGAGAACACCTGACAAGAGATCAGAGACCATTCTTACAGAATCTCTCCAGATCCTTCAGATTCCCAGATCCATGTTGGTGCTTCTTCTCTTCAGTTCACTCCACTCATCAGGTCTGGGACGCTCATGGCAGAAGCTTCATTTTGTGCTACTTAACACATTTTTGTGTTGATTTTGATGTTTGTTTTGGATCGTTGTCCTGATGGAAGATCCAGCCACGGCCCATTATACGATTTCTAGCAGAGGCTGTCAGGTTTAGATTTTTTTATCTGTTGGTATTTGATAGAATCCACGATGCCATGCATGTATCTGAACAAGAAGTCCAGGACCTCCAGCAGAAAAATATGACCACAACATTAAAGATGGTATATTAAATTGTACACATGGGGTACTTTTTATCCTTGTGTGCACCAAACCATCTTGCATGTTTGCTGCCAAAAAGCTATTTTTTAGTTTCATCTGACCACAGAACCCTGTGCTGTTTGAAGGTCCAGTCATGTCTGACAACTGAATTTGCTGGGGTTTGTTTTTGGATGAGCAAGGAGGATTTTTCTTGAAAACCTCCCAAACAACATGTGGTGATGAAGGGGTTGTTCAATTTTTTTTAATAGGCTTTCTGAACCCAAGACTTAACTAATCTCTGCAATTCTCCATCTGTGATCTTTGGAGAGTCTTTGGCCACTCAAACTTTCATCCTCACCATGCATTAAGACAATATAGACACACGTCCACTTCCTGGCAGATTTGTAACATCTTTAGTTGATTGGAAGTGCTTAATTATTGCCCTGATGGTCAAAATGGGGATTTTCAATGCTTTAGCTATTTTCTTACAGCCACTTTCTATTTTGTGATGCTCAAGAATCTTTTGATGCACATCAGAACTATATTCTTTGGTTTTACTCATTGTAATGGATGATTAAGGGAATTTGGCCTTTTTGTTTCCCCATATTTAAACTCTTGTAAAACAAGAAGTCATGGCTGGACAATTTCATGTTCCTAGTCACCCTGGTGTGCAAAAAAAAGGTAAATATGAATGGGAATATACTTAAGAGATATTTTACTCGTAAACAATTCTAGGGGTACCAATAATTGTGGCCAACTTGTTTTGGAGAAAAACATTTATTTCATAATGTGATTTCCCCTCCACTGTCAATTATTATACTTCAATGAAAGGTTCGATTTTTGCCAATATTTTGAATGAAATATCAAAAGGATAAACGAAGCAGAATTATTTTTTACAGCCATTTTTCATCATATTTACCAGGGGTACCATTAATTCTGAGCACGACTGTATATATATATATATATATATATATAAAGATAACAGATATAGAATTGAAGATAAAGTGTTAGTATTAATGGATCAAGTGTTGCCGTAAAATATGTGTCTTCAGCCATTTCTTGAAAATGGCCACGGACTCAGCAGCTCTGTGTTGATATCGGCAGGTCATTCCACCAGCAGGGAACAGACCAGAAAAAGGTCAGGGAACGATATTTTGTGCCTCTTTGAGATGGCAACACAAGATGGCGTTCACTTGCAGAGCATTTCTGGCATGATATTAGATTCAGATGGTAAATATAATTGATTAAGTTGGGTGTCCACCTTAGAGATATTCACCATATTTATAATGAAACCATCATATTTAAAATATGATATTAATCATATAATATAGTAAAATCATTAGATCTCATTCAATGCTTTCAGAATCTTTACTTTTTAAAATAATTAATATATTTTAATTACAGTATATATTGAACAAAAGTGAATTCTTTTATTTATCAAAATATACAGAAAATAGTGCAAACGTTGCTAAAGTGATTGTTTTGAACAACTAAGACATTATTAAAAATATATTATTTTAGCTAAAGTATTTGTATATATAGGCTACTGTGTGTGTGCCTTTTGCCCCATGCTGTTGAGCCTTTTACCTGCGCTGCGTCCCAATTCGCATACTATCCGTCCTAAATAGTATTCGAAAATAGAATTAGTACGTCCCAAATCGTAGTAGCCTATGCTGAAATGAGTGTTCCAAAGATACCCGGATGATCTACTATTTCCGGTCAGAATGCGAAGTGCAGATCGATGCGCACTGTAACGGCTGATATTGCCCACAACCCATCGCGCGCTGGACGAGGATTCGATTAGAACTACAAACACGAGTGAAAAGTGGTAAAAAACTACAGACATGGATGGCGCGCGAGTCCGGCGGTTATGTAGAGAGGTTTAGATAAAGGGGTTTGAGTGATACCAGCATCTAACCTGAGGAAAATGTATTCAATGTTGTCTACATTATATTGCATCTGCAGCAGCATTGTGAAATTTTGTAAAGATACGTTTAGCCATTAACTTTTAAATGCATCATTACATTCAAATTGCAAACACACGAGGAGAGTCTCCTCATGAAAGACCCGCGACTGGCAGATGAACGTGCTTCAACAGTTCTCTCCGAAACGGTGGGAAATTAAATTAGATTGAATGGAGGATTTTAACTGTGACAAGATGATTGACAGGACAGTTTATGGTAACAGGATGCACCGACAGATCTGTCCGTTAATGATGACGAAGTAGTATGTCCCAAAGTTTGCCTACTCTTTTGCTATGTACTTTTTCTTCACAAAAAGAGTACATACTTTTAGGGCGTAGTATAAGTAGGCGAATTGGGACGCAGCCCCAGTGTGTTTGGTAAAGGCCCACCTTGCCATCTCATACATTTAAAATGAAGATTTTTAAACAAATTAAACCACTTTTATGGTTTATTTCCACACAAAATTGCTCCATAAATTTTCAATATTTTTTTTTGTTGTAATCATACTGTCACAGTGTTGTGTTCTGTTTAGTTTGTTTTCATTGGACTTGTCGAACCTGTCATCATTATCAGTTCATTTGTATCACCTGTGTCTAGTTAATCATCATCATCATCACCTGTGTTCTGTTAATCTGTGTTTGTATTTAATTTGTTCAGTTCAGTCAGGCTGCGTTCGAAACCGCATACTCAGTGAGTACTGACTTAACTTCAATAAGTACTGAAGTGCCGAAGTGCCGAAGTGCCGAAGTGCCGAAGTGCCGAAGTGCCAACTAGCCTCTCCCTATGGAGGATCCCTTTCCCACTCTACAGATAAAACGTTGTGATTCCGGTTCGCGTACCCACCCCGAAGTGATAAAATAAAACAAAATTCTGTATCAAATTACAGTTACTATAAATCCGGCCTCTAGTTCATAAACGCCAGAGGAGAACTGGCCCCCGACTGAGCCTGGGTTCTCCCAAGGTTTTTTTTTTCTCCAGTAGGTCACCTGATGGAGTTTTAGAACACCAGTAGGTCACTTGATGGAGTTTTTCGGTTCCTTGCCACTGTTGTTTTTGGCTTGCTCAGTTGGGTATATTCAAAATAATTAACCAAGCATTAATACCTGTAACGGTCACCAGCTGGAGTGCCCTTGAGAGCCACCAGAGGGCACTCCAGATAAGACTATGATCACTTCACTCACAAACTACATTTCCCATAACTCACTGCCCGGACTCATCAGCACTCATCTCATTCACCTGTTTCTCATCATCTTGTTTAGTTCACACCATAAATACCTGGTTTTCACATTCACTTATTGCGAAGTCTTGTTGTACTGTGTTTCTGCATTTCTGAGCGTTTTCCCGTGTTTTGTTTATTGCCTCTTTGATCTTGGACTGTGTACCCCGTTTTCTGATCGTTCTCTGTTTACCCTGACCTGGATTGTTTACTGGACCTTGCTTCTCGCCGCCTGCCTCGACCATTGCCTGCTATCTGGTTTTGTTCTCTGTCTCTTCTCCATTGTCCTGTTTGCTCATTCTACGACTATTCTATATAAAGCTGCAATTGGATCTTCACCTCCAAGTCTCGGAGCAGTTCATAACAGAAGACTTCGCCACACCCAGATCCAGAAGCGATATCAGCCATGGACACAGCAGTCCAAATCCTGTGTCTCCGTCAGGGGAGTCATTCGATTGAGGAGTACGTAGAAGATTTTGTCAAGCTGGCACCTTTCACCTCTATGAGCGAGGAATGCCTGATGATCTTCTTCCGAGGAGGGCTATCAGAACCGCTCAGTTCATTTATGCCCTTGCATGAGCCTCACGGGACATTAGAGAGCTATATTGAACTGGCCCTTCTGTTAAGCGGTTCTGTGTATACGGTGGGTGTGGTAGATGAGGAACTCCGCGAACCCACAGTATCCCCTCAGCCAGAGCCAAGGTCCTCTTCACCGCTGGTCCCGTCCAGCCCAGAGCCCTCACCGCTGGTCCCGTCCAGCCCAGAGCCCTCACCTCTGGCGCCGTCCAGCCCAGAGCCCTCACCGCTGGTCCCGTCCAGCCCAGCACCCTCTCGGAGACGGAGGAGGAGGAAGAGGACTTCCTGCATCCTGCAATGCCCGGAGGCCCTTCCTGAGCCTCCGGCCGATCCAGAGACTGTTCACGTCACGTCTGCCGAGCCAGAGACGCTTCACGTCACGTCTGCCGAGCCAGAGACGCTTCACGTCACGTCTGCCGAGCCAGAGACGCTTCACGTCACTTCTGCCGAGCCAGAGACGCTTCACGTCACTTCTGCCGAGCCAGAGACGCTTCACGTCACATCTGCCGAGCCAGAGACGCCTCACGTCACATCTGCCGAGCCAGAGACGCCTCACGTCACATCTGCCGAGCCAGAGACGCCTCACGTCACATCTGCCGAGCCAGACACGCCTCACGTCACATCTGCCGAGCCAGAGACGCCTCACGTCACATCTGCCGAGCCAGACACGCCTCACGTCACATCTGCCGAGCCAGAGACGCCTCACGTCACATCTGCCGAGCCAGAGACGCCTCACGTCACATCTGCCGAGCCAGAGACGCTTCACGTCACATCTGCCGAGCCAGAGACGCTTCACGTCACTTCTGCCGAGCCAGAGACGCTTCACTTCCTCCGAGCCAGTGTCTACGGACAAGATGGCCGAACCAGAGTCTGTTCACATCACTTCTGCTGATCCAGTGACTGTTCACATCACTTCCTCCGAGCCAGTGTCTACGGACAAGATGGCCGATCCAGAGTCTGTTCACATCACTTCTGCTGATCCAGAGACTGTTCACATCACTTCCTCCGAGCCAGTGTCTACGGACAAGATGGCCGCCTCCGAGCCAGTGTCTACGGACAAGATGGCCGCCTCCGAGCCAGTGTCTACGGACAAGATGGCCAAACCAGAGTCTGTTCACATCACTTCTGCTGATCCAGTGACTGTTCACATCACTTCCTCCGAGCCAGTGTCTACGGACAAGATGGAGATCCAGAGTCTGTTCACATCACTTCTGCTGATCCAGAGACTGTTCACATCACTTCCTCCGAGCCAGTGTCTACGGACAAGATGGCCGAACCAGAGTCTGTTCACATCACTTCTGCTGATCCAGAGACTGTTCACATCACTTCCTCCGAGCCAGTGTCTACGGACAAGATGGCCGAACCAGAGTCTGTTCACATCACTTCTGCTGATCCTGAGACTGTTCACATCACTTCCTCCGAGCCAGTGTCTACGGACAAGATGGCCGAACCAGAGTCTGTTCACATCACTTCTGCTGATCCAGAGACTGTTCACATCACTTCCTCCGAGCCAGTGTCTACGGACAAGATGGCCGAACCAGAGTCTGTTCACATCACTTCTGCTGATCCTGAGACTGTTCACATCACTTCCTCCGAGCCAGTGTCTACAGACAAGATGGCCGAACCAGAGTCTGTTCACATCACTTCTGCTGATCCAGAGACTCTTCACATCACTTCCTCCGAGCCAGTGTCTACGGACAAGATGGCCGCCTCCGAGCCAGTGTCTACGGACCAGATGGCCGTCGTCACAGAGCCTGTTTCTGTTCCAGAGCCAGTGCCTGTTCCAGAGCCGGAACCAGAACCAGTGCCTGTTCCAGAGCCATTGCCTGTTCCAGAGCCAGTGCCTGTTCCAGAGTCGGAGCCAGTGTCTGCTGTACCTGAGCCGGCGCCTGTTCCTGAACCAGTGTTTGTTTCTGTGTTTGTGTCTGTTCTTGTGGCTGTTACAGTTTTGGTGTCTGTTCCTGAGCCGGTGTCTGCTCCTGAGCTAATGCCTGTTCCGGAGCCAGAGCCCGTTCCAGGACTGGAGCCAGTGCCTGCTTTTCCCGAGCCGGTGTCTGCTGTTCCAGAGCCGGAACCAGAACCAGTGCCTGTTCCAGAGCCATTGCCTGTTCCAGAGCCATTGCCTGTTCCAGAGCCATTGCCTGTTCCAGAGTCGGAGCCAGTATCTGCTGTACCTGAGCCGGCGCCTGTTCCTGAACCAGTGTTTGTTTCTGTGTTTGTGTCTGTTCTTGTGGCTGTTACAGTTTTGGTGTCTGTTCCTGAGCCGGTGTCTGTTCCTGAGCTAATGCCTGTTCCGGAGCCAGAGCCCGTTCCAGGACTGGAGCCAGTGCCTGCTTTTCCCGAGCCGGTGTCTGCTGTTCCAGAGCCGGTGTCTGCTGTTCCAGAGCCGGTGTCTGCTATTCCTGAGCCGGAGCCCGTGCCAGTATCTGTTCCAGAGCCTCTGCCAGGGCCGCCCGAGGGGTCTTCTCCGCCCTGGCCGCCTGAGGGGTCTTCACCGCCCTGGCCGCCCGAGGGGTCTTCACCGCCCTGGCCGCCCGAGGGGTCTTCACCGCCCTGGCCGCCCGAGGGGTCTTCACCGCCCTGGCCGCCCGAGGGGTCTTCACCGCCCTGGCCGCCCGAGGGGTCTTCACCGCCCTGGCCGCCCGAGGGGTCTTCACCGCCCTGGCCGCCCGAAGGACTCTCTGTTCTGCCATGGCCGCCCGAGGTGTCGTCTTCGCCATGGCCGCCAGTTGGACTGTCGTCTCCTCCCTGGCCGCCTGAAGGGTCACCTGCACAGCCTTATCCGCCCTGGTCGCCTGCTCCACCCTGATCTCCTGTTCCTCTTCTGCTCCACGGACCTGGCCCCCCATCCCGCCCCCAGATCCGCCTCCGCTCCACCTCCCACCTGGACAGTTTTTTGAGCGTCTGGAATCCGCTCTTTAAAGGGGGAGCTATTTAACGGTCACCAGCTGGAGTGCCCTTGAGAGCCACCAGAGGGCACTCCAGATAAGACTATGATCACTTCACTCACAAACTACATTTCCCATAAATCACTGCCCGGACTCATCAGCACTCATCTCATTCACCTGTTTCTCATCATCTTGTTTAGTTCACACCATAAATACCTGGTTTTCACATTCACTTATTGCGAAGTCTTGTTGTACTGTGTGTCTGCATTTCTGAGCGTTTTCCCGTGTTTTGTTTATTGCCTTTTTGACCTTGGACTGTGTACCCCGTTTTCTGATCGTTCTCTGTTTACCCTGACCTGGATTGTTTACTGGACTTTGCTTCTCGCCGCCTGCCTCGACCATTGCCTGCTATCTGGTTTTGTTCTCTGTCTCTTCTCCATTGTCCTGTTTGCTCATTCTACGACTATTCTATATAAAGCTGCATTTGGATCTTCACCTCCAAGTCTCGGAGCAGTTCATAACAATGCCATTGATCAGCCCTACCAAACGTGGATGTTTTTTCACTAAGAAACAAACATTATGTTATTTGATTGATATTGTGAAGCTGCTTTGATGCAATTTATATTGTGAAAAGCGCTATATAAATACACTTGACTTGACTTGACTTGAGTGCTGAAAGAGTAGGTATTTTATAACCTGATCTCATGTGAACCGGACAACTGCCATGGTGACATTATCATGTGACCTACGACGCGTTATCACAAGTGCAACAACTTAAAAGATATGAGTGTCGGGTTTAATTCATCTCTGTAAATATCTTGATATTGATGAAACTTGCTTATTTTGTGGTCTTGTTGAAGAAACAGCCCATTTATTTTGTGATTGTAGTATAACCAATACATGTAGGGTCGATTTTAAGTTCTTATAGTCCTATTTTTAACCCATCTAATGTGACCCACAGTTTTACCCTTAAAGATATATTTTTTATTATTACATTAAAAAAAAGTCATCTCTTGAATATGTTGTTAATTTCTTTATTTTATATCCAAAATGTTCACCTACAAGCAAAAAGCCCTTTTGGGCCCCCAAGGGCTTTACTTTGTTTTCCTCTTTTGTTGAATGTTTCATCCCTCTGGCTTAAAACAACAACAACAACAAAAAATCAGTTTTTATGTATTATTCAAAGATATTTACACTGGTCATTGTTCTTTTTTTCCTGTGTATATAATCTCATATTATGATGGATGCAAACCCATATTTATGTTTTCTGTCATTATGATTGTTCATTGTTAAAGATACAACCATCGTATCTTTCCCTGATCTTGTATGTAGCCTAACTATAAGTTCTGCAATAAAAAAAATGAAATGAGCGACAGGTGCACTAACACCTCATAACATCAGTAACTCGACAGCCGTACCTAGAATGGTTTTCCTCAGCGTTTGTAATGTCTGATCATTGCTCACAGCACAAAGCTGTTCAGCTGCTCGAAGATCTCGCCTTTGGAGAAGACTGTTGATTTTTATACTATAAAAATGTAAGTAACACTCCTTAAAAAAAACTAGATTACCCCAGAATAAATTGCATCGCTAGACCACCCCAAAACTTACACACAATAATAATAATAAAAGCTGACCAAAACTAATTTTTTTTTCCTGAAGAAAAAAACATTTTAGTAAAACAAACTAAATGTAATTTGTTTTGTCATATGACATAGATATGCATGAATACACAATAGATAAATGCAGTGAATACAGTTATAGTCAAGCAATGAATTAAAACATAAATATATTAAATAATTGTGTTTTATTTACTGACAACAATAAGGAACATGAATAAATAAGTAAAATAATGAATAAAAGTAACCTTCACAATAAACAAATGCATATACAAGTCAACAACTCAAGAAACAAGGCTTTATTCAAACTAGAATTGTGTATTTACAGGCGCTGAACTCCACATCCTACTGCCATCTCAACACAGCGGTTCTCATTCTGTGGCTTTATTCTGATGAATCAGCTGACCAGGTGAACGTGCCGGAGGTTGTTCTGAGGCAATACTGGCCGGTGGAGAGATGGAGGGTCTCATAAGGACAGGTGGAGAGATGGAGGGTCTCATACGGGCAGGTGGAGAGATGGAGGGACTCATAAGGGCAGGTGGAGAGATGGAGGGTCTCATACGGGAAGGTGGAGAGATGGAGGGTCTCATTAGGGCAGGTGGAGAGATGGAGGGTCTTATAAGGGCAGGTGGAGAGATGGAGGGTCTCATAAGGGCCGGTGGAGTGATGGAGGGTCTCATAAGGGCAGGTGGAGTGATAGAGGGTCTCATAAGGGCCGGTGGAGTGATGGAGGGTCTCATAAGGGCCGGTGGAGAGATGGAGGGTCTCATCCATGGCAACATTTCCTGCAGACATTTCAGATCGAAATTAGAAAAGTGCTGCAATAACTCTGTTTGAAATTACAATAGTTAAAATAAACTCCAACTTAAGATTTAAATAGATTTTGTTATTAATTTCTGTAGTATACTCATTCAAAGCCTTTGATGCAGCATTCAGCTTCATGAGCCACTCTCCTCTCCCTCAAATGTTCTTCAATTTATCAACAGTATAATGGAAAAATAAAATAGATATAGTTATAATAGTTAGTTACTTTATAGATCTGTTTATTTACCTTACTTACTGCACATTTATCTAATATAAACATTGTTGATACAACAGTAAATTCTAAAATAGCAGCACATGATACATCAGATGTCTATTTCATGTTGTGATGTGCTCATCTGCAATACTTATAGAAGATTTTCCTGTCAGATGTAAATAGACATTTAAAATAAGCATCTTTAAGATGTATAGATCCTTCTCAAAAAATTTGCATATTGTGATAAAGTTCATTATTTTCCATAATGTAATGATAAAAATTAAACTTTCATATGTTTTAGATTCATTGCACACCAACTGAAATATTTCAGGTGTTTTATTGTTTTAATACTGATGATTTTGGCATACAGCTCATGAAAACCCAAAATTCCTGTCTCAAAAAATTAGCATATCATGAAAAGGTTCTCTAAACGAGCTATTAACCTAATCATCTGAATCAACAAATTAACTCTAAAGACCTGCAAAAGATTCCTGAGGCTTTTAAAAACTCCCAGCCTGTTTCATTACTCAAAACCGCAATCATGGGTAAGACTGCCTACCTGACTGCTGTCCAGAAGGCCATCATTGACACCCTCAAGCAAGAGGGTAAGACACAGAAAGAAATTTCTGAACAAATAGGCTGTTCCCAGAATGCTGTATCAATGCACCTCAGTGGGAAGTCTGTGGGAAGGAAAAAGTGTGGCAAGAAAACGCTGCACAACGAGAAGAGGTGACCGGACCCTGAGGAAGATTGTGGAGAAGGACCGACTCCAGACCTTGGGGGACCTGCGGAAGCAGTGGACTGAGTCTGGAGTAGAAACATCCAGAGCCACCGTGCACTGGCGTGTGCAGGAAATGGGCTACAGGTGCCGCATTCCCCAGGTCAAGCCACTTTTGAACCAGAAACAGCGGCAGAAGTGCCTGACCTGGGCTACAGAGAAGCAGCACTGGACTGTTGCTCAGTGGTTGCATGTCATTCGGAAATCAAGGTGCCAGAGTCTGGAGGAAGACTCGGGAGAAGGAAATGCCAAAATGCCTGAAGTCCAGTGTCAAGTACCCACAGTCAGTGATGGCCTGGAGCGCCATGTCAGCTGCTGGTGTTGGTCCACTGTGTTTTATCAAGGGCAGGGTCAATGCAGCTAGTTATCAGGAGATTTTGGAGCACTTCATGCTTCCACCTGCTGAAAAGCTTTATGGAGATGAAGATTTCATTTTTTCAGCACGACCTGGTGCCTGCTCACAGTGCCAAAACCACTGGTAAATGGTTTACTGACCATGGTATTACTGTGCTCAATTGGCCTGCCAACTCTCCTGACCTAAACCCCATAGAGAATCTGTGGGATATTGTGAAGAGAAAGTTGAGCGACGCAAGACCCAACACTCTGGATGAGCTGAAGGCCGCTATCGAAGCATCCTGGGCCTCCATAACACCTCAGCAGTGCCACAGGCTGATTGCCTCCATGCCACGCCGCATTGAAGCAGTCATTTCTGCAAAAGGATTCCCGACCAAGTATTGAGTGCATAACTGAACATAATTATTTGAAGGTTGACTCTTTTTTTTGTATTAAAAAACACTTCTTTTATTGGTCGGATGAAATATGCAAATTTTTTGAGACAGGAATTTGGGGTTTTCATGAGCTGTATGTCAAAATCATCAGTATTAAAACAATAAAAGACCTGAAATATTTCAGTTGGTGTGCAATGAATCTAAAATATATGAAAGTTTAATTTTTATAATTACATTATGGAAAATAATGAACTTTATCACAATATGCTAATTTTTTGAGAAGGACCTGTATATGGTTTATATGCATCGACTTTGGAGATGTGTACTTACAGGAGCTCCCCTGATAGCTATACACAATAAAACGTATGTAACCATAGTTCCCTGAGAAAGGGAATGAGACGATGCGTCGATAACGCTTTGGGAACGCCCCCGGCCTGAATTCATCTGAAGCATCTATGTCAACTAGTCCATTGGAAAGATTGACCGTCACGGGCGGGGGACGTCATGACCAGGAAGAGATAAAAGTGCATCCGGTGAAAGCCGGCATTAGCTTAGAAAATTGCAGAGGCAAGACGATCACAGGGATGCAGGAAGTATGGCAGGGCGATGCATCATCTCGTTCCCTTTCTCAGGGAACTATGGTTACAGACGTAACCTGAGACGTTCCCTTTCGAGGGAACTCGCGATGCGTCGATAGCGCTTTGGGAACGAGAATACCCAAATCGCCATGATTTCAAATGTCTCAGTATAAGCATGTTGTCAAAACCACACTAAGCACTGAGCACCTGGGGCAGCATCCAGCTCCAGGCTATAAAACCTGACAAATGTGAGCGGTGGAGACCAGCCCGCCGCATCGCAAACGTCTTGGAGAGAAACCCCGGATATTAAGGCTTCAGAGGCCACCATACTCCTAGTGGAATGAGCTCTGACCACCAAAGGACACGGCTGGCCAGAGGACTCATGAGCAAGAGAAATAGCCTCGACTATCCACTTACTAACTGTCTGCTTAGAAGCAGGAATACCTTTCTTGGGTGATCCAAAATAGACAAATAACTGATCGGACTTCCTCCATGGAGAAGACAGATGAACATAAGTGTCCAGTGCTCGCACTGGACACAAAAGGTTCAGCTTTTCCTGGTCCGAAGAGGTAAACGGAGGAGGACAGAAAGCCTGCAGCACAATAGGCCTCGGAATAATGGTTGGCACCTTAGGGACATATCCTTGTTTAGGGTATAAGAATGCCTTGACCATCCCCGGTGCAAACTCAAGGCAGGTGGGAGATACCAAAAGGGCCTGAAGATCTCAGACTTTTTTAAGGGACGAAATGACTAGTAGAAAAACGGTCTTGAGTGACATAAATTTTTCTGAGACAGAATCTAAGGGCTCAAACGGAGCCTCAGATAGGCCTTATAATACTATTGCCAGGTCCCAAGCCGATATCCCAGTGCAAGCTGCAGGCCTTAGCCTCAGGGTGTCACGAAGGAAACGAGTGATCAGGGGTTTTTGACCCAACGATGTACCGCCCACCGGGGTGTGGAAAGCCGCAATGGCAGCCACATAGACACAAAAAATCTGTATCCCACTATAAGTTTAGTCAGGAAACAAGAAATGTATCCATATTCACTGCTGTTATTACACATGATGTACAGTATACACAAAATAAAACACTTGATGATAGGCCATCATTTGTAGATTTTGGAGGGGGATACATATTTTGGCAGGTCGAAAATACGGTCTGAAAAAGATCTGTATCCCACTATAAGTTTTGTCAGGAAACAGGAAATGTATCCATATTCACTGCTGTTATTACACATGATGTACAGTATACACAAAATAAAACACTTGATGATTGGCCATCATCTGTAGATTTTGGAGGGGGGGATACATATTTTGGCAGGTCGAAAATACGGTCTGAAAAAATCTGTATCCCACTATAACTTTTGTCAGGAAATAAGAAAATGTGTCCATATTCACTGCTGTTATACATGATGTACAGTATACACAAAATAAAACACTTGATGATAGGCCATCATCTGTAGATTTTGGAGGGGGGATACATATTTTGGCAGGTCGAAAATACGGTCTGAAAAAATCTGTATCCCACTATAACTTTTGTCAGGAAACAAGAAATGTGTCCATATTCACTGCTGTTATTACATATGATGTACAGTATACACAAAATAAAACACTTGATGATAGGCCATCATCTGTAAAAAAATAAAATAAAAATTGTGTATGCCATTGACCAGCCTATGTTTAAGTGGAATGCATTATTGAATCATTTTGATAATAATTCACCATGTGTATAGTAGGGAAGTATGCGGTTTCAAATGCAGCCTATGTCTTTGTCTATTCTCTGTAGTATTTGGTGTGTGTGAACCTTTTGCCTGTTGATACCTATTTGAGTTATATTGTAAGTAAAAGTTTGTATTGGAACTTCTGACTCTTTGTCTTCTTCTGCATGCACCACAACGTGACACAGTAGTGAAAAGCAATTTTTTTTCCAAAGGTGTGCCTTTAGCCCTGTTGCACCCTAATCTCTAACAACATAAAACCTTTAAATCATACATACCCCTGTTTATACCAATATATCTAAATGTAGAGGGACCATAAGAGGAGAAAACTATACCTATAGATATGCAAGACTACGCCACCCTGTTTAACCAGGGAAATATTAATACTAGTGAATTTAACCACCTACAAGGGACACGCAGGAGCGTGATTTTCTGAAAGGAGAGCCAGAGACGTGGATACGAAAACAATACAAAAGCTTTATTTAAATTGTCAACAATCTTAAAAGACAACATTAAAAACTGGGTCAACATTCATCATTCATGACTCTTAGAGAAACCAAAAGGACACCGAGGCTTAGCAATGCCAGGTACACTATTTTAGTGAGTACAAGGCTCCTATAATCACTCTTACCACCCTGTGCATAGGTATCAACACACACACTCCAATGAAGTCAAACAGGAACGCTCAGCACTCCGTGAGAAACTAGAAAATAATAAAACAATACTCCAATGATGAGGGTCAGAATTGGCACCAAAGCTAGTGGAATTTCACCTCACTGTCCTTTTAACACCCATAAAGCAAAACACCAAATGAAGAATACATTTAAGCAAAACAACATTCATAAAGGAATACACTAAAATAATAAGTAATATACCAAAAGCAAATCAAACAAATTGAAGAACTAGTTAAAGAAAATAACAGAAGCTTGCCGTGTCACAGTGTCTGGTTTATGTTCCCTGGGTTGTCACTAGAGGTCCTAGTTCTCACGGTGTCTTTCACGTTTGACTTCAATTCCCAGCATTCTGTCTGTCACTCATCAGTTCATTGCACTCAGCTGTTTCCCATCAACTTGTTAGTTCAGCGTGTATATATACCCTGTCTATTTTAGTGTTTATCACGGAGTCGTTGCTAAATGTCACTTACACTTCTGAAGTCTGTTTCTCGCCTGTTCTTGTTTTGTTTCTTGTTTCTTGTTTCTTGTTTCTTGTTTCTTGTTTCTTGTTTCTTGTTTCTTATTTCTTGTTTCTTTGTTTATTGGAATTCTAAAATGGATTTTGACCCCTGCATGGATTACTATGAGTTGGATTGCCCTGACAATAAATATGCTACATTCGTATCCACCTCTTTCTCTATGTGTTCCCGTGACAGAACGACTCCCTCAACAAATGGATCCTGTAGCATGAACATTTTGCAGGGCTTTGCTTTATGGGCCCGCAAGACTGAGGAAGCCATGGCGCTCAAATCCCCTAAACACCCCTCCATTGATGACAGAGAGTCTTTTAGGGGAACCCGTCTGGCCAGATATTCGGGGACTCGATGAGGCCGTAGGGGAGGAGGTGCTAAAAGTGAGCCCCGGACCCACTCTCCACTTCGGTATTCCTTCGACCATGGGCAGGTGATGCTCAGCCCAGAGCTCCCTTCACCGCTGGTTCCGGTGGTCCCTGTTCCAGTGGTTCCAGTTCTGGTGGTCCCAAAACGGAAGAGGAGAAGGAAGACTTCCTCCGTGACTGTCCCGGTGGTCCCAAGTCCGGTGGTACCGTGTCCGGTGGTCCCAGTTCCGGTGGTCCCGAGTCTGGTGGTCCCGAGTCCGGTGCGGTCGGAGGCGGAGGAGGAAGAGAGCTGTCCGGTCATCGGGTCATGTGGTTCCTGAGATCTCGTGTCCTGTGGTGTCAGAGCTCCCGGCTATGGCCAGGGAGAGACTTCATGTCACTTCGGCAGAATTAGAGACTGTTCACGTCCCGTCTGCCGGGCCCGAGATCGTTCCAGAGCCAGTGTTTCTAAAACCGATTCTCGGGGCCTCTGAAAAGTTATTGGGCTACTTTGACCTTCTGGCCAGAATCCTGGATGTGCCTTTCGGACCCGTCATGCCCGCCGTTGTTCCTGAGCCAGAGCCAGTGTTTACTGTTCCTGAGCCGGAGCCGGTGTCTGCTGTTCCTGAGCCGGAGCCGGTGTCTGCTGTTCCTGAGCCGAAGCCGGTGTCTGCTGTTCCTGAGCCGGAGCCGGTGTCTGCTGTTCCTGAGCCGGAGCCGGTGTCTGCTGTTCCTGAGCCGGAGCCGGTGTCTGCTGTTCCTGAGCCGGAGCCGGTGTCTGCTGTTCCTGAGCCGGAGCCGGTGTCTGCTGTTCCTGAGCCGGAGCCGGTGTCTGCTGTTCCTGAGCCGGAGCCGGTGTCTGCTGTTCCCGAGCCGGAGCCGGTGTCTGCTGTTCCCGAGCCGGAGCCGGTGTCTACTGTTCCTGAGCCGGAGCCGGTGTCTGCTGTTCCTGAGCCGGTGTCTGCTGTTCCTGAGCCGGTGTCTGCTGTTCCTGAGCCGGTGTCTGCTGTTCCTGAGCCGGTGTCTGTTCCTGCGCCCTGGCCGCCCGAGGGGTCTTCACCGCCCTGGCCGCCCGAGGGGTCGTCTCCGCCCTGGCCGCCCGAGGGGTCGTCTCCGCCCTGGCCGCCCGAGGGTTCTTCACCGCCCTGGCCGCCCGAGGGGTCGTCTGCTTCGCCCTGGCCGCCCGATGGGTCGTCTGCTTCGCCCTGGCCGCCCGATGGGTCATCTGCTTCCCATCACCTTGTTAGTTCAGTGTGTATATATGCCCTGTTTTAGTGTTTATCACGGAGTCGTTGCTAAATGTCACTTACACTTCTGAAGTCTGTTTCTCGCCTGTTCTTGTTTTGTTTCTTGTTTATTTGTTTATTGGACTGCTAAAATGGATTTTGACCCCTGCATGGATGACTATGAGTTGGATTGCCCTGACAATAAATATGCTACATTCGGATCCTCCTGTTTCTCGGTGTGTTCCCGTGACACCGCGATCACAAGAACAAATGTTGGAGAGCAGGCGTCACACGACACACATATAGCTCGACCCCACACGGGTTGACGATAAGTTTGTCGCAAGAGGGAATCCGGATACACAAAACAGCAGCGTCAAACAGCGTTGCCCCACAAGCCTCGCAGAACAGTCTATTCCTCCTTCATTTCATAACCAGGCGCACATCCACATCGCACTCACAGAAAGATTCCACCATGTACAAAGCACGGGACTGCGTGAGAGGCATGTAAAGGGGAAGTAGCAGCCAACAACAGCCCACTGCAGCGAACTGTCCTCACAGCTCAAAGCGGAAACGGATGAGAAAATCAGAAGGGGCGGTCCCCGGGCAATGACGCAAAACACAGACGGTAGTCATACGCCAGAATGACTAGAATCCCCCTTTTATACGGTGATGCATAGTTAATAATTGGACCCTTGATGACCCAATCGCATTAGTTTGATTAGAGACGCAACAGTATGTCCCACCACATAAGCAGCACACAATTTTACCACCTTTAGCTTCTGTCAGGAGATTAGAGTAAAATAATTCTAAATCAGAATATAACTCACTTTGTTACTTGAAAGGGACAATTACAGGGTGCCTGAACAGTCATTATCATTGTTTGTCATGTCAATTACTCTGCTATCTCATCCCAAAACTTGCTGTTTAATTAGACACATTTTGCAAAATTAAAACTTTGTGTTGGAGAGCAATGATTAAGTTGTCTTAGGTTGTGGTAAATATCTATCTTTAGTAATTAATTTTCAGCTATTTCAGCTAATTTTAATTTTAGCTAACGACAATAAGAGCTTTAAATGTTTCCACCCAAGGCATATCTAGTTAGGAAACTGCAGCAGTATGTGCAGAAAGTTTATTCTTACTCTCACCAATGTGGGCTAAATTATTCAACATCTAAAAATGACATTGAATCGTTTATTTCAATATTTGGAGTAGATAAACAATCAGAAATTGCAGAGTGTCTGCAGTGACAGTCAGCTCTGAGGGTAAATCTCTAAATAAAGAGTGATTATACATTTAGACTGACAGACATCATGTGGATGGTAGAGACTGATATGGATCCAAACTGATTTTGATCGATATCTGTTACATTTTCTACAATTGCCCAAAAGACCACACCAAAGAGAATCCGAAGAGTGTTTTAATGGATTAAAATGAAGAACATTTTAATATGCGTTTAGACAATCTTCATACATCAGTGTGAATCATTTTTCAGAGACTTAAAATGCAAATGTGAATACAAAACTTGTTTCAATGTTAATCAAGTATTTTGAACCATTAGTCTGAGTGGGTATCGTAATAGAATAAGAATTTTCAAAAGAGTTTTATTTTGCATAACACTTTCTTATTATGGCAGAAAAAAAACTAGAGCCATTACCTGCTATGTGATTATGCAATTTATCATGTCTTTCCCTTCATTGTGCTACTGCATCTTTTTCATTTGCATTCAGACTATCCAAGCAAAACTCTCTAGTAAATCAAACAAAATGATTAAAAAAGCGAAATCAGCAAAAGTGGACTTGAAGGCCAATGAACCAGGACACTACAAAGGCTGGGAAAAGGAGCCAGGTAAATGAAAGGGAAACACAAATTTTACCCACGTACGTGCACATAACACATTTTCACTCCCAAGGGGTCATGTACTGATGGTTAGGAAAGAGCCTGCATGTCCTATGTAGACACAAAGGTCTTCATAGTTTTTATAGCAGCACGGCCTGTAACCTCATTGGCAAAACTTTTCACGTCAACACTTTGGCACTAAATAATATTCTATATTTAATAGTATTATCATTAAACTAATTTATTAAAATGTGCACATATTTGTAATTATATGTTTATTTCTGAAGAAAGCTGTTACATGCCTGTTCATCACTTATTTAATTTGATGAATGTTTAATCTGTAACTGAAAAAGCAGGGATGCCTGATTGTAATTTTAATTCGTTTTCAGTGACAAATGTAGGTTTCTTAAGACGTTTTGCTCTACTGTAGTCTTGTGTTTGGTATTCAACTTTTTTGACTGGCCAAATAAAACACAAAACTTAACCTCAGAAACCCAGTCCCTAACAACACATGACACGTCAGCAGAAGTACAGAAAATATATTTTATGATGATACATTTTATCAATGTCCTTGTTGACAGTGTATTGATACCAAAGGTTTTTTTTGTTGAAAGCAATGGGCTAAATACGTCCCTATAAAGCTGCTAAGGGGTACCTTTGGTTTCCATTCGGATAGATTGTTTACATAGGCTACTCATACTCTGTTATATGGTTTCTTGAAGAAGAAGAAGAAGAAGAAGAAGAAGAAGAAGAAGAAGAAGAAGAAGAAGAAGAAGAAGAAGAAGAAGAGAAAAACAATTTATTGCTGATTTGCAATTCATCCAAACATGACAAAATGAACACATACAACACATCTACAAAATTAATCAATTGACTGTAAATTTATGTCTCGTCCTGACACAAAATTACTGTAAACTGATTTGGAACATTTGCAATAAACAACATCCTTCAAAATGTTTCCTTTTGTGTTCCACAGAAGACAGAAAGTTCGTTGTTTGAAATAAATTTTAAAAAAATTGATCAGACAACTTTTGCATCAGTAAAGGTTTATCACATTTGACATAGCCAACTCAAATGCTCAAATCCAGGGCAGTCATTAAAATGGTAAAAATGATCAAATATGCTTGAATGCATTTAAAAGCACAGGTTTTACCTTCAGGTTCTCTTTCTCTCTTTGATTTATGCCCTCGGAAAAGTTATAACTGTATAAAACACTATGAGGCTCTCTCCATAAAGCCAGAGAATGACCTGTGGCCCCAGTGTTCTGCGCCTGAATGTCTGTTGGAAAGCGCAGTATTATCCACTTTGGCAATCAGGTCTAGACTGAAGTGACTATGACTCCAGCGGAATAGCGCTGTGGCAGGGGCGTCATCACTACCCTCTCTCATATGCTCCTGACAGTTTCCTTTTTTATCAACTTTATTGTTGTGCAGTGGAGAAATATTCCAGAGAATATTAGGATAAGTGGTTTGTGTTAGACATCCAAATGGAAAGACTGTAGAAAATGGTTTAAAAATATTAATGACATGGTGCATAATTCCCTTTTATGATAATTGTGACATACATAAGAGAGCATGCACATCCACAGACTTAAAGAAATACAAAATGGATATTATATCATGAATAACTTGCGTTTCTGAGAATGAATGTTCATTTTTTTCCTTTGAAAAATGTGTGGTTACAAATCTATTTTGGAAATTATCCAGACTGAATAATACAATGCATTTTGGACCTTTAATAAAATAACAAAGCTGCAGCCATGTGCAGTTTGACAGCATGTTTATTAAACTACATGGAAAATGCATTAATGTATAAATAACAAATGAAGGAGGAATATGAAACAGACTTTACTGGAAGAATGAACACAAGCACAAATACATCCCTGTACGAAGTGTGATAGCACGGTTGGGAGGGTGGGTGTGAGCCAGACGTACTGATAAATGAGCCACTCGGCCAAAACTTACACTGCAATAACCTAAAATAATGGAGGTTGACCTGTGGGCTGTCACCCTCATCCTTACATTGATTACACCAGCACTGTGGCCACACTCACCTGCCCCTATCTCATGCATACCAATACACATCATACCCCTTGCTGTCAAAAATGGCTGTAACGGGAACATCTACCTCCTGCTTGACTGCACCAGAAGCACAACCCCTGTTCCACGCGGTAGTCAAACCATCTGCAATAACAAACATGTAACCTGTAGAGTTAAGCCATTACCAAACCACTAACTGACACACTCAATTTTATTAACAAGGTAGATAACTCATTGTGTGTCTATAGCAGTCTAATAAAAATCTGTCTGGCCAATGGCCCACAGAGTGGAAGATAAGGCGTATGCCATTTTTAATTAAGTGTACAAGAGAAATTAAGCAGTCACATTTGCTCTGTGTACAGGTTCGTCTGTTTTACAGCATAACTAGTGGAATGGAAAATAGACCTTTTCAATTAATATGAGAGCAATCTGGTCAAGGTCACTTCAAAGGAAGTCTTTCATGATGTATTTGAGTTCACTACTTTTAGGGTGCTTTCACATCTGCCTCATTTTTTGTCCCCCTTGATGCGTTCGTTTGGGCAGGTGTGAATGTAGCAATCGCACCAAAAGTGGACAAAACAAGCGTACCGAGACGTCTCGGAACTCGGAACTGGCCTCGAAACGTTTTCAAACGAACTCTGGAGCGGTTCAATTGTGGTGAGAACGTGATACGACCGTAGTCAGCTGCGCTGTGCATTATATGGGATGAGGATGTTTGTTGACAGTTTGCACTTTCAGAATGGCAGCTCGCGGACAAACTGTTGTGAGGAGGTGTGGAGCCTCATTGAAATTTGGTCTGATGACCATATTAGGTCCCAACTTTAAAAACTCACAATAACAGCGAAATCTTTGCTTTGTTTAGCAAACAGGGAAAGGGGGTTTCATCTGTGGAACAGTGCAGGGTTATTTTCCTGCACGTTAATGCCGACCAATTGAAGTGCAGTTATGGAAACAGCTGGCCAAAGAGTGATATAGATGTTGTCACTTGACTGCATTTTGGTTTGTTTCATCAACTCATCAACTGATTCGGACCAAAGCAATCAGTGTGGTGTGAAAAGGAACCAAAACACCTGAAAAATGATACAAAGTATAATTTTTCGCCCTCGGTCCGGACCAAATGAACCAAACTACAGATGTGAAAGCACCCTAGAAAGAGTAACAGTATTTACCAGCTCAATGGCCTTTGTAATCCTTAATTCCAATCCATTCAAATTAAATATTTGTTTAGGGATATAGCATTGGAATAGGGTTGGGAACCGAAAAAACGGTTCTTCATAACCTGTTACATTAAAAACAAAAAAATTTGATTCCGTTAACAGCTCTGGTACATACATAGCCTGGACGGAATACCACAGAAAACTACATTTCCTGCAATTCCTGCAATACTTATTCAGTGCCACCACTACTGAATATACAGTGTGAAACAGACTAGTGGTCGACCAATATCATCTTTTTATGGCCAATGACCGAAATCTTAGAGAGCAGGGTGGCCAGTTTTATCTAATAAAGTAATAGCAATAGCAAGCTGACTTTGAAAGCACAAGATCCCAGCCTCCAGAGTGTCCAAAGCTAAACCTCCCCAAAAACACATGAACGTGCACAGCCAGAGCAGAGTCTGCAAAGCGTCACAAGAGAAGGCGTTAGATTACCTCGTGTCTCAAAGCACATAACATTGCAATAATAATGAATATAAACAACTTCAAGAGCTCTTACTTGTACCACTGCTGGAGATTCAATTCAGTGTTGATATTGTTCCCATAAAAAGCATAAGTTCGACACAGCCACTACGCTGTCACAATACGTTTTTTGCCCATGTCAGCATGACATCAGAGCAAGGCGGCCCACGCTCGGTCACATTCCTGCGAGTTCGAGGATGTGAACAGAGTAGAACGTCACTAGTTACCATCTCATACTTACAGTAATTATGACATGGCTCAAACGCAGCATTTGGTTTTGAGACTTCCACAGAATATGTGTTCTTTTTTATTAGTTAGACCACTTCTATTACTGATTGCCTTGAAACAGAGACCGTAAACTGAGAATCAGATCGCTGTGTGCTCAAGCGCTTCTGACACATCGGACAAACAGAAAAACTTGTCAGCCAATGGCAATAATTAAAAAAATGCCAAATTGCGGCTGATATATTGGCGATATATCTGTCGACCACTAAAACAGGCAACGTGACTAAATTATTCTTTTGAGCCGCAAAAACATACAATACAATTTGTGTAGTTCGATTAATTAATGAAATATTATCATGGTTCTTTTTAGTCTATAACAAATAGACAGATTCTCGAACTAATGAGTCATCTGTGAATATCTGCCTAAACAACTTTGCAAGAATTGTTTTACATTTATTTATATTTATTTAATATTTTTATGTTTAATATTCCCTATGTACTAAAATAATGAAACTGTTAAGGAACCAGACATTGTTTAGAAGATCCATAATCAGAATTGTTAAATTCTTCACGATTCCCTTGCCTGTAATTACAATTTGCAAAGTTTGGTATTTTATGTGGGATTTCACAAAAAAAAAAAAAAAAAAAAAAACCTCTCTTTAAATCATCTGTGAAGCCTATTCAATGTATCATTTTTTACATCAGCTGCAGGGCTATCAATTATTCGTTTTCATCCTCTTGACTCTCTGAGATATTAAGGAGCTTTAGGGTTTTTGTGCATCAGTGGGCAAGAAGGAAGTCTGTCCTTATGGATGAGCTTCCTCTGACGCATGTTTTATTGAAAACGAGGAAGGACAGAAAACGACAGAATTATGCAAGCAGTTAATTCTGCTCTAACTTTACTGCCTGACCTCATTAGCTGCAATAGACCTTCCAGTGCCCCTTAAATGCCCAGTTAACTGGCTATACCAATTATCAATGTCAAATATCTCAATAGGAGAGGAAATAGAGCTCAGTTAAGATGGAAAAGGATACCACAGGGATAAAAAAAAGCATGAGATCAAGAATTTAAAAAAAAAAACTTTCCTTTTCACTTGTCACATTAGTTGTTTTCCACTGAGTCTTTCAGAGTAATCTCAAAGGCCCTGACCATATGCTGTGAGATGTGCCATGAGAACCTCTATCCACAGTTCACAAGGGATCCAATGAGGGAGAGAAAAACGAAGATGAAAAGTCATTGTTGGTATCTGACAGAAGGGAAGTTCATCCAGACATTGGCTCTATAGGCTTGCAGAGCTGCCTTGAAGACGCTTTGCAATACATGATTCATTTTGGCTCAGGATGAGTCCCCTGCTGAAATCATTGTTTGAATCTTATCTAACATGATACACACCAACTGTATTGCACAGTGGCTACGAAACTAATTAGAAAGGCTCCCCCAGGCCTCTTCTTGCTTTCAACGTGGCATGTTCGCTAATTGTTTGAGATAATCAACCACTTGGAAACTCATTTCAAAATGGCAATAATTCAAAGACCAAAGGGTAAGGTGATGCATGTGGCGAATGGATCAAACAAAAGATCAACACATGAAAGCTAATTAAATGTTGAAGACATTTGTCTATCCCACACGTTAAAGATTTTCTTGAATGTGGAGGCTTTATTTTCAGCCACACAGCACTTAGTTCTTGGTAAAAGGCTTCAGGATAGGTGTGCCTGTGGCAATTCTCCAATAACGACCAAGTCTATAATGTTTCACGCTAAATGCATTTCCACTACTACTGGCCCTCTACACTTTCTTAATTAATCTTAAGTGTTTACTCTGTATCTGTATTGTAAGAAGCCAGTGACTGATAGGCCCTATAGTCCCAGAGGAATTAGTGTTATGAATCTGGACTTTAAAATATTTTTCTTTTTCTCAGCTTTTGGGACATGGAAAATATTTGCAAAAGATATTTATTTAAAGGACACAATTCTGTTGTGTATAAAATGTCCAGACAGAGTCAGTCCAATGCTATCTCATGACCAATTCGTACGAATCTGTACGAGTAAGGTGGCTAATTTGTACGAATTCGTACGATTAGTCTAAACCCCAGTGATGGGTAGGTTTAGGGGCGGGGTCAGTGGTAGTTCATTCATACGAATTCATACGAATTGGGCAAATCGTAAAATATGTATGATTTAGCAAGAATCATACAAATTCGTAAGAGTGAGGTCGTATGAATTCATACGAATTAGCCACCTTGTAAGATTTTTATGAATTACCATGAGATCAGGTTGGTCAGTCATAGCAATCAGCTGATTCATGATGTTAACCAATAAAATGAAGACACTTTTCAGAGTGGTCTTATTTAAAAGTCCTCGGTAACACTTTATAATAACTGCACGCTATTAATCATTAGTTAAGCATTAGTCAACAGTTAATTCATAATTAAAAAATCATAAATAGACATTAATAAGCAGTTTATAAATACAGTTATAAATGCTTTATTCTTGATTTAAAAGTATATCTATAATGTGTTTAATAATTGTATTTTCATACTTTATTAATGATCAATTTATCATATCTAAATGAAGTATTGCATTATTTATAAACCAGTTATTTAAGAGTTGTCAGTGGTTCATAAGATTACTTAGAAAGTGTAAGTAAATGATTAATAAACTATTTAAATGTACATTCATACATCTTATTATTCAGATATATAGTAATAGTTACTTAGTGTGTTAATAAATGTTTTATTAACATGTATTTCTACTGTAATTCAGGGTTAATTTGGGTAGTTATAAAGCATTTAGTAGTGGTCAGTTAACTATGTTTGTGAGCTCATCTAAAGTGAGGACTAGTTATGCCTTTTAAAGCATTTACAAAGGAGATTTAAAGGCTGTAAATATTTCTATGTTCTGTATCACTGTGTTGTGTTTGCTTATTTTTTCTGTTTAGAAGATAAATGAGTCTTTAAATCTCCTTTATAAATGCTTTACAAGGCATGAATAGTCCTCACTTTAGATGAGCTCACACACACAGTTAACTGACCACTACTAAATACTTTATAACTACCTGAATTTACTCCATGTACTTACTAAACGATCTTATGAACCACTGACAACTCTTAAATAACTGGTTTGTAAATAATGCTATACTTCATTTAGAAATTATTAATTAATCATTAACAAAGTATGAAAATACAATTATTAAACACTTTATAGATATGCTTATAAATCAAGAAAAAAGCATTTATAGCTGTATTTATGAACTGCTTATTAATGTCTATTAATGTTTTATAAATTATTAATTAACTGTTGACTAATGCTTAATAATGATTAATAGCGTGCAGTTATTATAAAGTGTTACCAAGTCCTCTCTTAAGCCCGTGATTATCAGCCATGAGGCACAACCATGAACCAGAGGCAAATTTTCAGGATGGCTCAAGCAACTCTTATTTAAAGTGAACTATATTAATATTCTTAATTAAAAGGCTATAATAATAATATTAATAAAAATACATTTTATGAGTTTGTCTTTTTATTAGGCTACAACATAAGGTCAGTTCACCCAAAAATGAAAATTCTGTCATTAATTAATTAACATAAGTTACCACTTTATTAACAAAATATAAATCTACAATACGCGTTTTACGAGGGCACCACAACACATGTGTTGTGTTGACATGAGCAGACATTAGGCTCGTTTGAGGTGAGCAAAATCTGCGCTGATCACTTTGAAAGGCATGCCGAGAAATGTGACCGAGTGTGGGCCGCCTTGCTCTGATGTCATGCTGACATGGGCAAAAAAAGTATTGTGACAGCGTAGTGGCTGTGTCGGATTCCGCAGTCAGGCGCTTTTGTTCTCTACTGACTGCGCTGATCAAAAGCACGATGGGAAACATGTGCTGACGACATCTAATGCTTATTGGTTTAAACAAATATGATGTATTTGTTCTCTTTTTAAATGTTTGATTTTGAAATTGTGATATCATGTTTTAATGTGTATAAATTATGTAGGATTATTCCCATACTCTCAGACAGTACTATCTCTATGGTAAAAGTGATTGTTGTGGTATTTATTTATTTAAAAAATCGAACATATGTACATTAAACTAAAAATTGAGGAGAAAACATCTTTTGGATGTAATTAAATAAACTTAAATTACATCCTGTTTATAAGCAAAACAGCACATGAGTGTGAATCCCTTGATTTCCGCCTTTGATCTCCTAAGTGTCTGATCCACCACAAGAAGAGAGAACTATCCGTCTTTGCTGCATTTTTTTTATTCCTCCAATCACTGCAGCCGCCTACTCTCGCCTAAATTTCAGGCCAGGCAAGGCGCATTTCAAACGGGCCTGTTCTTACATGAATGGATGTTAGAGATTAATATTTTATAAATAAAATGGTATTTTTTTTTTTTTAGCAAATAAAGCACTCCCGCAGCTTTATAAAATTGAGGTTAAACCAATGAAGTCACATGCATTACTTTTAGGATGTCTTTACCTTTCTGGGGGTTGAAAGTGGTAGTTGCATAGGCTGTCAATGAAAGGAAAGAAAGCTTTCAGATTTCATCAAAAAGATCGATATTTGTTTTCCGAAGATGAACGAAAGTGTTATGGGTTTGGAACGGCATGAGGGTGAGTAAATAATGACAGAATTTTCATTTTTGGGTGAACTAACCCTTTAAGCTGCCTTTCTACTACATATAGCGAGAAAGACTGAGAGAGGTATACATCTCACCTCTATGGTTTATGAGAATCCAGCTATTCTTGTTAACAAATCATATTTTCATAGCACTTTCCACATTTGCCATCCAGCTCCTCC
Source organism: Meda fulgida (assembly GCA_030578275.1). Taxonomy (NCBI): domain Eukaryota; kingdom Metazoa; phylum Chordata; class Actinopteri; order Cypriniformes; family Leuciscidae; genus Meda; species Meda fulgida. Next base: position 25,078,218 of record CM060622.1, read on the forward strand.
TCCTGGGTAAGACCGTGGAAAATCACTAATCCGGGACAACGTCCCATCCCCGTCCACAGTGATCTGTTTAGTGATCATGTTTTGATTTTTCTTTTCATATTTTTAGGTTTCCTCAAACGTTTGGGTTAATCCATCCTTCGTTCCTAACGTTATTCCCGCTCATTTTCAGGGTTACACACACATTTGATTTGGCACAGGTTTTACATCAGACACCCTTTCTGACACATTCACACTCACATGACAATTTGGCATATCCAAACCACATAACTTGCATGTCTTTGGACTGTGGTGTAAACCGGAGCACCTGGAGGAAACCCACGCTGACACGGGGAGGACATGCAAACTCCACACAGAAAGGACTCAGCCAGGGCTCGAACAGAGGACATTGCTGCTTTATTGCTAAATTCTGATTATTGTTGCTGATATGGACTACAAATTGTCTAAAAACAAAGTCGAATACTGAAGAATGCATCCTTAGATAAGTATTAAAGTTAAGGCACTCTATGATCAAAGGTATCATAGTCCATCAGTAAAGTTCTGGGATGACCATGGCACTCTTTTCAATTAAAAAGCCTTTATTAGTATTTCATGGGTTCATACAAAACTCTCCTGCCTGTTTCAGCGCATGCCTTCCTCAGGGAGAGTAGCACAAATAAACTTAGCACAGGTGAGGATAATAACATTAATTTAGTAAGTCACATGATTAAACTGCTGACATGTCATCAACCTCTTATAAAGTATTGAAAATTCGCTGATATATAGTTAACATATTTTCAATATTACAAAAACAAACAAATAAATGATAAAAAATGGACTAAAGTCTAGATCTTCATTTAATCCTGGGTATTTTTTGCCTTACGTTTATAAGTCTCTCTTTGGTTTAATTTTTTGTTCTCCTTTTTTTACATCCTTTTTTGTTTCCTTTCCTGATATTATTATTATTTGATATTATTGTTTTTGATTATTATATAATATTTAATTATTATTTGTGATGAATGAGTACTGATTTTGTTATGTATTATTATTTATTTAATAAGAGTATTGTCTGGTTTCACCTAAGGCATGGGCTGAATAACTGCGTTTTAAAGAAAAGGCTGTATTGTTAAATTTGCCCATTGTGAAAACAGTTTATTCAAATTTGTGGCTATAACGCCCGGTTAAGGGGATGCTAGAATAATGTATATTTCTTTCAAAAAAGGTGCACCTAAGCTGGTATATTGGTTGGTCTTTTGGTGTGATTTAAAGTAATTTTGTATACAGCAACATGCTTGCTTCTTAGTTATGCCTCAGCTTGTTGCTGTCTGGGTTGTGTGTTTCATAAAGTTGGGTACGTTTCCTTCAACTGTCCCTGATCAAGCACTTCCTAAAGCATTGAAGCTGTTCCAACAGGCTATGTATAGTGTTTTGTTGAGCAGTTTAATGATTGAGGGATATTTAGTAGAACGTTTAGTTTTGGGGGGTTTCACTGCTGCTCATCTTGCTCTGCCTAGAGTAAACCAAACTAAACACTAGTTGTTGTTTTTTTTCAGATAGTCAATTATGATATAAAGTGGTTTTATCTCAAATCAAGCAACCACCTAGTTATCAGACAAGCTCTTGACCTCTGGCCCTTGCTAACATCTGTCTTGTTAAATTGTGTGCCTAGAGATTTCTAAAATAAAACTCAGTGTGTTACCGTATCTCATGTTAATTATTTGAATGAACATTATCCAGTAGTTCTTATTCTGCTGGATCTGTTCTGTTACCCCTGCGGGAGTTTAATCACTGGTTTCCCCATTCTGTTCAGTCATGGCTGCATGAATGTACCAAGAGCAGAACAATAGCACCAATACTAATACCACAACTAAAATAATTACTTCTGATTACAGTTATTATAACTTCCAATTATATGTATATATATATATATATATATATATATATATATATATATATATATTGAATCAGCCTGTTATACTTAGCAGCAGCAGAAATAACAGACCGCATTCTACATTAGAATTCAACCAAGCCATGTAATATATATATATATATATATGGCTTAAGTTGTCCTGCACCTGATTATGTAAAGCTCCAATTGTTCACATGACAAATGATCTTCTGGATCACTGTATGAATACTCTCCACCTCTCTTTCTGTCACGTTTATTTTTAAGTTTGTTGTTTGTCTTGTATTACAGTTTCTGAATTGCTAAAACACATTTCTCGAAACCATCACCCACTTTCTCAAGACATTAAACACAAAACCAGATTTTCAAACTACATTCAGAGAACCTCTGACCCTTCTGGCAAAATCAAATAACGCTTTCAGATACACACAGCCAGTCAAAATATAAAGATCATTCATTTGCCATGTCGTGAAAAAAAAACAACAAAAAAAAAAACATGGTAATCACAACTTAGAGTAGAAAGTTAAATAAATTGTATACTTAATGCACTGCAAGTATAATATTGTACTGAATATTACTGTATACTGCAAATTGTAAAAATACATTAGTCCACCTGCAAAAAGCCAAAAAGGTTTAAAAAAAAACTCTAAATGAAACGCATGTTACAGTCACTCAAAAGAGTTGAGCAAATGTGAAATCAAGTCAATAGAGATTAATTCTGCGTCAGCATCACGTATTTGAGTCGAGCCTCAGGACTTTGTCCACATCATATCCAATGTCGTCTCTTGCCAATGCCAGGCAAAGGAAAAAAACCCTCTACCGTGCCAGCATTGACCATACTGTCCGCAACTTGCTCTCTCATTCTCTTCCTCCTCATCCACCACCTCTTAGACATACTTTTCCTCCTCTCCTTTTCAGATTGTTTCCATCTATTGTTACAGTTTTTTTCTTCAATTGTTTACACGCAATTTTGAAAACCGGGTTCTTTTTTTCAAAATATAAGCACAATTATCCAAACACCACACTCAATTTGCATAATTCCTAGATTGTTTGCAAAATTACATACTTCTGTAAAAAAAAAACACACTTCAGTCAAAACATATACACATATTTGTGAAAAGGCTATTAGTTTTTATTTAACCAACACAGTCCTCAATGATCAGACACTATTGCAGCCAGTTTCACACTGCTGTGATAAAAAAAAAAAAAAAAAAAAAAAAATAGCACCAATTTGTATATAACACATTTGTATAAAACAAATTTTAGGAAATGGCATGTGCTACATTTTTGGCCAGACATTGTTATGTAAGGGATAATTTACATTGGAAAAATTGTGACAAACCCACAACATTCTTCATGATTAGTTTGATATAGGGAGAATGTACACAAACTGACCATGCACTGCACAACACTGATGCTGCTGACTGAATATTTCAAGTATTTATTTCAATACTTACAATATTTCTTACCATAATCAGTTACAGTAATCAACCTACAATGAAATCAATGAAACATAAAATCTGTAGACAAATAAAAATTACTGCATGAATTTCAGTACATACACTTTGACTCTGAAGAAAAGTAAAGTAAACAGAAACTACAGAAAACAACTGTAAAACCAACAAGAATACTGTAACTATTCATCTCTCCGTCTGGCTGGATCAGGCCATAAGATTTCATCCACATCACAGGCTATGTCTTCATTGGCAAGGCACCGTTGGAAGAATCGCCTTGTGACGAATCCACCCCTGCACAGAAGCTGCTTCAATAAGATCACAGGCCTGCTCCATGGCCTGAATGAGGTGCAAACGGTCATAGGGCCCTTCCACTGCCATGCTGAAAAAAACTATTCTATAGGATTCAGGAAGGGGGAGTATGGGGGAAGGTCTTCAAAATCAGGGTGATCATGGAACCAATTCTGGACCAGAGCAGCCCGATGGAATGAGACATTGTCCCAAACGACAATGTACCGCATCTGGTCCACTTGGTGTAATGCTTTGACAATCTCATGCAATCGGTCAAGAAATGCTTGAATTAGATTTGCATTATAGGGTCCCACATTTGCATGGTGGTGGAGGACCCCATTTTGTGTGATAGCGGCGCAAATGGTGATGTTACCCCCTCGCTGCACTGTCACATTGGTGATTGCCCTGTGTCCAATTACATTTCTGCCTCTTGTTTTCGCAAAGTTAAATCCAGCCTCATCCACATATATAAAATTCATGTTGAATTTCTGCTGCATCCAGTTGCAAGACTCACTGAAACACAAGACAATAAGATGCTATTCAATATCTATTGCACAGTATTTCTTTTTGTAACAACATTATGAGCAGTGCACAATCCAAACCATAGTAAGATGAACAATACATACCTCCACATACTCATTGCGCAGAGGTTTCACTCTCTCTGAATTTCGGTCAAATGGTACCCGATACAGTTGCTTCATGTATATTTGATTTTTCTTTAGGATTTGACCTAATGTTGACAGAGAGACTCATTGGATGTTATTGTAAATATTGTCATCATTGATGATATTGGCTTGGATTTCTCACAGCCTGATACAATTATTGGCCATAACCATGTTCACAATGGCAGCCTCTTGTGCATGAGTGAACATAGGGCCCCTTCCACCTTGGTGTCCTCTACCCTCAATCCTATGTAAAAAAAATTGTTTATATATATATATATATATATATATATATATATATATATATATATATATATATAAAATACATATGCAGCCTATTGTCAAATGTCACAGTAAACATTATTGATGACAAGTACAGCAAGCTTGAGTTTCAATGTACTGTGTGGTTAGCTCACCTGTTTTCTCTATGAAATGTCCGAATTACTGACGCAACCGCATCTCTGCCGAGATTTGGTTGAACTCTTTGTCCAGCTTCCATCAGGGTCAGTCCATGGTTGATAACATGGTCAATAAGTGATTTCTCGAGTCAAATTTGGTCCTCGTCTTCTTTGTTCAGGCTCTATCAACCCTTCAAGTCCTTCTCTACCTCTTCCTCTATCTCCTTCTCTTCCTCTACCTCCTCTTCTTCTACCAAAGCCTCTTCCTCTATCTCCTTCTCTTCCTAGGCATCTTCCTCTATCTCCCTCTTTTCCTCTATCTCCTTCTCCTCTTCCTCTACCTCCTCCTTCTCTTCTTCTACCAAGGCCTCTTCCTCTATCTCATTCTCCTCTTCCTCTACCTCCTTCATCTCCTTTTTGAGCTCCCACTCTCATTCTCACTCTCACTCTTTCCATTTTTGTTGAAGACAGGTGTACTCACCTGCTGCCTTTTATAGCACAACCGAGTGCTGCGTTTTCAAATTAGCACATGTGTGCTTCCAGACCTGGTGGTTGTGATTATCCAATTCGTTCATTAGTGTGGTCATTGGCAATCCAGTGCTTTGTAATGACAAGGAAGTAACCTCACAATCCTTATCTGTGTCTAAGGTGTGAAAATGTGTTTAGAGTTTTACAAATCACTGTGTGTAATGTTTTGCAAAAAGGGTGAAGCAGACATTGTGTGTAATGTTGTGCAAATCTGTGGAGGTGTTTTGCTCATTTGAGTAGAATTTTGCAAATTGTGTGGAAATTTTTATTTTAGTGTGTAAACAATGCTAAAAAACTGTAACATCAACATTCAGTGCATCTGTGCATGCTGAACTGGCTTACTTAGATGGTTTGATCCCATCATTAGAAGATGAGATAACAACTGTGTCTTACCTTTTCTGCCTGTGTTTTGCTTTTTGCAACACAAGTTCTTCACAGTGTGAAATGTGTTTTTGTTGTTATTGTTGTGATATGATCTCATCTTGAAGCTGTCCTGGAAACGTTTACAATGCTTTACTGTAATGTATTTGCCTTCTTTTATAATCTAAACAGAGAGTAAAATACTGTAAACAAACATTTTTTTATTATCATCAATGTTTACTTTGATATAATAATTTCCACACCCAAAATATTTGTTTTACTCATATGGAGACCACTAGCATGCTTGAGATGAAATATGACACATTTAATGTGTGAAGAATGCAAAGCAATTAAGGCAAGTATCACTTGTGAGTAATGCTTTCAATCTTGCATCTTGTTATTTTTGTTAATTGGGTAAAAAGTGTAAAAATATTATTTAATTGTGTGTACTAACACACAATTAAGACGACTATTATTTGGTCATTTTGGACAAAGAGTCTCATTTTATTCCAAAAATGACGTCGTAAAAATTACCCAATTATCCCAATTATCTTGTGAATCATGCATGTCCATACTATAGGAAAATGTGAAAAGAGTTTATTGTCTTTAAGTCCAAATGGCCAAATGTGTCTATAGTTAAAGAAACATCCATGCACAGTGATAGACGTGTCCAGGAATACTTGAATCTTTCTAAGATTATCATTGGACAAACAACACAGGGAGATAATCTAAAGAAGACAGGCACATCCATGGGCAGTAAATTGCACTGTGAAAATGACTTCTAAATCAGCAGCATTATATTTACCTGCGGCGTCATACCTTGTTGTGAACTACTATCTATTTATGTTATGACAACAACAGTTATGACATGTCAGTCTTTGTGTTCCATTTGCCTGGACTGTTTAGAAGAAAAAAAAAAAGTTTAGTCAGAGTTATGCATATTATGACATTCCAGCATAATTCTAGTGCTTTTTCTCAACAGCATAGTTGAACCCTGTCCCCATCCATATTCTTAAACACAAAAATGCCATTGGTTCTTGAAACCCACAACATAAGAACAGGTATAAGCAGAATCAAAGTCCTGTCATGTTTCCTATGACACTACATTTAAGATTTAACTGAGAATATTTGCAGAAGTCCAGTTTAAATAAGTGCATCTTTACAATCCACATTTTACATTTATGAATTATGCCAAGTTCTAAATTATGGTTGTCCTGTTCCAGAAAGCTGGGTCTCTCTGTTCCTTCTCGCGTTCAGCCCAGTCTGAGTAAAAAGAGAGGATAATGGAAGTGGGTCAGGGGATTTGGGCTGTTCACCTGTGGACAGGCCTTGCACAAGGAGGTTTCACATAATAGCTCAGGTCTGCTCTGAGTTGAGACCTAGACTATAGGTCTGGGGAAGCAGCTGGATATCCCTGTGCTCTCTGACCTTTGTTATTCTAGTTATTCAGGAGAGAGAGAAAGTAAGTAAGTATCATGAGTGTGTCGAGGATCACAAGGCTAAACTAAAGCTGTACTCAGCTTGGAGAGAAGCACTCCAAGATGTTGTCAGCACTACCACTGTTGCAAAGGTAATTTTTAGTGTACATTTATCTCAGTTTGAACTGTTCTTCTTTGCATGATATTGATCTTCTCCCCTATGGTGTTCTGCTATTAGTAAAATCTTAAAACTGACCTAAAATAAAACCAATTCTTCCTAGAATCGGTAAATGCATTCTTTGTTTGAGGTAGAAGCATCACCTCAAAGTGCTTTTGAGAGTGGACTGCTGCTCATTTCCGAATGAAACAATCTCCACCAGCGTCTCCTTCACTTGTTTTTGCAGGTATGTATCATAAGCTCCACAAGCAGGATGATAGTACTTGAATGCCAGGTCAGTAATGACTGCCTTGTTTTCTCTCCCACACGGATAGGAAAAAAAATGTTTTGCTGCCAGCTCTGAAGAGGTAATGAAAGGTCTTTTTTTCCCAATGACTGGTAATAAAGAGTATGGGCTCTTAGAGCAAAGAAAAGGAGAGTAGGGAGTAACATTATGTAGCAAGGAGAGAGGAAGCTTTTAGCTCTCACAATTTTGGGTAGGAAGTTTTGTCACACTGACAGGGTGTTGACCCTTTTTTATCGCAACTACACTCAATTCCACACATTGTGAGATATACAGATTGTTCTGCCTCAACACTGCACAATCTCTGAATTAGTGTTTAACTTTGTAGGTAAAAAAAATCATTCTATGTTCAGTAGATTAAAGTGTATAGGACAGTAATTTAGCAACAGGCTAACAGGTGATCACACAAGACTGTCATAATGTTCTCTGCATTCGGACACAACTTGGAGATCTTTAAGTTCCCTTTATTCCACACAGTTTTTCTCAATCTATTTGACACATTTCTCCAAATGAATGTTGTTGCTCTTTAAACAATTATCACAGCAACTTTTATGAAAAAAGTAAAATATTCACTGCATAATGAAGCACACTGTCACTGGTTAAGGGCACTGGCTCAGACTGAGCACTCTCACTATCATCCATATCCATTACAAAACATAAATTTCATTTTTCACAATTCCATGGCGTTATTGCGACAGGTTAGCAACAAGCTGGTTTTGTTTACATCAGCATGGATTTGAAAATCACATTTCATTGGTTCAGACTAATGCCATAGAGAATTCACTATGAATATTCACAAAGTTGGAATTACAACGATACCAAACTTGTACTAAGGGGAAGCACCAGTTATTGAGAAAAGCAGAGAAAAACAGCATTATTAGGTAGGAAGGTACACCTCTCAGAAATGTATAAATAATATTAGATGTTAATTGCCATTTGGAGCATTGGGTTGCTAGACGAGGGCTTAATGAAATCATTTTTGTGAATTCGACAAATATTGACATATTTCACATGTTTTGCCTGTAGCTCGTAATTAGCCCATGCCCATTCCGACTCATTTTTCCAGCACAGGTATATTCATGTGATTTGTAATTTTTATGAAATGAAGGAAAATGTACAGCCTGTTTAGGACAATAACAGAGTTTTCATGTTGCTGTGTTTTAAAAGCCGTTATCTGAATTTGGATAAATGAGTCAAATCAATTGAGAAAAAGTGTAATCCTTAATGAACAGCGGTATTTAAAATGGAAGTATGTCATACTGAGGTGGAGGAATAAACAAAAACATACTGAACAGGTTTTACCCTTCAGGAGTAGCATTTGTAGGACAAATCGAAGGACAAAGGAAAATTGTATTTTTTATTTAATTTTTATTTTAATTTTATTCATTTTTTCACATTTCACAGCACTTTATCGTTGGTCTTGGCCGATACAGAATTACTTACTGTACTCAGGCAAAGCATTTGCACACAACAATTTACATCATTTACATAGTGTTTGCAGAGCATGGCGTAAGAGCCTGTTGCCTGTCCATCTCCCTATGTGTCACGTTTCTGTTTGGGTTTGGACTGTGTTTGTGATTTGTATTCAGTTCATTAATTCATCTGTCTCACCTGTGCCCTGTTCAACTTATTTATCAACTTATCAACTTATTCAATATCAACTTATTAGTTGTCTCGTTTGTTTTGCCCCTGCTGTGTCATATTTCCCTGATCTGTTTCCTTGTGTATTTGTCTTTGTCGGTCATTGAAGTGTCAAGGTCAGTGTTGAATATGATTTTATTCCTGAGTTTCTGAAGTTCCTAAGTTCCTGAGTATTCCTGTAATCTGAGTTTCTGAATAAACCAGATGTATTGAAATCCCGTCTCCTCGTCTTCAACCTGCAATACCCTGACACTATGGCTGTTTCTGCTTGTTCTCTTCCTCCCAGAATTATTACCTGTTCGTTCACAGACAAAATGGCCCCTAATATCTCCACATGTCGACCTGTTTTTACTGTAGAGCAGTACAGCTAACGAAGCTCCTCTAATTCAGTAATAAACACATTTAATTTCCTATATCTTTTTCACAATAAAAGCATCCAGTTGTTTTGTAACACACTTAATTTTTTTTATTGACGAGACAGACAACGGCTGCTGGGTTTCACACACACAGGGGGAGAAAATGATGAAGCCCAACTAACATTACTAATTTTAGATGAATTTATTATGAATTTATTCCTCCTTTGCGGCAAATCCACAACACTATAATTTATCTAGTTGATAATAACTGTCATAATACCCACATTAAGGCGACCGCTTATACCTTATAACTTTATTTCCCGGTGGTCACCGTAGAAAAATACTGTGGGAAAAGAGAGAACACTGTTAGAGTAACTAAGAAAAGCATTAAGCAAAGCTAAAGTTAAATTGTCGATGGTGTAGATAACGTGACGTCTCACAGTTACTAACTTAATATGGTACAATTAACACTACAACCAACGCTTTTTCATACAAATTTGCACGCTCTCAAACCTAGACGAGTCTGCTCCAGATAAGTGACAAAAACATGACAACAGAACCTACAACTAACGCTAATTTGGTTCATACTTTTAAATAACATCATATAAAAAAAACAGTCATCAAAATGACAAAGTTTGACATTTAAACACTTCCATCGAATGAGACCACGGAGGAGATCATAGAGCTCAGGTGACGCCTTGCAGCGCGAAAAGACGGAATTCACAGTAGTTTCTTGTAATAGCCCCACCTGCATTATTTTCACAGTAAAAGTCTAAATATGGTATTATATTGTGAAAAATCACAGAAATGGTAATAATGTAGGTTACTGTGAAATATTACAGTTATATCTTGTGAAATCCTGGAAATATTTTACAGTGTGGGTGGTTACATTAAGAGTGGAAATGTCATGTAGAGGGAGATGAGCTTCACAGAGAGAGAGCGTATTCTGAAACCTCATAGCATTACAGTTAACATGAGTGTCAAGGCTCAAACCAACTCTCTACTTGAATTGCCCCACCTGTTTGATGGTCTCATTGTAATTCTGAAAATTGTTGTCATTTAAAATTATTTTTGTCCTGACTGACAATTAATAACCATAGATAGACATTTGTGGTGCAAAATTCTGAATTTAAGCACACTCTCTCGGTTTCCAGTGTGAATTTGAATTTAATTTTTTTTAAAAAAAAATTTTTATTTGAACTGGAAGCAGAGAAGCAACATATTTGTAAAATTTCCTACTGTTCCTGTAAACCAGAGAAGACCAGTTATTGGTCTTTGGGATTTTTTTTGAAGGAGGAAAAGAGATAGATTCTCAACAGATGTGAAGTACTTCAACTCAGATGGAGGAACATGCTTGTTTACTGCAGCTATAGTTGTTTTATCCCACCGGATGACTGTAAGCAGCTGAAATTTGTTGAAACAGAAGGTGGAAAACCAGGCTGAGCAGACCCACAGACTTCACTGGGTTTAAGCAAAGTCCTTTTAGGCAAGTCATGCCACTCGGCCGCCATCTTGGCAACGCCTCCGGGCAGCTATTTCGGACTAACAAGACCAGGCTCCTATCTAAATGAATGGGCAGAGAGTCAGAACTGCACTTTCACTGGTCACCGGGACATAAAAACTGCATGTATAGAAACAGCAGTAAAATATGATAAAAATCGCTGAAAAAGTTTGATGACTTTGCCCCAAAATAAGGTTTAAAACACCTTTTTCCCCACAGGTTATACTTTACTACGCATGCGCAAGGGTTCTCTCCCTCTCTGACGTGCGCGCGCGGCACGGTTTGAAACACAGTATGTGTGAGCTCTCGCTCGCTCGCTCTAGATTCTGGGAGATTTTAACTAATTTGCGGGCATCAGGGAGCCGGTAGACACTTGGGATGTCAGATATTTACACAACGCACACATACTGTCACAGTCCTCGTCTGCACCTGTCTGTCCTTGTCTGCACTTCACTTCCCAGAATCCTCCTTGTCTGCACACCTGAATTCACTCCCTCAATCATCCACCTGTTCATCGTCTTAATCATCTGTGTCACCTGTCCTCACCTCATTAGTATCTGTATTTAGTTCTCTCTGTTCAGTCTGTCTGTGTCGGTTCTTAGTTTGTCAATGTGTATGTTAATACTTGTGTATGCATAGGTGTTGGTGAATATCCTGCCTGTCTTCCTGCCTGTACCTGGTTTTGTTTATGAGTAAATCGTTTGTATTGGAGCTCTTTGCCTCAGCCTGCCTTCATTACTCACCATACCGTGACAGAAGAACCGACTATAAAAAGAAGATGGAGGGCTGGAAACAAGCCTTCGTGGGTACCCGTCTGGCTGTGTTTCGTGGGAGTCGTGGAGGCCGCAGTGGAGGAGGGGGTCGACTGGAGACCCGGCATCGCTCTGCACGCTGGCCTCATTTCGGCCCTGGGCTGGTCCCGTCCAGCACCAAGCCCTCTTCGCCGCTGGTCCCGTCCAGCACCAAGCCCTCTTCGCCGCTGGTCCCGTCCAGCACCAAGCCCTCTTCGCCGCTGGTCCCGTCCAGCACCAAGCCCTCTTCGCCGCTGGTCCCGTCCAGCACCAAGCCCTCTTCGCCGCTGGTCCCGTCCAGCACCAAGTCCTCTTCGCCGCTGGTCCCGTCCAGCACCAAGCCCTCTTCGCCGCTGCCGAACACAAAAAATATGGAATGGGCAGCAATGGACATCCTCCTTCTGGCCCAGGAGGACCAGTCCCTCGAGGCCCACACACAGAGGTTTTTGGACTTGGTTCCCCACGTCCATTACGATGACACCAGCCTCTGTGGGTTTTTCGGTGCAGGTCTCAATGATGAGACCAGAGCACGCCTGCCTGGAGATGGGCCTCGAGGGAATTTCGAGGCTTTCGTCGAGTGGGTGCTGTGGCATAACGGTTCTCCGTTTACCATCGGACACGCCACCAGTCCTGCAGAGATTTCTTCGCCGCTGGTCCCGTCCAGCACCAAGCCCTCTTCGCCGCTGGTCCCGTCCAGCACCGAGCCCTCTTCGCCGCTGGTCCCGTCCAGCACCGAGCCCTCTTCGCCGCTGGTCCCGTCCAGCACCGAGCCCTCTTCGCCGCTGGTCCCGTCCAGCACCGAGCCCTCTTCGCCGCTGGTCCCGTCCAGCACCGAGCCCTCTTCACCGCTGGTCCCGTCCAGCACAGGGCCTTCACCGCTGGTCCCGTCCAGCACAGGGCTTCATGTCAGCCACCCCAAGTCAAGTGAACCGAATCCCGAGTCAAGTGAACCGAATCCCGAGTCAAGTGAACCGAATCCCGAGTCAAGTGATCCGAATCCCGAGTCAAGTGAACCGAATCCCGAGTCAAGTGAACCGAATCCCGAGTCAAGTGAACCGAATCCCGAGTCAAGTGAACCGAATCCCGAGTCAAGTGAACCGAATCCCGAGTCAAGTGAACCCGTGGGTTTCCTCAAGTATTTTTTGGGGGGGGGCCATAGGCCTTCGCCTCGTCCGGCTCCGCCGTGGCCGCCCGAAAGGTCCTCACCGCCGTGGCCGCCCGAGGGGTCCTCACCGCCGTGGCCGCCCGAGGGGTCCTCACCGCCGTGGCCGCCCGAGGGGTCCTCACCGCCGTGGCCGCCCGAGGGGTCCTCACCGCCGTGGCCGCCCGAGGGGTCCTCACCGCCGTGGCCGCCCGAGGGGTCCGCACCGCCGTGGCCGCCCGAGGGTTCGTCTGCTCCGCCCTGGCCGCGCCCACGTCCTGCTCCGCCCTGGCCGCGCCCACGTCCTGCTCCGCCCTGGCCGCGCCCACGTCCTGCTCCGCCATGGCCGCGCCCACGTCCTGCTCCACCATGGCCGTCTGTTCCATCCTGGAGTCCGTCCTCCTGCACCTGGTCCGCCTTCCCGTCACGGACTCCAGGATGCCCACCCTCCCACCCCTGTTCTACGGCGTGAGGTCACGCCTACCGGGAGGGGGGAGTAATGTCACAGTCCTCGTCTGCACCTGTCTGTCCTTGTCTGCACTTCACTTCCCAGAATCCTCCTTGTCTGCACACCTGAATTCACTCCCTCAATCATCCACCTGTTCATCGTCTTAATCATCTGTGTCACCTGTCCTCACCTCATTAGTATCTGTATTTAGTTCTCTCTGTTCAGTCTGTCTGTGTCGGTTCTTAGTTTGTCAATGTGTATGTTAATACTTGTGTATGCATAGGTGTTGGTGAATATCCTGCCTGTCTTCCTGCCTGTACCTGGTTTTGTTTATGAGTAAATCGTTTGTATTGGAGCTCTTTGCCTCAGCCTGCCTTCATTACTCACCATACCGTGACACATACACTGCATATCAAATCTGCTGCCTTTTCAAACAGTAACGTATTTTCCACTGTCGCAAACCTCAACTGTGCGTATGCGTCAGTGGAACCAGACGATAGGCTTAAATGTTTCCCGGCTTGACTGTTAAAAGCAGATGATTGCCTTTCCAGTGGGAGGGGCGGGACATGTGCATACAACCGCCATCTTTGGCGTTACGGGTTTTCCCTATATAGTTGTATTGAGGATTGAGTAAGTGGCATGTCTCTTTAGAAATAGTCTCTGGTTTAAGTCATCTGGGCGCTTGGGCAGCTTTGCAATGGGAGTCTGTGAATGAGTAGGCTTCAATGGGAGCAAGGGAAATAATTTGACTAATTGTTTTGTGTATAAACCGAAACACTTGGGCGCATCAATGTGTGTGTCATTTCAATGGGATAGAAGATCCTTTGTGTAACCCTAAAAGGCTCTTGCAACTTCAGTGATTGAGAATTTAAAAACGTTTGTGTCTGACAAAAAAAAAGATAAAAAAAGAATGAGAAATTAAAAGGGATGTCAATCACATTTTGACAACAAATCTAGAATCTAAATTGGAAATGAATATCTCTGTTCTGTTCCCTTTTCTTTCTCTCCATATAACACCAAATAATAGTAGATAAGACCAGGCTAAAGATGTCTCATATTTGCTAATGCTGTGCAATATCTTTGCATCACTCGATTTTGGCGCAAATTGGCAGGAGATTGAATGCCATGGCAAGACTTGTCTGAGGATGGGAGAGCAGTATGTTTGCTACTGTTATTGTACGGGACTTGCTACTGCCAATAAATACACAACACACTGCTGTGAGCAAGTAAGACATGCCGCTGCTGTACAGCAATAGCATTAATGAATTACCCATAGCAGATCTATACAGGTGGAGCTGGGAAAGGTGGAGGGTTTCTAAAAGCGCTGCACTGCTAAGGCAAATGGTGACCAAGTATTTGAAGGTTGAGCAGCGAGCTCATAGGCTACTGATACAGCAGGAACCAATTAGCTGTGCCCTGTAGAGAAAACACCTAGCAAAGTTTTGGACAAACCTCAGTGACTTTCCAAATGTCGTCAGTACTGTCCTGAGAGAGTGAGGTTTTGCTTTCCCCCTGCCGTCACACCTGTCTCTACATCTACCCTGTTTAGTGGATGACTCTCTGCTCAACGACTTTCTGAATTCAGATGATACTCATTATTTTGTCTGACAGAAAATATGTAAATGAGAACAGCTTTATTGGTCAATCGTCTATATTGTATTAAAATACAGTGTGTGAGCAAGGATTAGGAGAAAAACAGACATTAGGCAGAATGCAAGTACGACATGATGACGCCACAACTATGCTAGTTGACGCATGACGTCATCAAGTGACATTTAGTGACTTTTATGTAGGCTTATAGCTAATTCCTTTGAAAATAGTTGGCAACACTGGTTAATCGCTTGTGAACAACAACTAATCTAGATGGGCATTGACTTCCTATCTCCCTTTGTCCAGACTTTTGTTTGAGTCATTTGGACAAGAAACATTAACAAAGCCGTTTTCATGTTAGGCACAAGTTTAATAATGAATGCGTACATATTGAGAATAGAATACAAATTGTAGCCTTCAGTAAATTAAAAAAGCTCAGCTTTAGGAGGGGAAGAGAAAGGGCAAGATGAGGAGACTGAGAGAAAAAGAAAGGAGATGAAGAGAGAGCAGGCATTGACAAATAATCTACTGCCCGCTGACATGGTTTTAAATCTATTTCTTATCCTTTTTTTTGGTCTTCAAACATCTTGAAATGCACATATCAGAGAAATAAAAAAATTGAACCCCCTACCAACCTCAAATTTAGGACCTCTTTGATTATAAAGACCTGTCTACTGCATTATAAGATCAATAATGAATGTGTAGCCTACATATTACCTATAGTTACCTAGCTTTCAATAAATGAACGGGTCTGAGAAAATGATTCATAGGCAAAATCAGTTGACCCTATGTTTATTTTCTTCACTGACAGACAAAAAAGAAAAGCCTATATCAGTCAAAGCTCAACTTTAGGAGTGGAAGAGACAGGGTAAGATAAAAACAAAGAGAAAAAGAGTGTGATGCTGATGAGGACTGAAACACAATCAGCAGCCCACTGACATGGTTTTAAACCTGTTGTTATCCAATTTTTTTGGCCTTCAAAACATCTTAAAATGCACATATGTAGATCAGAGAAATCTAAATTAAACCCCGAACCCCCCTAACTAACCTGCTTCACATTTGGGACCACAGTGATTATATAACCCTGCCATTGCATAGTAATGAAACTAGTTAATAGTGAGCATTAGACCCTAAACTAAGTCTTATATATAATACCCTCATTGGGGGCTCAGCCCCACTAAAATGATGTACTGAATGTACTCTTACTTGTTAGGCGTGGTGTAGAAGCCTATGCCGGAAGGAAGTGATCAACGTCATATTCGTGACATAGTAAACCACAATGTATGACATACAGCAGATCTTGTTCTTGATTCACGGCATGTGACCGACATTAAGCATTTCTCAATACCAATATGCAAAGTTTGGACTTGCCAAGACTCAGGAGAATGACTCCCGAGGACGCAAGTCCGTTAATTCTGCAAATGGAACAGCAGCGTTCTTGAAAGCGTCACTCAACACTGCTACTCCGGATATCTCTGTATGTACATTTTAGGCAACAATAAAACAAACTATGTTATGAAACACCACTCTGCCTCTTTTCGTTTCATTTAAAGAAATCTTAGACATTATAGCCACACAAATGTGGTTCAGGCAATGCATATTGATTATATTCACGGCAAGCATGACGTTAGCCTATTTATAACAAAATGAAATATAAAGCTCAACTCTGCCTCTTTTCGTTTAAATGTTAAAAATATTAAACATATTAATATGGTCCAGGCAATATGTGGATTGGTACTAAACAACAAATATTGCAGTAAACAACATTACAGTGATCATCTTCACTGTAATAAAATTAACAATGACAAAACTCAACCCAGTCTCTTTTTGTCAAATTTCTTTTAGGTTTTATCAATAATATCCATTATAAAAGTATAAGTAAAAGGTACAAGAAGCTATACAATAAGAAATAAAGCAATCCATTCAAATCAATTTGTATCAAACATACAAAGTCAGCGCTCTTGTCTAACCGTACAATGGTAAAGTTAAATAGGCCAAATATACACTGAACAAAATTATAAATGCAACACTTTTGTTTTTGCACCCATTTTTCATGAGCTGAACTCAAAGATCTAAGACTTTTTCTATGTACACAAAAAGTCTATTTTTCTCAAATATTGTTCACAAATCTGTCTAAATCTGTGTTAGTGAGCACTTCTCCTTTGCCGAGATAATCTATCCACCTCACAGGTGTGGCATATCAAGATGCTGATTAGACAGCATGATTATTGCACAGGTGTGCCTTAGGCTGGCCACAATAAAAGACCACTCTAAAATGTGCAGTTTTATCACACAGCACAACGCCAGAGATGTTGCAAGTTTTGAGGACGCGTGCAATTGGCATGCTGACTGCAGGAATGTCCACCAGAGCTGTTGCCCGTGAACTGAATGTTCATTTCTCTACCACAAACTGTTTCCAAAGGCGTTTCAGAGAATTTGGCAGTACATCCAACCGGCCTCACAACCGCAGACCATGTGTAACCCCACCAGCCCAGGACCTCCACATCCAAAATCTTCACCTCCAAGATCGTCTGAGACCAGCCACCCGGACAGCTGCTGCAACAATCGGTTTGCATAACCAAAGAATTTCTGCACAAACTGTCAGAAACAGTCTATAGGGAAGCTCATCTGCATGCTCATCGTCCTCATCGGGGTCTCGATCAACAACCTGATCAACTCTATGCGAAGGAGATGTGTTGCACTGCGTGAGGCAAATGGTGGTCACACCAGATACTTACTGGTTTTCGGAATTTACTCTAGGAATTTACCTGTGTTTGCATTCTTCTATTCCATGACCGTTATGACCTCAAAACATTTTTACCATGATTTGTAAACGAATATATTTTGATGTTTGCATCACATAACCAGGCCTAAAACTAACTTTTTGCCACACCTTCCAATGGCCAGTGCCTTAATAAAATTCACTGGCCATATTTTTTTATTTTTTTTAAAGGCCATTAAACTGTTTTTTTTAAAACCGACAGTTATTCCTGTAAAAAAAAATCACAATTCTTTATTTCAATTTCGATACCACAGCTAAAAACACTAGCCTAACTAGTTTAAATTAAAAACATTATTAAAGACAAGGAACTGTAGTTTTCAGGCAGATGTGGAATAAATTAAACATAGATCAATCCTTATTAAAGATTCAAAAGTTATTCAGTCAAGAGCAGTGAGTGATTTTTTTTCTTCTTTGTTTAAATCCTTTTTTTAATTAACATTAAAACCGCAGCAGCAGAAAAATTTGGCATGGATCCAATTCACTTGCATTGTCTTTCTCAACTGTTTATGTTCACTCAAGCCGTAACTGACTGTCTACTAGTATACTCAATGAGATGAGCTTTTTTTTCCAGATTTTTACTCTCATTTGGTGTTTGGCGAGTGTTAATTTTAGGCCATGTATATATATGGCTTTTCTGATCTTTGCTCGGTAGCTCACGTGGTACAGTATTGCACTTGTGTTGCTGAAAGTTCAGTTTCTAATCCAATAAAGTCATGATAAAAGAGCTCAAAATGCTTAGAGGCAATCTAAAGTGGCATGGTTGTTTCAGTAAAGACGTTTTCATCTTGTTTTTGCTCACACTGTCGGTTTTTGGCGTATAGGGTTTATTGTAGATGATACGTTGTTTTCAAATGCAGTAGATCATTAAACTTTTAGTGCCTCTCATGGGTTTTCTTTTTCAAACTTCTACGATATGTACAACAACCGACTTATAAAACATTGCCAGAATCAAGTTCATATGTTTTGGATGAAACTGAACATGCTTTCAGCGCCACTCACAGGATATTTCACTTTGAGGGTATAGGAAAATGTGCAAGAAGCAAAGTAATATCCTTTTGGAGAAATGCCACCACAGGCACATTTTCCAATGAGCCTGGGTTGCGCTATTCCCTCGAGCAATGCTCTGGAAGCTCTTTTCAAATGGCATTTCGTTTTAGGTATTTCTGTCGCCTACCATCCAAGTTTCCCTGTCACCTCTAGGAATGATGCTTCATGGCGGGGTGAGCTTTAGCAGAGCTGCCTGTCGCCATCATCAATATAAATGCAAATGAAGATCAGGGTTCCGAGAGGCTGCAGAATGGTTTTGTCATGATAATATCTGGCTTGCACTGCAGAGAGGTGCTGGATCAGGTATTGAGCTGTGTATGATGCCTTGGGCTTTGAAGATCTAAGGCACATTTTCTAAAGTGGGGCCTTATAAAAAGGTGTGGGCATGTTGTCTTTTGGTCATAAAAAGCCCCCTCCTTTCATTTGGAACATTTGAGAATAGAGGTGCATGCTAGGATACCCCGAGCAAATACAGGAAAACAGAAAACACCCCAAGGTAGGATTTATCTTTTCAGTCTGAATAAATGGGTTTTTGCGTCAATTTCTGTATTTACAAAGCAGCAGAGAAGAACCTTTTGAAGTTTACAAGGAATGAAGGTGAAAGTTAATGGTATGCACCTATTTATTGTAGCGTTTGTACGCACCTATAAATATGGCTAATTATTATTCATAACGGATTATGATCAATAATTAATAATGTAATTATTTTCAGAATTTACTGTAGCAGAACCAATAGTATGATCATTTTATCAGTTCATCCAATGAACGGAAAGCATAAGCATTTATTAATTCTAGGAAATATAATATCTTCCTGGCCAAGAAAGACTAATTCGCAGCTAACAGCTAAATTAAGAAATAATTCAAGGGTAAAAGCATAAGTAGCTTAGGTCGTAGTTCAAGACAATAAATTTGTAAGCACATAATACAAGTAATGCTTTTCTTTTCAAATACAAACAATACTTTATTGATTATAAGACTAACACATAAAACTAATATCTAACACAAACACGCACATTCATACAAGTTGCAGAAAGAAAAAGAGTAAGGAAGAATAAGTTTAAGAGTGAGGTGAAATCCCAAGATTCTATGCACTTATAGGATACAACCTGAACGAACCATCAATAATTAATTTTACCCTTCTACCGTTTCTTAGGCGGGTAATTAAATTTTATATCAATGCACCAGTTCAGTTAAGAGTCTGGAGGCTACTTGCTTGTCCTTGCGTTGCTTTGGGGATCCCCTTTTGTCGGTGTAAAGGGGGTTTCCCGGGTCCGTTGCTTGGCTGGCGGTCTCCTCATGCTTGCTAGATCTTGGGCAGCCAATCATGTGGTGTGTTGGCAGCTGGATGAAAGTCTTTGAAGTTGGGAGCGCGTTGCAGTCGAAACGTTTAAACGAAACTTTGCAGCAAAACTTAACTTAGAACCAAGACTTTTAACGGAAAAGAAGTCAAAGGAAAATAAAGGTGAGACGAGTTAGATGGCTTGAATAAATCTGTTTTAACCCTGATCTTGATTTGGGTCATTTGTCTCTATGCATCTACATGGCTACTATACCCATCGTCTGCTCCACCCGACTTGTTCTCCTGCCGAGGCCTTTTCCGAGGGCAAGAGCTCCAGAGAACAGAGGGCAAGAGCAGCAAGAGAGAGCAAAAAGAGCAAAAAGAGAAAGAGAAAAGAGATAAACTGGTGTTCAGTCCTTTTGAAGACCTGACTTTTCCGCCTTCTTTTGGAAGAGGGTCCAATCAGGAGCTGTCCCTTTGGAGGGAGATTTTATGATCCTTTGTGGTATAACCAGGCATTTAAATCTCTAGTTCCATTGGGTGTTTAAGAGAAGAATCTTCACACTTCTTATAATACTAATGTGCCACAAAGTTTAGCAAAATGTAATGTCAATTAACAAATGGGGAACGAAGATTGGAGTTTATCGAGACCAAACTTGCCACAAATGGATTTGGTTAAACATTAGTTGGCAAAGTTTGAAACATTATTCCATTAGAGTTGTCGAGAAACATAGACCAAACCACAAAAAGGCAACTCATGAAATAGGGAAATTAGATACATTGTTCATACAATTCTCAAGTGGATATATAATAGCGTATATATATATATATATATATATGAATACAGGATTAAATTCTCCTCCTTGGTTAGAATTCAGAGAGAGTCACAGTTCTGTGAACATTCCTTTGGGTCGTAAACGCTGTTATCTAAGAACACCAGTGATGTTAGTTTTGGTCTCTTTTCACTCCAAAGATGGAAAACATAGTAAACTATATTTAACTGGATATTACTGTACGTATTCTGATTGATCACACCGAAAGCATTCTGGAGGTGTCCAGATCTATGTGTACAAGTTATGGGAATAGACAGTTATTTTTAAAATGCATAATGAAGGTATTTATAATTCACTTTACGCTACGATAAAATCATAGTCATTCCAATGTGACTGTGGCGAACAGGACGGCCGAGGGACGTGAGAGAACGGCGCGAGGCCGGTGGTGCGATTGCTAATGAGCAACACCTGTGAAGCACACCGGTCTCGCATCTCTCACGGAGGAGCGGAAGCATAAAGGAGGAGCGACGACGTTGATGATCGAGAGAGGAACAGGCCTGTATTTTAGTTGTGTTTTGTTTTTGTATTTTATTTCAGCCAGCAGTCGTCCGCGAGGGGCTGCTGGCAGTTCTTATGTTTATTTTCGGTAGCCAGCAGTCGTCCGCGAGGGGCTGCTGGTGGTATTTTGGTTGTTTGTTTTATTTTAAATAAATTATATTTTGATGGTTCGTCGGTTCCCGCCTCCTTCTTCCCTGAACATTGCTACACTGGTGCCGAAACCCGGGAAGAGGGAGGAACGCGCTGTCAGAGAGTCCTCGCCGGTGTGGGGAATCCGCGGTGCCATCGAGCATGGTGCGCGAGTCGCCGCCGCTCGCCGTGGGCCGGAGCCTGCTGCCATCCGCCGAGCGAGGGGAGGAGCAGGGAGCGGGGGACTCGCGGCCTCGGACGCTCGAGGCGGTGCGCTGGAGTGAGTTGCCGGTGGGACGGTCGAGCTCGCTGCCGGCCGCCTGGGGATTGGAGGGGCGGCTGCCATCCGGGAGGGAGAGGAGGAGTCGCCGCCGCTCGCCGTGGGCCGGAGCCTGCTGCCGTCCACCAGTGAAGGGGAGGAGCAGGGAGCAGGGGACTCCTGCCGTCTGCCCAAGGCACCCGAGGAGCCGTCGCCGTCCACCGGGCGGCGGAGGAGCGTCGAGCCGTCCACCGAGGGCTACCCAGCGTCACCGCCAGGCACCGCGGAGGAGAGCGCACAGCTGGTGGGGGACCAGATGGCAGCGCGTTGTGGGAACCGGACCAATTTTTTTTTTTTCCTCTCTCCCCTCTCTCGATCTGTCGCTCCTCATGCTTCCGTCTCCGTTTCCCTCGGTTTGTCTGTCCATACTCCCCAGGGATCGCCGCCGCCGGGGGGGGGGGGGGGGGGGGTAGTAGGCACAGGCTCGTGGGTACCCCCCGGCCTGTGAGGGGCGATGGGGGTATGTGGCGAACAGGACGGTGGTGCGATTGCTAATGAGCAACACCTGTGAAGCACACCGGTCTCGCATCTCTCACGGAGGAGCGGAAGCATAAAGGAGGAGCGATGACGTTGATGATCGAGAGAGGAACAGGCCTTTGTTTTAGTTGTTTTGTTTTTGTATTTTATTTTAGCCAGCAGTCGTCCGCGAGGGGCTGCTGGCAGTTCCTTATGTTTATTTTCGGTAGCCAGCAGTCGTCCGCGAGGGGCTGCTGGTGGTATTTTGGTTGTTTGTTTTATTTTAAATAAATTATATTTTGATGGTTCGTCGGTTCCCGCCTCCTTCTTCCCTGAACATTGCTACAGTGACATGGGCAAATGGACACACACAAAAACACATCGAATATATCTGGTTAAATGTCTTTTAAAAAGAGAAGTTTCTTTCTCTTTTAGAACCCCCTTCTGTGGGACATTCCAGTCAGTCATAAAAATGTCTCGTAACTGGACACCGCGCTCTGTCCGGAGCGGGCTTCCCTTGTGGGGGATGCGTGTGGTTGTGTGTGTGTGTATGTTAATTTACATCCAGGCATTTTGGGCCTGAAGGCTTTGGGATTTTAGCTAGGATGTATTTAGTTATTCAGATTCACCCCTCGCCCAGTCCTTACATCTCCCCCCTTTCGGCGGATGAAGTCCTTGCGTGGACTTAGGCTTGAGGGCTCAGCTTGATGAAGTTTGACGCAGCCTCCAGCGTGGTACCCTCTTCCTGAGGGTCCCGTGGGCTTGGCTGTAGATGTTCGCATCTCGTTGAGCCTCCTGTGCAGGATGACTGTCGAGTGTCGGGGTGTGTTCGATAGAGGTACCCAGCGTAGGATCGGCCGCAGTCCAGGATTGGACAGCAGGTGAGGCCGTTAAGGCGGGCAGTTGAGACAAAGCTCGGAGGGCTTTGTTGATAGAAGCAATGTCAATTAGCTGGGACCCCCCTTTCGCAAACCACAACTCCCGTTCTAGAGTTAGGGTGAAAGTGTGGTTCCTGGAGAAGGATGGGATTTCCAGTTCTAATTTGTACTATTTACTTGGAAGATGGTACCATGCCAGGTCGTTTAAGGTGAAGGATGGCACCTTTCGATACTTGGATTCACAGGCTCTGGTGGAGCGAGGTGACACAGGCTGGCGAACCACAGCGGGATCCTGGTGAAAGTGAAAGGGTGAGAGAAAGAGAAGGGGAGGAAAAATTTCAGCGAGTGTCTTCCTTGGTTGGCTAGGACAGTCTTTTTGCTTTGAGGACGCCGGTATGCCACTTGCTTCAGTGTCTTGCAAGTGTCTCTGGTGCTGCGGTGTGCAGCACATGGTGCGTCATGGGCATACATTGGCATGACCCCCTTTTTGCACTGTGGCACCACAAGCTGTGGTGCAGTGATGGCATCAGGTGCAGAACGCTGAATGTTGTCTTGTGCACGCAGCATGTGCAAGGTGTATTGCAGGTGTCTGGGGCACCGGTCATCGGTGGGTTCAGACGGCTTGCTAGGGTGGTTGGAGGGGTCTGAGAGGTGGTTTTTCATAATGTCCATTGGTTTTTCATAGACTTTGGTAAGCTGGAAGGTTAAGGTCAGGTTAAGCAGAGGCTCTGTGACATTTTGTCACGCTTGTGGGGAGAGACTAATGCATGACCCTTAAAGTTCAGAACCACGGTTTAACTGGTTCGCTAGGTATGTAGCATAAAGCTAGGTGTTTCACGTGTAGCTAGCTAGTGAAATGTGTCTTGTATCTTATCTTAGCTGTGGATGTTAGGAGGCTAAGATGTATGTGGTTCCGAGAGTATTTCCTGGAAGGGGCATAGCCGAGATGAAATAAATGACTTAAGATGGTTTTTATGACTAAATTATTTCTCTGGACTTAACTAGTGGTTCACTACGGCTTGACGAAGTGAATGATAGGGGGAAAAGGACAGCTTTCCTATTTGAATTATGCTTATTATCAATCCTCTGGACCATAGTTGTGCCCTAGTAAATTGTTGAAATTACTTGTGTTGCAGGGTCACAAAATGAATACACTGGTTGAAACTACGCCAAAATAACAAATAAGGGTGTCTTTGTTTCCTTTATGGGCCCTATGGGGAATGGAACCACATTTGAACAAGAGAGGAAATTAAATTAAATCATATAGATGACCGAATAGCCAAGGGAATAGCTGACTGCTAGTATTATCAAAGTCAAAGAAATGAAAGAGTTAACGAAGAGCAAAAACAAATTAAAATTAAAAGCAAAAAGGAATAAAGTGATCAAAACAACGGGAATGATCTGAAGGCGAGAATAATCAGTGGCATTAGTGACTAAACTTTGGATTTTCCTGGACCAACACTCCATAGTTGGTAACCGCGGTTGCATGTTCAAGACAACACCGTGTGTGTCCCATCAAAGGATTAGTCACATGCCAATGAAAATTTCTATTGCTATATGAATTCTTCTCTAGCTACACAGTTTACATGTAGTCAAACTTAAGTTTAATTAACAGGGCATCTGCAAGGTTAGCCTTCGACGGTTAGCAAGGACTATGCCTAAACTAGTGAAGGTGAACTTTAGCTAAGAAGAGTTGCAAACACGGAAAGTGAATTAGAAACCCTAACTGGTGTTAAGGAAAGTATTTTAGAATACTCTGCACTGTGTAAACACAATGGTGATTAAGGGTTCAAGTAAATTATGCTAACTGCTAACTGTGGGAGTTATTTAGCTTAGCCTATGCTGGATGGATGCTATGTTAGGTTAGCTTAGCCTAAGTTGGATGGATGCTAGGTTAGGCTAGCTTAGCTTAAGGCTGGAAGGATGCTAGGTTAAGTTAGCTTAGCCTAAGGTAGATGGATACTAGTTTAGGTTAGCTTAGCCACCTAGTCTGGTTTGTTTACAAAGTGACGTCACAAGTTAGCACTTGCTGTGACAAGTTGTCGTCATGGGAACTAGAGCATGTCAGAACAATTCAACAGTCCCTGAAAAATGTCTGCACCTTTTAACGGGTTAAAAGGGGGCGCCTATACTTTAAGTCTTTCGAGAACTTGATGTTACATTAAGTAAAATGCGACTGTGTTTTGGCATTTGCTAATTTTACTCATGTAACTCTTCTCTTTACTTTACACAACTTATTTTATTTGTTTACCGAGAAAGGAAATAGATTTGCTGTAAGTCATAGGTTGTCTAAGCATCTATAGTTACGTCCCTCTCATGCACAAATGCTGACTTTTCAGCGAGTAAACAGTTTTGATCGCTAGGTAGCTCTCTGCTTGTAGATGCAGCTAAAATTTAGGTGAATTACATCAATCTAACAATAATTTGTAAGGCCTTTACATTGTAAAAAGGGGAGCATCACCCAGGTCTACATATATATATATATATATAACTCTGTCCTGAGCTTTCTTTGTCAGACACAGGTTTAGTCATACTGCAATTTGGATTTCTTTTTAACCAAAGCAGGATAGATATCGGTACAGATTAGAGGCTGCTGAAATGAGATTCCTTTGTCACACAGACTTACGCTTTACGGCTGAACTTACTGATATCAGTTGGAAATCTAAGACTCTTTCACTTAAAGTAGAGATGTCAATACCAGCTATCGTTTTATCTGCATTTAGACAAGCCAGCGATCAAAAATGAGTATTGCACGTTGTGTTCTAGTTGGATCGTAAAGATCAAATGCACGCCTGTAGGTTAACAGTAGTTTAAGGCTGAGGTGGTTTTCCTACACTCTGGCGGTAAGGTGACGTATGCCCTATTTGGAGCTAGTGTTTCTTGTAACCCTTCATTGTCAGGAAACCTAATGTTTAGCAGTGCCAATTCAACCAGCATCTAGAAACTGTTTGTTACAAAAGAGTCGTGCATAGTCTGTTGGCCGTTGAGATTTACACGTCCATTTAAGATTCTTTTAAATCAGTAAAATTCTATTTTTACGAATGCAGAGTCTTGCAACTCTTTGAGTACACATTTTCATCTACTTTTAAAAGTTCTATGTCCTATGCTGATCAGGGACCCTTTTAGCAGAGTCTTACTGTGTTCGTGCAGTGTCTTTTGGTTTTGCAGTTCAAAATCAGTGGGGTTTTAGGAATTCTTACGGAAGAGGCATCCTGTGTTAGAGGCCTTCTGCATTAGGTCACGCATCGTTGAGTGGGCATTGCGTGGTATTTGGCGAGCTGGAAGGTGCAGGGTAGCGAACTTGAACCTTGACTTGGTGCTGAGGCTGTGTACCCATGGATGGCTGCTGGAGTTCCGGGGAACTCTGTGACCTTGGAGTCTGGCTTTGTTGTAGTTCTCATGACCTCTGTGACTGGAGGGGGAGGGTTTCTTGAACTTGGGCCCAGACTGTCAGGTGTCTGAAGTCTAAAAAAAGCTCAAAACATTCTAGCAGATCTTTGCCAATCAGAAAGGGGTACGTATCCAAGGGGTGTCCAGTCTTTAAGGGGTACGGGGTGGGTAGGACTCAAAGGACCAATTGTCAGGTAAATGGGAGCTCTCTGTTCGAGCCGGAGGTCGTTCTGGCTGTACGACTGCATGTTCAGCTCACACATTTGGGGAATAAGAGTTTGATCTTCGCTCTTAGCTTTAGCACTGAGTCTTTCAAAGAGTTGAGCTGACATTAGAGTGAGGTCTGAGCCGGTGTCTACCAGGGCTTCAAGGCTCACCTCATTGTCTAGAGTGATGGGTAGGTAGAGTTTCCGGGCCCACCCCCTTTTGATCAGGTTCCCCAGGAGTCTTGGCGTAGGGGCTGGTGTGGCGATCCATGGGTGGTTAGGGCCGGTCTTGTCGTGGGAGCTTTGGCTTGGTTTGTGCACCATCAGCTTGTCCCCGCCTGCGCTGCTCTTGGCTCCGGGCCTTGAATCACTGGCGACCTTGGGCAGGAATAGAGGTGTCATGACTCTCATCAATGTCTCCAGGTGGTCGCAGCGGGTTGTGGGACTGTAGGACCCGAACATACTGCCTTTATTGTGGGCGAGAGGAACAACACACACAGCAAACAACAAGACAACACCTCCATGACTGGTCACTTTACTGGTGCAGGGCATTAGATTATCTAGGTCTAAACAGGTTCACTCTCTCAATATAGTCAATCTCGTTGAATAAAGTTTAGTTCAATTTTAGGACCGTTATTCTAGTTTGGTTTGGTACGGTGATTGATCAACTTTGGGACTAAATTTGATTTGTTTGTTTTATTCTCTTCTAAATTGTTCTAGGTTTAGACCAATTTACCTTTCAATTTGTGATACGAATGATGCAGGGAGTTCTCTGGCACACATTCGTTTTAAGGTGATTTACAAATATTAGGCGTGGTGTGTCAATCCTATTATTGTGACCTTGACCCTTATGGGGTGGACAGGCATTTTACCTAATAAAAGAAGAAGGAAAGGACGGAAGAAGTAAAACAAAACAAAGCAGTTGAGTGTTCCTGATATGACTTATAACTACGGTTGCACAGCTAAGGTGTCAGGTATCATGATGTAGTGAGAGGTGTTCTCAGGTGTACTTGTTGGATGAGTAGTGACCATGTTTCCTATGGAAAGTGTAACTAAGTTGTTGAGCTAGTTGCTGAAGTTAGTTTCTACCTGTGGGGGAAAACATATTTGTTGAATGTTTTGCACGGTAGAGGTGGTTAACTTCTGTACGTTGGTGAGTATGTTAGGGATGTCGTGTAGTGCATGTATGTATGTATATATGGTCAGATCTGTTTCAGTCTGTTTTGCCCCCCCCCCCCCCCCCCCCCCCCCTGCTTGATGGCTAAGCTTTGATGAGCTTGTTGCATCTTTGCCTTGGGAAAGGGATCTTCTGTGATCTGCTGGGGGTCAATCCAGTAAGGCAGGAAGTTCTTTGGCAGACATTGGGAGGTAGTTTGGCAAGGATGTGTGAAGATGTAGTGCGAAACTTGGTCTCCGTTGTTGCATTCTTCCGATGATGCCTTCTGGTTGTGACAGACTTTCTGACCTTCTGTGCTTACTGTTGTTGCTATAGCACACACATGGTTCTTGAGCTTGGAGCTTGTTTGGTGGTTTCTTTATAAGTGATGGGTAGCCAGGATGGTGTTTTCTGGTACCTCTGGGTGTTTGTCAGTGGTTGACTGTGAGAGGCCACTTGTTCTGTGTTGTTGTAGAACAAGTGGTCGTCATGTTCATTATGAAGTTGTATCAGATGAATCGGTGGTCTTCCGTTCCATCGCCATCCTGTTCGTCATCCATGTTTACCTTGTTTCCGATGAAAACTTTCAGTTGCCTCATTAGTTGCTCCATGTCTTCTGAGGTTAAACTGCCTGGTTCTTGGGCATACTCGGTGCTGTGTTTAACTGAGTGGTGCCAAGGTGGGTTTCGTTGTTGAGTACCCACATGGAGTGCTTCTGGATGCGTTGATTGATGGCCTTTGGATGTCCAGTTAGGTTTCCAGTGGTTTCCTTCTTGTAGGTTACTTGAGAAGCATGGCTGGTCCCATGACTTTTCCACTCGGTTGGTGTGGTATCTGTCAGCAGCATGGGAGTCACGTTCTCTGTGCTTCTTACGAAGAACTGTGTTGTCATGCCACTGGTTGTCTTCCAGTGCAAGACTTGTGTCTTGGCTAAAGGAGTTTGAAACTGTGGATGTTTTCAAACCTTTCTTTGGCGTCATCTTTTGTTTGATCTAGGCCTTGTGTGTCAGGTCACGTAGCTGTTGGATTGTCATTGTGCCTGGGCAGGCCATGATACCAAGATGACGACTCAATCCGTGGTGCAGGTTTCTTAGGAAGAGGGTTTTGAAGTTCACATCCTCTTCATGTTCAAGTTTGTTATGTGCACCAAAGTAAGCTTGTCGAAAGCGGTGGTAGTAGGCTTGGGGAGTCTTTGGTTGGTTTGGAACCTTGTTTGGTTTCCAAGGCGATTAACACACCGTGTTCCGACTCTGGGCCTGTGAATTCTTTAATCAGTGTCTCACCTAGCAGCTGGTAGTTTGACTTGACATGAGCAGGTTGTCGGTCTAGGAAGCTTCGTACCTCTGAACTGGATGTGGATCTGAGGAGATAGAACCTGTCTCTGTCAGTCATATATGATCTCACCTCTAGCTGGAAGTTGATATCTCGGATGTAGGTCTGGATGTCGGAACCCTCTGTGGAGTTCGGGTTGAACTGAGTGATATTCTTAACCAGCTGGTTGAGATCTTTAAAGGTCATCCCCTGTGCAGCGTTGGAGTCTGGCTGGATGAGCTCTCGTGGCTTGTTGTCAGTGAACAGTTCTGTGGTGAAGGCCTGTGACGTTTTGGGTTGTGGCCATTCACTTCTTTCACTGTATGCCAGTTCTTGGATGGAGGACTCTGTTCTGCTCAGCAGGGGTGATGCTGAGGGAGGTCTCTCCCTTCTTGGCTCTGGTTTCTGTTGGAAAATGTGCTGGAGTTCATCTCTGACCGCGTAGAGCTCGTCGTTGGCGTCATCTCGCTGTTGGGTCAGATCGTCCATTTCAGCGCTGCACCTTTCCAGGTGGTCTTTCAGAGCATTAATTTCAGAGTTCTTATCTTTAATGTCAGCTTTGGCTTTCTCTAGCTGATGTTCAGCAGACTGGAGTTGGTTTACCAGGTGCTTTCGGACAGTCTTTAAGTCTAGTTTGTCACGTTCAGTGACTGCAAGGGCTTCTTGGAGCTTCTCGAGTTGTTTCTTTGTTTCTTGCTCCACTTCATCAGGTACTTTGAGTTTGTCTTGATCTTTTGCTTTGAGCTGGTCTGTGCAGTGTTGAGTGTGCATCAGCTCTCTCAGGAACTCAGTGGTCTGACACTTGAAGTCGTCCTGGACTTTCACTTCCAGCTTGTCTATGCGGCTCTGGGCACATGTCAGCTCCTCCTGAAGGTGGGTGATGTGCTTGTCGCTTAGTTTCAGCTGGGCTGTGAAGGCATTACTTAAGGAACAGGTGATCTTGGTTAGTTCCACATGGTTGTGGTTCTGGCTTGAATCATGTGTCAGGAATCTCCTCAGAATTATGATTATTATTAAAAATAATAACAGTTCAATTGTCTTTGGTGTGAGGCAGTCTGTAATGCCTCTGAGCCAGGCGTCCACGTCGTCCCTTTGGGCAGTGGGGTTCGTCGTCCACGACATGTTGGTACGCTGGGGTGAAGAGACTGACACAGACCTGTGTGGAATGTAAGCCTATATGTGGTTGGATCGGCTAAGTGTCGTTTCAGTGACGGTACACTAATAGTGAAATGTTGTAATGTCTACGTGTTGGTCTCAGTGTAGACAGGTAGGCTAGTGATGGGGAAACTTCGTCACTCAACTGAGTGAGGGAAAGAGAGAGAATAAGGTTAAAACAAATCTCAATTGTAAGGTTTTTTTTCTAATGGAAGAAATATTTTTTATAAATATTTTCTATCAATGAAAAGCTGGTTTCAACTCGTGATGTGAGGACTATGTCACTCGACTCTTTTCTGAGTTTGACAGGATTGACACCACACTCCGTCAGTTGGACCGTTTACAGCGAGGATGCTTTGAAGGCGACGGTTGCTCAACACTTGTCTCTGTTAATTGATCTTGGATGAGATGTCAAATTGTAAATTGCGTGAACAGATGCAGGGAGAGTATGGAGAACAGAGAGGGTTTGATTAAAAATCAAATACCTAATGATTTCTTTGGAAAGATTGTCTTTCTCTTTCTTTTGAATCGATTGATGGTTCTATCAGGTGTGTTCCCTACAAGTGCGAAGAATGGGATGGAATAAAACAGGATAACCCAGGAAAGATGTGAGAAGGGAAGGAGGGAAGGAGATTGTATCCACAAATGGCTGGAGCCTTTGTCGAACTACGAGTATAGAATTGACAGTTGCCAAACAACCAAACATTCACAAATAAAACTGTAAGAGAGGGTTATCTCTGATTTATTTGAAGCTCGTAGTGAGATACCAATGTCTCCTATTGAGGCTCAGGTGTGTCACTCCCAAGCAACAAAAAGGGTAAGGAAGAGGTAATAAAGATGAAAGAAATTACTAATGATAATGGACAAAATAAGAAAAAGGAAAATTAAATAATAATAAAATAGAATGGTTAAGTTTATAACCACACCTGAAAGGAATGAGAAAAGGAGGATACAACGCAATAACAATAAGGAGCAAGTATGAGTCTAACAATATTTTATAATAGGGAAAATGTTGGTGGAATAAGTTCTTCACTTTCAAAGTTTAAAACTTATTCGCCTGAAGTGATTAGATCTAAAAGAGAATTTTAGAAATTATGAAATTAGATTTATTAAAAATAAATCAAGAAATCATTAGAAATTACCTGTTTAGAAAAATAGAATTTTAAATTTTAATTTAATAATTCCTTTAAATAAATAAAAAAATCTAATTCGAATTTGACAATTAATAATCATAAACCAGTATTTTCTTTTTCAAGTAAAATGCAGGTAAAGGAATTCATAATTGAAAACGACTTCCTTTTCACGGAAAATATGGGTTAAGTAAGATATGGGAAAGGTAAATAAGAAAGAAGAAAAGACCAACAGGTTTAAAGTCAAGGTGTTTAAATGGTTAAATCACTTTAACGTTGTTCAAACAGACACTATATATAACCATTGATGTTAACACTACTGATAACCGTAAATAAAGCTTAAGGCTTTAGCATATAGGCCTCACTGTAACAACTGCTTTGGTTAGCTTAGCAAAGGGTTAGCTGGCTTAGCCACCAAAATGGTTTGTTTACACCGTGAGGTCAGAATTCCCCCGGAAGCGTTGGTTAAGACTTCCGTGTCACGATCGTAACTAGGGCGACCAAACAAACGCTAGTGGGTGAACATGTGAATAGCAACAGTTTGTAAACAGTTACGCATGATACATGAAATGGCGGCGCATTTCAACAATGTTCATAGAATATGCACGTACAGTCGATCATATCACGTGAAATGTCGGCGCATTTCAAACTGTACAAATAAGGGACACCACTCGTAGCAGCTCTGTTCTTACGACGTGGGGCTTCACTCAGTTTTTTAAGAGTGAGTCTAACTTTAACGGAAGCAACAGCTTTGCGCTGTAATATAGATGGAACAATAGCGATCTCATGCGCATCGTATCTGTGCAATGTTATCTGAGCAAACAAAACAACAGGGTTCTTAACTGTTGGTTAAGTTTCACGTCAAGCTTTACTTGAGCACAACTTTAAAATAACTCTTATTCAATTACACTCGCACAAACGCAGTGTTTACACGAGAATTAATTGAACAGACACAAACATACAAGCAAACATAGACAAACAGCTGTTTATTACTGGGATTGTAATGGAAAACGCATTGACAATCAGATCAATATAGGATCGCAGTGGAACACGCACTGTGAGTCAGATAAATGTAACGTTAGATGAGGAACACGCTCATCACTCTATGTTTATTACTGGGATTGCAATGGAACACGCATTGACAATCCGATAAATATAACCAAGGCTTCTATGATGTTTATCACGGATCGCAGTGGAACACGCACTGTGAATCAGATACATATAACGTTAGATGAGGAACACGCTCAATCGCTCTGTGAGGAGAATATTCGTTCTCATATGGTTATATTTAATTACTGCAGTATAATTTCGTTAAGCTCTCTGGCTGATACACATATAGCTTTGAAAGACACTGGAACACGCAGACGTCAGCAAAGCTATAATCAAGGTATTTCAGAAATTGAGGAACACGCTCAATTCTTACCTTATTGTTGTGTGATATTTTATATCTTGGGTTATTTTACTGCAGTTGAAAATAAAAACAAATATGGAGGCAGGCAGACTAGAGTAACAGCTCTCTCTGGGGTGCATTCACTCTCCATACGTCACACACAGACTCTCGAGGTTCGAATCTCTCATCCGCACAAAATGAAAAGATAAATTACTTCGTATATACTTACAATTTAGGTTAAACTGCCCGCATTCTCCACCAATAAAACTGTAGCGTTTGTACGCACGTATAAATATGACTAATTATTATTCATAACGGATTATGATCAATAATTAATAATGTAATTATTTTCAGAATTTATTGTAGCAGAATCAATAGTATGATCATTTTATCAGTTCATCCAATGAACGGAAAGCATAAGCAATCATTAATTCTAGAAAATATAATATCTTCCTGGCCAAGAAAGACTAATTTCCAGCTAACAGCTAAATTAAGAAATAATTCAAGGGTAAAAGCATAAATAGCTTAGGTCGTAGTTCAAGACAATAAATTTGTAAGCACACAACACAAGTAATGCTTCTCTTTTCAAATACAAACAATACTTTATTGATTATAAGATTAACACATACAACTAATATCTAACACAAACACACGCATTCATACAAGTTGCAGAAAGAAAAAGAGTAAGGAAGAATACGTTTAAGAGTGAGGTGAAATCCCAAGATTCTATGCACTTATAAGACACAACCTGAATGAACCATCAATAATTAATTTCACCCTTCTACCGTTTCTTAGGCGGGTAATTCAATTTTATATCAATGCACCAGTTCAGTTAAGAGTCTGGAGGCTACTTGCTTGTCCTTGCGTTGCTTTGGGGATCCCCTTTTGTCGGTGTAAAGGGGGTTTCCCGGGTCCGTCGTTTGGCTGGCGGTCTCCTCGTGCCTGCTAGATCTTGGGCAGCCAATCACGTGGTGTGTTGGCAGCTGGATGAAAGTCTTTGAAGTTGGGAGCGCGTTGCAGTCGAAACGTTTAAACGAAACTTTGCAGCAAAACTTAACTTAGAACCGAGACTTTTAACGGAAAAGAAGTCAAAGGAAAATAAAGGTCAGACGAGTTAGATGGCTTGAATAAATCTGTTTTAACCCTGATCTTGATTTGGGTCATTTGTCTCTATGCATCTACATGGCTACTATACCCATCGTCTGCTCCACCCGACTTGTTCTCCTGGCGAGGCCTTTTCCGAGGGCGAGAGCGGGGGAGAGAGAGGGCAAGAGCTCCAGAGAGCAGAGGGCAAGAGCAGCAAGAGAGAGCAAAAAGAGCAAAAAGAGACAGAGAAAAGAGATAAACTGGTGTTCAGTCCTTTTGAAGACCTGACGTTTCCGCCTTCTTTTAGAAACATAGACCAAACCACAAAAAGGCAACTCATGAAATAGGGAACTTAGATACATTGTTCATACAATTCTCAAGTGGATATATAATAGCATATATATATATATATATATATATATATATATATATATATGAATACGGGATTCATTTCTCCTCCTTGGTTAGAATTCAGAGAGAGTCACAGTTCTGTGAACATTCCTTTGGGTCGTAAACGCTGTTATCTAAGAACACCAGTGATGTTAGTTTTGGTCTCTTTTCACTCCAAAGATGGAAAACATAGTAAACTATATTTAACTGGATATTACTGTACGTATTCTGATTGATCACACCGAAAGCATTCTGGAGGTGTCCAGAACTATGTGTACAAGTTATGGGAATAGACAGTTATTTTTAAAATGCATAATGAAGGTATTTATAATTCACTTTAAGCTACGATAAAATCATAGTCATTCCAATGTGACATGGGCAAATGGACACACATAAAAACACATCAAATATATCTGGTTAAATGTCTTTTAAAAAGAGAAGTTTCTTTCTCTTTTAGAACCCCCTTCTGTGGGACATTCCAGTCAGTCATAAAAATGTCTCGTAACTGGACACCGCGCTCTGTCCGGAGCGGGCTTCCCTTGTGGGGGATGCGTGTGGTTGTGTGTGTGTGTGTGTGTATGTTAATTTACATCCAGGCATTTTGGGCCTGAAGGCTTTGGGATTTTAGCTAGGATGTATTTAGTTATTCAGATTCACCCCTCGCCCAGTCCTTACATTATGAATATACATCATTTGATGTTTAGTATATTTGCCAGGTTCCATAATTTTCTTTTACTATATAAACCAAGGCTGTTTCCTCTTTTTCCTTTGACTTGAACTGTAATGAGATATTCCATTCAAACCTCCCTTTCATACACTGTCAGGTGCATGTAATTGACCACTACTTTCAATTACTGTGATAGATTGATGTCAAAGGGAAACATACTGTTGTGCCAATTCAGGCAGTTTGACAAAAAACCTTGCTGAAGGCCATCCCATTACCAGGGTGATTTTCAGACATTTCAGCTTTGGAGACCCAAATCCCCTGGGCCTCGGTTGCCTTGCGGGCAGTGCTGCTGAGGCTGACTAGAGAATAGCTAGGGTTTCTCGGCTCTGGCCCTCAAGGTCCAGTTTTGCTCCAACCTTGATCAATCTCAGCTGCCTATAACTTTCCTGAAGACCTTAATTAGTTGTTTAAGTATGATTAGGGTTGCAGGTAAATTCGGCAGGACAGTGGAGCTCAATAGACAGTTTTGAGATACCCTCTAAACCAGGGGTGCAAAACTGCAACCCTCAACACACCTGTAGGTTTCATATAAGCCTGAAAGACTTAACTGGATCAGGTACGATTAATTAGGGTTGAAGCTATACTATACACCTTATAAAAGCCAGGGTAGTGAGGTTTACATGCACAGCTCTTACTTCGTCCATTACATCAGCAGGGCTATGGCCCTCTGGGAACTGAGTTTTGTGCCCATCTAGACCACAGCAAACCTATATACATTCCCTTTTGGTCTTACTCTAAAATTTAGATGTGAATTTGCATGTGTCTCTTCACCCATGGTTGGAACTTGCGAGGGAGGGAGGCTCAAACATGTTACTAAATTATTTATCTTAAATAAATTATTTAACCCCAAAAATTTAAATTCTCAACCCCAAAATAGATATACATATTAAGTTAGTTATTTTTTTCATCCAATCCAATTAAACATACTAACCCCTCCCACAATCTTGTTTGCTTATGAAGTTGACGCTTGATGAATCTGAATTTTGTTTCTAGCAAATTAAATAAACTGTAGCCTATCAATGGCTCATCAAAAATGAATATTCATCTGGGTTTTTTAAATGTTGCTTTTTCACAAGTTTTTATCTGTATTTTGAATTAGGCTTTTCATTGTGAATTTATGCTGTGTTTAGGGGTGAAGGAAATGTCTGTAAAATTAATGGATGTCCTGGCAGAAAATTCCCAGCTGTCACGAGACGCTCACTTACGCTACCCTCTGGTTTCACCCGATCCCTTTTGCCTGAATACTAGTACTACACTTCCCAGCACTCCCTCCGTCATTATCACCTTCCATCCCTGCCTGATTTCGCTGATCACCCTTATCACCGTCACCTGTTCTTCATCATCCCCTTTATATGAACTGAGTCTTCCGATGCTCCGTGCAAAGTCTTATTTCTACCTACAAACATTACCGAGCATTCTCTCTGTCTAATTGTTTATCTCTGTACCTTGATCCCTGCCTGTACCCCGGACTCTGGGTACCTTTGCTGCCAGCCCCGACCTCTGCCAGTTTCTGACCTCAAGTTTTGGATTGTCCCTTTGTTTACTGTCTGACCGTGTTCCTTTCCTGTATTAATAAAGTCTTGCACATGGATCACTCTGCCTCAGCCTCTGCATTACACCAGCATACCGTTTTCATTTTCTATGGATTTTTCCCCCCTATAGTGTAGTGGGGCTTATGCATTTAATCAATCTTATTAAATCTTAATAAATTGTAGTTCATTAGAAGAATTTATAATGCTTCGATATTTGACCACTGTTCATGATAGAAACATGACAATAATTTCTTAATTAAATGTATGCAGTCTTATTATTATTTTTTATTTTATTTTTAAATACAAAGAATGGTCCTAGTCCCTATTTTATGACAATGTGTTAGTGCTTTCAAAAAATGAAATCCTGTATCATTAAAGCATTTTGTAACATAAACAGAGATTGTGAGTGATCATGACAGAAAAACTTGCAAGTTTCAAATATATAGCTAATTAAAATATGTTGACATATACATGCAAATTAACAACTTATAAAACAGCTACATTCATTATATTAGAAGCTTTAGTAGAAGTGTTATCATATTAGAAGCTTTATTAGAAGCTATATATATTAGAAGCTGAAATGTAAAGTCAGCTTGCTAGTTTTGCAGAATCAGCAGCGCAGAACACCAACTTGATGTGGTGCTAAATCTGAATGTTAAAAAGTGCAAAAGAAATGTCACCCTTATTATAACATTTCTGGAGCTTTGCTGGGAAAAAAAAAACTAAAATGAAATGAAAAATATGACAACCTAATATTTTAATCTAACATTCATAGGTTATCAACTACCTGGTTATGTTATTTTAGTTTAACTAATGAAATGTTTTTATGAGGTAAGGTCAGTAAGATTATATTGTATGTTTTTGAGCCTCCCATGCACACTAACTTTTCCAGAGAGAATGCAGCAACTGAAGAAGACTACAGTTCTTGATTCTGCAGTTTCTGACTCAGTAGACCTTGTCAGAAAAAGTAGAAACAGCTATTGAAATTTCAGAGTAAAATGAACCCATTCTTTTTTTTAATGTCTCTTCACTTTAATCTGCCTCACTGTCTGGGCTGTCTATGCACTTTAAAGACAACAAGGGCAGGGTTAGGTAGAGGTTAGGTGTTGACAGCTGATGAAAATAGATTGAAAGAAGTTTCTGATATACAAACATAGAAGGGAGCAAGTGAGGTCTGAGTGAGCAGAAGCGCATATAAGAGAGGTGATGCAGTTAATCAGAAACCAAACCCTTGCCCCCCGCTGTTTCAACGTGTTGTTTTCATCATTTGAATGGCACTAATCCTCATGACAACAAAGTCATCACTTATGACGACATCCCACCCTATCTCAGTAAATTAATTCCAGTGACGTATGACCCCTGACTGCTGCGACTGAGGAACTTGGGGAGCCAGTGGCAACACGGGCATCATCCTCTAAAAGGATTATATTTAGAACTCAGAGCTGTTGCACGTACTGTACACTCTTCTGGGCACTGCAGCCTGAATGACAAAAACAACCAGGAGCCTCTCACAGATCTGCTCTCAAGGGCTGGCCCACTTCCCCATGCTCTCTCTCTCTCTCTCTCTCTCTCTCTCTCTCTCTCTCTCTCTCTCTCTCTCTCTCTCTCTCTGTCACCCATTGCCTGGTTAGTCTAATGATGACTGAAATGAAAAAGGAATTCATCTCAATATGCCTCTCCTCATTTTGGTCTGTTCTCCCCAGCCTTTCTCCAGATGGACACAGTAGGGAGGACAGGGTGAGGCTAGTGGTGACAGTGTGTTTCTGGGTTGAGACTGCAGAGGGACTCTTCCAATTTCAGCAACAGGTAACCACTAATTAGTGATGTCTCCCTATGCGTTTACCCCAGATGTTCCTTTTGTTTGTCACATGATAAAATTGACGATTACAAGATAATGAATACATAAAATGAATTATAAAATGAGGCAGTTTATACTGAATATGGATGTATGAGAATCTTAATTAAATTATTCTGGTTCTGATTATTTTTAACAGTTAAGATTTCCATTAATACATCTTTTAGTATTTTTAGGAAATATATATTTTGAGGGGAATAAATATTACATGAATTACATGATTTATATAATTCTTGCAAAATGTGGTTTTGCACGTTGAACTTTTTAGAGGTGGCATAAATGCAATAATAATATTTAAAAATGTATCTATATATAAACAAATTATAGTAATAATTCACTTATTACACTTAACAAATGTCACATAAAATACTACTGACAAAACGCATGTGTATTTTTAATTGCACGTTGCCATGAACAACTAGTCAGTAGCTACACTGATTTAGGGGACCGGGGATGAAAGTAGCACCTTTTGTTTGAGCATCAGTGACTCAGTAGTTGTGCTAGATCTCTCAGAAATTGATACATGCTAGCCACATTTGTCTGCTACAAATATAACTCACTTGGACACGTACAACACAATGTCAGTGAGTCTCACAATGTGAGTTAATGTCAAACAAAAATAGTTCTGCTGTCACAACCCACAACCTGGGGTGAGTTGTAACACAGGCTCGGGATAGATGTAACAGTGAGAGGTAATTTGCTGAAAGAAGATCCACACGATCTAAATTTATGCAAGAATGTTTTTGAAGAACAAAGAATAATCAGTCTTGAATAAAGTGAACAATTTAAAGTGACAAAAAACATTGTATTGTTTTTCTTTGAGGACTTTATATTTACAGTAGCACAAAAACATTTGCTGTATGTGTTTGTTTGTCTGTACAGTATTCTTGTCACATAACTGTTCAGTCACTAGCTATGCTGTCATTCACCTATTTTACGTGAATTTTGGGATATCACATAAAAACCACTGGATGGAAATGCTGAGATGCACTTACACTATACAATTGTGACGGATAATGTTTTTATCCGATAATGATGGAGTCATATTTACCACAAATCCCTCAATGTGCAACCAAAAACTCATATGATTTTGTCTTGAAAGGGGATGTGATTTATATTTTGAATTGTCATAAGGGGTTGGTTGTAACATAAACAACTATCCCCGTCCCTAACAGTCATAACTTAACTAACTGTTTTAGAACATGGATTTATAGTTAGCATGCATTGTTGCAAAGCATTGAATTAAATTAGAGAAACAGCTACTTTAGATAAATGCAAGTCAGATAACTGTTTTAACAATACAATGATTGCTAGGCAAAAAATAATCTTGATTAAAAAAAATAATTTCCTTCCTGAAAATCGATGTACAAATGTAACATGCCACTTCTCCTGATGTGAGCTCAAAAGGGTGATGCAAGTGTATGATATTTATCAGCTCTTTTCTGAGTTGTCAATCTGACAGTGTTACCTATTGCGCTGTATGTTTTTGATTCAACAAAAAGAACAGGTAATAAGAGTTATTCATTCGGGAATCAGATTACACTGGTAGTTTTGTAATTCACTAAAAAGAACCCGTTTATTTGTTGAAGAATCAGATTACACTGGTCTGTTGTGTTATGCCGCAGTTAAATAAATATTGAAGGAAACCCTGTCAGAATATTTTAGTATTTTTTAAATTCTTAGTTTCCAACACAAATTGTTACTCTCCAGAGCACTCAGAGCAAATAGGAGAGAACGATTGCTTGCTGGGATGCACAGAGAGCAATGTGAGCAAGGTTTTGATGAATCAAGAGAAAGGATGTCATGGAAAGGGACGATGAGGGAAAAGAGAGAGAGAGAGATATTGAATGACGCTGATACAAGGCTTTGAACTGGGACCCGCTGTTTTAGTTTCATCATGCTGAGAACAAATGGTAGTAATCTGAGCCTCTCCAGTGCAAATAAATACCATGATGTGTCCTTTCTCTAAAGAGAGAGAGTGGAAAAGGAAAAAGCACAAGAGACAGCATTGAGCGACTAAACAAATGGCAAATGATGGTTTCCTTAATCATTTAAAAGAGCTTCTGTCAACAGGGACACCTTGTGCTTGGCATCCCTTCATTAATAAGCAGGTTTCACATTCTGCGTCTGAGAGAGTCATCATGTCATCACTCAGCGTGTTGCCCCATAAAGCACTTAAAAACGCTTGAAGATGCTGTATACAGCATCACGCTACGTTCAAACTTTGCTGCTTGCGTGGATTTATAATGCCACAGGTGAAAATTAATCTAGTGTATTTTTTCGTAAGACAGAGAGAGGGAGCATAATGTCCGTGATGTGTCCTAGAATCCACTTTGGCATCTGCGAGCCGCTTCAAAGCCCTGCACACCCGGTCTCCTCACTGAGTGAGCAGTCATTTCTATTTATTTATTAATTAATGATCCTCTTTCTCATCTCTCTTCATCTTAATGTCAGAGTGATTTTTCCTTCCTGGTGCCTGATATTTTGGATGCAGGGTGCTATGGCTCTCTACTCCAGTTTAAGCATGCTAATTTAAAGCTGCTAAAGAGCCCTGCATTGGGCCTCCACTTTGCTAAGGCAGAGACATTCTGTCCTAAGCTCAGCTTCTGTTCATCAAATGATTAATGATTCAGAGACTGACTTTGTCCTTACTAAATATAGTAAGGAACACTGTAAAAAAAAAAAATATGATCAATAAGTTATGACAATTGTGTTTTCAATTGTTGTTTTCAACGCAAGGGCTGGGTAAATATAGGACAGACACATTTTGGGTTACCGGCACACTATGGAAGATTTGTACATTAATATAACAGCTTCAAAGTCATGTTGATGGTAAACAAACTCGTAGTAGGGCGAATCATCCCGATAGCAAAGCTGGTGGGACGCACTGGAAAAAACAGCAATGCAAGTTTGAGAGGTGGCGCCCCGCCAAATCTCGCGCGAATCACGACTTGCTTTACGGCACGACGTCACACACATCAACAACATAAACTGTAAAAAAAGAAAATTGTAGAAAAACAGTGTAATGATGTGTTAGAGGGATACACTCTTAGAACTAATGGTTCTTTATTGGCATCTGTTCTATGGAACCTTTATGAGTATTTGTCTGTTCAGTGAAACATTATTTGGGGATCACACAATGGTTCTTCTATGACATCGCTGCAAAAGTTACTCTCTCTCAATCCTAAATCTATGCGACTTTTTTTTCTGAACACAAAGGAAGATATTTTAAGAAAAATGTTGTTGTTGTTTTTTATTGGGCTTTTCACACTACACTTAACCCCGGGTTAGCGTCATTCTAAAACCCTGCTTTTAATTTACAAGTGGGGTTAGCACCACTTTTTACCCGGGGTTATGAAACCCTGCTCCGGAGCAGGGTTAGCACCGCTTTTGACTTACAAAATATCTTATAGAAGAAGAAGAAGAAAAGTTATAAAGGTTTGGATTGACATGGTGGTGAGTAAATAATGACAGGATTTTCATTATTGGGTAAACTATAAGCAGAGGTCTTCAACCCTGCTCTTGGAGACCCACTGTCCTGCAGAGTTCAGCTCCAACCCCAATCAAACACACCTGAACCAGCTAATCAAGCTCTTTGGGATTGCTTAAAAATTAAAAGCTGAAGCAGGTTGGATATACATTTTTGAGCAGGGTTGAAGACCTCTGTC
Source organism: Meda fulgida (assembly GCA_030578275.1). Lineage (NCBI taxonomy): Eukaryota > Metazoa > Chordata > Actinopteri > Cypriniformes > Leuciscidae > Meda > Meda fulgida. The sequence continues at coordinate 25,120,357 of CM060622.1, forward strand.
TTTTAAGTAAGACACCTTTATTCCTGCTATCATTGTCTCTTACTCTCTGTCTTTCTCTCTCAGCGGATTCTGTGTTGGCGACAGGGTTACATTACCACAGTGACCTCTGTTTCCTGAGAATGTTTATTGCAGAATAGATATTCCTCTGTTAGATGAAACATGAGTGTGGATGAGTCCTAATTGCTGGTACACCTGGCATTACTGCAGCTATTCAAAATGTATACTGCACAATAATCTGAATCTAAAACTGATCTGAATCTAAAACTAAAATAAATTTGTGAATCTGCCATTCTGAAAACAATACAAAAACCCAAACACGCACACCATTTGTGGTGTTGTACTCAACCTTGTTCAATTTAGCATAACAAAAGAAGCGGAGAGCCATCCTCAAGACAGAACATGAAACCACCTGGCTGCAACTTGTGATACATTAAAATCTCTCTCTCTCTCTCTCTCTCTCTCTCTCTCTCTCTCTCTCTCTCTCTCTCTCTCTCTCTCTCTCTCTCTCTCTCTCTCTCTCTGTTTATCTATCTGAAGACATATACACAAGCAGATAAATTTAGTCTTTTTTTCCTCCACTAAATACCAAATCTACAACATTGAAAATTGCAAAAGGAAGACAGGTTTTTAATTGTGCTGTTCTCTATGAGGTAAATTATTTGAATTGTGTGAGGTTTTGTTGAAATATACACTTGCTTAAAAGTTTTATTTTTTATTCGCCAACAATGCATTACATTGATCAGAAGTTAGAGTAAAGAATGAATCTTAATGAATCTTGAAAAAAAGATCACTGTTTCCATTAAGCACAACTGTTTTAAACATTGATAATAATAATAATTAAAAATTATTTAGCACCAAATCAGCATATTAGATTGCTGTCAGAAGGATCATGTTACACTGAAGACTGGAGTAATGACTGCTGAAAATTCAGCTTTGTCATCACATTTTAAATTATGTTAAAATTGAAGTTATTAAATTGTAATAATAATTCACAATATTAATGTTTCTATCTATGTTTCTTTTATCAAATAAACTCAGCCATTGTGAGCATAACAGACATCTTTCAAATACATTAAAACTTTTGAACGGTAGTAAAAAATATTGGGTACAAAGGTAACTGTACAAGTGCTGTTTTCTCAAAGCTTATATCTAATGTAAGGTGTTATGCAAACAAAAAAAATTGAACCTGGAAGATTTCTGCCATTTCTGAGCTAAGTTTCAAGGAGTATAACACCAGGTCACTCGAGGAAAGCAGACAGTTTGGGGAAGAGAAAAAAAAGTTAAAAACACAGCTTTTTTGGTTTCAATGGAGGAAAAAATAGAATGTAAATGATGAAAAAGTCAAAGTGTCATCAGCTGTGTTGCTTTAAAATGCATTGCTGGCTACATCTACCATGCCAAATGCATTCATATAACATTGCTTGCTCATGAATTAGACAGAATTGCTGTCACCCTGGAATAACTATAGCTTTCTTGCTCTCGAGACTGGCCAGCAGCAGACGCAGCCTCCCAGAGATCATAAATATCGCATTGTGCTTCCTGCTAAATGCAGTGCAACAGCATAAGAGAAGTGAGATTTTAGATGGCATCGGCCAGCTGACAAGGGAATCTGAAGAGTCCAGGCATGGTTAGAATGTCACGACTCACCAAGAATAAAAGAAAATAGGCTCCTGCAGTGAACTTTTCTGTTTATCTCACTGAAGGTGACACAGTTGTCCAATTCTGAATACCACCTCTTGGTCAAATTTCACATATTAGTTTCACACAATCTCTCCATGAAGTAATTCACAAATGCGTACCACAGAGCTATGGCTTATCTTTAACAGCTTTCTGATTGTGACAGTTTATCTACGGGATTATGAAATTACCAAGAAATTAATGCCAGCAGATAATGCATGCCATTATATAGTTTAGTCATTTACTTGTATTTTAAATCGACAGTGGTGTATAAAGGTCATTATCTATTATTAACGCAGGAATTAGATGTACCCTGCTGTCACTCTATCAGAAAGGGCTTCAGTTCCATCCTAAGGAGTGACGGGTGCAGATGGTTCAGACCCAAAGGACCATAAAAGGCACTTATTATTAGTGACAGACTCTGATGAGATCCATCTCTGCTTAGTGGCATTTACTGAGTGAGTGTGATAGGTTATCTGATAAAACTTCCATTCATGGATGTAAAAGTATTTTATGCTAAAGAAAACATTCATGAATCAAGCCTCTCACAATCTTTGTCAAAACATGTATTTATTAACACATTCACTTTACACTTGAATATTTATTTACATCCATATACCAAATGTGTTTATGTTGTGCTTTTATTTGATCGAAAATACAGTAAAAACAGTCAATGTGAAATATTAAAATTTAATATAACTGTTTGTTTTCTATTTGAATATATTTTAAAATGTTAATTTATTTTTGTGATAGCAAAGCTGAATTTCTAGCAGTTGTTGTGCTGTCAAGAAACATTTCTTATTAATATTAATGTTGTACATGGTTGTATTATTGTTGTAACATTTATTTCAGGATTTATTTATAAATATAAAGTACAAAAGAACAAAATCGCTTTGAACTAATTGAAATCTTGAAATTTAACTAGAGTCATTTTTAATCAACTTAATGCATAATCTGTGTATGGTGTATATTTACGTATGCCTTTACATCCATATAAGAAATAATAAAATTGCACTCATCATGTGTGTTTGATTGTAGACATATTGTCACTCAACTGTAGGAAAATATGGACTGAAATGCAGAGGCAATCGAATTAACAGTTTATTAAATGTCTATACAGACAAATATGTTCATCAGAAATGATCAAGTCCACTTGATTTGCAGCTTAGGAAAAACAAGTGCTGGACATTTCCTGGGCTGGAGAATTAAATGATGGAATTTGCAAAAAGGTGCCAGAGTCCACTGGAAAATCCAAACAAATGGCAAAACAAATAATAATAATAATTAAACAAAGCAATTCCAATAGGGTCCATCGGTGCTCGGGCCCTAACAAGCTTGGTGACAGAACAACTGGCAGAGGGAGAAGTAACAAACCAGGACTACAAAGAACAATCTGGAAAAGGACAAGACAAACAGGGGAGTATATATAGGGAGCAGGTAATGAGTAACAGTTGAAGGCAATCAGCCTGTGAGCTGAACTATGAGTGTTCCTATGGAACAAAACACAGAAACACAAAAAATGGAAGACAAGACAACAACAACAACAAAAAACACTCACAGGAAGGCCAGTGGACAGTCAGAACTGTGTACAATACTGAGGCAGAGTGTATTCAGCAAAACATATGCTTAGTGAAGGTTTGGATTGTGACAGTAAAGGTAAACATATTGGCACCTGTATTTGTGTCAGTATACTAGCAGCTGACCATGGTGTCTATACAAAAATGAGGAGAGAGCTATGACAGAAAAAGGGAAACAAAAACACCAGCCATGCTGATATCTGACTCTCTTATCAAATATATTGGGGACTATTTTCAAAGCACTTGACTGATGAGTATCTTCCTACAACAGAAGGACAGATTACTGTTCAATCCCTGTCTGATATTCCGCCTCTTACAGTCTCTTGATTTCTCCCTCTCATTCTCATATAGTTCCTCATGTTGTTTTTCAACCACACTGAGTGCTCTTACATTCTCTTTCTCACCATCTTTTGAGCACCTATACTTCAATAATGGGCAAAAGACTAATTTCAATAGTGTTCTCGCCCAGTTTCTCCCTTTATCTCTCTCTCCCTTTCAGTTTCTCTCTTCCTTTCTGTGTTGGTGAAGTGCTAATGGGAGTGTCAGGGTGAACAAGTGCTACATTATTGGCAGGCAGGCAGCTGGGAGGGAGGGCTGTTTTAGGATTCAGCCAGAGAAGCACTCTGCTGCACAAGCCTGTTACTCCAGGGACAACTCTGGATTAGTGGTCAGATATGGTGGCACATCCTTCAATTCTATTAGAAAGGACATGTTTGTATTTTACTTGTAGCACACATGCTTTACAATGACAAAAACCATCAAAAATCATTCAAGACAACGATCTTGATTTCATATCATACTTGCTAATGTTTTTACTTTTTTTAATCTTACATAAAATACTTAAGTCATTAAGTATTATTATTTATTATTATTATTATTATTATTATTATTATTATTATTATTATTATTATTATTATATTAGCATAGTGACTGAACAATTTATGAGATGATATTTTTCCATCATTAAATTGTATTTTTATGTACATCTGGTTTATATTGGCCACTGGCCACCTTGCACTGTAGCTTATTTCCCATTACGGTATCCCTCCTAAGGCAGGATCTCCCTGAGCTTATGTTATTTGATTGATACTGTGAAGCTGCTTTGATGCAATTTATATTGTGAAAAGTGCTATATATATACTTGACTTGACTTGACTTAAACAGTAATAATACAGTAAGCACTACATTTATATTTGTATTTAAAGATTCAGAGCTGAAAAAGACTAAATCCTGACTTCTTGGAATCCTGTGATGTACAAGGCTGAAGGAAATGTGCACATATGTATTTTGACTGACTATTCCTCATGGAAAATACAGTTTAACATGGTAGGCTAACTGTGTTTTGGAACATACTTCACAATATCAGCTTCTGCTCTAAGATGGTCATTGTTGGTGATGGTAGGTCATTGGACAATGCATCCACTATGTTCCAAAATCAGTTTGACCAAATGGTAGCTGGTTTGCATGGTCCAATATGGTCTACCACATTGCTGTAGCTAATGACCATCTAAGACCAGCTAAACAGTTAATCATGTTCCATAACAGTTAGTTTAATCTGGATTTTCTAGCAGGGAGGAGAATAAATGCAGATTACTATTATGTTATTATTAATTTATCAGTAACCAGAGGCAAATGGAAGGAGATTAAGGGTATACGTTTAATCTGAGGTATCAGAGTTTCATATTAAAATTAAATGCATCTGGTCGTGACGCAACGACTGTTAATTTATTAGACGCTTGTTGATCTCTTAGAGTGAACCGCATGAAGAAACGCCTTTTTATTTCCCAGTGATTTGGTTTGTATACGTCCGATGCTAAGGTTTCCCTCTTATTGGTCGAGCCGTATGCTGATTTGAGTGACAGAGACGGTTAGTTTTCTCCCAAACCCCGTCAGTCTGTCAGTGGTCTGGAATTGCCAAAGCGCCTCCTCGCTGCTCACGCGCTCGCTCTCGCACAAAGCAGAGGGTTCCGGTGGCGCGAGCTGGAACGATCCACTGATGTCGCTTCTTCGTTTATGTGCTTAACTGCTCCTTAAAAACGTCGAGGGAATCTCATCCTCCGACGTTGGGCTTTTTTTTTTTTTTAGTTTTTGGATTTTATTTATTTTTTGGTTTTCAGGGTTTAGACGCAGGATTGTTTTGTGATGGGTGGTGGAAGCGAATCACGGATTTCTTCTCTTTTTATGGAGACCAAAGTGAGCAGATTGTATACTGTTGAAAGCAAGTTTTATCTTGATAAGAAGCAAATGGTGGAACAGAGGATTCTTTAGGGGCGACGGATAGTTACTCAAGATAACAACACTTTTCAAACACAGTTTTCTCAACAGAAAGGGGGCTTTCTGGTCCGCTACATTGGATTTTACATTTTGTTTGACTGACGCAGCATCGTTTTGGAGTATCTTATTTGGAGATTTCCGTCATTTTATTCTACATTTCGGCGAATAAACTATATTTTTAAAAGAATAAACCCGGACGAGACGAGTTATGGGGATGCCAATGAAATAAAACCTTTATCTCCGGGTCAAATGACCGCTTTCACTCGTTCTCCAATCTAACCACCTTATTTATGACATGGAAAAACGGGGACTTCAGAGCGTCCTTTATTATTTCATTCTGAATGCGCCTCTGCTATTCTGTGTAAAAGGTGAGTAAACTTGGGCAGGTTTCGAGTCTCTCCCACGTTGCGTATTTACTCAGCGTTACTGCACAGTATGTTGAGATTCTCCGCTTTTTTTTCTTCGTTTTTTTTTTAAATTAATGCACTGTACTTGGTTAAGTTTAATAGCTTTTTCATGCCATATCGTTGCATGTTGAGCCTGTAATTGAATGAAAAGGTAAATTATGGCTACGTGTAGATAATTGACCATGCTCCCAACTGAGCCATAATATTATACGCCTACTCAAGTCAGATACAATTTATAACAAAGGTGTTAAAATACACACACACACACAAAAAAAAATGTTAGTCACATATAGGCCTTTTAGTAGGCTATATCTATTCGAGGGGTTTCTTTTAACCAAACTATCTGTTGTTGTTGATGTGTTTTCTTCATAAGCCACATTTACTGAAGTGCCCAAAGATGTGAGTGTCGGTGAGGGCGAGGACATAGAGATGCCGTGCGCTTTTCGAGCCGTCGGAGTCTCGCCGTTCTCTCTGGAGATTCAATGGTGGTACCTCAAGGAAGCGGCCCCTAAAGAGCTCGCTCACGAACTGCAAATTAGCGCTCCGGCCAACAGAGCCAAGGTAACGGGGCTTTCGTTGTTTTCAAAACTGCCTAAACACAGGCATTTTCAGTTTAAGTTCTTATTCGACTAGTAAGCGGACTGCTGTTTGATGGCCGTAGTGGGATGTGGCAGGGCTTTGCGTGCAGATGTGATGAGCGATCCCAACTAAACGCACTGGGGCGATGAGTCAAGTTGGGTTGTGTCTGTGGGTGGGCATTTAGAAGGAGGATACGAGCGTGATGTCAAGTTTAATGATAGATAGATAGATAGATAGATAGATAGATAGATAGATAGATAGATAGATAGATAGATAGATAGATAGATAGATAGATAGATAGATAGATAAATTAGCAAATAAATAAATGTGTGCGATGAATGGTTAATTAGGCTGCAAGAAAGAAAAAAAATCAGAATTTTCAATTACTAACGGAAAAATAACGCAAAAATAAAATCTACTTTTATCGATGAAGCTGAAGGTCTCTTATAGCCTATTGAAAGTGTCATATGAAACAATAGATGTCAGTTGAATCGGTAATAGGAATTCTGACGAAACACGAAAGGGAACTGTTGCTGTCCATGGTGCTACTGCCAATAGTGGGCCTCTCGTTTATAGTTAATTGTATGGACTTTCATAGCTTCAATAAAAGTTGCCCATTGATATTGTGACACGAATATCCTAATTAAACTACTCTTTCTGGCTACTTATGTTGTTTTGATGTGATCTATTACAGGTTACCCACCGGGATGCCACGAAAATAAGCGTGAGTATAACAATCTGTATTTACAGTGATTGCATTTTTGATAATAGCATTAGTGTAGGCTATGTGATGTTTAGTATAATCACAATGTCGCTTGAAGAAAGAAACGAAAACATAAAAGAAAAAAAGACATATGTCATTTAAAAGAGATAAACAGGCAAAAGAACGCTATGTGACGTTCCTTAAATTCTACCGGAGAAGCTATTCAGCTGACATGTTTTATATGAATGACTAATAGGCCTACCATAATAGACGTATTTAAATTTAGTTGTGTATATAATTTATAGCCTACACATAAATGGCTTTCAGAGAAGTCAATTATTAAAAAAAAAAAAAAAAGATAAAAAAAGAAAGAAATCTTCAGGTAATTCTACACCTTGGATTAGCTCAAATCCTATTGCTCAAGACTAGTACCCTACTTTTGACAGGCTATAGCCTGCATGTGAGATGTGAATCTGTAATAAATAAAGTGATAGCACTGACAGCGGTCTAGTCTAGACTACTGGCCTACTTATGTTTGTCAAATGAAGCGTTAGATACTGTTTCACAAAGTTCTCAAGCGGCATACTGTTACTATGGTTACCTCCACAGGCGAACGCGATTTCGAACAGAACTGGGCAATTTGTTGGCATGTAAATTTAACATGTAAATGTAGGCTACTTTTGTATAACAACAATTCGTTCGCCAACTCCACCCTCATATTTTGGACATGTTTTGTTTAATGGTAAATAATATGAAACACAGGCCTATTGGTTAATAAGACTGGGTTGGACAAATCCCTGATTCATGTCAACAAAACCTGTTGTCTCTTTGTGAGCAGACGGTGAGGGTCCAGGGCAACGCCATTTCCCACAAGCTCAGCCTATCGGGTGTGCGTAAGGAGGACGAGGGAGTGTATGAATGTCGGGTTTTGGACTTGTACTCTGATGAGACTCAGGAATACAAGGTGCAAGCCACTCTGCGCGTGACACCGCGCGAGGGAATGCTGGCCGAGGAGGCCGTGTCTCACATCCAGAACCGATGGCCACTGAGGAACAGCAACACAGCGATGGGTGGAAGGGCCACTTCTGAACCGGGCCAGGGAAAAACCCGCGTGCCTCCGCCGGTTGGAATGGCACCCGCTCCCTCCTCAACGACTACGACGGGATCTGCAGTCAAGTCGTCTGCTTCGCCTCGGCCAGGCAATTCATCTATCCAGAGACAACAGCACGGATCCGGTGAGTGACAGTGCAACAGCGACACCGAGCGGCCAAGTGAGGAAAAATAGTCAGGTGTTTAGTGTTTGAGAGATTTTTGTTTTTATGGAATTAAGTTATGTAGCCATAATGTAAAATAAATTGATTTGGAGTTCTTAGTGTATACTATCATGTGGCTCATATTGAATTTCAGAACATTCATTTTTATTAAATTACTGAAATATACAATTAAGGCCTTTAATTTTGATGTTATTTCCATGATATAATTGAGCAGATTTAGATTTTGACATTCCTCTTTAGAGTGCTGTCTATTTCTGATATACATTTCAAAAAATGATGTGTGTGTGATGGGAGTAGGCTTTTTTGTTTTTATACTGCGCTAATGATATTTTATTTATCTTAGCCCTAAGCCTAACCCTTCCAGAACCGTCTTTGCATTTATATAGATTTTCATCAAGACATCATTTAGTATTTGTATTAAGCTGTCCTCATGGGGAAACGGTTTTCCTCATTGGGGTTGTCTGCCAACCCCCCACCCCCTGCTTTCAGGTTATACTATCACAGTGTGAACATTTGGTCGCCACGATGTTGGAGATTGTTGACCCACACACACACTTAACAATGAAGCACATCACAGAATAATCGCATTTGCTGGAAGGTTTAATTTGTCACCCTTCCATATCAAACATCTGTCTGCTCAGTAGGCAGTCCGGAAGAAAATTGTGTGTGTGTGTGCGTGTGTGTGCGTGTGTGTGCGTGTGTGTGTGTGTGTGTGTGTGTGTGTGTGTGTGTGTGTGTGTGTGTGTGTGTGTGTGTGTGTGTGTGTGTGTTTGGCAACAGCATGTCTGTCTTCAGCAGGAAGTGGCATTGCGATCTGTCCAGCTTCAGAGCATCAGTCTCGACCCTTCTTGTCTCTTTATGACCGTTGTGCAGCGTGACAGACAAAGGTTATCAAGATATCACCTCATCTCTTTAACTCTAGCCTCAGGGGTCAGGGCCTCTATTTATTGGGGTCTTCATTGGAGATTTAGAGGCTTGGGTGTGTTCTGACTCTGGCTTCTGTCACTGCGGGAGTGAATCCTGCAGACAACGGAGGGTGATTACATCAAGTCTCTAGCTGAGCCAGAGGAGTTTGTTTGTGGCAGGGATGCATTACCATGCAGTGACTTACCTTGCTGTGGACTATAGACTGATACAGTGAGTTCAGAAGAAGTTTACAGTTATAGTGGAAGGTAACAGTCTCATGTCCCTGTCAATAGTTGCATTCTAGGGCTCCAATGGTGAACAAGAACTGATATCATCCTGTTCATCCCAATTTATAACTGTAACATTTCACTTCTTCTCTTAAGTATGTAGTTATATTTTAGATTTTCAAAATTGATTATATTGATATTATATTGAATATATTGATAATAAATTTCATTAAATGATTGAGATTCTACAAGCCTGCTCAGCAAAGTAATAATTTTATGTGTAACATGAATTTACATTTCATTTACAGATGCACTACCATTCAAATGTTTGAGGTTGTTAAGATTTTTAATGTTTTTTAAAGAAGTCTCTTATGCTTATCATCCATATATAATTAATTTACTTTAATGTGTCGTTGCTAAGTAAAAGTGTTAATTTCTTTTTTTTTTTTTTTATCGTACGCATCTTACTTATCTGAATGGTAGTGTATACCTTTGAGGCTTCAACAAATTTCCCTGTGCAAACAAAATAAAAATGTCAAATGTTTACTAGACTAGTAAATTGAGTTTTTTTTATCCAATCTTTCTTGATGAAGAAGCTTAAACAGCGGGATGCATTTGATGATATATAAAACTGTGACGCATGCTGTTTTGGGACCATGACAACCAGTCTGTGTGGATATATACAGTACATCCGTGTGTGTGTGTGTGTGTGTGTGTGTGTGTGTGTGTGTGTGTGTGTGGGAGTGACTGTGTGTGTGCCAACATGCATTGCTCAGCCAGCCCTGTCTTTAGTGCAGCCAGACATGGAGGCAGCCATTTGGCGAGCGAGCATGTCGGACATTAAGAGGGCCAGTGCTCTGATCCTCCACGGTATATCATTCCAGGCTTTATCCCTATCTCTCTATTTATTCGGATACCTCATGCATTATTGTTCTCCCTTAGAATGGGTTAAATTTAGGATTGTAATACAAAATCAATTAGCCTAACTATATTTAAAAAAAAAAATACAATATGTTTTTGTATAATTAGGTAATTTGACTTTGCTTGGAAATACAAACCATGGTTTAAAATCATTAGTGGTTTGGGTCAATGCTAATTTCTCCCTTATTTTACACATCTGCAGATTACAATAACAGGCATTATGGTATAAAAAAAATTGTTTAGTTTAAAAATAATGTAAAAAATAATGTTTTAGACTTTTGTTTATGGGATTATGTACCTTTGCATTGAATATGATGGAGAGCCTCTATATTGAACTTATGAATGTGGAAAGGGATTTTAAAGCCTGTCTCTCTCACAGAGTCAGGCAAATTGATTCAAATCCAACCAATCATTGCTGGTCATGTGTCTGTGAGTGCTTTGGCACATTTAACATTGACAGAAAAATCTCAAATTTATTTTGGCTTTCTCTTTCCCCTATTTTGGTTAAGAGCTCAGATTTTGTCATTGGAGTGAGAAGGTTAAAGAGTCATCTGCCACATTTGAAGGATTGCACCTTTCAGTTCTGACCACAGTATCAGCTTTTGAGGACAGAAAGAAAATTAACCCCTCGCTGCTCACACTCACTCTCTTTCTTTCTCTCAGAAGCACACCTTCTCTTTTGGAAACATGTGTCTGTCACTTTTCCACAATGTCATCTCATTGAGTGGCAGAAACAATTCATATTAAAGGAATGCCACTGACAGGAGCTGATAAGCTTGGCCTTCTACACACTGTCAGGTCCATCAAATTGCCTCTTGCTACTTTCACTTCTTTTATTTGTTATTTTTCCCAGCAGGGCTTGGTGGCATGTCTGTCCTTACTGGAAAAAGTAGAATAACTCATTGCACTTTTGAGAATGGATACAGATTCCTAAAAACAAAAAGGTTACAAAAATGCTCTCTAAAACATTTCCTGTCTGATCGCTCCTCCAATGAGAGCGTCAATCATTAAAATGTGTTTTTGTAGCTGTGGTCTATAATTAAATGCCATTTGTGGTAATTCTTACTGGAATAAGTTAAATAAGTTACATTGTTTCGGGATGATGTCGGTTTTTAATGCAGATGCTAATTTCATATAATGTCAGTGCTGATTGTATAATTAAGCTCTTTGTGGTTGTCCATAGTTTTTTTTTTGTTTGTTTACAGTTTCAGCAGGTTTGAATAATCGTAATGCACAAGTTAATTTTAAGATTTACTCTTACATTTGGTTATTTGCATCAGAAAGAGGAATGGGACAGGAGAGAGGGTGAAAGAGGCTGAGTGTAAAAGGGATAATTCACTCAAAAAAAGAGAGAATAGTATCATAATTTACTCACCCTCAATGTCATTTCTAACCTGTTTGGCTTTATTTATTGTGTGAAAAAAAAGGATATTTAGAAAAATGTTTTAGCATTCCATACAGTTAAAGTAAATGTTTTTGACTATGCTGATCCTTTTTCATTGTAAAGAAAAAACAATCTTCAAAATAATGTGTGTGTGTGTGTGTGTACGTGTGTGCGTGTGTGCATGTGCTTGTGTGTGTGTGCGTGTGTGTGTGTGTGCATGTGTGTGTGTGTGTGTGTGTGTGTGTGTGTGTGTGTGTGAGTGTTTCACACACAATAATGAAAGACACAAGGGTTTGTAAACAAAGTCAAGTAGTAGAGAGACAATCCAAGAGCAAATAGTTTATGAAAGAGAGAAAGAAATACAATTAAGAGAAAAAGATATGAGAAGGGGAGAAGCACAAACAGGCTTACGCAATGCCTCTACCCGCAATGCCTCTACCCAGAATGCATCATGCCACCCCAGGTGACCTTGGCGCCCTTGATAAGTTAATATCACTCCAGCTGCACAGCTGTTTTAATCTCTTTTTGTGTGTGTGTGTGTGTGTGTGTGTTTGTGTTCTCGGAACTCTACGTTCTCTAGACATCTAATGCGCTCCGACAACAATCTGGTTATTCAGCGTGTGATAATTATACAAAATGCATGTATGCCAATCCAATTTACTTACTTTTCAGCTCATTTTTGCCTCCCACACATTTTGCAAACTTAAAACACCTGTCATCAAATTGCATCCCCCCGAGAGCAAGCGCGAGTGCGGGGGGTTGTGGTGGTGGGTTGATTGCATGCTTTAGGGGAGAAGCCCAGTGTTTAGTGTGGCTGGACAGCTTTCACACTGAACTGATGAGCCTCATCCAGCTGCAGCCCCCCCCCCACCCACCGCCGCAGACATTTATTCACTGGATAGGTTTGTGCATTGTCACTATGTGTGAAGCACTTCAGCACTCATAGACGAGTGTTAATTGTTTCATCTTTGCTTCTGTCATGTTGGGACACTGTGCTTAGTTGTGTACCTGATGATTCCACTAGGGAAATCAAGGGGAGCGTTATCTCAATCTACAGTATTTGTTTGGCTACATGACTCACATAAACAGAGAGAGAGAGAGAGAGAGAGAGAGAGAGGCAGGTAAGCCTGAAGAAAAGCTTCAGAGCATGAATAATAGATTATGATAGCTGGCTAAAATCGATGTAAAAAGATGTTTAAAAATGGGAGGTGACTGAATAAATGGACAATCCAGAGGAAAAACCTGACGTGGTCATAGTTTGTGTTTATTTATTTTTATTAACGCTAAGGACGTCAAATTAAGGGAATTAACAACAAAATGGTAGTATTTATTTTACACAAATTGCTAACCTTGTTGGCAGTGTTTTCACTTACTCTGCCCACCATACTGTAGCTCAGACAATCCCTTGAGACTGTTACTTCTATTTAGACCTGTGTTGATAGCATCTATTACTATTTGCACATAGTGCAAACAATATGCTATTTGCTACACAGTATCTGCCACTATTTACTACTGTAAATGGGATCTTACTTTGTTTTACACTTACGCCAATACACTGTTTAACCAGGTGGAAGCAATTTGTCCATCCACACCAAACACAGAAAGAGTAACGCAACCCAATCGATCACAAAATAGCCAGGACAGTTCTTTCGGTTTGCACATTTTTATCAGGCCCTGTTTCAAACGATGTTTGGTGATCCGATCACATTACCGTTTTCATCTGATATTAAATGCTTTTCAAATGAATCTTCTGTGACCAGTTTTGTTTGGATTTCATTGAGATATTCCTTTCTTATTTCGTCACACTCTACATCACTTTCAGCGACAAGTACTATGTATGAATACTATTAAATGAACTAACTATTTTTATATGGCTTACGAACAAGTTGGAAAAGAGGCGAATGAAAAGGATATGGAAGGCAGCTGCAATTTGTCACAACCCCTCCACAGAACGATCACATTGCAGTGCTGTCACATTAATACAAATTTAGGGAAAATTCCATGAGTAAAAAAATGTCCATTGTCATTAGTGTAGATATATGAAGCACAGATCACACAGAAGTCACTTTCAAACCAAGCAGCTTTCTGTCATATGCAAAGTCTGTGTGGGGAAACTTTCACCCTTAAGCAAAATTCATGATTGCATGGATTCCTATTGGAATGTCAATGAAAACGCCGAACAATGTTACATGAGACTGCACCTTTAGATGACTAGGCGGTGAGTAGATGGTGCTTCACCGCAGTCAGGGACGCATTACGATGGATGAGAATTTCCACTACAAATGTGATGTAGTCATGTGCACCCTTCATATGTGGTTTCAGCAACCTGCTCACAAAACATTTTTGATCCAATATCCACGTGTATTTAATGCTGACCACTTGTGATCGCATCATGGAAAATGCATAGTTTATTAATATCAGGTGGCAACAGAGCCTGTCTCTCATGACATGCTACAGCTGAAAAGAGTAAAACTAAGAACTAGCTTATCATGATAACGGATGGTTAGAACAAAAATTCTGATTAAAGAGGTTTAGATTCTTTGCATCATTTGTTGCGTTACCAAGTTGCATCTGGACACAGTGTAAATGTAGTTAGCTGCCAAAACATGCATCCTATAGACTTCAGTCAGATTAGACGGCAGTTTGAATTTAACGTGGAAGGTCTTCGATCACATTTTGTTCAGAACAGCTTTCAAAACTCTTTTATGTAGATTTTTTTTCTACTGATTTTTTTTTTCTCCGAAAGATGTTTCATCAACTGAACAATCTATATGTTGCTAAACAACAGGAAAATCCATTGAATGCGTGTACTTCTATCCCTCACAGGCTTGTTTTTTTCCTGTCAAAAATTTAAAATATCATTACCCTGACTAAGGTCTATAACATTTACAGTAAATGATTGTCTTTGTCTTCTTATAGGTGAAATGGCTAAAACAGGTCATTTGCCAGTATATACAGAATACTGATCAATATTACTTCTTTTTCAGCCATTCCGGCTTAAATCGTCTTGTTCGCTGAAGCTCTGCTCTTGTCCAGAGGGCACAAGTGTCACCAGCCCTTTTTCATTTCCATTATCATTGATTGTTTATCATCCTGTTTCTTATCTTCCTTTTTTATAGGCTTTCTTTGTATGTGAAAATATCATAATTGCACTGCTTTGTACCTCGGGTTTTTATATTATAATTCATTATAGATCCATTAGCATCTTAAGTACTTGAAACAAGAAATCATTCAAAGGTGTCATTGATTTACTATACCAGCCTCCACATTCACAGGCATGCTGGGATGGCCAAACATATGCCCGCAGCTTATAAAGCAAGGCTTCGACAATCCATAGTCAATTGGATTTTGAGGTGTGCAGAGTGTGCTACTGAAACTATATTATCCCTCAGAGGGAGAGGGACACGGCCTCAGCTCAACAGATATGATCACACCATAACCCTCTAATCCTTCATCTTTAGTCCACTGCTTCTGATCCTCCTGTGGGCCCTCAAGGGCCATTATAGCGCTGCGTAAGAACACCTGATGAGATCAGAAGGGAGTAAAAACCGCTGATAAAAGCAAAATATGACGTCACTTATTTTTGTACAAATTCTGTAATGCAGCAAGAACATTGCATTTATAATACTAATGTAACTACCGGTATACAATGATTCATAAGTGGACTTCACATAGATCAGGATGGTTTGCTATCATTAAGACAATCTGCATTGCATCAGGAGAAGCTAATGGAGAATGTCAGGTCATTTGTGCATGGCCCGAGGGCTGGACGGAAGGGAATATTACTGTGAGCTGATACATTTAAGCATCCATGTCTAGAAAACAACAGGGTCGGTTAGGAGAATTCTGCTTTTACAGTGACTGGTCCACATGAAAATGTAATCTCAAGGTTGTGGCAAGACCTGAGGCAGGATGCTTCATGTAGCATATAGTTAAAAGAGTGAGAAAAGGGGCAATGGGAACAAATTACCTAGAACTAAATGTTAGAGAAGAAATATTCTGCATGCAGTCAGGCTGCTGAAGACGTGGCTAAATTCACATATATCTTAAATATCCTTACAATTCAATTCACCAGAAGACAATTCACTCTTTTTTTGACCAGCGTTAATTATTAAACAAACAACGCAGGCTTTTTTTTTTTTTGCAAGCATGTGATTTACCTTTCACATTTCTACACAACTGAAAAAGAACCATAATCCCTCAAAGGTTGTAAAATATGATTAAAAGTGGCACTGACCTCGATCACTGGGGTGTGTTCATTAAATATGTTATTAAGCGAACAGACAGATTAATGTCCTTTTCTGGAGGGTTGAATGAGGAAGAGGAGGAGATTACCGATGACATGTGAGTAATGAGTTGGACGCAGAAGCCCTCTGTGTCGATGGTGACTGTAATTATTTCCACAGCAGTCAGGGTCATGACTTTGCCATTTTAGCTGATTTGCACGTCTGTTTGTGTATTCACTTACCCTTGTTTAGTCTAATCTCTTGTGTATCTATCATGTCCCTTGGTAAGAGATTTTCATTGCGTGCAGAGTGACATTTTGAAGGACGATCCTCTGGTTGCAGAAAATGTGTGATCGACTATAGCTCCAATATATTAGGGTTTTAAAGTTATGTCTTCAATACAGAAATACTAATGTAGTCAGGTTCAGCGTGTGTGGGTGGAGGAAGAAGAAGACAGGGTCGGCGGAATTGGGACTCGCACTTTATTTATCAAATAAAAACAACAAAAAGGTGCGCTCGTGCGCTTTCACCGTAGTGCAATACTACAGCATACATATAAGAAACACTCTTGCTCGATAACTCAGTCCATTCACTCAAAACTCCTTTCAGTTTTCTGTCGATCTCTGCTGCGGGTCATGTGCGAGTCCCAAGCCCTTCTCTCCTCCCGCTCTCTCACTCCTGCCAGCTTATATGCGGTCCCCACGCCAATCACTGCAATAAGACACAGGTGTTCATCATCTGCACTAGACCTACTTACTCACCGCACAGCTCGCTGACTCGTCTCTCGCTACAGACTTCGCGAGACCACCCCCCCCCTCGCCACAACTAATACAAAGTATAAAGAGGAAAAGCTGAATGTTTCTTTGTGTCAAATCAAGAGTAAGCCCTACTGTAATGTTTGACTCTGCAGAAAGAGCATGAAATTGAACCACACCATTCCTCCAACCGCCCTGAACTAACTCAACCAACCATGCGCGAGTACAAGACCATCCTCAGTCTGCAATAATGTTGATCGAAGAGAGGAAGCAAAATAAACCTGGGTTCAAAAGACATATGGACACGCTCCAGGAGCCCACTGTAAGACATGCTCCTAGAGCTTGTGTGATGTCGTGCTAGCGTGACGTGCACAATGTTCCTGTCACGAAGCAGCCTGCCACACCATGCTAATCTGCTTGGGGATGATGGGAGAGTAAGAGTAAAGGTGCGTCGTGAGAAATGGCCATGGGAAAATCAGAACTGCAGAAAACATACGGCTGCTTCACATTCTAAAATTCAGCGGCGCTGCAGCCCCATTAAGCAATGAATCATTACTAGTGTGTTTATGTAGTGTGAGAATGTGCGTACATTTCTATATTGGAGGGTTGTGTCTTCTGGCATTTTTGTTGTGTGTTCGTTTAAGTGCGTTCATGTCACAATTGGTTTCTGTATTCTGCTGTGCCGTTGTTGGCTAGCACTCAAAAGGCCCATGGGCTGCTGTTTTGCTGTCAGTCACAGAGAGGATATGTCATGTAGTTTCCACACGAGGGCAAGTAGCTTACATGGAGGCCCTATAGGGCTATTTTCTCCATGTTAGGAGCGGTGTGCCATGTTATTTCAACATCTCCAGCAGAGCTGACTGCATTTCGGTCTTGTAAAATGAGATTGTCAACTTCGATGGAGGAATGAGGCGATAACGGCAAAATTGCTGTGCAGTTGTTAGGAAAGTGCCATTTGAAGGACTTTAATGATGTGAAATATGGCCCACATGCTGAATCAGATTCTGATGCAATAAATGTCCTCAGACTAAAATCAATGAAGATGCTCTTTTTGTCAAACTAATGCTAATGTTCTTGGTAAATGAATGTTAAAAAAAACCCTGATGATTTCCTTTTATATGTGACAGTGCATGTGATCTAACTGACATTTCTGTCTCTCTTGCTGACATTTGCAGGTTCCGGAAACATGGCAGCCACTGAGCCACTCCTTTACATCACTCTGCTGATCCTGCATAAGCTCCTCCCCTTCCTGTTTGCCTACTAAGAGACCACAGCCAAACAACTCGCAATTATTTCACTTTATGTACCAAACAACAAAGGGAAAATATAACTATGTATCTATAAATATATATAAATATATCTACCATTATGGCACTTCACAGAGAGCGATGTGATATGACTTTGGAGAAAATAAAAATATCAGAATAATAATGAGAAGGCCATTTTCTTTTCTGGGACTTGTGTAGAAGATCTGTCTCAGATTTGGATGTAAAATGGATTCTATATGAAGCATGATGAAAAACAACAAAAAAAAAACTATTAAAAGGAGTTTATGTGAATTAGAGCTTCACAACTGTGTCACACATTCAACTGACATCCATAAACGCTTGCCTTGCTAAATGCATGGCTCTCTTAATTTATTTTATTCAATTATTAATTAAGATATTTTTGTTTTGTTTTCCAGTTCACTATGGTTTTAATTTTAGCATTGTTCTTATTGGAGTATCTGATGTTGAATCATAACAGACTTAGTCCTTTGAGATTGCATTGTTTTTTTTGTTTTTTAAATCTTTTTATCAACTTATTATTATTATTTATTTTTTTTGCATGAACTGGTCAGCGGTCTCATTTTTCATTTCATAAATGTGAAAGAAGGCACTCTCTTATGTCAGTTGTTTCTACAAGACTGTGTGTAATACTGTGTATTCTGTTCCCTCACATCTGACTTCTGAGTTCTCAAGCATTTTTTGTCTCATAATGTATAAAAATACAACCATATATATTTTGATCAAATAAGGCACATGTTACCATAGTGGTTGTTAGTCACCTCTAATAATGTTTATTTTTACTAAAGGTATGGTGGTCAAGATAAGACATTCATTTATAAAATTTAAAAAAGAAAAGAAAAAAACATTGGTATGTTGCCAACACAGTTGAAATAAAAGTTGTTTCTTTAAATAAATAAAAAAACACACACTCTTTTTGTTTTATTCAGGTGCACAAGCACCAGGCAGCTGCATGACGGTAGTGTCTCGGCTAAACACTACAGCGTCCCACGGGTGTCATGAACTGTAATGTATTCTTCACAATAGGATAGACCCAAATCCAGCTGAAAAACGCATTACTCTCGCAAACATCACCAACTGAGCACAGCTGCCGTACAACTCACGGTTCATTTCATTAGTCAAATGCACGTCACCCCGTCAAATAACTCTTAACTCTCTGTCTTCACTGAACCCTGCTCCACTCTCTTCCGCTCTACCTAAACACATCTCCTGATGAATGGCAGAAGCATTGTTCCTTGCTAAAACACTGCATTCTATTGTCTTAATGGAAGCCTGCAAGGCATCACATAACAAACCAGACTCTCACTGACTTAGACATTCATTGTGTTTATCGCCTTCAAGTAACTGACTTTCCCTCACTTTGAATTTAACATACATAATGAAAAGTCATCTTCCTTTCAATGGAATAAATAACAGTGTATACAAACATAAATGGATCTTACGGGTAAAAACGAGCAGCAAGCGATCCACCACAACATTAGCATTTTTCTGTTTAAAGCAAAATGAGCCAGGTGGCTTTTATTCTGCTTGGTGAAGGTCTCTTCTTCCCATCAAATTAATGAGTGTTTGACATGCCCATTTATATGTGTTACATAACAAGACCCTGAGTGCTTTCCCCACCGCTGTAAATCATCCCTCATTCAAATAAACGAACACAGCTCACTCTGTCCTGCTTCCTCCTAAAATTCACTTCTGAAGGAAACATCATGGACAGACCGCAAAACTCCCGCTGTGGATTTGATGCAAATGAACTCACATGCAAATAACTTGTGTAAGACACAACTGTTGACAACAACAAAGTACAAAATATAGCGATTAGAATCGCTTTGTCATTGATGAATTGATTTGCACTCTTTCTCTGGCTGCCGATGAGATGGTTGGAATTACAATGCCACAGAGGCCTTGGAGATGTATATTTGGTTGCTCTTTTAAAGCTCAGATCACCTTAACTTTGTCTCAGATATTTAATCAAATAATTTCTTAGGGAAAATAAAAGTTAAGGTGAATAGAACATTTAAGATGATTTGGTTTTAAAAGAAAGATCAGAAATGTTTACATTAATATTAAAGTTTTATACACAAAAACAGGTTCCCACTTATTAGGTGTCTTTAACTTTGTACTAACATTTAAATTAATCAATTGATACAATGCACTCATGTGTACATGTTTTTACAATGTGCTTATATTATTATTTTTTTAAATACATGCGTGTAATTACAGTCTAATGGCTACTGTAATGATAACTATAATTACACTGTTGACCCTTCCCTTACCCCTTAACCCACCCTTAAACCTACCCAAACCACCTAACCTTACCCTATCCCACCTCAATAGCGGTTTTGCAAAACAGCATCAACACAATAACTACATTGTACTTATTTTTTTGATGTAAGGACATAGTAGTTAAGGACACCTAATATAAAGTGTGACCAGAAAAAGGATTTGTAGGATTTAAAATTTTCACCCAGAAATTACTAGTAAATTCCACAAATAAATGCAAAGAAACAGCAAGTAACACATTGAATTAAACTTGAATGTTGAAAGACTGAAATTTTTTTGTAAAACGTACTCCAATAATCTTTGTTTTATTTATAACTTCAAAACAACGTTTTTTTTTTCAGTGTACAAATCTGAGAACAATTTGTGACATAGAGATCTCCCCTGATATAGAGGAGACACATGAGATTACAAGGGTAAAGATAAAAATCTGAAATACTCATTTAGCTCTCCATTATGGTCTCATTACTGTCTAAGTGAAACAACGAAGATATTAAAGATATCTCTTATCATTTTATCTAATATGCAGAAAGCCTCCAAGTAAAATGCTGTCGCTTTATGATACACTGTGTGTGCCTCCAGTTATAATTGTGCCTAAGCTGACAAACAGCTTAATGCTTGTATCCCTGGGATTTTGAGCATTGTAGATTACCGTAAACAGAAACGGTATAGTACATTACAAAGAAGATTTTCCTTACATATATGTTGTATCCATCACTAAAGCATGTTTGATCCAGAGAGTCACTAGTTAATATTGCATCTGTGGTAAAAAGCGGTTAATACTGTAGCTCCAGTACTAAACTGTGGTGATTTTGCTTTTATAAGGTGAAATAAAATGTATGCAGGACCCAGTGCACACAATATTAAATAAAATACCAAAATAAATAAAATTGCAATCTCAATACTTGGTGTATCACCAGGTAATGGCTTCAGTGAAGTGTTTGCATGCAATAAAAGGCAATCAAATACAGCATTAGATTCTTGCTATAAGCTTTATGTGTGGTTGATCAGCATATGGTGAGATGATAATCTTTGCAATGGACTAGCCAAGGGAGAAATGTGTGGTAACACAAGAAACACAAATCCTTACAGTAGATAAAGACTTCAGAGCAAGGTTTGCTTTATTACAGTGTGTTCAGTTCATGTCTGCCGATTAATCAGCTACACAGGGACATTCATTTACCCTGTCTAAGGACACAAAGAAAAGTGCCTGGAATGGTGCAGGACATTGGAAACATGACTGAGTTTCTTTTTTTTTTTTTTTTTTTTTTTTTCATGGGTGACAGTCAGTGCACATTGAGGTGATGTATTGTGTGCCAGAGAATTTTGCCCTCAGACTCTCACTTTCACTGAGGATGATAAATCCCTGAAGCAATCTGTCCCATTCTAATAAAGCACAACACAGAGATAACCAAACAACAGCACAGGGGTGTTACCAATGAAGTATGAATAGGCGTAATGCCAAACATGGTCTCAGAACACTGTCAGTTGGAGTGGCAGTGTCATACCTCTTGACAAATTAACACAAGCCCACTGACCTGACCAAAACCACAGCTATTCACATGGCTAATGCAGTTTCATAACTAATATTTTATAGGTCCTTACTACTCCAACAGGTTATAGCAATGGCTACAAATACTGTAGCACTGGTTTACAATCTCAACCAAAATTGTTGTCTCAAGGGATGTCTTTTCAAATACAATGAAAGTTCAATTTCTAACCAAATTAGATCGAAATCAATTATACCATTAACTCAATTAAATTACCTCACTGAGTAGAGAAGGCTTTCACTTTAAACTCTCCTTTAGAAAAGGTAAATATCTACTTTTACATATTGTTTTAAATGAGGCATTTTGATATTTCAGATTTTTTAGACTTTAAGAGATTGTTGATAGTGTAGAAGTTTAAAGCAAAATTAAATATGTGGTCACTGTGAATGAATGAGATGCATTAGCTATAAATGCAAAGCAGCTGATGAGATGAGAATTTAACAGCAAAAATAAGGGAATTTGATCATTTATCACATCCTTTTAACTGGGTTGTAGATGTAAAGATATTGTAGGTTACGTAAAGATATCGTGAGAGATTCACAAGTAGTTAATTCACTTCCTTCTTAAACCATAAAATAATTTGAGTGAGGAACTGATCCAGAATAGAGAGATTACTCACATAAAAAAATGTTCTTAAATACTGATACAACCGTTAACTTTAAGTGCATCCCCATCATGCACTTATGCTATTTTTTAGTTGTGTGAATGTATTCACAGTGAAACCTTCACTTCAAATACTCGGATGATGCACTTACTTAAAAGAAAAAAATTGAGTTGTGGAAAGTTGGACACTGCACTCAACTATCACAGCTTTATGTGTAGCAGAGCGAGGGATGGAGTTCTCAGACCCCGATGCTGGATGCCAAAATAACTTTATAAAATTCATACAATATACTGTTGAGTACATATGGCATAGTATAAGTGCATAATGTATAGTATGCCATTTGGGATACAACTTTTGTTTCCATTCAGACAAGTAGATGGACAGCACCAATGGTGAAAAAGGAGGAGATAAAATGTGTGTAAATATAGGTCGGACCACAGGTATAAATCCACAGCGTAACGAGACCAGGATAGAGTTAATTCAGAAAAGAGCAGAATTTTGCCATCATATAATACCAAGAAAACGTGTGTTAATGAATAAATTTATTGAGTAGATTAAGATATTGAAACACAACCAATACAACACTGTCAAAGCGACACAGCTGGACACTTCTTGCTCATCTTCAAGAAACGAATCAGTCAAACTGAATCTAGTCACTAAAGAGATCAGGGTATCTTAGATTCCATTTACACCTGGTCACATAAAAGTGTTTTTGCAAAACGGATATAAATCCGATCTTCAATTCCCGCGCTATATGCAGATTTAATGGAGTGCAACGTCACCTTAAGCAACAGATATGAGCTGCATTTTATTGATCGTCAGCTAAAATGTAAAATTCAAAGACCACAAAAAGAGAGAGAGCGGCAACAGCCCTCGTAAGATCATTTCGGTTCTTTACTTTTAATGAAGATGATTGTGTTTTAAGCGTCTGCAACTTACTTTCACTTTGATTTGCGATAGTTTGCACGTTGGCTTGATGATGCTCAGCTGCGGTAATTCGTGTTGCAGTAGCGTCGTCAAATCTGACTATAACATGACATATAGCCTATAACAAAGCTCTAACACGTTTATTTTTTAGAGGAGTAAAATTTATATATGTGGTTTCAACAACCAGATGCATTTACACTTGTCCAGTTTCATCTGGAATGCGGCCCAGACCACCTCCTGAAGTGGTTTGAGCGATCGGATTCAAATCCGTCTCGAATGCGTTTCAGAGGGCATTTACACCTGGTCTTTTCATGATCGGATAGCTATCTGATCAAAGAAAACGCATGAATTGGCCAGGTGTAAACAGCCCCTTAGATTAAGTGCAAATCTCAAATCATGATGTAAATATAACCTGAATAGACTGGTTTGAACTTAAAGTAAAACAATTTTTTTTACAAGCTAATATCTCTCTCTGTGTGTGTGTGTGTGTGTGTGTGTGTGTGTGTGTGCGTGTGTGATTTTAAAGCATTTTTAGTCTAAGATATCTTAGATAGATGTGTTACATTCTGCTCTAGTACAAAATGGAATGACCCTGTGTCAACCGGAATTCTGGGAAACTAATTTCCACTCGCTGTCACACACATCACTGGCATCAGGAAGAAGAGATTACAACTGGCTTCTCAGGCAAGAACACAGAGCTTGATGTATGAGTGGGGTTTTGTATCCTTCACCTTATGGAAAGCTTTAGATATTGTTATTTTAAATATTTGTTTTGCATTTAATTTAAATTTGCCTCGGCATTCCTTCCTGAAGTTTAAATAGCTAGAAACAGTATTAGAAAAAAAAAACAGTAACACTTTAAAAAAATGGTCTGTCGTTTATAGGTAATTATGCAGAAAGCAGCGAGGACCAATTAGTAGTACTACTTCAGCTACTACTATTTAACTAGTATAGAAACCAGATAAACTAATCAGTAAGTAATATCAATTAGTACTATATAGTTCCTAATTAGGTAATCAATAATTACTGAAAGAGATTAGCCTCTTAAGAACTAATAATTAGACATATTATGAAGATCTCCAAAGCCAAGCCTCCTTCAAAACACATGAACGCACACAGCAGAGTCTGCTGAGAGACAAGAGAGTTAAATGTCTCAAAGCACATAACATTACAATAATAATGAACGTAAACAACTTACAAAGCTCTACCTGTACCACCTGACTTTTGCAATGATTGGAACTGTAATTTTTTGGTCCTTAAGGCCCTTGGACAGTGAGTCCAAAATTCGCATCCGAAATATAGGCTATATATTTAGACATCTATAGTTACTATTGATTGCTTCAGGGTGTGAGTTCCAACCAGTATAACAAAAAACTGTTTATTACAAAAAAATGCCTGCACTACCTTTAATTTTGCTCATCAGTCCTTATCCACCAAGTGTTAGATTTTCTTCTGTCTATAGCATTGGTCTGACATTGCCAGTTAGACCATGGCTGGAAAGGACAATGTCTTATAAGACAACGCGGCACACTCAAGCTTTAATGCCTTTGTTGCTATGGACTTGTTTTGAATGCAAGTAGGCGCACTAACAGGACTCTGCACCCTCAGGCTAATTTTTCAGTGCTTTAAAAATGTACAGCCACATGCAAACCCTGCATTTATCACGCTGAAGAGCCTTGATTAAAAACCATATGCTTCACAAGTCCACATTTAGTGCATATCAGCAAACGAAAGCAATGGGCTTTCTGACCTGACTCATTATTCATGGGTGTATGTAATCAACGAGGATCAATTTCTAGCACAGCTAGAAAAGGTAGTCGAATAAAGATCGGTTTGGTTCCTCTCCCTGACACTGGTATCACTCTCTGACTGCTGTTTGGAATGCACAGAGGAAAACATTCCCTCTAAAGCTTATTTATAGTCCAGCACTTTAGGAAGCACATTGATCTTTTTTAAAGCATTTCCACTTTGGTCGGCATTGCCTGTGTTCTTTGAATTTAAAGCTGTGATTGAATGTGAGATATCTGGTGATGCTCACATCATCTTTCCTCGAGAAAAGAGAAGGAGCTAAACCATGAAAAGATAAATGCAGGGCTTTTGTTCACTAGAGCTGTTTGTATCTCTGATCAGCTTGTGCAGTCCCAGCTAACCATATTATATTCTAAGAGTGTTTTGTTCCCATTAAGTTATGAAAACATTATTTCTGAGGGGCTGTTTACACTACAACGTTTTCAACTAAAAACGTAAAACTTTGTATGCGTTTTGGCCGTTCATTTACATGAAAATGGCATTTTGGGTGCCTGAAAACGCAATCTTTTGTGTAAACGTTGTAAACGTACCCTAAATGTACCGTAAATGTTCTGATACAAGTAGTACCATTTAAAAATAGTGTTAGATAAATGTCCACTATTCAGAAAAATAATATAAAAACGTTCCATGAACGATGTACCTAAATAATGTTTTTGAGCTAATATTATTAAAGACCAGATAATTTGAATTAACAGTCTATTAATGTTACAGGAAGATTGTTTGTTCATAACTTTGAGGGAACCTTGCCATAACTATAGCCAAAGTTCTGTGAACATTACCTGCTGGGTTGATGGGCACAAGAATACAGTAGGCTGTACTGTGGAGACTTTAGGCCTATATAGAGAGCCTGCATGCAGTGGAGAATATAGAGTGATGTTTGATAGCTTGATCAAATGTAAAAAAAAAAAAAAAAAAAAAAAAAAAAAAGAGAGAAAGTGGATGTGTTGACTGTAAAGCCTCGGTCTAATGCAGTTATGTTTAAATCCTGTGAGAGATTCTGGGTAAGACTCACAACAATTACCCCTGCCAACAGCCTGTGTCAACTCTAATATTGTTATTGTCTGAGCGACCCAATCTGGGAGAAGCGAACCTACACACAGATATATTCCCTGATAAGGCATGCAGACAAATGTAAACTCATTAATAAACCCACTTGCCAGCTGTACGCTCATGCACAACAAAACTTCAAAGTAATGCCTGCCAAAGTAAGATGCAATTTGAAAGAAAAAAAATGTATATTTAAGGGGTAAATCAATTTAGATTCAGGCACTTCATGTTTATTCAGAACTTTCTTTTTTTTTTTTTTTTTGCTTGCTTGCTTGTTTGCTTCTGTTTAAAGCAGCACTAAACACTATTTAAAAATGCACAAATATGCTATTGCTGACTTATGGTCTTTTTAGGAAGGCCAGTGAGGAGTCCATTATAATAATCCACCCTGCTGGTGATGAAAGCATGCACAAGTTTCTCTAAGTCTTGACTGGAAACAAAGCATCTAATTCTTGCAATATTTTTCAGATGATAATATGCTGATTTAGTTATTGCTTTGATATGACTACTGAAACTAAAGTCTGACTCTAGAGACACATCAAGATTCCTGACTTGATTTTTAGTTGTTTGACCCCTAGAGTGAAGGTATGCATTCACCTTGAGAACTTCATCTTTGTTTCCAAATGCAATGAACTCAGTTTTGTCTTTGTTTAACTGAAGAAAGTTTTGGCACAGCCAACTGTTTACTTCGTCAATGCATTGGAACAGGGAGTCAATGGGGCTGTAATCGTTAGGCGATAGGGCTAAGTAGATCTGTGTGTCGTCTGCATAGCTGTGGTAAGAGATTTGGTTCTTTCTCATTATTTGGCTCATTGGGAGCATGTACAGGTTGAATAGGAGTGGCGCAAGAATTGAGCCTTGAGGAACTCCGCATGTCATGGATGTCCACTCAGACGAATGCTCTCCAATACTCACATAATTATCTCTCCCTTCTAAGTATGACCTGAACCATTTTAGGACTATCCCTGAGAGCCCCACCCAGTTTTCCAGCCTGTCAAGAACTATGTTGTGATCGACAGTGTCAAATACAGCACTGAGGTCGAGTAGTACTAGAACTGATAATTTGCCTTTATCATTATTTAAGCGAATATTGTTTATTATCTTTATGAGAGCTGTCTCTGTGTTGTGATGCGATCGGAAACCAGATTGAAAATTGTCAAAGTATCCATTCGAGCTTAAGAATTTGTTCAGCTGATTGAAGACAACTTTTTCAATGATCTTGCCTATGAAAGGAAGGTTTGAGATCAGTCTATAGTTGCTTAATATGGCCTTATCCAGATTGCTCTTTTTCAGGAGGGGCTTGACAACTGCAGTTTTCAGGGAGTTTGGAAAACTCCCATAGAGAAGTGAGGCATTAACCACTTTTAGAAGATCTGATTCTAAGCTGTTTAACCCACTTTTGAAGAAAGATGTGGGAAGTGGGTCAAGGTCACAGGCTCATGTTTTAAGGTGCTGTACGGTTTCTTCCAAAATTTTGCCATCAATTTCTTTGAAATCAGACATAGTAACTACTTTATCAGTTTGTGATCTGATCTGTCTGACCCTAGTGCGGCTCAATGATGTGCTGATCACCTTTCTGATATTATTGATTTTCCCAGAGAAGAAAGAAGCAAACTCCCTGCACTTGCTGTCTGAGAGCAATTCATTGGGAATCTGGCTTGGGGGGGGGCAAGTTCCATATTGAAAGCATTGATGTTGTCTTTGTAGATGTTATAATGGACTACAAGTTTTGTCTTCCGCCACATGCGCTCTGCTTTTCTGCATTTTCTTTTCATATTTTGCACTGCTGTTGAGTTTCTCCAGGGTGCTTTCTGTCTACCACTCTTCCTGACTTTCACAGGAGCAATATCATCAATTACACCTTTAACTTTTGAGTTAAAAGAATCAAGGAGAAAATCAACAGAGTCAGCAGATATGCTTGGTGTTAAAGATATGGCCTTCATAAATAGCACACTAGTGTTCTCATTTAAGCATCTCTTCTTGACAGACACAGATCTAGCTTCAATGGGAGGAGAGATCAATATATAAAAGAAAATACAAAAATGATCAGACAGTGCTACGTCCTTAATAACAATCGATGAAATGTTTAGACCCTTACTGATTAGTAAATCTAATGTGTGTCCACGATTATGTGTCGGTCCATGTACATGCTGAGTCAGATCAAAAGTTTTT
Organism: Meda fulgida; assembly: GCA_030578275.1. Lineage (NCBI taxonomy): Eukaryota > Metazoa > Chordata > Actinopteri > Cypriniformes > Leuciscidae > Meda > Meda fulgida. Next base: position 25,148,939 of record CM060622.1, read on the forward strand.
AAAACAGTTTTGATTTCTTTTGCCATATTGGTTTCTGCATTATCTATGTGAATGTTAAAATCTCCAGCAATAGCAAAATAGTCAAACTCTGAGGAAATTGTTGATAGCAGTTCTGTAAAGTCCTCAGCAAAGGCTGGAGAGTATTTTGGAGGCCTGTAGACAATGATAAGTAAAATCCATGGAGCACCTTTTAACACGGTAACCAGATATTTGAAAGACGGGTAATTACCAAATGATATTTGCTTACATTGATAGACATCTTTAAAAAGAGCAGCTACTCCCCCACCTCCCCTGCCCACTCTGCAGACACTCATAAAAGTAAAGTTAGGAGGGGATGTTTCATTGAGGACTGTTGCACTGTCTTCTAGCCAAGTTTCATTTAGAAACATACAATCCAGGTTGTATGTGGTTATTAAGTCGTTGAGTAGAAGTGATTTATTTATAAGTGAGCGGATGTTTAAAAGTGCTAACTTAACAGTCTTACTTTTTGTCCCCACAGCAATCTTAGCTTGGCGTGTAATAGGCACCAGATTAGATGGGTTTTCTGTACGGCTTTTGAAGGCCTTAGACTTTCTATCATGTAATCAAACAGCAATAGTGAAAGATACAGGCACACTGGGTTCCCAGTGTGCCTATCACTGAGACCCGACACATATCACTGAGAGCTGGTATCAGTTGTTTTTGGTTCACCTTGAGCCGATGGAGGGTGTGAGCTCTGGCGTTGTGGCAGAGGCCGAAGAGCTCTCACAGGAGGAGGGCGAGGGCGAGCTGGGCCCGCAGGCCTTGGTGGTTGTGGGGCCTGCCGTTTTTTGGTTGATTTCTGGGGGCTTGCAGATAGTTTGGTTCCAGAAAACACCAGTTTTTCCATTTTCTCCGTGAAGCACAGAAGTGGAGTTGCTGGAGAGAGGTATAGCGTGTCTGGTGAGCTGGTTGCTCTGGTGTTATCGGAGGCTAATTTGCTGTCCTGGTTTTCCTCACTGTTTTCCAGAAAGTCGTCCTTGGGTGCTTAATCTTGGAGCAGTTCTAGTATGTCACAATCTGTCTGTGGTGAGCTCTTTGGGCAGGGCTCAAGTGAGATTGTGTCCGTGAGCAGAAGTTGTTGTGGCTGCATGGTGTTATCATTGTCCTTGTGTGACGTGTCAACCGCATGTCCATTCAGGTGCTGAAGTGAAGTCCTGTGGTCATTTATACTTTATCCAGGTGTGTGTGTGTGTGTGTGTGTGCCATTCAGGTTGAGCGTATTGGCACACACTGCAGAAGGATGATTGAGGGAGAAGTAGATATTGTCCTTTAGCACTCTTGAACCAAGTTTGTTTGGGTGGTGCCCATCCTGTTGAAACAGTTGCCTCTGACTCCAGAAAAGATTGAAGTTGTCAATGAAGTTTACTCCTTTTAAATTGCAGGTTTTTTGGAGCCATGTATTAAGCCCAAGCAACCGTGAAAACCTGTTTGTTCCTCTTGCTGGGAGTGGTCCACTGATGAATGTTTGAACTTTCAGTCTTTTAAGTGTTTCAAAAAGTTCATTGAAATCCTTCTTAAGGAGTTCTGACTGCTCTTTATGCATATCATTTTTCCCCACATGAATGATGAGTTGATTTGCAGTCGTTTCTGCAAATCGATTTGATATGTTTCATCAGAATGTTCTCAAGTTCCCTGTTTACATCAGAAGTTGTTGCTTGTGGAAGGTAGCATGTAGTTGTATCCCTGCTGTTAATGTTTCTGATTATGGAGTCACCCACTATCAGAGTCCTGTGCTCGGCTGCGCTCTGAGCTGAGTGCCGCGGTCTGCTCGACCTCGAGCGCCAGTTAGCATCAGTGTTAGCTACTGGCTGATTCAGTCTGTGTTCAATCACATTCATCATGTTTGGGGATTCCTCATTTACATTCATTAATACTTCGAATCTGTTCTCAAGATGTATAAGTGGTGGTAAGAGACCAGTATTTGCAATCCTTGTCAGAGCTGTATCTGGGGTAGAGGATGCTACTGCGGCAATATGTGATGCTCGTAACAATCTGATGTCTCGAGTGGCTTTGTCGATCGGCTTGTTTCTCTACACTCAGTATGGCCTGTCGAGGAGCACTAGATTCATGGTATTGTAGTATGTTCTGATGTCCTCGACGAAGCTCTGTTGTGTGTTCCGTCTGGTTTGGTGGTCCCACAAGTAACTTTGTTTCAAGAACTGCAATCCTTTGTAAAAGTCTCTGGCAGTTAATGCAACAAGTAGATTCCAGAAGAGGCATTTTCTCTTATCCTTTTGAATGTAGGCAGCTGTGTTTTCCCTTCCCCGGAATGTAAGCTTTCAGTGGGAGGCTGGTCGAATAAAATAATTCAGCTTTTTTGTAGTAATCCAAGTGTTTGAGCACTGTGCTGATTTGCTAAAGTTAAAATAAGGTAATAAAAGGAGATAAAATATAAAAATATAAAAGCGAAAGAGCAAAGCGCAGAGCAGTAAGCAAGAGCGTCCGAACAGTAGCAGAGCAGGAAGTGCACAAGCCATAACCGAGGTTCTTGCCACATCACCAAGGAATGAAGACACCTGCGCGTAACCTAGATCATGCGGAATGGGTTGCCCCTTGGAGAAAACCCCTTGGTCTTGAGTCACTACTGCAAGGGTCTCATGTAAAGCAGGCCAAAAGGTATCATGATGAATGCTGCTGCCATCAGACCCAACAGTCTCTGAAACAGTTCAACAGTGAGTGACTGGTATAGCTTTAGCTTGTTTACGGCTGCGAGGATTAATCCAATACGAGTGATAAGGACCCAATATTGGTATGCTTCGTCCCCAAAAGCAAACCTCAGGAATCTCCTGTGAATGTGGAAGGAATGAATACATGAAAGTATGCGTCCTTGAGGTATATCATGACAAACCAGTCCTCGGATCTGCTTTGAGTCACGATTTGTTTTAATGTCAACATCTTGAACTTGAAATCTTTGAATGAACAATTTAGATGGATCAGATCTAGTATTGGGCCCAGAGGTTGTTTAGTATCACCCCTCTTCCATTTTTAATCAGTAAGTGTGACAGACTTCCACCAGAAGAGGGTGAGATTTTAGCAAAAACAGTTCACAATCGGTATGAAACCAATGACCACACTTGAGTTGTTTGGAGTTGGTGAGTGGGACCTGAAACTTGTGGGATGGAAATCTTTGTAAGCTAATAACTCAAAAGCAACTTGCCACAGCCAAAAAAAGACATATTTTCATTATTAAAATACCATAGTATGGTACAGTGTGTTATATTGTGTCTAAATATCAACAACAAAATGTGGTTTTGGTGTTTTGCATACTGAATATAAAATGTTGAGTGTAACTGATAACTTCAGATGTTCATTTTACTAGCATGTATTCAATAATTTCTTTATGAAATATTGTTGCTTTCATGTTTCAGTCAGAAACATACTGAGGTACATAAGCCTCTGTTAATGGAAACTTGTAGCTTGAGAGCTTTGTCATTTTCAGGCAACTCTGTTCAGAGTTGGATTTAATAATTTGACCCCAGGGGGAACTGGCTGGCTAAAAAAGAGTAGTTCAAGTCTTCAATCTCCCACTGTGATTCCTGTTACTATTCACTATTCAGCACAGACTGTTCCATGCGTACATCTCTGTCAGAAGCACAAGTGCTATGAAGCTTTCTGTGACTTCTGCAAGAAATGTTCAAGTATAAAAGGTAGCATTAAACATAGAAGTGCTTGATGACAGCTCTACAATCTGCTTTACAATCCCTGCTGAAAAATCCATAATAAACCAGCATGGATTCCATGCTAGTCCAGGCTGGTTTATGCTGGTATAGTGCTGGTCTAGCTGGTGGACCAGCATATTAATGCTGTTCTCAAGCAAAACAGAGCTGGTGAAGCTGGTTCATCAGCATGGTATTGCCGGGTTGAGTGTGAGTAGCTGTCTGTATTCAAGCAGTGATTTGGGGACAAGCATAGTTTTTGCTCGCCAATTTCTATATTTAACACATTGATGATGTAAAGGAAAACAATATAAAGTTAAAACATATGATTTATTGAATTATATGATTATAACTTTTGTAACAACATTTAGTTTTACATTAAATTAGCTCAAATTATATATAGGGAATGTTAATAATTAATCATGAATATGATTAATATATTACATATTACAGTTAAATTATCGAAGTTGAAAATAGATTGATTGTACACACGAATGATCAATCACAACGAATTATAATTCCTCATTCATACGTCAATGGTCCATTTTCAGATCGATTATATGAGATAACCTTTAAGGGAGTTAATTTAGCAATCGAACTGTTTGTCCAGCAAACGGCCGTAAGATTAACTTATCAACTTCTCAACAAAGTTATCCCTTCTTATAAACTCCAAGAAATATCAATTTTCTGGCCGTGAACATTAATTTTCCTGTGTTTATAAAATTAGACTACGCAACGTAGTCAATAATGAAAGCTTTGTAGCTATGATCGAGATTTCATTGACTTTGTAAAATGAGCATTTTAGACAGAAGGCAATCAAGAATATAATGGTTTTAATAGTTGGACTAATAATACATCGAACTACAATTCACACAGAATATATGTATATACACCCGAAACAAACAAAAAGAAAAACATTACAAACACGAATTAAAATAGGATTAGAGAGAAAGATAAAAATGAGAGGGAGAGAGAGTTGGGAAGAGAGAGAGAGAGAGAGAGAGAGAGAGAGAGAGAGAGAGAGAGAGAGAGAGAGAGAGAGAGAGAGAGATCCGTAGGATCACAGTTTGGCAAAATTCACCTGGACATTTAAACCTTTAAGAGACAACACGGAAAAACAGTCTTAATGCTCTAAAATCTTGGTAACTCAAATATACTTGCATATAGTTCTCATGTGTCTGAGCCCTGCGGCGTGTGTGAGCGGCTGGTCTTTGTATGTTCCGTTGGAGCATCACGTGGTTTGCTGCGGTCTGGAGCGTGCCTTTTCAAAGAAGGCTTAAAGGTCTTTGACGTAAATTACCAAATAAATAATTCAGACTAAGTTCATTTCTGGTGAAATGAACAAAGGAAAAACAAACTTAAACAAAAGAAAAGAAGAGGACAGATCCCCCAGGGCGGGGATCACGAGTATGATGGTTACATCGGATCGAAGGAGAGGGAAGAGTCCAGTCAAAAGTCGAAGTTCCCTCGAAGAAGGGAGATCCCCCAAAGATGCAGTTCTTTCTCCCCCCTCCTTACTTCTCACTACTCCTCAAAGATCCCAAAACTAAAGATGAGGTGCTTGGTGGTCTTCTTTAAAGACACTTCTGTTTACGCCTCCTCTGGCGTGAATACACCAATCAGCTGGGAGGAAAGTGTGCAGATAAGTGTTCCTTTGTTCCCTCGAGATCGACTTTGCATGTTTCATGACCATGATGTAAAAATGCGTTCAATTTTACTCCAGAGATGATAAAACATAGTAACATACATTTTACGGTTTGCACCTATATATATATATATATATATGGTTTGGTCAGATCAAAAGGATTCTAAAGGTGTGAAGAACGACATACAAACATTATAGGAAAACACAGTTACATTAAAAATGCATCTAAAAGCACCTCTGTTCATTTAGAATTATAATACGATCACATCTAACCCCAATGGAACATGGGCAAACATAAAAACATATCGAATATATCATAGTACAAGTCTCTCAATTGAGGAGATTGGAGAAAAAGTCCTTGTGTGTGTGTGTGTGTGTACTGTGAACGTGGCTGGGTCATTCGTTGGTGAAGATGTGGTGAACTTTTGCTCACCCCCCTCCCGGGCAATGATACGTGTGTGCGTATTCTTTGAATTGATGAGTTTTAAGTCTGGTTACAATGACCAGTGTGGTTCATCACACAAGGTTGTCTGTGTTTGTGAGGTGTCCTGAAGAGGGGACACCACGGGATCTCCGGCCAGAGAGGCGCTCCTGTTGGGTCACATGTGGTAAGACAGAGGACCCTGTGATTACTTATCAGCGAAAAACGCCGCGGGGGCACTTCTGGCATCGGTCATTTAATTAAGTCCCATCACCATTTGCTTGTGTGTGAATCAGTAACTTAAAAAGTCTCATGACATCTCCATTCTTCAGATTGTGAAAGAAACAGGAGTGTTTACTTAATTGGAGACTTAGTTGATTAAAACCACATGATTGCGCTGATCATCTGATTATTGCTACATTCCCCCCTTGATGGTTCGGCAGGACCCGTGTGGGTGGGCCTCGTTGAACCATCACGACCGCATTGGTCACGTGGCAGGTAAATCATGGAGGTTGGATGCTGCAGATGATGGTTAGGGCTGAGGGCTCAGCTCTATGAGGTTTTCCGCGTTCTCTAGCGGGGAGTCTTCTTTCCGAGGGCCCCTACGGAACCCTCCGGACATGGCTTGGGTGAGCCTGGCTGTTGAGGCTCTCATCTCGTCGAGTCGTCGGTACAGGACGTAGGCCAAACCCAGGGTTAGCCCCCCCCCCCCCCTTCCTCAATCCATTTTTCCAGTTCGGATTGGTATTCTTCACTCGGAAGGTGGTACAGGGCTAGGTCGTCCAGGTGAAGGATGGTGCAGTGAGTGCAGCTGTGCGCACAGGAGTGTTAGTGAGCCACCTGTCACCTACAATCTCTGCTTGGGTCTCGATGCCTTGAGTGCGAGGCTTTGCTTCGGCAGGGCAGCGGGTGTCGCTGATCTGCAGCCTGCAGATTCCGTCAGTGTTGTCTCTGAGGAAGGGTCTGTTAAGGCAGAGATAGTGAATGTCTTTGGTCAATGTGCACATGTGCAGGTTCGGGGCCAGGTACAGCTGTGGGTTGCTGTCGTGGTAGGCCACCACGTCTGGAGTGCGAATCTTGATGTGAGTGTCACTTTTCAAAAATCCGACCTTGACAATGTCTTTTACTTGGTAGAGTCGGCTTGACTCTATGATGGGTAGGTTCAGGAGAAAACCCACTTTCCTCTGCTCGGAGTCGACGCAGAGTGGGATGGCGCTACCCAGAGAGTAGGTAAGGTGTGCTTGTAGAGGGTCAGTTGGCGTGGTGATGTCAGGAGCCAGCATGGTTTGCACCAGGCTTAAGGGTATCAGGTACGGTGGAATTCTACCCATGGCTAGGCTGTCAATGGAGGAGCTCACCTCCCGCAGCAGGTCTGTCATCCGGGCTGTGACCAGCTGAGTTTGAGCAAAGTAATTCTGGGAGACAGTAAATAGCTGTTTCATGGAGTTCACTGTCTGGTTCAGCAGAACGCTGTGAGTGTTGAGAATTACCACTGTTCCCTTAAATGTCTTGTGGGTGATTGCAGGGAGGCACTCTGTGTCGTAAGTTGCTCTTTTAGCAGTGGGATCTCAGTTTGAATTTCAGTCACATGCCGTCTCACGGTGGCTAGGTTAACTGCATTGACACTGGATATGTCAACGTTAAACAGAGTTCCGACAGCAGCGGCGGCTCTGAGCAAAGCTCCTAGGATCCGTTTGGCACGGCGGTTGTGTCCACTTAAGTCCGCTTGTGTGACAGTCATTTTATCAAGTTGGTTGAGCATGTGCTCAACATTGGCCTCAGCGTGAGCGAGGGAGTCCTCTGTCCATCGGGCACTGGCCCAGCTGAATTGGGCTACTGTGCTGGGGTAGGGTTTTAGGTACACGTTGCGGGGGTCCACTTGAACATACACTTTCTGGGTGTGTGTGCGGCAGTTGGTTATCAGGAATCCCATTTGTTCTTTTAGGACGATGCCTGATGCCGGACCCGGTGAGATGCTGTCCGTTTGCGGCTGCCCTCTGGTTGGCTGAAGGCTCAGAATGGCAAACCACGGCAGCATCCTGGTAAAGGCAAAAAGAAGAGAGAGAAAGGTAGGAAACATTTCAGCGAGTGTCGTCCTTGGTTGGCTAGGACAGTCTTTTCGTTTCGAGGACAATGGTGTGTCACTTGCTTCGGTGTCTCGTAAGTGGCTCTGGTGCTGCGATGTGCAGCACGTGATGCGTCATGGGCATACATTGGCATGACCCCCCTTCTGCATTGTGGCACCACAAGCCTTGGCGCTGTGATGGCATCAGGTGCATAACGTAGAATGTTGTCCTGTGCACGCATCATGTGTTTGGTGACCTGCAGTTGTCTGGGGCACCGGTTATCGGTGGTTGCAGACGGCGTGCTTGGGTGGTTGGAGGGGTCTGAGAGGTGGTTTCTCATATTGTCCATTGTTTTGTCATAGTCTTTGGTAAGCTGGACGGTTAAGGTCAGGTGAAGCAGGGGCTCTGTGACATTTTATCATACTTGTGGTGAGAGACGCATGCATGACCTTAAAAGTTCAGAACCACGGTTTAACTGGTTCGCTAGGTCTGTAGCATAAAGCTAGGTGTTTAACGTGTAGCTAGCTAGTGAAATGTGTCTTTTATCTTATCTTAGCTGTGGATCTTAGGAGGCTAAGATGTATGTGGTTCCGAGAGTATTTCCTGGAAGGGGCATAGCCGAGATGAAATAAATGACTTAAGATGGTTATTATGACTAAATTATTTATCTGGACTGAACTAGTGGTTCACCACGGCTTGACGAAGTGAATAATAGGGGGAAAAGGACAGCTTTCCTATTTGAATTATGCTTATTATCAATCCTCTGGACCATAGTTGTGCCCTAGTAAATTCTTGAAATTACTTGTGTTGCAGGGTCACAAAATGAGTACACTGGTTGAAACTACGCCAAAATAACAAATAAGGGTGTCTCTGTTTCCTTTCTCGCCCTATGGGGAATGGAACCACATTTGAACAAGAGAGGAAATTAAATTAAATCATATAGATGACTGAATAGCCAAGGGAATAGCTGACTGCTATTATTATCAAAGTCAAAGAAATGAAAGAGTTAACAAAGAACAAAAACAAATTAAAATTAAAAGCAAAAGGGAATAAAATGATCAAAACAACGGGAATGATCTGAAGGCGAGAATAATCAGTGGCATTAGTGATGTAAATTCCTATTGCTATATGAATTCTTCTCTAGCTACACAGTTTACATGTAGTCAAACTTATGTTTAATTAACAGGGCATCTGCAAAGTTAGCCTTCGACGGTTAGCAAGGACTATGCCTAAACTAGTGAAGGTGAACTTTAGCTAAGAAGAGTTGCAAACACGGAAAGTGAATTAGAAATCCTAACTGGTGTTAAGGAAAGTATTCTAGAATACTTTGCACTATGAAAAAAACAACGGTGATTAAGGGTTCAAGTAAATGATGCTAACTTCTAACTGTGGAAGTTATTATTTAGCTTAGCCTACGCTGGATGGATGCTATGTTAGGTTAGCTTAGCCTAAGTTGGATGGATGCTAGGTTAGGCTAACTTAGCTTAAGGCTGGAAGGATGCTAGGTTAAGTTAGCTTAGCCTAAGGTAGATGGATACTAGGTTAGGGTAGCTTAGCCACCTAGGCTGGTTTGTTTACAAAGTGACATCACAAGTTAGCACTTCCTGTGACAAGTTGTTGTCATGGGAACTAGTATGTCAGAACAATTCAACAGTCCCTGAAAAGTGTCTACACCTTTTAACGGGTTAAAAGGGGGCGCCTATACTTGAAGTCTTTCGAGAACTTGATGTTACATTAAGTAAAATGCGACTGTATTTTGGCATTTGCTGATTTTACTCATGTAACTCTTCTCTTTACTTTACACAACTTATTCTATTTGTTTACCGAGTAAGGAAATAGATTTGCTGTAAGTCAAAGGTTGTCTAAGCATCTATAGTTACGTCCCTCTCATGCATAAATGCTGACTTTTCAGCGAGTAAACAGTTTTGATCGCTAGGTAGCTCTCTGCTTGTAGATGCAGCTAAAATTTAGGTGAATTACATCAATCTAACAATAATTTGTAAGGCCTTTACATTGTAAAAAGGGGAGCATCACCCAGGTCTACATATATATATATATATATAACTCTGTCCTGAGCTTTCTTTGTCAGACACAGGTTTAGTCATACTGCAATTTGGATTTCTTTTTAACCAAAGCAGAATAGATATCGGTACAGATTAGAGGCTGCTGAAATGAGATTCCTTTGTCACACAGACTTACGCTTTACGGCTGAACTTACTGATATTAGTTGGAAATCTAAGACTCTTTCACTTAAAGTAGAGATGTCAATTCCAGCTATCGTTTTATCTGCATTTAGACAAGCCAGCGATCAAAAATGCGTATTGCACGTTGTGTTCTAGTTGGATCGCAAAGATCCAATGCACGCCTGTAGGTTAACAGTAGTTTAAGGCTGAGGTGGTTTTCCTACACTCTGGCGGTAAGGTGACGTATGCCCTATTTGGAGCTAGTGTTTCTTGTAACCCTTCATTGTCAGGAAACCTAATGTTTAGCAGTGCCAATTCAACCAGCATCTAGAAACTGTTTGTTTCAAAAGAGTTGTGCATAGTCTGTTGGCCGTTGAGATTTACACTTCCATTTAAGATTCTTTTAACTCAGTAAAATTCTAATTTTACGAATGCAGAGTCTTGCAACTCTTTGAACACACATTTTCATCTACTTTTAAAAGTTCTATGTCCTATGCTGATCAGGGACCCTTTTAGCAGAGTCTTGCACTGTGTTCTTGCAGTGTCTTTTGGTTTTGCAGTTCAAAATCAGTGGGGTTTTAGGACTTCTTTCAGAAGAGGCCTTCTGGATTAGGTCACGCATCGTTGAGTGGGCATTGCGTGGTCTTTGGCGAGCTGGAAGGTGCAGGGTAGCGGACTTGAACCTTGACTTGGTGCTGAGGCTGTGTCTTCATGGATGGCTGCTGGAGTTCCGGGGAACTCTGTGATTTTGGAGTCTGGCTTTGTTGTAGTTCTCGTGACCTCTGTGACCGGAGGGGGCGGGGTTCTTGAACTTGGGCCCAGACGGTCAGGTGTTTATAAGTCTAATAAAAGCTCAGAGCAGTCTAGCAGGTCTTTGCCAATCAGAAAGGGGTACGTGTCCATTTGTGAGATGTACACCGGGTGGATCAGACTCATAGAACCAATTGTCAGGTGAATGGGAGCTACCTGTTCGAGCCGGATGTCGTTCTGGCTGTACGACTGCACATTCAGCTCACACGATTGGGATGTAAGAGTTCGATCTTGTGTCATAGCTTTAGCTCTGAGTTTTCCAAAAAGTTCAGCTGATATCAAAGTAAAGTCTGCGCCGGTGTCTACCAGTGCTTCAAGTCTCACGTCATTTTCCAAAGTGATGGCTAGGTAGGGTTTCCGGGCCACCCCTTTTCGATCAGGTTCCCCAGGAGCTTTGGCGTCCGGGTTGGTGTGGTGATCGATGGGCGGTTAGGGCCGGTCTTGTGTTGTTCGCTGTGGAGGCAGGTAGACAAAGCAGCATTTCCTGGGTCTTTGTGATGTTGGACCCAGTCGTGGGAAACTGTGCTGTCATGCTTAGGCTGTGCAGCTGTCAGCTGTGGTGGCTGGGTGATGCTGTCACTTTGTGGTGTGACAGTTAGCTCTGTGGTCTGATGCTGATGAGCAGTTTTCTGGGTGCCTGTTTCAGACTTTACGCTTAAACATAGGATGTCTGGGTCGTCCCTCTTGTGTCTCTTGTGAGATCTCATGTGAAGAAGCTCTTTCAGCACCTTCAGGATCTTTGCCGTCTCTGACGTGGCTGCACTGTCTTAATCTGATGTGTGCTCAGACTTGTGCTTACCAGTGGCATGTTGAGAGGGATACCGCTCCGGGCTGTCTGGGCTTGAGTCTCTTGGTGATGGGGGTTGGCTATTTCTGGGTCGCCGGCTGGCTTCCCAGAATCTTTCAGAGCGCTCGCTCTGGTGCCTTGGATGAGCACCGTCACGGCTGTGCTGCCTTCTGCTGGCCTGGAACGGTCTTGACTCTCTGTAAAAAGGGCTGTGGTGTTGTGGGGCGCCCTCTAGAGGCAGCTCTGAGTAGTGTTCAGAGACAGAGTAGATTGCGGTGTCTTTAAAAGTCTTTTCGTACACAGTCTTTTGCTTAATGTGAGCTTTGTGGGCCAAGTCTCGTAGCTGCTGGGTAGACATGCTACGGGGACAGGCCAGGATGCCTAAGTAATGACTCACTGTGGGATGCAGATTTCGAAGGAACAGACTTCTGAAATTGACATCCTCTTCCATACCTGGCTGGTTCCGTGCTCCGAAGTAGGCTTGTCGGAGTCGGCTGTAGTAGGTCTGTGGGGTTTCAAGTCGGGCCTGCTTGAGGTCCATGGCGGTGAATAACCCTTGGTCTGATTCTGGATCAGAGAATTCACGGATCAAAGCTTGTTGCAGCTGCTGGTAGTCCGTTTTGATAGTCTCTGGTTGACGGTCCATGAAGCTGCGCACCTCACAACTGGAATTAATTCTTAGCAGGTACAATCTGTTCCATGCGGTCGCGTTGGTAACAGTTTGTAAGTGAAAGTCAATGTCTTGCAGGTATGCGTGCACATTGTGGCCTCCTGCAGGGTTCGGAGTGAACGTCGGGATGTTTCTGGCCAGCTTGTCAAGTTCTTTGGGAGCCATGCCGTGGTTAGTGGCAGGGGTTCTTTGGAAAGGCTCTCCCCCCCTCGCTGTTGACGGGGATTCTTGTGGGCTGGCTGGTGGTGTTTTTAACAGCGGGCTTTCGCCCTTCTTTTCAGCTCTGGGTTGTTGGCTGAAAGGTGCGGACCGGTTGGTCAGGGGAAACTTTGTGGTGTTTGTTTCCCCTTCCCGGTCACTCTGCAGTCTATATGAGTGTTTCAGCTCTCTGTGAACAATGTCAAGTTCGTCTTTGAGATCATGTCTCTGCTGAACAAGCTCGCGGATTTTAGCTTGGGCCGCTTGCAAGTGTTTTTCGCAGGCCTTGGCTTTATTGTCTCTTTCTTTTAGTTCAGTCTCTGCTCTTGCAAGGAGAGCTTCACCTTCTCGGAGTTTCTTGTTGAGTTCCTCTCTGGTTCCTTTCTCTGACTGCTCTTTTCGGTCTGTGTGTATACGAAGATCAGACAGGGCAGTTTGAAGTCTTTCCACTTCCTTCTGTAGCTCGGGGTCGGTGTCATCCTCTTCCTTGGTTTCGAGGAGTAGTTGTTCTAGACGACTGTGGATCTGGGCCTCCTCCGCTTGCATCTTTAGCGTTGCTACTTCATGCTCCAGGGCGATGCGGCTCCTTTCATGGAGGTGTGCTTGTGCAATGAGCTTGTGAGCGAGGTTTCCGACGTGTCGGGCCCAGTCTTTGTCGTTGTAGCTTTGACTCGGTTCGTGAGCCGTCAGCTTGTCCAAGTCGGTGACCAGCTGCTTTTGGCTCGGGGGCTCTTAGTCACTGGCGACCTTGGGCAGGAAGGTAGTCATCATGGCTTTCAGCCATGTCTCGAGGTTGCCCCAGTGGACTGCGGGGCTGGAAGACCGGAACATACTGGCTCACTGTGGGCGAGAGGAACACAGCACACACAAAGAGACCAATGCAAGTTCTTTTACGAGCTATAATACTAATACGGGCGATGCCGTCTACCAGAATTTCGGCTAACTGATGCAGGCAGTTAGAGTTATGTGGGGACAATTTGCATAGGTCAGCGTGGGGCCTAAATAAAGATTTTGACAGGGCGGTAGCCTAGTGGGTCATCTGTTGATGCTAACGGCTTGGTTGTCAACCTGTTATTTAGCTTTCCTTGGTGTCTCTCGTAGGTTCAGTCTCTAGGTGAACTGAAAGGAACAGATCACAACAGAAAAGAAAAATAGCAAGATGGGAAAGATTGAAGTAAAATGAAACAATAAAAGTGAATAGGTCTGTAATGAAATGGAGTGAATAATAACACAGGAAGTGTTACAGGGGATAAGGAGGCCTGAGCCTGCTATGTGTGGCTTGGAGAAAAGGGGATGGGCCAAACACTTAAATGACCGGGGGAATATCTAATATTCTGTGGCCTATACTAAGTGGATGGGTTTTACCTTATGTTAGCTTGCCTGGGGTGATTTGAGGTCCTCCCTGGTCGGAGCCAGCGTCGCGGTCAATCTTTCCGTCGTCCCTAAACACTCGACCGCAGTGTCCCCGGGCCCTTCCGTTCATCTGTACCATGGTGCGCCCTCTCAAACAACTTGACTTTAAACACAACCGGCAATACCAAGGTGTCAACTTGCCAGACGGCACAGCAAAGTGGATTTTCCCCAGAACCCTCAAAAAGAGTGGCCCCTCTTCGGGCCTTGGTTTGAATAATTATTCCAAAATTGCCTTGTGTGTCGACTAGTGTGAGTCTTATTGCGTGCCGCACCAATGGAAAGAAACAGAATAGGTCCGAGACTCACGCACGGCAGGCGTCGGTAACGCCGGTCAGACGACCCCGCTCGCTGGAAACCAACCAGGGATGACTGTCAAATCACCACAGCATAAGAGAGTGTTCTACCTATGAATACAAAACAGGATGAAGAACAAGTGAAACTTAAAGTGAATTAAGGCTTTCTTTGTCTAAACCAAATTGAGTACTTATGTAGAAAATAAAAAGCAAAGGCTTTACTAAATAATGGTAAAAACAAAAGGGAATTATGACAATGTTAATTATCAGAACCACCTAATCCCTAAAAGAAGAGATATCAATAAGTAACGCAGGATGACACAGGAGGAGGCAAGCTGTAGTAGCGGGTTACTTCCTCTCAGTGGTCAACCTGGTTGAAAAGACAGCTTAATTTAAATTGCAATTCAAACTGGTTTAAACTCAATTTAAATAAGTGTATAAAGAGATGTTAAGTAACATCTAATCTAGTAAGGATACATTTGTGATGAAGTATCAATACGAAGAATAAATAAAAAAAAAAAAAATTGAACTGAGAAAGTTAATTCAAATTTAAATTCGAAATTTGTTTGTTTCAAACCAAATTTGAATAAGTGTAAGAAAAGTAAAGATCAAAATTATATCTGATGATGATCACGATTACTGTAAGGTATCAGTGATAAATAAAATAAAGCCAATGAAAAACTGGAAATATACCACTTCAAAACAGAATGAAAGGAGGAAAAAGTGATACACCGTCTTAGCAGGGGATGCCACAAGGGTGCGTGTCCCTCTAAGTGGGTATCAGTGACTGACAGGCAAACACGATGTAAATTTAAATTCAAACTGGTTTAAAACCAACTTTAATTAAGCGTGAAAGGGAATTGAAAAATCAGGATAATATTTTATAATAATTAACGATAACAGCAAAGTATCATCAATAACTATAAAACAATCAAAAGAGAAAAGTAGAGATAGGCAATTCAAAACAGAATTTGAAAAGAGAGAAAAGGAGAGTTGAGTGAGCCGACTTAGAAGAAGGCCACTAGGTGGTGGACTTTTAGCAGTAAGAGAGCATTATCTGAAACGGCCCTCGCGTAATTGCGCTCATGCATGCCGAAGTCAGAAGGCGGGGCGTAATTTGAGACTTCTAAACGCCCTCTAGCGTTTAGGCAGCGGAATTACAACCCCTTTTTAATGTGATTCAAAAGCTTTCAGTTTGCGTCGCGCACTGATTTTCTGGAATAAATCACAAGTATACAGTTAAGATCTCTGCGGATCTTTTTGGTGCTATACTGCACAAGAGTATATGGCGGGATTTCTTCGCCACACATACACAAATGTGGACAACAGGAATTTTCGTCTGTTGGTTCGAACTCCAATAAACATTTTTCACAATAGCACTTATGATTTAAATGTATTAGATCTTCAATTGGGTAGCTACGCAAATTTTTGACCAGGAGTTTATCGTTTTTGTTGAATATCACTGGGTTAACCCCGAATTCAATAACGATATTTGCATGCAAGGCCTATGTTTAAAAGGAGTCTCGCTTAAAAACATATTTATTCAAACCGGTAATACGCACGTGAGAATTCTTCATTCACAGCGATTTAAAACAAATATTAGAAATGTATCAACTGCAGAGGTATTTATTCATCTCTTAACAGGACATTTGTAATATTAAAGTACTGCAGTCTTAGCATTTAACAGTGCTAACAATTGTCTAGGCATATTTTTAGCAACTTGTTAAAAATGTAACGTTACTGACTTCGGCTTTTTGCCTCGGTCGGTTAGGAGTGAGTTCGCGTTGCGACTTATCTCACAATCTCATAATTTCATAGCGCGCACAAAAAAAAAATTAATAACCATATACACAGATTGAAACTGGATTGCTCATAAAACAAAGTTTGAAATTGCCCGCGTTCTCCACCAAACTGTAACAACATTTAGTTTTACATTAAATTAGCTCAAATTATATACAGGGAATTTTAATAATTAATCATGAATATGATTAATATATTACATATTACAGTTAAATTATCGAAGTTGAAAATAGATTGATTGTACACACGAATGATCAATCACAACGAATTATAATTCCTCATTCATATGTCAATGGTCCATTTTCAGATCGATTATATGAGATAACCTTTAAGGGAGTTAATTTAGCTATCGAACTGTTTGTCCAGCAAACGGCCGTAAGATTAACTTATCAACTTCTCAACAAAGTTATCCCTTCTTATAAACTCCAAGAAATATCAATTTTCTGGCCGTGAACATTAATTTTCCTGTGTTTATAAAATTAGACTACGCAACGTAGTCAATAATGAAAGCTTTGTAGCTATGATCGAGATTTCATTGACTTTGTAAAATGAGCATTTTAGACAGAAGGCAATCAAGAATATAATGGTTTTAATAGTTGGACTAATAATACATCGAACTACAATTCACACAGAATATATGTATATACACCCGAACCAAACAAAAACGAAAAACATTACAAACACGAATTAAAATAGGATGAGAGAGAAAGATAAAAATGAGAGGGAGAGAGAGTTGGGAAGAGAGAGAGAGAGAGAGAGAGAGAGAGAGAGAGAGAGAGAGAGAGAGAGAGAGAGAGAGAGAGAGAGAGAGAGAGAGAGAGAGATCCGTAGGATCACAGTTTGGCAAAATTCACCTGGACATTTAAACCTTTAAGAGACAACACGGAAAAACAGTCTTAATGCTCTAAAATCTTGGTAACTCAAATATACTTGCATATAGTTCTCATGTGTCTGAGCCCTGCGGCGTGTGTGAGCGGCTGGTCTTTGTATGTTCCGTTGGAGCGTCACGTGGTTTGCTGCGGTCTGGAGCGCGCCTTTTCAAAGAAGGCTTAAAGGTCTTTGACGTAAATTACCAAATAAATAATTCAGACTAAGTTCATTTCTGGTGAAATGAACAAAGGAAAAACAAACTTAAACAAAAGAAAAGAAGAGGAAAGATCCCCCAGGGCGGGGATCACGAGTATGATGGTTACATCGGATCGAAGGAGAGGGAAGAGTCCAGTCAAAAGTCGAAGTTCCCTCGAAGAAGGGAGTTCCCCCAAAGATGCAGTTCTTTCTCCCCCCTCCTTACTTCTCACTACTCCTCAAAGATCCCAAAACTAAAGATGAGGTGCTTGGTGGTCTTCTTTAAAGACACTTCTGTTTACGCCTCCTCTGGCGTGAATGCACCAATCAGCTGGGAGGAAAGTGTGCGGATAAGTGTTCCTTTGTTCCCTCGAGATCGACTTTGCATGTTTCATGACCGTGATGTAAAAATGCGTTCAATTTTACTCCAGAGATGATAAAACATAGTAACATACATTTTACGGTTTGCACCTATATATATATATGGTTTGGTCAGATCAAGAGGATTCTAAAGGTGTGAAGAACGACATACAAACATTATAGGAAAACACAGTTACATTAAAATGCATCTAAAAGCACCTATGTTCATTTAGAATTATAATACGATCACATCTAACCCCAATGGAACATGGGCAAACATAAAAACATATCGAATATATCATAGTACAAGTCTCTCAATTGAGGAGATTGGAGAAAAAGTCCTTGTGTGTGTGTGTGTGTGTACTGTGAATGTGGCTGGGTCATTCGTTGGTGAAGATGTGGTGAACTTTTGCTCACCCCCCTCCCGGGCAATGATATGTGTGTGCGTATTCTTTGAATTGATGAGTTTTAAGTCTGGTGACAATGACCAGTGTGGTTCATCACACAAGGTTGTCTGTGTTTGTGAGGTGTCCTGAAGAGGGGACACCACGGGATCTCCGGCCAGAGAGGCGCTCCTGTTGGGTCACATGTGGTAAGACAGAGGACCCTGTGATTACTTATCAGCGAAAAACGCCGCGGGGGCACTTCTGGCATCGGTCATTTAATTAAGTCCCATCGCCATTTGCTTGTGTGTGAATCAGTAACTTAAAAAGTCTCATGACATCTCCATTCTTCAGATTGTGAAAGAAACAGGAGTGTTTACTTAATTGGAGACTTAGTTGATTAAAACCACATGATTGCGCTGATCATCTGATTATTGCTACACTTTGTAAAATATTTTGATCCCTCTGCTGAAAGTAAAACTGAAAAAAAAAATGTTTTAGTTCTAATTACATTATTAATCAATGTCACTGTGGTAAGCTGAAAGCATCAAAGGGATTGTCTCCTGAAACATTTAGATATATGAAAGCCAAGAAAAATGCGTAATAAAAACATAATCATAAGCAATTATTATAAGTCTATTCAATAACACGGATTGTGAGATGAGCTCTTTCAATGGGCAGTTAAGAACAACTTGACAATGAAAGTTTAAAACTGAAAGTTGCTGTTTTTAAAGACTTTAATATTTATTTGGGAACTCACATGTGTCAAAATCCAGCTGTCACTCACTGATTCCAAAAAACACACATAGTAAAAGGTATGTCATTGCAGTCAGGAACATGCAATTTTGTCAACAATAGTGATAGCATGCACTTTAGACAATTGCTGAAAGAGAATAACTTCAACCAAAGTCATTGGCCCAGTGCCCATAAGGGCTTCAACAACATTTATACATGTACCACATAAAATAAATAAAGCCAAACTGTTTTGGAATAAGTGAATATGGTAATGCTGTTAATCCTCCGGTGAGACATTGATTTTATTTGCTGTTGATTTCATTTAAGGCTGTGTAGATGTAAGTCAGTTGTAGTTGTTTGTGTTTCTGCTCATCTCATCTCTTTTTTCTGTTCTTGTTGTTCCTCTTATCTTCAGTCATTCTGCTTGTTAACCACAAGTCTCATCACTAATGCTCAATCATCACTTGTAGAGTGATACTTTATTTCACTAACTGCAACATTGCTTCTGTCAGTGTTACTTTTACTCTCTATAGATTGGGACCAACTGACCAGTGTTTGTTTAACACTGAGGATTTGACTGTGTACCAGGTAATATGTAACCATCATCATGTATTTTTCTTCATTGAAATTCATTTGAAAAATTGTCTTTGTCTTTTTTTAAACTAACACACACTAAGAAACGTGATATGTGACACATACACACGTTTTGTTGTGGTCTTGCTGGGATCATAGCAGCACTCAAAAGACAACATATGCTGGTCCATCAGCACACCAGCATCCCAAGCTGGTCCCAGCATGTAAAACATACCTTATGCTGGTAACCAGCAATGCTGGATTTTTCAGCATGATAGCTTCAGCAATCCAATGGTTTCACAAACATTACAACTGCAGCAAAACTTTGAAGCTTTTTTTCAATCTGTCACATGGGTATCATCATTAGGTGATTATGTTGACCACCGTTATCAGTGTCAGCAGTCATGACACCAGCTTCAGGGGAACTGCAGGACACAGCAGTTCAAAAAAGTGTTTGTGCTAGTATGGTATATTCTCGTCCAAAACACCAGAATAAAATGAATTCCATTCCCACAATAACTTTTCAAAGCTTCCCTATCAAATGTCCTCCTTTCTGCCAGCGAAGGACATGCACATCTAACAGGAGGGATCTTTTTATCCAGGCCATATACTGCCAGCTTCTCTTTTTAGCTCTGCCCATTTCAGCACTTTGTTTGCACAAGATTGCTACATTCATAACACATCTTCCATCTCATGAGATATGACAACTGCACATCTGTTTCCACCTCCTTCACTTTCAAGGAACGGATCAGTCAACAGTCTCAAAACGCCACCAGCTGCGCTTTGTAAAACATGGACTGAAAGCGAACAGCTTCCTGACTTGGTCTCATGATTGAATAAGTTATCATTCTACTTATGGTATTGTCAAATTTTCAGCAGATGTTTGAGAACAGCTGGAGTGGAGACTGTTGATCAGTCCATGAGCATTTTAGCCATGTGTTTACGACTTAAACTGGTTGATATGCATACTAACTGAGCTCAGTTCTGTATTTGACAGAATGGGCTACTGAAGAGTTGACTGGATCCAAGCTACTAAAACATCACACCACCAACGATCAGTATATTACTCTGTAGACAACTTTTCAAAACATATTTTTCCCTTCTCCCCTTTGTGCTGAACCTAATCATTATATAATAACATCATAAAAGCTTCATGCAGGCAATATGACTTTATGAGCATAGTTGTCAAGCTGTCAAATGAATTTGGTCTTGTTTTAGAGTTTTAAAAGAAAATGTATTACCAAGCCATTGAAGGGGGAATTTGATCTTCCTGTGGCAGGTTAATGCTGATTTGATGCCTTCGAATTTAGTACTGATCCATCCATCCTTTTTTGCTCGCTTCTCCCTTCTGGTTTCTCAGCAACAGTCTCTGGTCGCATATTGTCAGGGGAGCTGTACACCACCCACCTAAGCATTTAATGAGATATTATATTAAGAGGGTATTAATTTGTTTCCATTTTCATATGCTTATTAAAATCCCAGGCAGGCCGCAGGCATTTAAAACCATCCTTTTTCATTTCATTTAGACACAGTATACATGTTTTCTGTCTCCAGAAAACAGAATGAGAGCTTAGTCTTTAAATGATGACCTGTCATGCAGGATTTGTGTGTCTGGTATTGCTAACATTGTGGCAACCAAATTACCCACCTGAAATTACTTACATTGTGGAAACCATTCAACTAGGCACATGAGGAAAAACAGCTTAAATTATGGTGAGTCTGTGTTAATATGACCCTTGGGGCCAGATTTACTAAACAGGGCAAATTAGCATGAGAGTACAATTCCAAAAAAGTGCAGATGGGAGTAGAACGTTTAGCACATGATCTAGTGAAGACGTGCAAATTAATGAACACAGACGCAGCCGGATGACCAACACAACTACTAACAGCAGCACAAATTAGTGTCTGGTTTGAGACCTGTTTTTTTTTTGGGGGGGGGGGTGGTAAATAATGGCGCAAATACCAGTAAATTGAGTAGCGCAAACATTAGTAAATTAAGTTTGCGTGATTCATTTAAATATTCTCCTCTCATAAAATTTGCGTCTGAAAGGGAAACTCCTACAAATGCATATGCAATACGGTTGCAAAAATATCTGTAATTTTTTTCTAAGAATGTGTATCGGGTTGCTAGCTATGCAACAATAATTGAATTTCTGATGAGTCAATAAGTGCAATTCACCTTTATTCTCCAAGGTGGCAATGTCTGATACACAATGATGGTGTGATGTTTCACTAATAAATACTGCAGGCATAAAACCTACACAAGTCATCAGCAAAACCTGAAATGGCTCAGTGATTTACTGCCGAGCAAGCACTGAACGCAATCAAATATTAGTGTCACTATCACTTGATGGTGGATTTGGTGAGGAAGCTGTCAGCAATCAAAATGTTAATTTTGAAGATGTTGAAAATGATAGTTGTTTGGTTAAGTGCACGGATATGAGCCAGATGCTGAATGTGCTGGGGAAATTCATTCTAAATTAACGTAATAATGGCAAAAATCATCTGCTAAAATTGAACCCTTCCAAGGTTCAAAAGGTAACAAAATATTTTTTATTTTATTATTTTGTAGTTGTTCTTAAAACATAAGGATAGTTTTATACTATTGCAGCAGGTAGAACCATCCATGTTAGACGGGTCGCTAAAGACCCGGATATGTAAAAATGATTGGCAAAAAAAAGAGTTAGCATTTAAATGCCCCTCCCACTTTTGCTTCCATTTGAATACAGATAATTTTGTTATTGCAACAAATAGGCCAGCATAGTCTATAGTGATATATGTATTTTCTGTATGGTTAAATATGCTAAAATGTTTTTGTGAACATGTAAAATGTGTGAGGATTAGGTTTTGGGTCTCCAACAAGTCCAATGTAAAAACTATAGAAAGCCAACAGAAATTCCCCATCATGATAGAAATATGTGCGCATGTCATACTATGCCATACTAACTTATATGTATTTATTCAAGGAAATATAATATTGAAGACCTCTGAATAAAAGTGTGGCTGCCAGAGTAGAATTTTTCCTCAAAAATTACTCAAGCATCTTTTATAGTGTCTTCCAGTAGCAGTATAGAAATGTCATTCATCATAAAATGTAGATCAAATATTAATGCAGGATAAAACAGAATGTGTTAGTATAAACATGTAGAAGTTGTTAAAATTCTTGAAAATAACAATTCACGAAGTTGTTAAAAACTCATATTTTTAAAATTACGTATATAGACTGTCATGATTAGTATTATACTGTGTTGTACTCTAATGATTATTTTTGTATTATTATTATACTTCTGTATTTTATTTTATTTGCTTTTACTGTCTGTAGTGCTTTGGGTTTTAGAAAAGCGCATTATAAATACAATGTATTATTATTATATAGACACAGTCTTCTCAGATGCAGGCACAATAACTTGCATTAAAGCTGACATCTCTGCAGTGCCAACCTACTGTGCCCTTTAGTAGTCACAGGGATCTGAAATTTGGCCATTGTAAACGTCTCAAACACCACTTCTTCTGCCTACCCTTCACACACGCTGGCCTGTGCCACTTGCTGCTCTATTTAATTGGGAGAATCAGAATATTGCGCTGGTCCTCTGACAGCTGATCAAAACTTGTTTTTCACTAATCCGCAAATAGAGCATGCTGAGCTACGGTTGTTTCTTCAGACACTGTGCATGAGGGATTGAGCGTGCACTGTGCACTAATGGTAGAACTGCTTTAATTTAAGCCTGCTGTCTCAGGCTGCTCTGGGTAAGTGATATTTCAGTGGGTTATTTCTCTTCATTAGGGCACAGTGTGCACAGCTGCACAGGCACAAAGAGCATGAGGTGCACAGCCTCGGATGGGATCGTATCCTTCTCTGTCCTGTGACAGGGATTGGGGCAGCATTAGTGTGACTGTAGCTATCGTAGTATTGCACATTCCCAAGTCCATAATTGGTCTGTCAGTCCTGCAAGGAAAAGTCCTCCAAGGACTTCATAGCAGTCATTGATTTTATGATGGCAGGAATATCCAGTCGTTAAAAAAAAAAAAAAGATTCTTTCCATAGGCTTGGATCAGGCACAAGAGTTTAATTCTCACTTTGGTTGATCTGTCTGGCTGATAATAAAAGCCAGAGAAGTGTTGCACATAATAAGAAACCTACGTGGCACACATAATGTTTTCACCAACATGAGCAAGCAACAAACATAAGTTATATTTTACAGCTATAGACAAGTCTAATATGAAATATTGAGTTGGAGTGCACCAGAGCCACGGGCGACTTTCAACAAATATGCAAAATGCAAACGGGAAAACGTCCCCGATGGCCATGTTCCACTGCAAAGGTTCAGGAGGTCTTGTGCCAGTCATTTTGAGTGAAATTGCTGTGTACTTTAAATCATATCCTGCCCCCAGGACTGCTCAATAAGAGGAAAAGAGGAAAATAGCCTTACCTCACCCCCAGATCAACAAAGACAATGGCTGTCACAAAATGTTGAAGTTTTATTTGCTATTTGTACCAGTACAGCTAGTACAAGTACATAGGAATTTTTGTAGCAAAGCTCGTTAAGTCAACATTAAAAAAGTCAACATAAAAGAACTAACAAAACTACACACAATAAATAGACTTTGAGAAGGTACAGTAAACAAACAAATTTTTACTTAAGATTAAGATTAAATTAAGATTATTACACATTAAAGAGTACTGTCCTGAGATAATACATAATATAAATATTTAAAAAGTATTGTAATTAAACATTCTCTGTTTAACAGAAACATACACATGAAAACATCACAGGCATAAACTACCTCTAACATCTCTATGTAAAAGGAGATAACACCTATCATTTTATAAAGATGAGACAGTTATAGAAAAAAAGTTATAAAACCTCACCCTGTTTTAAAATAAAGCCGCTGTTGGGCCTTCTTCACTGTGGCAACAGTGTTTTTGGTCCAACTCAAGCTCGATGACACATGCAGGTCTAGGAACTTGTGACTTTCAGCTCTTTCCACCTCAGTCCCCTTGACTGTCAGTGGCTGTAGAAAGTAGGATTTCTTCATAAAATCCATGATTAATTATTTTGTTTTGTCTATTTTAAGAATAAGATCATTGTCCTCTCCATAAGCCAGAATTTTATCAACCAGCTCCCTGTAACCAGTCTCATCCCCACCTTTAATAAGGCCCAAGACAGTTGTATCATCAGAGTATTTAATAATAGCAGCAGGGGCGGATGGTGTATAGGGGCGATTTGGGAGACGCACTACCAACTGGGAGAAAGAGGATTTTTTTTAAACAAATTCTATCACAGCAAAAGTAGTTTTCAGTGTTCTAGACATATTATCTGTCATTGTCCAATCAGATTCGTCAGATTCAAGTCACGCTTCAAAATGGTTGCGCCCGCGACTCCGCCTCTCTTGGCGAATTCATTGACGTGGAAAATCGGCCAAGCAATCTCCCACTGACTCTCATGTTAAAACTTTTTTTTTTTCAGAAAATGAGCCTTCAATGCATTTTCAATGAGGATTTGGGACTCGCACTTACGCGCTTGCGTCATAGTCATACGTAACTGAGCAAAGAGAGCGTGCGGGATATCTTCGATCAAGTCACTTGCTACTTTCAAGATGGCTGCTAATGTGTGTAATTCTGTTGTGTCTCTGAAAGAAGTTCCTTTTAGTCGATGATCCAATTCTGACAAATTGGCATTAAAACAATCAGGACCTCCAAGACCAAAATTAATTATTAAACAAATTTCTATAAAGGCTGCAAAGTCCTACACCCGAGGATTTTCAACAAATTGGTATTTGAAAAAAAGCTGGCTAGCAGGTTGTGAAGAAGCTAACGCTGTCTTCTGCTACCCCTGCCTACTCTTCCACCCTAACACCCTGACGACAGACAACGCTGCCTGGGTTTCGACTGGTGTTACAGATATGCACCATCTGTCTGAGAAAATCAAGAAGCATGAGATGTCAAATATCCTCATGGATAGCTGCTTGAGATTTGCGATTATTGGGAGGGTGAACATTGCCACTCAACTGAATGAGGGATACAGGCTAGCTGAGCAAGAACCGACACATCCTCAACCGGCTCATCCAATGTGTGAAGTTTTGCGGAGTGTTCGAGTTGGCTTTGCGAGGCAAGGATGAGACGGAGGGCTCCACAAACCCAGGTATTTTTCTTGGATTGGTGGACTTCGTGGCAGAGTTAGATGAAGTTTTTGATGAGCACCTGAAAAACGCCACGGTGTTCAAGGGCACATCCAAGACGGTGCAGAATGAACTTTTAGAATGTATGTGTGCGGTCGCGCGGGAAAGGATTGTGGAGGAGGTCAAGTCAGCTAGCGATCTGGCCATCCAAGCGGATGAAACTACAGACGTCTCCACGCAGACAGAGCTCATTCTTGTGCTTAGATACATTGATGACAACCATGCAGTGCAGGAACTTTTTTTTTTTTTATTGTTTATTCCCATCTCGGATTCAACGTCAGTTTTAATTGCCAGTGTACTTTTGGAGAGACTGAACCAGCTTTTGGCCGACGACAACGACAAAATGAAACTCGTTGCACAAGCTTACGATGGTGCCAGTGTGATGAGGGGAGAGAAGGCTGGTGTGCAGCAAAAGGTGTGTAAACATTTTAAGAATGCCCATTATGTGCACTGCTATGCACATCAGCTTAATTTGATCATGCAGCAAGCTACCTCCCACATCAAAAAAGTTAACGTTTTCTTTTCCGATCTGAGCGGTATTGCGTCTTTCTTTTCCCAGTCATCGAAACGGTGCAGCGTTCTGGACAAGATTGTTTCACGAAGACTGCCCAGAGCTTAATCTACAAGGTGGAATTTTAACAGCAGGATCGTCAACACTGTGTACGAGAACCGAGATGACCTCATTCAATGTTTTGAAGCCATCAAGACGGGTTCACATGGTCCATTTGACCAGCTCAGCGTGAGAGAGGCATCTGGCTACGTGAGGATGCTACAGGACGAAGATTTTATTTTTTTTCCATGTTTTTTTTTCACAAAATCATGCCCCACATTCTGTACCAGAAGAAGGACATTGATGCAGTCTTCATCAAAAGGGCCCTCGAGAGCTTCACAAGCAGTGTGCAGACCATTAGGTAAGATAACATTTATATTACTCGATCCTTCTCAAAGCAGAGCTTTGTTATGAGAACAGATGCATGAAAGGAGTATTTGGGTTCTTTTTTTTATAATAAATGTTCTTTTTTTTATAATATATTGCCAGTGGTGTAATCTAGCTTGTTTTACTCTGTGCTGGACTTCCTGGTTAGGTGAGGCACAATGGATAGCTTAAAAAAACAGTGTTTAACAATAACATTATGCATCCCTGCCCATTTTAACCCTCTGATGGTCTTCAAAAAAAGTGACACTCGTGGTCTTTGGGTCTATTTGACAATAAAATGTAATTTTGTAATAGAACAATATATATTTTTTAACAAATATGCTTTTACTCAACATTTGTATTAGAAATTTAAAAAAATATCATAAATCCTCCAAAAACACACACTCTCTCTCTCTCTCTCTCTCACACACACACACACACACACACACACACACACACACACACACACACACACACACACACACACACACACAAAAAAAAACCCATACAGACACAGACAGAGAAAGTTAACACCTTCTCAACTAGCTTTCCAGGTCGGATGGTGTTGAAAGCTGAACTATAATCCAAGAAAAGTATTCTTACGTATATTCTACTCCGGTCCAGTTGTTGAAGAGTATAGAGCAAAGCCATTGCCAATGCATAGTCCACTGATCTATTAGGGTGGTAGGCAAACTGTAAGGGGTCAACAGTGTCTGGAACCTCAGAGTTAATATGTCTAAGTAAAAGTGTCTCTAGGCACTTCATGGGAACTGATGTAAGTGCAACTGGCCTGAAATCATTCAGGATAGATGTGTCTGTTTTCTTGGAGACTGATATAATAATAGACGACTTAAATAAAAGTGGTACTACTCCCTGTGTAAGAGACAAATAAAAAATGTCTGTGTATACATTTGCCAGTTTTTCCCTGCAAACCTTGAAAACTTTTGGCGATACATCATCAGGTCCCACTGACTTACAGGAATTTACCTTCTTAAAAACCTTCAGAACCTGTGCTTGAGTGACCTGGAGCGCACAATCCTCAGTGTTCAAAAATAGTTTTGAGGGAGTGTCCAAGTTTAATCTGTCAAATCTGGCATAAAAACTGTTAAGACAGTCTGGTAAGGTGGCATCTCTAGTCTCAGTCCACTGTACACAACACTCACAACAATGCACTGCAGTTCTCTGGGTAAATAAAATGGTCTACATATTAAGGTTGAAAATTCCACCTCCTCAGAACAACACTGTGAAATCACCTTACTATCTGCACACCAGAATGGATTGACGAAGATCGCTGTTCCTCCCCCGCAGGTTTTGCCACAATCCACAGCGTTAAGATCGGCTCTGTAGACCATATAGCTCCCTAGTGTTATGGACTCGTCTGGAGTTTTGTCTACTAGCCACGTTTCACACGAGCACAGCATGAAACAATCCTGGACGTATCACTGCATACTGTAGATATCCGTGCATGTAGTTTGTCTATTTTGTTTTCCAGTGACTGGACATTTGCAAACAGTTTGACCGATAATGTTAGCTTTCCTCTGCGATGAATCCTCCGCTCGGCTCCTCCCCGCCTGCCGCGTTTCTGCTCTCGGCTCTGGTTGTCAGGAAAAACCCCTGCTCGGCCTGGCCTGGTGTCACACCGACATCCCAAAGGAGTCATGGGAAGGAGTCCAGCATACTAAAGTCAAAAAGTCCATTTTGACTGCTCTCTTTTAGCTGTTTCAGAGCCACTCGATTATACTTAATGTTTGTATATATAGTTGCCCAAAAGTGACTCACAAAGACAACTGATAGCAACAAAAACAACAAAAAATTTACTTGAAGAGGTCCGCGACGTTCCACACAGGGGAGCGCCAAATGGACGGTGAATTCTTGCCTCTATATTACAAACGTACTCGGTTAATATCGTAACCTCGCTTCCCTGAGAGTAAGAGAACGAGTATTGCGTAGCTATACGCAGTGTGGAAACTCCTTTTCCTCAAAATTCTGAAGCTTAAAATGTAAAACGCATTTTTCAGCTGCACAGCTAGCACAGTGAGTGTCTGGCTCACTCATTGGCTGTGCTGCGGCAACTGCATATCCAATGGCGCGGGCGCCTCCAACGTGTGCGCCAATGAGCTAGCATTACATCATACACATCAGAGCCGCCAAGGGGGCGTGGCCAGAGCCCATAATAGCCCCCGAAATAGTCATTATAGCAGGTTACATCGACTGAAGCAACATATTGCCAAGTTACTCAGTGCGGTCGGCTACGCAATACTCCTTCCCTAACACTCAGGGAACCGAGGTTACTATAGTAACCGAGTACGTTCCCTTTCGAGAGCGGTCACTTCGTATTGCGTAGCTATACGTAGTGGGTACGCCATGTAAAACGCGGCACCAAGTAACCGGTTGCAACTGCGGCTCGAGAACTCTGAGCCCACAGAACCAGCCAGAAACCAATATATATTAAGAAAGAATGGAGACCGTCGGGCCTCATAATATACACACGCACATATATATATATATATATATATATATATATATTAGGGCTGTCAAACGATTAATTTAAGATTAATAATTAATTAATTAAACGCAGAAGCTTCATAGTTAACTGCGATTAATCGCGGTTTGAATTGCACGTGTAAAATTCTGTTATTTTGCATATTGTAGCGACTACGAGAATGAACCAAACACAAGTAAAGCATTTAGGTGATTGTCCACACATAATCACACAAAAGAGGCATCACATTCCAGATGACCCCAGGCTCTACAACCAAAAAATACTTTTTATTGATTAACTAAAGGAAGAACGTTGTCAATGTTTTATAATTTGGCAAGAACAAATCTGTTCAGAAATGGTGAAACAAGAGGCCCTAACAAGAGGTCACCTGACCCCTGCGACTAACAGACTACCCTTTCTTAAGGACCAGAGGTCCCATGAGAGATGAACGAACTATTCCATGACCTCAGACCGGAATGGCTTAAACCCCACTAACTCTACACGCTAAAACACTTTACTTATCAAAATCTATAAAACTCATCCCAGAACAATTCTCGATGGACTTATAATCAAACATCATGCAACTACACAATTCTATGTTGTTCCTACAATATATGTGTGTGTCTCATATGCTTAGATGCCATACAATCCATAATTGTTATGAATATTAGGTGTGTGATTGAAAGTGTGCCGTGTTTCCTGTCAGCAGGATCGTATTTTTAATTCAAAAGATGGTTTGATTTGAAATCTGTGTAAATGAAATGTTTTGTATTCGTATAATAGTAATAATGTCTAAACTGTGGCCTCTTGTTCTCTCTGCTAGTGTTGGAGAACAAGGAGATCTCAGATAACCCATGATTAACGATAAGAAGAAAATAGAGCCACCTCCTAATTGGCCAGAACCCATCCGGGAGGTTGGACAAACTTTGAGTTTAAAATCTTAGACCCGAACACAGAAGTGCTCTCTCTTGCTGCTCTCTTGTGCTCTCTCTGGTTCTCTGGGGCTCTTGCCCTCTGCTCTCTGGTGCTCTTGCTCTCTCTCTCCCCCGCTCTCGCCCTCGGAAAAGGCCTCGGCAGGAGAACAAGTCGAGTGGAGCAGACGATGGTTATAGTAGCCATGTAGACGTATAGAGACAAATGACCCAAATCAAGATCAGGGTTAAAACTGATTTATTCAAGCCATCTAACTCGTCTCACCTTTATTTTCCTTTGACTTCTTTTCCATTAAAGTCTCGGTTCTAAGTTAAGTTTTGCTGCAAAGTTTCGTTTAAACGTAATGACTGCAACGCACTTCCAACTTCAAAGACTTTCATCCATCCGCCAACACACCACGTGATTGGCTGCCCAAGATCTAGCAGGCACGAGGAGACCGCCAGCCAAGCAACGGACCCGAGAAACCCCTTTACACCGACAAAAGGGAATCCCCAAAGCAACGCAAGGACAAGCAAGTAGCCTCCAGACTCTTAACTGAACTGCTGCATTGATTTAAAATTTAATTACCCGCCTAAGAAACGATAAAAGGGTGAAATTAATTATTGATGGTTCATTCAGGTTGTGTCTTATAAGTGCATAGAATCTTGGGATTTCACCTCACTCTTAAACTTATTCTTCCTCACTCTCTTTCTTTCTTCAACTTGTATGAATGCGTGTGCGTGTGTTTGTGTTAGATATTAGTTTTATGTGTTAGTCTTATAATCAATAAAGTATTGTTTGTATTTGAAAAGAGAAGCATTACTTGTGTTATGTGCTTACGAATTTATTGTCTTGAACAGCGATCTAAGCTTCTTATGCTTTTACCCTTGAATTATTTCTTAATTTAGCTGTTAGCTGGGAATTAGTCTTTCTTGGTCAGGAAGATATTATATTTACTAGAATTAATAATTGTATATGCTTACCGTTCATTGGATGAACTGATAAAATGATCATACTATTGATTCTGCTACGGTAAATTCTGAAAATAATTAAATAATTAATTATTGATCATAATCCGTTATGAATAATGATTAGTCATATTTATATGTGCGTATAAACACTACAATATCAAGGCAGTTCTAAGCCCATAATGTAGTATATCTTACCAGAGTTTTCATTGGGAATCAAAAGAACACATACAATTTCCTTTTTAACCTTTTTTTATTAAAAAAAAGTGCAATGTAGACCAACTTCCAAATATTAGGAGGAATAAAGTAATATAGTGCTTACTTTGAGAGATTACATTTATCAGGCCACTCTCTTCAGCTACTTCAAAAATAAACAATAACATCAATAGCAAAACAATTCCTAGCTGGAAATAACAGCAATCAAATGATATGTAACACTGGTAGGAAATTTCTAACTCGCTTATGACAAACAGAACAGTCTAAAACATTGACGGCCACAGCGGGATATTTGTAACATTTTCTAGTTTTAAATGAAGAATGTCATCCTTGTAATTAACCTCTGCTGCACATGGATGAAAAAAAAAAGTCCAAATGACAGTAAGATGAAATAAAAAATATTGCATGATTGGACATGAGATTCAGAACTATCTGAGTTCTAAGTTGTCTCTCCTATTTATTTTATTTAACCCAATTGCTAATACACACCAGTCTGTTGACATTAGCAGTGGACAGTGCTGCTCTCTTTTTTTGCAAGATGTGACCAGAGAGTGAGAACAATCTTTCACACGGTCCCGTTGTTGCAGGTGTAGCCAGATATTTTTTGTGCTAGAGGTGCCCAGGTTGGGTAGGCCCTTGCGTGTCCAGACCACCATTCCAATGGACAGTCATCGATGGACATGCTGGGCTCACCTCTGTACCGATCCACAGACGTGTCAGATGCTCTGAGGCCTTCCTCCTCTTCATCTTACAGTGCTTTTCATATTCAGATAACCAATGTTTAAAGCTACAAAAGCAGCAGCATCTAATTTTAGCAATAACTAAATGATTAAATAGAGACTAATAAATCAGTCACATTTTAATTTTCAACAAAACAAATTCAAATATTTACCTGCATGGTTCAAGGAGTGTTTTAAGCTTTTCGATCTTCTCCAGTTCTGCATTAGTCAGCATGGCTGGTGTGCCTATTTGTTGATGGAGTTCAAGTGTAGCCTTGACAAGGTCCTTGTTTCTCAGAAGCCGGGTGATCATGCTGAGAGTGAAGTTCCACCTGGTGGTAACATCTTGGATGAGGGGCTCCTGTGGCTGTCCCAACTCCTCTTGTTGTGCTCGCAATTCAGCTGCATTTGCTGGACTATGCTTAAAATGTCCAACCAATTTGTGGCATTTTGCCAAGACATTCTCAAGACCACTGTCACGGAGTGACATTGTGATCGATCTCTGTAAACTGTGCGCAAAGCACGGCATGTGCTCGTATGGCAGGAGTCTTGCTGCTGCTGTCATATTACGGGCACTGTCAGTGCCAATTGTTGTCACCTTTCCCGCAATTTCCCACTGCTCTGCAACTTCAGAAAATTGTTCGGCACATGTTTCTGCAAAGTGCCATTCTTCTGAGTGTTTAACCGTTAAAGCAAACGAATGCAACTTCCAATCAGCGTCTATATGGTGTGCAGTAACTCCAAGATAATTCTGGTTTCTTACTGACGTCCAATGATCCCCGGTTAATGCCACAGTATTTGCATTTCGCAGGAGATTGATTTTAGATTGTTTCTCAGCTTCATAAAGCTCCTCTATGCGAGCAACAATTGTTCCCCGCGATGGTAACGTGTAAGCCGGTTCAGAACTTGCCAACCTGATTACATCCCTGAGACCCGAATCTTCAACAATGTTGACTGGTCTGCAATCAGTTGCCACCCATCTGGCGATCGCTGTGGTTAACTTATTTTCATCCAAGGGTCTGCTGCGACGCCCGCACTCAGGAATAGTTCTTTGGCGAGGCTGCAGCTTGCTTGGCGGGGAGGCGTCAGGTGAAACACCGGGGTGTTTCGCCTGGAGGTGGTAACTTACACTTGACGTGCTCCGATGGTAGCTGAACTCCTTAAAACAAATGCTGCATTGTACCTTAGTGTTGTCAACGGAACCGTCTGATTTTTTTTTTTAAAGTTAAACAGGCTGTTTAAAAATCAGGTCGTACTTTTTCTATCCATCACATTTTACTGCTTCACAAACCAAAGGGGCTGACTACGGGCTAGTCAAAGGGACAAAAAGGCGTTCCTTGAAATGCGATTAAAAAAAAACGCTTTATGCATTGTTTTTAACTAATCGCGATTAATACATTAACGCTGACAGCCCTAATATATATGTAATCCCCATACATCCATATTCAACCTAATATACTTAAGGTCTTTTATATAAAAGGGATATCATAACCGGCCAGATGGGGGTTTTATAATGAAATGAATGTGTGCTTATGACATTGACATAATATTTAGATAAGACCGGACACCTGTCGGGTCTAAATCATACAGAAAGGACCCTTGCCTGCAGGGAAGGTACATCCATGTTATAGAATTTCTCAAACGTAGAAGGTGAGGACCAGCCGGCCGCCGCACAAATATCCTGAATGGGAAACCCAGAAGACCAAGCCCAAGAACGAGGCCATGCGAAGAACGAGGCCTCGAATGAGCTCTAGTCCCAACAGGGCAAACCTGACCCACTGAGGTATATGCTAGAGAAATAGCATCTACTAGCCATCTGGATATTCTCTGCTTTGTGACAGGAGACCCTTTGGACCGACCACCAAAGCAGACAAAGAGCTGTTCTGAATGTCTAAAAGATGCAGAACGCTCCAGATATATGCTCAGTGCTCTGACAGGACAGAGTAGATTAGCCTCTCCATCCTCTATGGAAGAGGGAAGAGCCAATAAAGTGATCACCTGTGCTGTAAACGGTGTTGAAAGCACCTTAGGCACATAGCAGTGTCTGGGTTTGAGAACGACCTTCGAGTCGCCAACACCAAACTCCAAACAAGAGGGGCTCACAGAGAGCGGCTATAAATCTCCCACTCGCTTGATAGATACCAGTGCCCACAGGAGAGCAGTCTTTAGCGAGAGTAGTTTGAGATCAACCGACTGGAGCGGTTCAAATGGCGGACCCTTCAGGGCGGAGAGGTCCCATGACGGAACAGACGGAGGTCTGGAGGGGTTCATCCTCCTGGCTCCTTTCAGAAACCGTACCACCAAGTAATTTCTTCCTAACGATCGGCCAGCCACCGGAGCATGATAAGCTGCGATGGCTGCCACGTACACTTTGTGCGTAGAGCCAGTGCTGCAGTGGGCGCATGCGCAGTAATCCCATACTGACGATGCGGCTGCCATGAGACCTAGAAGCCTCTGAAATGTTTTCAGACGTGAGCGCTCGCCTGCCTTGAAGGAGGCTACAAGCTGTTTAATAGAGAGCACAAGCTGTTGTGAGGCGCGCTCTCATAGTTATAGAGTCGATAACTGTGCCCAGAAAGATCACACTCTGGCTGAGACTCAGTTTGCTCTTGGATAAATTGATTTTGAGACCCAGACATTGCAAATGGCTGAGAATCAAAGATCTGTGATGTAACAGTTCGGTTCTCGACTAAGCTAGAATCAGCCAATCATCGAGATAATTCAGCACGCGCACCTCCTGAAGCCTCAGGGGGACGAGCGCCGTGTCCATGCACTTCACAAACGTACAGGGTGCCAAAGACAGGCCGAACAGCAGAACTGTGTACTGAAAAGCCTGCCCTTCGAAGGTGAATCTCAAGAATGGCATCTGAATGTAAAAGTAAGCGTCTTTCAGATCCACAGTAAAAAAACAAACGCCCGGGCGAACTTGCACGAGGATTTGTTTGATAGTCAACATTTTGAATGGCCGTCTCATGAGAGCCTTGTTCAAATTTCTCAGATCTAAAATGGGTCTGATACCGCTGTCTTTTTTATGAACTAGAAAGTAACGGCTGTAAAACCCTGAGTGCTGTAGCGCGGGGGGGAGAGGCTCTATCGCCCCTTTTGCTAACAGATTGTGTATTTCGGAGCAAAGCACGTGACCCACGTTGCTTCTCACCGAAGTCTCTACAACCGCCTGAAACTTTGGGGGTCTGCGAGCGAATTGGAGTGAGTAGCCTTGATTTATTGTGTTTATAACCCAACTCGACACACTGGGGATGGCTTGCCAGGCCAGGGCTCGTGTGGGTAGGGTTTGACACATGTTTTGGGACGGGACGCCTAACACAGGGGGACCTGATACCCTTATATTGTGATTTGTGCACAAACTAAGTGTTGGACTGACTATAAAGGCTGTCGCCTGAGGAAAAATCAGTGAAGCAAATGGGAGGGGGCCACCTAATGAAGGGGGACCATGAACCTGTGTGTTGTATGCTTGAAACATACTCTTTTTGTGCTTTATTTGGGTCGGCGTTTGTTTGTAAAGGCGTGTGCAGAGTAGTAGGTAAAATCTCCAGCCGCCTGAGCTAAACAGCGAGCTGTGAGAAGTGTTCTGGGCCTTTTTGAGGATGGTCCGGCTATCGCGAGACACGAGCCCCCCCTTTTTCCCCCCGATGCTAGGAGGTAGGCGGAGGCCTGGGATCCGACGTGCCGCTGGAACGAGGGCCCTGGCGCCGGGGGAAGCGGGTAGCATTTAGCCGGTCTTGCTTGACGGCGGGCATCAGCCACAGGACCTGGGCCTGCTCAAGGCTGAGCTAGAGCGCTTAGGCAAAAAGTGTTGCATTGCCTGGGATGACTTCTGAGCCTTGGTGAATCTCTCCGAAAATCCCTTCACCGCCGAGCCGAAGAAGCGGTGCCGTAGGCGCGTCCAGAGAGAGCTGAAGTCTTTCAACACTGCTTAACAGGATGCGCCGCTCTAGTTCTCCAACTAGCAGCGGTGTTTGGGCAGAGATGAGTGGCCACAGCCTCTTCAAGGGCCGGCAAAGACTCGTAGCCCTTTTCCGCCGCGCTGTTCATGGAGGAGAGCGTTGCGGAAAACGAGGATCCTGTGCGTGCAGAGTAAGGCGTGCGCCACATTTTCGACAGCTCCTCGTGCACCTCAGGGAAGAACGGAGTGGGCCTATGATGAGGGGCCTGCTGGCGCCCCGGCAGGAACCAGCCGTCCAACTGACTTCGAGGAGGCTCCTCGGGCGAGGTCCACTCAAGCCAGAGGTCCGCGATGGCCTTCATGAGGATCCTCAGCATCTCCGCGTCAGAGTTAGTTCTGGTAGCTGCGCCGCTGGCGCCAGACTGAGAAGCGATGGCGAGGTCTGCCGAGCCCGACCAATCCTCCTCAGAAGCAGCAATTGAGAGGCTGTCGTCGTGGTCATCGATTGATCCACCGAAAGAAACTAGGCCCACCGTGTGGGCGGGGGGCCGCTGGTCTCCCTCGAACAGGGCCAGAGACGGTGTCTTGGACGTGGGTTCGCTAACTTCCATTCCCTTCGGTTGACGCTGGCTGCGGCGCTTCTTTTTCCTCTGTAGAATTAAAGCGGGAAAAGGAAGGGCGGGAGAAGCGGCGTCGCCATCTTGCGAGAGAGCTAGCCGCGACCACAGCGTCGAGATGGGCATGCCCTCACAAACCGAGCATCCCCCAGCGGAAAGTGCAGCTTGAGCATGGGAGGTTCCCAAGCATGCGATGCAGCATGTCCGTCGGCCTCGTGCAGAAGAGAGCCGCACGTGGCACAGGAAGAGCGAGGCATTTTGAACAACGCTTGCGTTCCTAAAAGCAAGATAATATGCAAAGCATATAGGCGTAGGTCGCCGGATAGCGACAGCAGAGCGGCGACAATGGAAGACAACTTCTCAGTTGAAGGCGGAATCCGCTGTAATGCTTCACATTCTAACTGTAGTGGCTGGATTTGACGGCGAAAGCTTTCAGAGGACTCATAGACGTGTAAGTATGTTGCTGAAGGAGATGAATCAGCTATAAAGGTTATTTCGTGGGCTATTATGGGCTCTGGCCACGCCACCTTGGCGGGCTCTGACGTGTATGACATAATGCTAGCTCATTGGTGCACACGTTGGAGGCACCCGCGCCATTGGATGTGCAGTTGCCGCAGCACAGCCAATGAGTGAGCCAGACACTCACTGTGCTAGCTCTGCAACTGCAAAATGCGTTTTACATTTTAAGCTTCAGAATTTTGAGGAAAAGGAGTTTCCCCACTGCGTATCCAATACGCATAGCTACACAATACGACCGTTCTCGAAAGGGAACTGAGCACTTAGATGATTTCCCAGAAAAACTATGATTTTTTTTTATAATTAAGGGTCTTGTACAGCTTATTTCATTTTCAACAATACTAGACAATTTCAAGAATGAAAGTACTGTGTTTGTTTTCAGTCACTGTCTGTTGGGTGGAACACATCACCATGTTTCATTGACAAGGAACAAGTTGAGATCTACTTAAAAAACATGTCCTCTCTCCATTTTGACATTGTTCTGTGGTAGGTGTGTGAACAAAAGTGCTTTATTATTTAAGATACCCTCTGGTTGTTACATATTCTGTCTGCTGAACATGCATGTTCATGCATTGTGCTTTTGAAAATAATCTGTGCAAAAATGAATCTAAAATATCTAAAATATAAAAGATCAAAACGTTTTATCTTGGATCATTTAATATTCCTTTTTTTTCTCTCATAAGAATAACTTTTATTTTTCATTGAAGTAAATCACCCAGTATGTACAGAGACCACACTGAGAAGAGCAGTAATCCCATTTTCCCTCTCTCTTCACTCCTTGGCTGTCTGAAGCCCTAATCCTTTTACATCCTTTTATCAACCTGATCTGTTCTTCAAGGCTAGGAAGCACCCTAATAAACAGCCATCAACAGGCTAATAGATTCACACACACTTAGAGAGAGAGAGAGAGAGAGAGAGAGAGAGAGAGAGAGAGAGAGAGAGAGAGAGAGAGAGAGAGAGAGAGAGAGAGAGAGATGCAGGTCTCTGTCAGTTTATGGTTATCCTTAAAGTCACCATGCAATAAAAATTGACACTTCTTATTTTCTATGGAATATTGTGCACATCATTATTTTTTTTTGTAATTTCTTTTTTTTCATGTGCCCTCCTAATCTTTAATCAAAATTAATTTTTGCAGTGACGTGTTTACTGGCACGTTTTTTTCCTGTCATTCACATGAGATCACATGAAGCAATAGCTAACAACAACCATCCAATCAATTCTGAATTGACTAAATCAAGTACCACCCAACATTTTTTCATGTTTTTCTTGTTTCACTTGGATATATGTCTCAATAGGGAAGAAAAACTATTGCAACTTCCGTTTCATGCCAACACTAAAATCAACCTGAACCTGCCAAAATCTCAGTTATTGAACCTGCCAAGTTTAAAGGAGCAGTATGTAAGAAATTTATTTCAATTATTCATAAAAAGGCCCTGATGTGTCACTAGACATTAAGAAATCATGTTCATTTCAAATACTTATATCACTGACAACAGTAGTATGGCTAGGATATTGTCATTTAAAAAGTGGACTTGCAGCCCTCAACTGATGTTGATGTTGTCATGTTGTGTTTTGGTCTGATGCGCCACCCTCCATCTATCTACTAATCACAAAGTCAGTAGTGTTTCGGGATCCGGGTTGCCAGCTTTGCTCTAATCTACCCTAACTCTAGTCGGATAAAAATGTCTAACGTTACTAAATCAAAAAGACCTCGTTATAATTCAGAAATTCGTCGTAACAAAGTATGAAATAAAACCAGAATTTGTATTGGAGATGCATTTGAAAGATGGAGACAGCTGAAAACGGAGAAGTATTTGAACACAGACGCCAACGTTGCTAATTTTCTCCTGGACAGGTAAGATTCATCTATGCTTGGCTAACTTGTATCTGATGTCAATGGACATTTCATATATGCATGACAGTCGAACAAAGTTATGCATGTTCGTGCAAAGTAACGTAACGTTCGCTCACATGGACGTATAACTTACTAACATTAGCAATGCATTATAGGAGCCCGTTTCTCTGTCCTTATGCTGAGACGCAGAAGTCGTTATAATTCAGAAATTCGTCGTGACAAAGTCCGAAATAAAACCAGAATTTGTATTTGAGATGCTTTTGAAAGATGGAGATGGCTGAAAACGGAGAATTATTTGAACACAGATGCCAACGTTGCTAATTTTCTCCTGGACAGGTAAGATTCATCTATGCTTGGCTAACTTGTACTTGATGTCAATGGATTCATCTATGCTTGGCTAACTTGTACTTGATGTCAATGGACATTTCATATATGCATGACGGTCGAACAAAGTTAAACTCGGTTATATAAGGTTTCTCTGTTATGCTGAGACGCAGAGGAAAACAACATAAGCACGCCCATTATGCCAATTTGAAACGTAACTGAGACAGAAGCCCAGGGACGCGCACAGGGGGGTTGCTCAGGTTGCCCGGGCAACTGCCCATATGCCCTTCTCGACTCGCGTTGCCCTTCCGAGAGAAAAAAATCGTAGCTACAATGGATGAAAAATTTCACGTAGGCCTAGATAATAAAAAATTAAAAAAAAAAAAAAAAACGCAAAGCCTCATTCACTTCCATTCGGGCAGCGAAAGTGAAAGTCAGTAGGGGAAGGGCAAACTCTGTTTATGTGGCTGCAGCGCTGCAGGTCAGTCGATTCTGTTCCCTACCGGAATTCCTGTTCCCTTTACGCAATCATACTACAAATCATGCGTAGTTGCCCAGTTATCATATGTACCATCAGAACTGAATACGAGCAAGAAGCACAACTGAATGTACGGGACACCAAAAGGTTAAAAAAGGATTGTATTTTTTTCCGAAATCTAAAGGTTTTTTTTTTTTTTTCATCTGTCAATTCAATCCAGATTATTTCTTTTCAAATTAAAAAATTAAATAATAATAATAATAATAAAAATACTAAACAATAATATGAGGAACTCTTTTTCTCATGTGTATTTTGGTGACATTTAATATATTGTTAATACATTTTCTATACTGTTTACAAAGTTGTATATCATAAACCTGCCGTCTCTGACTTTTGCAATCTTTATAAATAATAATAAGACCATGAGGCATTGAGTTTGGACATAAACACGGTCAGATAAGGCAATTTGTAAGGGCAAAATTCAACTGAATACATGAAGACATAATACAAAAACTATGAACAAGTGCAAGATTAATTCAATTCACAGAAATATTACTGGAGTGTGAGAACCATTTTATTATTCTGCAGTGTAGCAAGACATATATTGTGTGTGTATATATATATATATATATATATATATATATATATATATATATATATATATATATATATATATATATATATATATTAATAAATAGGGGAGAGCAGGGGCGAAA
This sequence comes from Meda fulgida, assembly GCA_030578275.1. Classification (NCBI taxonomy): domain Eukaryota; kingdom Metazoa; phylum Chordata; class Actinopteri; order Cypriniformes; family Leuciscidae; genus Meda; species Meda fulgida. The sequence continues at coordinate 25,188,821 of CM060622.1, forward strand.
GTAACATTTTTCAGAAAAACATCATTTTAAAAGATGATGGTTTAGACAGAGATACATTTTTGATGTGGTCAGTCACTCACAAGTGTGGTCTATCAATACCAGGTGGTATTTTGTAAAAATGTAGAACAACTTAATTATAGTTTCACTTTGAACATAAGACTGCTCATGTTACTTTCGACCCCGTCAGTTGGGACGAAAGTAACACAGATGTGGGTCAAAAGTAACAACAATATACAAGCTAGATTTTTTTTTGCTAGATCTTTTTTTTTTTTTTTTTTTTAGCCTAAATATACCTGAGTGAACGTGTTATATAACTGCAAACATATTTTGGCCTTTATCATTGCAAAAGATTTCATTTTAAATTTCAGTTCAATCTGATGTTTCAAAAGTAACTGTTTTAATTTTTTTTTATGTCAATCCATTTTATAAAATGTTTTTTCAACATGAAAAATATGAAATTTAAATTAAATAAGCATAACATAACTTCTCAACATAATGTAACTATATGTTTTCACTGTAGCGGGACAAAAGTAACAAGTGTTACTTTTGTCCCGACAGGAACTCCTGACCTTTTTTCAGGTCAGAGCAACTGCCCCTCAAAATTCCTGTGCACGTCCCTGCAGAAGCCTAACTTTACCTCAGAAAAAATGATTCGTCATTCGTTCTTCTCGTATATCGTGCACGATGGCATTCTCCAACACGGGCTCTAGCTCGCTTTCCATCTCTGCCGTGCGCGCGCGCGCCACGCGGATTCTCTGTCTCATGTGCGCTCGCTCTAGATTTAACTCTTTTGCGGCATACCTAGTCGATCACGAGTGGCTCAACAGGTCAATCTATAGATAAACTCACATTTCAGGCATTTGACCGACCGGGTTGACATTTCAGCATGAGAAATCGGGGGTGTGGCGTGTGAAATCACTCAAATGCGGGTGTCTCACGGCCAATGCGTGAGTTGGCAGCTCTGAAATTTGGTTACTCTAACAATATTTTATGATGAACTGAAAACAACCCTGTGATAGCCATTCGTGATATTGAATTTGTCCCGCGGTATAATTGCTGTGGCAAATGTTTTGGTTATTTGTTAGCCTATTTATGACAAAAACTTGCTTACCGTACATTAATGACAGATAAATAACATTACAAGTTAGACTAACAGCTACTGTTCTGTCTGTCACATATACGAGCATACATCTTTACGATTATACTGTCACATACGAGCATACATCTTTACAATTATACTGTCATATACGAGCATAAATCTTTACGATTATATTTAACCAATGACAATTAGTAAATTTTTAAAATACATAATTACTTATCAAAATATCAAAACATCTCGCATGAAGCATAAACATAATGAACAGAAAAAAAAACGTTGTACTTTCTTACTGTGTACTTCTCGTTCTCACTTGCCATTGGAAGCAGCCTACTTTCTGCTGAATCCTGCAGCTTATCTGGCAACCTCGAGTCAGGGGGTAGGGGGAGGGGATACACCGTATTTTTAAAGTGATTGCAGTTTTGACCAGTTTTGGCCACAATCCTACATACTGCTCCTTTAATGTATTAAAGGATCAAATAAATATGTCAAATAAATATGTCCTATAATAAAAAGCTTGACATCTAATTGAATTAATATTCATTAGTGTCTTTTGATAAAATATATACCATGCTGATTACAATTAAAATGTTCCAGAAATTGTGGTAATTTGTATCATTTATTTTGAATATTAATGAATTTTCCAAAGCTCATGTGACATTCAACAGAGCAATTTAGCCATTTATTATTAAGAAGACTTTTAGACTGATAAAGGTACTATTAAACCAATAATTAATTTCACCCATGCATAAGTAAATGAAAATAAAAACAATTTGTATGTGTGCGCAAAAACAATAAACAGGAGTGATGTTAACATTAAACATATCAAGGATGCTTTAGGCACTCTATAAATAAACACACACACACACACACACACACACACACACACACACACACACACACACACACACACACATGTCTGATTCACTATCTTTGTGGGGACTCTCCATAGACGTAATGGTTTTTATACTGTTTAAACCAGTATTCTGTCCCCTACACTAACCCTACCCTTAACCATCACAGAAAACTATACGTTTTTACATTTTTAATAAAACATTGTTTAGTATGTTCTTAAGCCATTTTAATTACAAGGTCTTATGAAATGTACTTGTAACCACAAGTACAACCACATTTACATTGTAATACCATTGTAATACCCATGTCATTATTCAAATTTGTGTCCTCAAATCATATAAACAAGCACACACACATAATATGTGCATACATAAATACATTCATAGAACGAGGAAGGAATTAATGGAAAGAGAAGAAAATGGCTCAAATTTCAGAGCTTATCTCATGCATTCATCGTTTCCACCTTTTTTCAACATATCATTTTAAAATGTAGTTAATACGTTAATGCTTGCATATTACACTGAGACTGAAAAAGATTAACCACACCACATGAGTAGTCATAATCTAGCAAACAGGGGATTCGTGCCTTGATGAAGAACACAGTGATGACAAGGGATGTGTAAGTGGCAATAAAGCTAATACGCATTGTTACCTGACTCAAGGAAAATATTACTTTGTAAATCACAATGTACTTTTTTTCCGGTAACACTTTGTACACTACTTTGTACTTAATGTTTCATTAGATAATTATACTTTGTACTTATGTTCCTTCATTTCTGTATAATTCAATGAAATATGATAATGGTTAGCCATCTCATCAATAAAAAAAACACCTTTTCAAACAAACACAATCATATAGAGTTAAATAGATTTTGGAGGACACTATTTGAACTACATCAGAAAAGCATTATGATCTCAGTGAAAAGACACGCCTCCAGTTTCTTTCCCACCTGACTTTGGAGCTGAGTCATTTCCATCAGCTCCCTAAAGTGGCCCTCTGAAAATTCATTTAGCCTTCAATATTAGATTGATCTAATCAGTTCGCTCCAAGTTTTGTCATGCATTTAACAGCAGCAGAGGGAAATCAGGCCCATAGTCTAGGGGGTTGTGAAAGCCCTTTACCACTAATGGCAGCTTTTTTCCGCAAAAAGTGATTTCCTGGCTGAACAATCATTGTGTTTTGTCCCCCCGGTTGTGCTGTATGCAACTTTCTCCATATCCTTCTCATACCAAATATGCCCATGATGCAACTGATAGTTCGCCTAACAATTAGTCACTCTCACACTTTAATTTCTTGGGACCAGCTGGCCCATTTTCACAAAAAATTATCAGCATTAGGCCCAACTAACACAGCCAGTCATTTTTCTGTAATATGATAACCTTAGATGTGTAGAAGCTCAGCTGGAGTGTTCAGGCTTCAGTGTACAGTTCAAGGAATATGACGGGTCTCCCGCTGCCATGTGCAATTTAATCAACATCACCCGAGTCACATACAGTGGATAGGTTTTCTGAAAGGTGCAGGACAGATGGTCAGCACATGGGCGAATACTAGAGGAGCATGTTGGTTCATGTTCATTGTTGCATTCTGCACACACACCAGTGATAAGATGTTTGCACCCATGCTGCTGTAATATCTCTGTTGTCTAAGATACATTTCATTAGTGGGACTTTGCTGTTATAAGAGCACATGTTGTTGGTATTTCTCAAGGCAACATCCAGAGAGCAAATCTCACAAAATGTCACAAAAATGTAACATTTTCAGATGAAAGAAATTTGGTTCAGACAAAAAGAATGAGTTAGTGTGGGTTTCCCCCCCTCCCCACACCCCCCTCCTTTCAACCATTCTGAGAACATCGGCAATGGCAATAAGACATTGAGAGTTTATTACCTTCTTTTGTGAATGTAGGTTTGTCATTAGCTGAAGCCCCCTTTCATTATTCATCATTAACATTAGAAACTCTTTCTCTATTTGTTTCATTTTTTGGTAGCACAGTGGTCTCACACCGAGTTGACAGCTGCCCTTGTGTAATTTTACTGCTAATGAGGTCACTCCTCATTTTTTCCTTTGAAAGCTGAAATTCAATTAAATAAATGAAAACTATAGGACATTCTTTGATAGCAGTTTCCACACTTTTCAAGGTTACTCATATATTAGTGGTGTATAAAATTTGTATTCTGAATTTAAAGGGGTGGTTGATTATAATTTAACTTTTCTAACTTTAGTTAGTGTGTAATGTTGCTGTTTGAGAATAAACAACATCTGCAAAGTTAAAACGCTCAAAGTTCAAATGAAAGGAAGATATTTGCTTTTAAAGAAATCGTTTTTTAAGGACTACAACATATAACCCTAAAATTTACATAAACCAAAAATTACAGTTTTTGAAATAAAGCTGTTTTTAATTTTCATTGATGACTGATTATTACAGTGTTCGGACATAGACTGTTAATAATTTTAATTATAGGCCTATAATTCCTTGTAATGACCTAAATGTTTTTAGACAATTTTCAATGAGGAGGAGTAGGCTTCTATCTAATCTTCGCAGCATGTCGGTTATGGGGATGCGCTATAAAATTATTGCATGGCAAATGAATTATAGCCTAATTGCCTATAAATGTAGTAATAAAAGTAGGCCTTCCCTGATAATAATACAATAATACTACTAATAATTGAATACATACATTGGAAATGCTAAATACTCTTGATATTGATAGCTGATGCTTGTTTTGACAATATCTCTGGAACACGATATCATGGTCTTTTGGCGGGGTTTACTGCACATATTTCACAGGTATAGTGTGAGCAGTCAAGTCGCAGCTTTGGCTTTACATCGCATGCGATCTAGGCTACTCGTTAAGTGTGAGTAGGTAACCTTGCTGAAATCGCACAGACATCGCACAGTGTATGCCCGCCTTAACTCCACATCAGCAAAATAAATTCATCAACTAACCATTCAGAAACGTCCTGTTTTATTCTACATCAGGCATGTGATTGGCTAAGGACAAAAAGTGATTGGCTAAGGACAAAAAAAGCAGGAAAATATACAGGTATTATAAATATTTTTTTCTGCAAAGTGAGAGCAAATGTTCAGTCCAAAGTCAAAGCCAGATATAGTCTTCACTGTATAAATTATACATTGATTCTTATTTACTCCACAAAAAAAAACTTTTTTTTTAATTAAAAACAGACACAAAAAAATCAGCTGTGCTTGCTTTTATCTTACAACATTGGTGAAAATAAACATTTTCATATATCAGAAAACAGTCATTAAAAAGATGTGTAAAACGAACAATGATGGATTTTGGTGTAATTTGTTTTTAATTGGGACTGGGGAATCCCCGGGTCGGTAAGTAAACATGCGCATTGCGTGCAAAACAACCCGATCACACTAATTGCGTCTCTATAGCACGCAGTGTATTATCGTGTAATTTATACGCGAAAATGAGTTTTTACGTGCATAGGATACGCATGGGTTGGTTAGGGTAGGTTTAGTAGTAGTGTGGGTGCGTGTGTATTATACGCATGGGTAGAATTAGTGGTGTGGGGTGCGTGTGTATTACACGCAAATGAACTGCGTATCAAATGCACGCGAAAACTGCGTATCCTATGCACGTAAAAACTCATTTTCGCGTATAAATTACACGATAATACACACTGCGTGCTATAGAGACGCATTTACGTGAGAACAGGCTGGTAAAAACATTTTACATTGCGTCATCACGTGCTGTAGTAGGGGGGCCAGCCTTGATAATCCTGCATAAGGGCCCGGTGTTGGCTTGTTACGCCACTGGTTGAAGGAGAGTCAGGTAAGATTTAAATAGTGCAACATTTTGTTGGCTTGTTACGCCACTGGTTGAAGGAGAGTCAGGTAAGATTTAAATAGTGCAACATTTAATACGTCAACTGTTTTATGAAATGAATGTTAAATGACCGACAGTAACATCCAGTTATGCAAACTATTCAACTTTTTTCTCAAATATGGCCGGTTTGAATTGAAAATGATCCTAAGTGTGATGATACAAGAAACGTTTTACGTTTTCAACATATTAGGCATAAAAATAAAAGTACATAATATGTGCATTTTAATGTAAATTAATGCAAATATTATGTGTGAACAGTTCAAAATGATTATTTCCTAACTAGAATTAAACCTAGAATTTCCTGCACTGTTCTTTTTCTTTACGCTTTCTAAAATAAAATAAAAAATTGGTCCCCCAACGTTCAAGACATGGTTAATATAACGTTACTGTAATGGTTACTTGCCGTTACTTTAGTCCGAGGAAGAAGAAGATAAACGAAGCATATCAAAATAAAGGTGTCGCTTAATAAATGAAGCAAGCTCAGATAAAACAACAAGAGGTAACAACAAACAGTGTGCATAGCACAAACAATACCCTACAAGGAATGAAAGGAAATGAGGAAAATACACAATGATGATTAACTCAAAGGCTAACAGGTATGATCCTGAATGAGTGTCCATGACAACTGACTAGTGGCAGGAAAAGGAGAACAAAGGAACATAGGAAAACATGACTAAACAGACAGAGAAAACAAAAACAAAAAGACAAAACGTGACATTTACAGCCTTGTAGAGATTCTCCTTGTTTTTCTTTCTCTTTTTTGCCACTTTTAATGGTTATGACAGCCTAAGTATTTGAAATAGTGCAAAACATTACAGTTTGGTCTGACTCTGAAAATACGAAAACGAGACAGAAAGCAATGACTGCTCTCTTCACCCCTCTGTGCCCAGTCAGCTGCACTGCCGAAGAAAATGGCTACAGCTGCCTAAACCCAGTGATTCAGCCTGTCAATCCCGCTGGAGAAAGAACCACAAACAGTGACATCCCCAAAAGCCAACAACCTCAGCATTTTAACTCTCCCTGAGAACCCTTACATCAAACACATCTCAGTCCAAAGTCTGCAGTCAGCATATTTTGCACATAATTGTCAGAAAGTGCAAATAAAGTTTGAAGTATATATTTAATTATATGTTCGTACATAACCACCACTACTTTTCATATCTCTTAAATCACTCACTTGTTTAATATGCCCAGGCAGATGCTGGGATTGTATAGTGGCCACTTTAAGATAATATACATGTGAAATTATCAAATCAAATTTATTTAATGTCTACATATTTATCTATTGGGTGAGTGGCCTCCAAGCTGTGTCCTGGTCACCCTTTGAGGGTTTATTTTGTGATAATGACCCACCACATTACCCTTTATTGAACTGTTTATTTGTAGTTTATTGTGTTCTTTATTCTGCATTATTACCTCTTCAAGTGGAACAGATACATAGGCCTACTGAGCTCCAAAGAGTGTGTATCAAGTTGGCTTTCTACCAGCCATCTGAGTCTTTAATCAGCAGTATGGCTGAAATCCAGAGTAAACAAATGAATCTACTGCAAGACTGAATATCTGTAATACCCTCCGCAAAACCTGTGGTTAACCCTGGCACTCTGAGATAGCATGGCCCGCCAAATATTGTCTACAATCTCTGTCAAAGTCATTTGCAAAAACATATACCAGACAAAGCCGTGAATTTGTGAACAGCTGTGACGTTAGTTAAGAGGCATTTGGCTTTCTGACTAAATGAAGGGATGCTAACAGAGAAACCCATTCTGGCATTGTTCACACTAAATAGGTCAGTACTGTTGGGTGGGTATATCTGTTTGGCACACATTTCTACACTAATATACCTCCCCCACATGCTCACCAACCCTGACAATGAAATTGTAATCTACGACTTGTTTCCTACCTATATGCCCTCATTTCAAAACTGTATGTGTCCCCCACTTACTCTGTTGGTACTTACCTTTTATAATGTTCATTATTCATTCATCACAATCACTAGTCAATCACTCTTCCTGTAAACTTTTTGAACAACTTATGTTATTATATCAAACAGAATCACAGACCTACTTGCAGTCTTGCACTGAAAATGTCAAAAGCACTCAACAGGACCAAGACACCCAGATTCAAGTGTCATTCCTGGCCCTTTTACAAGGGTCGGGATGCAGTCAGGTAACCTTATTGAAGTTCCTGTGGAGCAAATAATGTAATAATCTTGTACATGTGGGCAGTTTTTTCCCCCCAGGAAACCAGTGTATCTAATTCTGGTATTGAGGGAAAAAAGGAGTTTGTTTTCACAGCACCTTAAATAATCCTCTTATTTGTTTTCAACCAATGAGGGAAGAAAGAAAGAACGATGTCAGAGATTATCTGCCTTCCCTATCAACTGATATTAGCCCAGTGCAGATTACTGCGGTTGTTGTCATAATGAATACATGGCAGATATTAGCATGTGCTAAGACTGCACCCTTGTGGCAGCAAAATCATTTCTGTGGTCGCTTTGCCTTGAGATAAACCGAGATGCTAAGATCAAATTTAAAGCAGCACAAAATGCCTCTTTTTTTACATCCTACCCCCAGAAATCATTGAGATTAAGGGCATTTATAAGAGTGGCCGTTTGGTTTAATCATTCACTCTGGATAAAATTAGTAATTTGCTATTTGGAGACAGCTAAAGTTCTTCAGACATACTAGCAGGCTTTCCACTCTTGAAGCTCTCCATATGTATTTGAATGTAGAGCTCATTGTGCTTCATCGCACAGCTCTTATACTTCCCCTGCTCTAGCCATCAAACCACAAGTCAAAGTTTTCCACTTGACATGAGACTATCCTGTGTCTGTGAAAAACACCAGCAGAAAGGTGTGATGTTAAATTGCTGAGAAAGAAAAGCACTGAAAGTTAAGAAATTGTGCAGCATATAAAAAAAGTACATTTGGTAGTGTTTTTGAGACAAGTGGGAGAATATCAGAAAGTGATAAGAGGGATAATGGTGGCAATTTAGTCGTTATTTTAACTCAATTTGTTTGGTTGGAATATTAATTACGGTTGGTCCTGAAAACCCCAACAGATCAAGGGATTTATAAACATTGTGCTTATTAAAGTTATTAAATAGTAAATTAAGGGGGAAATAATGAAAATAAAAGTAAATATGCATTTCTGACTCATTAACATTTTAAACAAAAGGCTTGGATCAATACCAGCTCCTCCGTGGTTTTAGGAATGCACAGATGTCCTACTGGAAAGGAGATGGAGGTTGTGGCACTTCAATAAATTCCTTTGTTACTTGCGTTTTCATACAGTTAACCTTTGACCTTCACATTAGCACATAGAAGCAGTCAGTGGATGAATGTTCATCTTTTAACAGGCCGATGCAGAGCAGTGATGCCAGATTTATAGTCTCATTGGTTGGAAAAGAGCCTGCAATAAAAGCACTTGTCCATTAAATATAACATGTGACTCTCTTGATAATCTCTTTGTCTATAAATCCTTTGTGTGAGTCTCAGGAAGAGACTCATTATGAACTGAACACTGAAGTAGTAGCCAAATTGTGTAATTTAATAAAGCACACATTCTAAGAAGAAAGCAAATGAAACAGCACATTTATTTCAAGAAGCTAAAAGAAACAGAGCAAATGTGTAACACTAACACATGAATTATCTGTGTCAGCTAATGCAAATATACAGGCTTGCAAATAACACCATAACTAATGTGACACAGTACAATACTTTTAATGAGAGCAAAAACAAATAGCAAGGATTGTGTGAGAAAACATAGCCAGAGTCTGGGTTTTTCAATTGATTGATAGGGATTTATAGCACACTCTGTCAGAGATTGTATTGGTTTATAGGATTGCTAGGCCTTGTGTGCTGTCTGTGGTACTCAAGATCTATACATACAGATGCCTAACAATTAGGTCAAAAGGCTCTTTATAACTGGAATAAGCACAAATAGCCTAACCTCACTGTTAAATCAAGGTCATCCTTTCAAGGTTGATGAACACTGCTATGATGTGCTAAACCTGAAAAACTAACAATTTTAGTTCAGAGAAGACAGAACATTGCTTTCTAACCTGTTATGTTATTCTGGAGTGTACTGATGACAGTGGCCACCTTTGGCACGACAGATGTTTTGGAAATGTTTTGCTCACATCTGCTTCACGTGTGTTAGTTAGAGAAATAGGTGTATGTAAATGCATAATACTAAATGTCCATGTCTCAGCCTGTATATCACATAACTTTTATCACCCCTCTTAGTTAAAGAAAAGATGATTTTTTTTGTTTCC